>OU342733.1:534779943-535987660 GCA_910589765.1 Avena atlantica | reverse complement strand
ATCGCTCTGTGTTTTATAGCCGTTTTAATGAGCTATTGTCCATAGTTTTGGGGGTTCTAGGGCGATAAATACATTTTTGAGAGGTGCGACCAAAAAAGTCGCCTTTTTTGCGTTTTATGGCCATTTAATTAGCTCTTACCAATAGTTTTGGGGTTCCAGGACGATTTACATGTTTGACAGGTATGTTTGAGAGGTATGGCCAAAAATTCGTTGTTCTTGCGTTTTATAGAAGTTTTCATGAGCTATTACCCATAGTTTGAGGTTCCAGGGCAATTCACATGTTTTACAGGTATGCCCAAAAAGTCATCGTTTTTTCCTTTTATGGCCGTGTTCATGAGCTATTGCCCATAGTTTGAGGGTTCCAGGGCGATATACAAGTTTGAGAGGTATGACCAAAAACTCGTCCATTTTGTATTTTATGGCCGTTTTCATTAGTTACTGCCCACAGTTTTGGGTTCTAGGGCGATTTAATGTTTTACAGTTATGACCAAAAACTCATCGTTTTGCGTTTTATGGCCGTTTTAATGAGTTATTGGCCATAGTTTTGGGGTTCTAGGGCGATTTACATTTTGAGATGTACGACCAAAAAGTGGTCTTTTCTATGTTTTATGGCCCTTTTAATGAGGTATTGCCCACAATTTTGGGGTTCCAGGGAGATTTACATGACTCAGAGTTATGACTAAAAACTCATCGTTTTTGCATTTGATGGCCGTTTTCATAAGGTATTGCCCATTTTTTGGGTTCTAGGGCGATTTACATGGTTTAGAGTTTTGAAAAAAATATGTCCTTTTAGCATTTTTATCGCCATTTTCATGAGCTATTGCCCATAGTTTTGGGGTTCCAGGAGATTTGCATGTTTGAGAGGTATGACCAAAGAGTCGTCGTTCTTGCGTTTTATAGAAGTTTTCATGAGCTATTGCCCACAGTTTGAGGTTCTAGGGAAATTTACATGTTTTAGAGGTATTCCCAAAAAGTCATCGTTTTTCCTTTTATGGTCATTTTCATGAGCTATTGCCCATATTTTTATGGTTCCAGGGCGATATACAAACCCTGAGAGGTATGACCAAAAACTCGTCGTTTTTTTATGGCCGTTTTCATGAGTTATTGCCCACAATTTTGGGTTCTAGGGAAATTTACATGTTTTAGGGCTATGACCAAAAACTCGTAGTTTTGCGTTTTATAGTCGTTTTAATGAGGTATTGCCCATAGTTTTCGGGTTCTAGGGCGATTTACACTTTTGAGATGTACGACCAAAAAGTCGTATTTTTGTGTATTATGGCCCTTTTAATGAGCTATTGCCCATAATTTTGGGGTTCCGGGGAGATTTACATGACTCAGAGGTATGACTAAAACTCATCGTTTTTTTAATTTTATGGCCGTTTTCACGAGTTATTGCCCACAATTTTGGGTTCGAGGGCGATTTACATGTTTTAGAGTTTTGACCAAAAAGACATCGCTTTGCGTTTTATAGCCGTTTTAATGAGCTATTGCCCATAGTTTTGAGGGTTCTAGGGCGATTTACATTTTTGAGAGGTGCGACCAAAAAAGTCGGCTTTTTGCGTTTTATGGCCGTTTAATTAGCTATTACCCACAGTTTTGGCGTTCTAGGACGATTTACATGTTTTAGAGTTATGACCAAAAACTCATCGTTTTGCGTTTTATGGCCGTTTTAATGAGGTATTGCCCATAGTTTTAGGTTTCTAGGGCGATTTACACTTTTGAGATGTAGGACCAAAAAGTCGTATTTTTGTGTTTTATGGCCCTTTTAATGAGCTATTGCCCATAATTTTGGGGTTCCAGGGAGATTTACATGACTCAGAGGTATGACTAAAACTCAACGTTTTTGAATTTTATAGCCGTTTTCACGAGTTATTGCCCACAATTTTGGGTTCGAGGGCGATTTACATGTTTTAGAGTTATGACCAAAAAGACATCGCTTTGCGTTTTATAGCCGTTTTAATGAGCTATTGCCCATAGTTTTGGGGGTTCTAGGGCGATTTACATTTTTGAGAGGTGCGACCAAAAAAGTCGGCTTTTTGCGTTTGATGGCCATTTTCATGAGGTATTGCCCATTTTTTGGGGTTCTAAGGAGATTTACATGTTTGAGAGGTATGGCCAAAAAGTCATCGATTTTGCGTTTTATGGCCTTTTTCATGATCTATTATCCACAGTTTTGGGTTCTAGGGAAATTTACATCTTTTAGAGTTATGACCAAAAACTCGTCGTTTTGCGTTTTATGGTCATTTTAATGAGGTATTGCCCATAGTTTTAGGGTTCTAGGGCGATTTACACTTTTGAGATGTACGACCAAAAAGTCGTATTTTTGTGTTTTATGGCCCTTTTAATGAGCTATTGCCCACAATTTGGGGTTCCAAGGAGATATACATGACTCAAAGGTATGACTAAAACTCATCGTTTTTGAATTTTATAGCCGTTTTCACGAGTTATTGCCCACAATTTTGGGTTCGAGGGCGATTTATATGTTTTAAAGTTATGACCAAAAAGACATCGCTTTGCGTTTTATAGCCGTTTTAATGAGCTATTGTCCATAGTTTTGGGGGTTCTAGGGCGATTTACATTTTTGAGAGGTGCGACCAAAAAAGTCGCCTTTTTGCGTTTTATGGCCATTTAATTAGCTCTTACCCATAGTTTTGGGGTTCCAGGACCATTTACATGTTTGACAGGTATGTTTGAGAGGTATGGCCAAAAATTCGTTGTTCTTGCGTTTTATAGAAGTTTTCATGAGCTATTACCCATAGTTTGAGGTTCCAGGGCAATTCACATGTTTTACAGGTATGCCCAAAAAGTCATCGTTTTTTTCCTTTTATGGCCGTGTTCATGAGCTATTGCCCATAGTTTGAGGGTTCCAGGGCGATATACAAGTTTGAGAGGTATGACCAAAAACTCGTCCATTTTGTATTTTATGGCCGTTTTCATGAGTTACTGCCCACAGTTTTGGGTTCTAGGGCGATTTACATGTTTTACAGTTATGACCAAAAACTCATCGTTTTGCGTTTTATGGCCGTTTTAATGAGTTATTGGCCATAGTTTTGGGGTTCTAGGGCGATTTACATTTTTGAGATGTACGACCAAAAAGTGGTCTTTTCTATGTTTTATGGCCCTTTTAATGAGGTATTGCCCACAATTTTGGAGTTCCAGGGAGATTTACATGACTCAGAGTTATGACTAAAAACTCATCGTTTTTGCATTTGATGGCCGTTTTCATAAGGTATTGCCCATTTTTTGGGGTTCTAGGGCGATTTACATGGTTTAGAGTTTTGAAAAAATATGTCCTTTTAGCATTTTATCGCCATTTTCATGAGCTATTGCCCATAGTTTTGGGGTTCCAGGAAGATTTGCATGTTTGAGAGGTATGACCAAAGAGTCGTCGTTCTTGCATTTTATAGAAGTTTTCATGAGCTATTGCCCACAGTTTGAGGTTCTAGGGAAATTTACATGTTTTAGAGGTATTCCCAAAAAGTCATCGTTTTTCCTTTTATGGTCATTTTCATGAGCTATTGCCCATATTTTTATGGTTCCAGGGCGATATACAAACCCTGAGAGGTATGACCAAAAACTCGTCGTTTTTTTATGGCCGTTTTCATGAGTTATTGCCCACAATTTTGGGTTCTAGGGAAATTTACATGTTTTAGAGTTATGACCAAAAACTCGTAGTTTTGCGTTTTATAGTCGTTTTAATGAGGTATTGCCCATAGTTTTCGGGTTCTAGGGCGATTTACACTTTTGAGATGTAAGACCAAAAAGTCGTATTTTTGTGTATTATGGCCCTTTTAATGAGCTATTGCCCATAATTTTGGGGTTCCAGGGAGATTTACATGACTCAGAGGTATGACTAAAACTCATCGTTTTTTAATTTTATGGCCGTTTTCACGAGTTATTGCCCACAATTTTGGGTTCGAGGGCGATTTACATGTTTTAGAGTTATGACCAAAAAGACATCGCTTTGCGTTTTATAGCCGTTTTAATGAGCTATTGCCCATAGTTTTGGGGGTTCTAGGGCGATTTACATTTTTGAGAGGTGCGACCAAAAAAGTCGCCTTTTTGCGTTGGCCATTTAATTAGCTATTACCCATAGTTTTGGGGTTCCAAGACGATTTACATGTTTGAGAGGTATGGTCAAAGAGTCGTCGATTTTGCGTTTTATGGCCTTTTTCATGATCTATTGCCCACAGTTTTGGGGTTCTAAGGAGATTTACATGTTTCAGACGTATGACCAAAAACTCATCGTTTTAGCGTTTTATGGCTGTTTTCATGAGTTATTGCCCATAGTTTTAGGTTCTAGGGCTATTTACATGGTTTAGAGTTATGAAAAAAATCGTCTTTTTTGCATTTTATGGACGTTTTCATGAGCTATTGCCCATAGTTTTGGGGTTCCAGGGCGATTTACATGTTTGAGAGGTATGGCCAAAAATTCGTTGTTCTTGCGTTTTATAGAAGTTTTCATGAGCTATTACCCACAGTTTGAGGTTCCAGGGCAATTTACAAGTTTTAGAGGTATGCCCAAAAAGTCAACGTTTTTTCCTTTTATGGTCGTTTTCATGAACTATTGCCCATAGTTTTAGGGTTCCAGGGCGATATACAAGTTTGAGAGGTATGACCAAAAACTCGTCGTTTTGCGTTTTATGCCCGTTTTAATGAGTTATTGGCCATAGTTTTGGGATTCTAGGGCGATTTACATTTTTGAGATGTACGACCAAAAAGTGGTCTTTTCTATGTTTTATGGCCCTTTTAATGAGGTATTGCCCACAATTTTGGGGTGCCAGGAAGATTTACATGACTCAGAGTTATGACTAAAAACTCATCGTTTTTTCATTTGATGGCCGTTTGAGGTATTGCCCATTTTTTGGGGTTCTAGGGCGATTTACATGGTTTAGAGTTATGAAAAAATTCGTCCTTTTAGCATTTTATGGCCATTTTCATGAGCTATTGCCCATAGTTTTGGTGTTCCAGGGCGATTTGCATGTTTGAGAGGTATGACCAAAGAGTCGTCGTCTGCGTTTTATAGAAGTTTTCATGAGCTATTGCCCACAGTTTGAGGTTCTAGGGCAATTTACATGTTTTAGAGGTATTCCCAAAAAGTCATTGTTTTTTCCTTTTATGGTCATTTTCATGAGCTATTGCCCATAGTTTTATGGTTCCAGGGTGATATACAAACTTGAGAGGTATGACCAAAAACTCGTCGTTTTTATTGCCATTTTCATGAGTTATTTCCCACAGTTTTGGGTTCTAGGGCAATTTACATGTTTTAGATTATGACCAAAAAGTTGTCGTTTTGCGTTTTATGGCCGTTTTAATGAGGTGTTGCCCATAGTTTTTGGGTTATAGGGAGATTTTCACTTTTGAGATGTACGACCAAAAAGTTGTCTTTTTGTGTTTTATGGCCCTTTTAATGAGCTATTGCCCACAATTTTGGGGTTCCAGGGAGATTTACATGACTCAGAGGTATGACTAAAACTCATCGTTTTTGAATTTTATAGGCGTTTTCACGAGTTATTGCCCACAATTTTGGGTTTGAGGGCGATTTACATGTTTTAGAGTTATCACCAAAAAGACATCGCTTTGCGTTTTATAGCCGTTTTAATGAGCTTCTTGAGATTGTTCCACCAAAATCTTTCTTTCATGTCCATGTATATTTTGGTGTTACCCGGGTGAATAGAATACGGGGAGTTGTGTGCTTCCTGCAAAATCAATTTCCGTAACTCCGTATCTTGTGGAACACAGATACGTTTCCCATGCCATAAAGTACCCTGTTCATCTTCATGGAAATTTTTAGCTTTCCCTTGGCCAATCTTTTCCTTAATCTATTCAATTTCCTTATCAGTCTTTTGAGCTTCTCGAATCTTGTCCATCAAAGTGGGTTGAACATCCAAAGAGATGAGATGTCCTTCGGGCACAATCTCCAATCTGAGTTCTCTGAATTGGGTACACAAATCATCTTGCAATTCTCCTTTGGTAAGGCCATTCACAAATACCTTACGACTTACAACATCTGCTACAACATTTGCTTTACCGGGGTGATATTGCAAACTTAAGTCATAGTCCTTGATAAGCTCTAACCATCTTCTTTGTCTCATATTGATTTCCTTTTGGGTGAAGATATACTTCAAACTCTTGTGATCGGTGAACACTTCACATCGCTTTCCCAAAAGGTAGTGCCTCCATGTTTTGAGTGCATGGACGACAGAGGCTAACTCCAAATCATGAGTAGGATAGTTCACCTCATGAGTTTTGAGTTGTCTCGAGGCATAAGCCACAACCTTACCATCTTGCATAAGTACGGCAACCAAACCTTGATGAGACGCATCACAATATACTTGGAAATCCTTTTCCAAGTCTGGCAGACATAGAACTGGTGCTGTCACAAGTCTCTTCTTCAACTCCTGAAAGCTGACTTCACAACCTTCAGACCAAGCAAACTTCTTGTCTTTCTTTAATAATTCAGTCATTGGCTTAGCAACCTTTGAGAAATTTTCAATGAACCTTCTGTAGTAACCTGCTAAGCCAAGCAAACTGCGAACTTCTTTCACATTCTTGGGAGATTCCCATTCATTCACAGCTGAAACCTTAGCAGGATCAACTGCTACACCATCCTTTGTCATAACATGACCAAGAAAACCAACTTCTTCTAACCAGAACTCACACTTGCTGAATTTGGCATAAAGTTTATGCTCTCTCAACATCTCAAGTATCAAACGCAAGTGCCCTTCATGCTCTTCTTTGCTCTTGGAGTAGACTAAGATGTCATCGATGAAAACGACAACAAACTTGTCGAGGAATTCCATGAACACTTTGTTCATCATATTCATGAAGTATGCTGGAGCATTGGTTAAGCCAAAAGGCATTATGGTATACTCATACAATCCATACCTTGTGGTGAATGTTGTTTTAGGTATGTCTTGTTCTCTTATCTTAAGTTGAAAATAGCCTGATCGGAGATCAATTTTTGAGAACACACAGGCTCCTTCCAGCTGATCAAACAAGTCATTGATTCTAGGCAAAGGATATTTGTTCTTGATAGTTACCTCGTTGAGAGAACGGTAATCTATGCATAACCTTTGGCTCCTATCCTTCTCCACAAACGAAACTGGAGCTCCCCAAGATGAAGAACTTGGTTGTATAAATCCTTTCTGTAATTGTTCTCCTAGTTGCTTCTTGAGCTCTTTCAGTTCATCAACTGACATTTTATATGGTCTCTTTGCTATTGGTCCAGAACCTGGTACCAAATCTATCAGAAACTCCACATCTCTATCTGGTGGCATTCCTGGCAATTCTTCCGGAAATACATCCGGATACTCGCACACAATTGGTACACTGTCCATGCTAACCCCCTTAAGAGAATTAAGCTTACTTCCTTTGGATTCAAAGTTTGACTTGAATTTAATCCTTTTTCTTTCCGGGGTTGTGAGTGCAACAGTACGATTAGCACAATCTAGTACTCCTTCATACTAAGCCATCCAATCCATTCCCAATATTACGTCTAGTCCTTGGGAATTTAGGATTATCAGACTCACTGGAAACTTATGTTTTCCAAATTCTATTACTAGATCCCGGCATCCAAGACTTACTATCATTTCTCCACCCGGAGAGCTAACTTTTATTGGACAACCAATATTTTCAGATGGAAACCCATTTCTATCAACAAATGCTTTTGATATGAATGGATGCGATGCTCCAGTATCAAAAAGAACAAATGCTGGAATAGAATTGAGTCTGAACTTACCAGCAACAGCATCAGGCTCTTCATAGACCTCCTCCACATTAATGTGGTTCACCTGTCCTTTCTGGAAAGGATTGGGCTTGACAGGTCCTTCAACTTTCTTTTCGGGGCACTCAATTGCATAGTGTCCCATCTTCTTGCATTTGAAGCACTCAACCTGACTGATGTCTCTCTTAGCAGGCTGACTTCCACTCCCACTACCATTACCACTGTGGTGGCTCTTATGTCCACCCTTGTGGTTCTTGTACTTGTCATTGTCATGACTGCGATGATGCTTGTTGTCATGACGGTTGTGGTTGTGGTGCTTGTTGAATTTCCCATGCTTGTGGGATCCTGAGCTTCCACTGTCATCATAGTGAGATCGTTTGTGAGACGATCCCGAGTTGTGCTTGTCAGAGTGCTTCCTCTTTCTACTCTCGACTTGCTTCATTTTGTTCTCCAATATAGCAGCCTTGTCACGGAGCGACTGATAAGTGGGAACATATGCCATAGCAAGTTGCAGATTCAGCTCATCATTCAAGCCTTACAGAAAATTTTCTTTTCTCTTGGCATCTGTGTCAACCTCATCTGGTGCATAACGCGCCAAATTGTTGAACTCTTCAATGTACTCAGCCACGCTGCGGTGGCGCTGCTTCAGATTGTGGAATTCTTTCTTTTTCAGGCTCATTATTCCTGATGAGATAAGAGCAGTGCGAAAGCCATCCTCAAAGATAGCCCAAGTCACCTCATCTATGGGTGTGGTGATTTGGAAGTTTTCCCACCAAGTGGCGGCTGGCCCTTCCAGCAGATGTGCTGCAAATCTGACCTTTTCAGCGTCCGTGCAGCCCACGGTTACTAAGTCCTTGTTTACAGAACGTAGCCAATCATTGGCCACCATGGGATCAGTTGTCCCCGAGAACTTAGCTGGCCTCAATCGCAGAAATCTGGTGAGCATATCAAAGCCCGGAGGGTTGTTGTTGTTATTGTTATTATTGTTGTTGTTGTTGTTTTGGTTCTGAATGAATGTTGTCATCATCTGCATGAGCTGTGTTTGAGCATTCATCATTTGCTGCATTTCTGGAGTGATGTTGTTGTTGTTGGGGTTGGGGTTTGCGCGACAGGGAGGCATCTGTGGTTTGTTCAAATAGAGATAAGAATGAGATACCCATAGATGTTTTCATGCAGATTACATCACATAAGCAAACACGAGCATGCAACAGAAGATAAAAGTTTAACAACAAGATAACAAGTTCACAAAGTAAAACACACAAGTGGCAAGCCATCCACATGTCGGATGGTCCAATAACAAGTTCACAAATAACAAGTACGATAATAAAAGACAAACGAGTAGTCAAGTCTACTCATCAGCATCAATCTCCTCCTCGACAAAGGTAAGACCTGTGTTCTCCATCGCGGTCTTGTTCTCCTCAATGGTAGTGGTCAAGGTCTCAATCTTGGCCTTGAGAGCCCTCTTCTGGGAACGAAGCCTCTCAATCACCATCTACTGCTGCTCTAGCTCGAAGTCCTTGGACTTTAGTTCTTCAGTCATGTCCCGGATCTTCTTGTTCCTATCCTGGACACGTTTCTCCTGACTCTTGAACTTCCGGTCCTGGGTCTCGAACTTCGCCTCCATTTCCTTGACTATCTCGTCCTGCTGCGCGAAGAGCTTGTCCTTCTCGCGAAGCTGCACCTGGAGCTCGTCATTACTGAGCATGACATTGGTCCTGTCCGTGTCCACGTGCCTAATGAGAGACTCTAAGTCCTGGAGATACAGACGTATCGGCTCTGCTGCGTCCCTCGAGTCGTTCTCGAAGTCGATGGACTCTCCATCCTCATCACGTCTTCCGAAGACGTGGAAGTGGGTGCCTCTAACCTGTCGGGAGTGCCGGCCTAGCAGACATCCTATCAGGTCCTGCATAACTACCTCCATGCCTCTCTCCCTGTCATCGTGCATAAGCTTGAAGACGATGGCCTCCGTAGTAGGCTCTGTCTGGCGTCCGGGCTGGTTCACCTTGAAGCCCCAGAGGTCCTTCCTCTCGAACTTGGTGAGTGGATGCACCATGATGGTGGGAAGAGGGAGATTGAGCAAAGTGGTAAGCTCAACGATACGAGGACCAAAGCGGGTAACCTGGAACTCCTCAATAGTGCTGATGGTAATAGGCATCTATTTATAAGATAGAAAAGTTAGAACAACACTATTTAAGATAAAACAAACACAAACATCACATACAAATCCTTGGAACACAAAATCACACAAGTCATGCATACATGAATCCATTACATCAACCAAGGTCCAAACTTATTTAAGGTATCATTTTGGAAAATAAGGTGATAGGTGGTGGTCCAACTAACGAAGTACGTTTACAATCCTATCTCACTGGATCTGTTGGCTAACACAATGTTCCTAGAGGCAATCAGCCTATCTTGCTCACATGATTCCATCACTAAGTCTATAATATCTCCTCTTAAGGTTTGGTTGGTGGCTTCCAACTCTTTGGTATGTTCCTTCTCTTTCTCTAAGTCTTTTTGGAGGTTGAGCATTCTGCACTTGACTCTAGCACTAAGTTCTTTGATAGTCCTCCAAGCTGCTTCTCTTGCTGACTCAAAGAATGTGGTATGCACCACAGTGTTGGTGTACATGCAGAATCCTCTTTCTTTGTGGTTGTCTTCCTTGCTTTTGTACAAGTGAAGTTGCACCCACCAGTACTCAACTCCTTCATCCATCACTGGAAAGCCTTTGTACACAGCTGCACCATGTATTTCCATTGCCACCATGAGGTCCTTGAGAATTTTGGGAAACTCAGTTTCACACTCCAAGGTCATGGTCATGAGTGGTCCTTTCTTTACGGCTTCGTTGATGGAGTTCATCTACAAATAGAGATGAGAATGAGAAGATTAGAAAAGTTTACGAGAAGAATAGACAAGTGTAGAAGTAGTTGAAAATTTTTCCTTAGTGGTTTCCAATCCTAGGGTCATAATCCTACAGGCAACACAGTGCTCTGATACCATCTGTAAGATCCCTCCTTTGTAAAGGAAAAGGATCCCTGTGATTGCAATGCTAGTCCCTGGATCATTGCTAGCATCCACAGTTCAAGATGAAGTACACAGATACAAAGGTCATTTATTACATCCATTCCAGAGATAAAACATAGTCTTTTACAACTCAAGGCCACAGGCCTAATACAAGAGTTTTGGAATAAGTAAATAAACATAAGTCTTCATCTTCATGTGCCACAGGCAAGCATGTTGAGTGTAGACTCATGACACCTAATCATCATCGGAGTAACCTGCAACATCACAAGTTACAGCCATAGTGGGTCAATACTTTGGAATAGTATTGGCAAGTGATACCTTAGTAAATTTTAAGTGGACTATAATACTACATGCATTTTGGCTAAGTGTAGCTTGGCTTGCTTTGCTCAAAATAAGTTTTTCCTATTAGTTGAAATCACTAAGTCTTTCTTTGTCAAAAACTTTCCCAAGAAACCACCAATAGACATTGGGGTCCTTCACCCTTGTTCACCCACAAGTTTTTACTTAGAAGTTGGAGTGATGAGATTCTTGATAGCTTCCTTGTCTTGATGCTCAAGTTGTCCATTGCCATGGACATGGCTAAGTACTTAGATTTTCCATCTGTAGAGGTTGTGCACTTTCCCCACCAGACTTGGTTTCCCAAGACAGGACCTTTCAGAAGCTTTTCCTTAGACCAAATGGACGCGCTCCATACTATCATTCCCACTACCACCAAATGTCCAAATGGCTAAGTTCTAGCAACTTATGTGATCCAGGCAGAGCCCATATTGCCAAGTGGCTGCACTATAAGCTTCTCAACACTTGGCCTCTAAAATCCCTTTGTGCCTGGGTGGCATACCACAAGTGAGATACACAAGGTAAACCATGTCCATGGGCCTTGTGTAACCACTCAACCAAAAACCACCATTGAAGTCCCATTCCACCCAGGAGGTTCATTGACTTAGTTGTTTTATTAGGAAAACATAAGTCCAAAGACTTAGAAATACTTTCATCATAGCATGTATATACTTTACCAACCCTTGTTTGCTACTAGCTAGGCTAAGCATGGCATAATAACTTAACTTAGGAAATTTCCTAGCAATTCTACAACTACTTAGGATTTCCCAACATAGCACTTAGCAAAAATAGTAACATGCAAGACTTAGCAAAATATTTCTAATGCTTGTACAAAATATGGGGATGGAAATATTCATGAAGTACCACTTGCCTTGGTAATGGGGAGAGTAGCACTCTTCACAATCACAAGCACTAGCACCAAAATCTACACAAAGATTATAACCACAATCACATACAATTCATATACAAACAAAAATATGTATGTATGCATGCAAGAATACTAAGTGATGATTTTTTTGAAATTCCACCAAGCAAGTGCATGATACTGAAACATAACTAAGTCAAAAACTTTCTAATCCAAACTTATTTAGTACTAAAACAATTACTAAACAAATTCTATACTCAAACTAATCCTAAACAAGTTTCTGCATAAAAAGTCATTTTAACAGAAACTTTTTACTAAACACATTGCATAAACAGAAAGAGCTTGTCTCCCTTATTCCAACGACAAAAAATTTGCAAAAATCTAACGTGGAAATCAAAAGTTATAGCCATTTCAAAATTGGATCTAAATCTGTTTTCAAATTCTGTTTTAATTCAAACCCTAGCCACGCGTCTTAATCCTATTGGCTAATACCGTTTCGTTCAGGATCACCCTCCCGCGCCGTTGGATCTATTTAAATCTCACGGCTCATATCTACCCATAACGCTTCGCTAGATGATCTAATTCTATGCGTTGGATCCAGATCTGACGGCTCTGGATCAAGCGACCAAAACGGGGCGGCGCTGGCGGCGGCTACTGGCGGCGGCGGGTTCTGTCCGCGGCGGCGCGGCGCTACAGGTCGTCCGGAGGGGCAGGAGCATGCTTACCAGGTTCGCAGCGTCGAGGAGAAGCTCAACCTAGCAGTGGCTTGGCAAGGGGCGCATGAGCACGGTCTCTGGGGCTCGTCGGAGTTGCGGCGGCGTCTGTTGCTTGCAGTCGAGGTTGTTGCCGAGGTTTGGCGTCGCCCTAGCGCGAACCAGAGGGGTCAGGAGACGCACAAGATGAAGGCGAACATTCTCGTATGAAGGAGGGGGCAAGGGGCGCTCGGGTTTTACCTCAATAGATCGCCGGAGTCAAGTGGCGGCGCAGTCGGTTGCAGGCACGAACGGGGACGACGGCCTGGGTCACGAGAATGCAAACGAAGGGTATCAGGAGGTGCGAAAGATCAAGCTGGGCACGATTATTTGAACCAGAGAGAGGGGGCGGTCGAGGCTCACCGGAATTATTCGCCGGAGTCGTCGGTACTCGGGGTTTCGAGGGCAAATGCGCGCAGCCTGGTGGCGGAGTGAGCGAGGAGAGTGGGGGGAAATGACCGTGGCGGCGAGGGGTTTAAGTAGGCTGAAGCGGGGCGAGGATTACGCGCTGAATCAATGGAATTTAAGCGAGTTTAATCGCGGCGTCACTGCACGGTGGTAACGGCGGAGCGGCGTCTGCGCGCGAGAAACTGGGAAGGACGACGCTGACGTGGAGAGGGCCCGCTCGTCAGCGAAATAAGTAGAGGGGGAGTGGGGTCTGGGTGTCAGCGACTCGTTGGTGTGTCCGCGCGTGCGAGAGAGAGGGAGGTGGCCCGGGTGGGCTAGTTGGGCCGTGTCTGCTGCTGGGCTAGATTAGGGCACCTGGCCTTTTTCTTTTCTTTTACCCTTTTCTTTTTCTGTTTTGAATTTCAGAAATGATTTTCAAATGAATTCAAACTCCTTTTGAATTCAAATCTTTCTGGGGTTTTGCATTGTGCAATAGTCTCAAATATAGGCCTAAAACCATGTGGCTACTTTACAAAGGCTTGGTCACTCTTGGAGAAACAAAATATCAGGAGCTTGGCACAAGATTTGCAAATGTTTGAAAAATGGTTTTTGAACCATTTCCATTTTGTAAAACTTGGTTCAAATTTCCACACTCAATCCATTCAACAAAGGAGACAAGCAATTTAGGTTTAAAACATTCAAACTCTCAAATGGGGATGGCCATTTGATTTTAGCTTGCTCACATAAAATGATAGCACTATGTGCTTTGTTTTCTGAAATGAGTTTTGAAATTGACCTCAATTCGATATGCATGCATGAATGATATGCAAACTTTGAAATCATGATTTTAGGGATGTTACACAGGGAGATTTACATGACTCAGAGTTATGACTAAAAACTCATCGTTTTTGCATTTGATGGCCGTTTTCATGAGGTATTGCCCATTTTTTGGGGTTCTAGGGCGATTTACATGGTTTAGAGTTATGAAAAAATACGTCCTTTTAGCATTTTATGGCCATTTTCATGAGCTATTGCCCATAGTTTTGGGGTTCCAGGGCGATTTGCATGTTTGATAGGTATGAACAAAGAGTCGTCGTTCTTGCGTTTTATAGAAGTTTTCATGAGCTATTGCCCACAGTTTGAGGTTCTAGGGAAATTTACATGTTTTAGAGGTATTCCCAAAAAGTCATCGTTTTTTCCTTTTATGGTCATTTTCATGAGCTATTGCCCATATTTTTATGGTTCCAGGGCGATATACAAACTTGAGAGGTATGACCAAAAACTCGTCGTTTTTTATGGCCATTTTCATGAGTTATTGCCCACAGTTTTGGGTTCTATGGCCATTTACATGTTTTAGATTATGACCAAAAAGTTTTCGTTTTGCGTTTTATGGCCGTTTTAATGAGGTGTTGCCCATAGTTTTAGGGTTATAGGGAGATTTACACTTTTGAGATGTACGACCAAAAAGTCGTCTTTTTTGTGTTTTATGGCCCTTTTAATGAGCTATTGCCCACAATTTTGGGGTTCCATGGAGATATACATGACTCAGAGGTATGACTAAAACTCATCGTTTTTGAATTTTATAGGCGTTATCACGAGTTATTGCCCACAATTTTGGGTTCGAGGGCGATTTACATGTTTTAGAGTAATCACCAAAAAGACATCGCTTTGCGTTTTATAGCCGTTTTAATGAGCTATTGCCCACAGTTTTGGGGGTTCTAGGGCGATTTACATTTTTGAGAGGTGCGACCAAAAAAGTCGCCTTTTTGCGTTTTATGGCCGTTTAATTAGCTATTACCCACAGTTTTGGGGTTCGAGGACGATTTACATGTTTGAGAGGTATGGCCAAAAAGTCGTCGGTTTTGCGTTTTATGGCCTTTTTCATGATCTATTGCCCACAGTTTTGGGGTTCTAAGGAGATTTACATGTTTCAGAGGTATGACCAAAAACTAATCGTTTTAGCGGTTTATGGCCGTTCTCATGAGTTATTTCCCATAGTTTTAGGTTCTAGGGCGATTTACATGGTTTAGAGTTATGAAAAAATACGTCCGTTTAGCATTTTATGGCCATTTTCATGAGCTATTGCCCATAGTTTTGGGGTTCCAGGGCGATTTGCATGTTTGAGAGGTATGACCAAAGAGTCGTCGTTCTTGCGTTTTATAGAAGTTTTCATGATCTATTGCCCACAGTTTGAGGTTCTAGGGAAATTTACATGTTTTAGAGGTATTCCCAAAAAGTCATCGTTTTTTCCTTTTATGGTCATTTTCATGAGCTATTGCCCATATTTTTATGGTTCCAGGGTGATATACAAACTTGAGAGGTATGACCAAAAACTCGTCTTTTTTATGGCAATTTTCATGAGTTATTGCCCATAGTTTTGGGTTCTAGGGAAATTTACATGTTTTAGAGTTATGACCAAAAACTCGTCGTTTTGCGTTTTATAGCCGTTTTAATGAGGTATTGCCCATAGTTTTAGGGTTCTAGGGCGATTTACACTTTTGAGATGTACGACCAAAAAGTCGTATTTTTGTGTTTTATATGGCCCTTTTAATGAGCTATTGCCCATAATTTTGGGGTTCCAGGGAGATTTACATGACTCAGAGGTATGACTAAAACTCATCGTTTTTGAATTTTATAGCCGTTTTCACGAGTTATTGCCCATAATTTTGGGTTCGAGGGCGATTTACATGTTTTAGAGTTTTGACCAAAAAGACATCGCTTTGGGTTTTATAGCCGTTTTATTGAGCTATTGCTCATATTTTTGGGGATTCTAGGGCGATTTACATTTTTGAGAGGTGCGACCAAAAAAGTCGCATTTTTGCGTTTTATGGCCGTTTAATTAGCTATTACCCACAGTTTTGGGGTTCTAGGACGATTTACATGTTTGAGAGGTATGGCCAGAGAGTCGTCGATTTTGCGTTTTATGGCCTTTTTCATGATCTATTGCCCACAGTTTTGGGGTTCCAAGGAGATTTACATGTTTCAGAGGTATGACCAAAAACTCATCGTTTTAGCGTTTTATGGCCGTTTTCATGAGTTATTGCCCATAGTTTTAAGTTCTAGGGCTATTTACATGGTTTAGAGTTATGAAAAAAATTCGTCTTTTTTGCATTTTATGGCCGTTTTCATGAGCTATTGCCCATAGTTTTATGGTTCCAGGGCGATATACAAACTTGAGAGGTATGACCAAAAACTCGTCGTTTTTTATGGCTGTTTTCATGAGTTATTACCCACAGTTTTGGGTTCTAGGGAAATTTACATGTTTTAGAGTTATGACCAAAAACTCGTCGTTTTGCGTTTTATGGTCGTTTTAATGAGGTATTGCCCATAGTTTTAGGTTTCTAGGGCGATTTACACTTTTGACATGTACGACCAAAAAGTCGTCATTTTGTGTTTTATGGCCCTTTTAATGAGCTATTGCCCACAATTTTGGGGTTCCAGGGAGATTTAGATGACTTAGAGGTATGACTAAAACTCATCGTTTTTGAATTTTATAACCGTTTTCACGAGTTATTACCCACAATTTTGGGTTCGAGGGAAATTTACATGTTTTAGAGTTATGACCAAAAAGACATCGCTTTGCGTTTTATAGCCGTTTTAATGAGCTATTGCCCATAGTTTTGGGTGTTCTAGGGCGATTTACATTTTTGAGAGGTGCGACCAAAAAAGTCGCCTTTTTGCGTTTTATGGCCATTTAATTAGCTATTACCCATAGTTTTGGGGTTCCAGGACGAGTTACATGTTTGAGAGGTATGCAGAACTTTTTGCTGTGGTCAGGGGTAGTTTCCAATCAATTATTTGGGAATACCGATTCATTATCGGTGTCACAATAGCTGAATGGAAACTTGTTGAGGAAAGGCTACAAAAACGTCTTAATAGTTGGAAAGGAAAATTGCTATCCCTTGGTTGAAGACTAGTACTCATAAATTCAGTACTTACTAACATGGTATTGTATATGATCTCGTTTTTCCAATTACCAAAAGGAGTCATGAACAAAGTGGATTATTTCAGTTCAAGATTTTTTTGGCAAGGGGATAGTGAGAAAAAGAAGTATCGACAGGCCAGATGGAATGTGGTTTGCCGCCCGAAGGAGTTTGGTGGACTGGGCATACATGATTTGCAAGTCAAAACACACCGCGCTTCGGGGAAAATGGCTTTTTAAACTACTTTCTGAAGAGGGTGTTTGGCAAACCATGTTATGGAGGAAATATGTGGGGTCCAAAGCTGTGTCCCAAGTGGTTTGGAAACCCGGTGACTCACATTTTTGGGCGGGTCTCATGGCCACCAAAAAGCATTTCTTTCGTTTTGGTGCTTTCGAGATTAAGGATGGATCACAAGTTAGGTTTTGGGAAGATAAGTGGCTTGGCCAAACTACTCTTCACGAACAATATCCAGCTCTATATTCGATTGTTAGACACAAATGGGATACAATTTTCACAGTGATGGAAGACAATCCTTTTAATGTGTCTTTCAGAAGAAGTCTCATTGGGCCTCGACTAGTATCTTGGAATAATCTACTATTACGATTATCCACGATACAATTGTTGGACGGTGTTGACGTGTTCAAATGGAAATTACTTGAAAGCGGTAAATTTTCGGTTGGCTCACTATATAGAGCTTTGCTCCAACCTGATATCCCGGTCGATGATAATAGTAAAATTTGGAAAATAAAAATACCCTTAAGATGAAGATATTTGCATGGTATCTACGGAAAGGGGTAATTCTAA
The DNA here is from genome assembly GCA_910589765.1 of Avena atlantica. NCBI lineage: Eukaryota > Viridiplantae > Streptophyta > Magnoliopsida > Poales > Poaceae > Avena > Avena atlantica. The sequence goes on along the minus strand of OU342733.1, from coordinate 535,969,843 downwards.
CAAAGGATAATCTTACAAAGAGAAATTTGCATGAAAGTGCACAATGCGTTTTTTTCATCAAGATGAGACAATTCGTCATTTATTCTTTCATTGCAAATTTGCTCGCTCTATATGGTCATTCACCCAAATAGCTTCTGGTCTATCTCCTCCACGGTCTGTAACCAATGTTTTTGGTAATTGGTTGCATGGAATTGTTGATAAGTACAGAACTTTGTTTAGGGTGAGAGCACTTGCCATTATATGGTCGCTATGGCTTTGTAGAAATGACAAGAATTTTAATAACCTGGTGTGTTCTCCTCTACAGGTTATTTATCGAGCCACGGCTATCCTCCAATCATGGATTGTTCTCCAACGCATGGAGTTTCGCAACTTATTTGTGGAGGGATGTACGCGATTGGAGGACACGGTGAGGGATATTTTCTCCCGACATGGATGACCGCGTGATTTGAGGATTGATCTACATTAGGTTGAAGACAATTATTTAGATAGTGCCTTCTTGTATTGCTTGTCTACTTTTTTTCTAGTTCTGTCGTTCGTATGGCTGTGTGCATCTTGGTTATGCAGAGGCCGGGTGTAAACATTAAACTTAATGTCAATAAATTCGCCCTTTTCCAAAAAAAAAAAGTATACTTAAGGATGGCAATGGGTAGGGTATGGGCAGGATATAGCAATACCATATTCATACCCGTGTAGCCAATGGGTACAAAAACTTACCCATACCCGTACCCGTGGGTATAAAACTTTACCCATACCCGTACCCGGTGGGTATCCGTACCATTGGGTACCCGACGGGTATATCCAGTAGTATACAAGTTTTTCAAACTTTTACTTTCAACAACAGCATATTTGAAAAATACAATAATCTCTACTTACTAATAGTAGACGAGTACATGAAAGTATCAAATTAAAGTTTAAAAGTCGCAATCCCATACTCGTCCCTAGACTTCTCGGCCGCATAGGTTCAAACTCTATAGATAAGTTTGACATGCCAGTTTAAACGAACAGGTATGGGTATACCCATGGGTACAAGTCTATACCCGTGCTCATACCCGTGACTTAACGGGTAGGGTATGGGTATTACCCATGGGTATAAAAGTGTGCACATACTCTACCCATGCGGATACAGTACCCGCGGGTACCCGTACCCATAGGTAAAATTGTCATCCTTAAGTATACTGCTACTCCCTCTGACCGATCCAAAGCTAACCAAATTTAAGTCAACTTATATTGGTCGGAGGAAGTACTATTTATGTTCTATATTTCTCATATAAGTGATGCATCATTGATGATAACTATCACACATATAGAGGATGTAGAAATTGCTGATGTGCCATGGGCTCTTTCCACAGACTACACTCCAAGCTTATAGTCATGTTCTATGTATAGTTCCACATGCAAACAAATCTGATATTGAGGGCAAGAAAGTGAAGAGATAGTTACCTAGAGACTTGATAGATAGTACTAGTATATTGTTATCGTTTCACTAATCAATAGAGCATGCCTACCCATATCCATCATATGGGGTAAAAAGAATAAAACTAACCCATTGGTCAAAGTATAGAAAAAAAACCTTTGGCAAAACTATTTTAAAAAAGGAGTGCCTAGATCTCAGGTGCCTGAGAACTTCTTATATCTAAGTCGCTTATTCATCCTACTATTTGTGTTAATTCTCAGTTGCAACCTAGTTGCAACTTATATAATTTGTACTAATTCTCATTAAAATTCTAGTTACAACCTAGTTTCAACTTATGTGAAAGTCCCATGTTACACGAATCGCGAGGTAAATCCAATGGCGAAAGAGGTGACTGAGAACTAAGAAGTTCTCAGACACCCGAGAACTAGCAAATCCCTTTAAAAAATTACCATTTTGAATAGCGTGTATAGCCAGGGCGCTACCCTCCACATGGTAGCGCCGAGATGCGGGGAGCTCTGGATCTATTTGAGCTATGGGCCGGTACGATAGGGCCCTTGACTGGGGCGCTACCCTATATATGGTCATCATTCTCATATAACGGCAGGGTGCTCCTCTCCTCTCCCTGCCCAGTCCCACACCCACACTCTTGCATGTGGTTGGGTCAATGTCAGACTCTGATAGATGATAGAGGTCCTCAACGGTGATTTTATCTGCACACGCATAGACACCAACACTTTTAAAGTTGAAACAAACAAGGCACAACGAAGCACAACCTGAAATAAAAGCTCTCATGATCATCAGCCTGAAAAAATAGGAGACCTCCATCTTTTGTCATTTAACTGATGTTGTTACTGCTTTCTCTGTTTTTCATATCATATAAAATGAGAATTTTTCAGCATACAAACAAGCAACACAATAAAATTCTAGAAAATGATAGCCCCCACGGAAAGACAAGCCATAAAATGGCAGGTTATGACATTTCGTGATGGGGGTATGTTTGGCCCTCCTCTTTTTTCCTGGCTTGGGACCGGCTATGCAACATCTTATTTGCATAGGCAGAGTTACCCCCCCCCCCCCCCCCCCCCCTCCCTAAAAAAACACGCACCTAGCCTCCCATAAAAACAAACAAAATGATATGAAAAACACAAGACATAGCGAGAAACAGATTAAGTAAACAACATTTTTTTTGTGATTTCATTTCAAGTTTCTACAAAAGGCAACAAAGCTAACAGATAGTTTTTTATGATTTTTTCCCTTAGGTACAAAATGAAATAAGGAAAACAAAGATTTTTTTGGGTTTTTTCTTTCGGCTTTGCTACAAAATAAAATAAAGAAAAAACACTTTTGCAATTTCCTTTTGCAGCAAAAGAAAACACATAAAGTATATTTTTTAGCGGCAAAAGGAAGACTATTGTATAAAGCAGAAGTAGTAAATGTGGTAACTATTTTTTTTGTCATATTTCATTTTTTCTACTAGGTGAACTAGGTAATAAGACATAAATGTCCTACAAGTACAGAACAAAACATATATTTTTGTTTTTCCCCTGAGCCAAGAATCAGACTAGCAACGCGAATGGCTAGTAAGATGCGGAAATCTCTCGGCATTTGTATACTTGTGCGCAAGTAATGAACACCGCCAACCTACATATATGAAATAACATGTCAAAGGTTGTATAAAAGGAGCGGGAAGTTACCTAGTACTCCTTTTTGAAAAAAGATGTTTTAGAAAAAAGATGTTACCAAGTAGTATAGAAAGAAAAAGAAGGAAGAACACGCAGATGATTTATTTCAGAAACAAGCGCATATATAAAGGGAGAATTCATACCTTGATGCAGGCTGGAGGCGCACACCTATCTTAGCTACACTCCGTACCAATCGGGATCCTGCAAAAAAAAGCATACTTCTCACTTAGCCTGAGGCGAAAATTAACAAATAAACCTGCGTGGCTCACTTAGCCGTGGGTAATAATACACTTACGTCGAGAAGTTTGCTGTCACCTCGCGTTTGTCTTATATAAGAGACGGGATGGTTGGGATGGCTGTCGACTGCGTTCCTCGCTGTTTCCAAAGCCTTGCACCAGTCCTCGTCCGCAACCAGACCGCAACCAGATAGCGACCATCCCGACCTTTTGCAGCATAGGCAGGTTCAGATACTTTCACCAGACCGCAACCAGATAGCGACCTTTTGCAGCATAGGCAGGTTCAGCAAACTACCAAAGTCAAACTCAATATTTCCATCCCTACAGGTCCACACGTCAACCGAGAACCCGAGGGATTCAAGGCTCGGCATAGATCCTGGTAGGAATCGGCCAGGCGTTGCATTCGTCATGTAGACCCTCAGCTTGGGGAATAAACCTACACCTGCACCATCCATGACATGATGGCCCTGAATGGGGCGATCCATGTCTAGAAAGAGATAAACAAGTCCTGGAAACCTTCCAAATATCTCCACATCTGGACTATCGACATGCAGAGATAGATGGGACAGGTTTAGAAGCCAAGATGTTTTGATGCTTGCATAGAGGCCAGGTTGATGGTACACGAGATTAAAGACACGGAGTTGCTGTGGTGGTACGAAGCCCTCCAAAGTGACTTCACCAGTGTCCTCTGTGCTGATCTAATCCACGTATATGAACTGTATTTTCTGCAACTTGACTAGAGACCTGGACCAGGATTTTAACAAGCTCACGCTGCCCAAGTCTAAAGAGTTACTACCTCCTTCACGGTTTGCAAGGCGCCTAATTAAATTTGGATTTTTCTAAAACTGCAATGTTCCTAGGCGCATAAGAATTAATTGTTAATTAATGTGGCATCTTTCCTCCCAATTTCCTATGCATGCAACAGTCTTCCACCAATTCATGCGCCTTAACCGCTCACTAATAGGCCTAATTTTCATTCAATACGTTCACACCTAGGTCCATGAGATTTTTATAGGGCGCCCTGCAAACCGTGAAGGAGGGAGTACTAATATGGAGCATCCTCAACTCAGTGAGCTTTCCAACTTTGTTGCAAAGTTCGAGGAGGGTTCAACATCAAGTACCCACAGCTCTTCCAGAGATATCAGTTTTCCAATCCAGTCTTCTTCCACTGTTAGACAAACCCATCTGGCCTTCAAGCACTTGAGTTGATTGAGTAGAGCAATACTCTGAGGCGGTTCGTCTACATAGGACGAACCCAAGTCCAGCACCTTTAAGAACTTGAGATAACCTATTTCTTCTGGGACCAGGATCTTCTTAGCGTCTATTCTAAGACACCTCAAATGAACTAACTTTTCAAGATGCGCAAGATGAGTACTAATACTGATGTCTTGGATATTTAGGACACGCAAAACTTCAAAGCATGAAAGTGATGGCACCTTATCATTAGAGTCAATGGCATTAAATGACCTTACTTGTATCATGGGAGCGCTAGCCAGAGGCTCCTCTCTGCTTCCAATAGCTAGCCTACGAGCACTGGTATGTGCAGAAGTGTATTGCTCATTACAATCCAATATTGAAACAAAGTTTTCTTCCTTTGCTAACAAACAAATCATATCGAGCACAATATCACGTACGTAACAACCAGTTATGATGCCTTCATGCTGGGATTCTACCGGTAATAGCATGCTTTTGTTAAGCAGCTCGTTGAAATATCTCTCGCCAATCTCAAATAATCCTAACCCTGGTTCCTCCAAGATAAAACCCTCGCCAACCCATAGCCATATCAAACTTTCTTTCTCAATGAAATGATCTTCCGGGTAAATGATCAAATGCAATAAACAAGTTCTCAGGTGGCAAGGTAGGTCATAATAGCTAAATAAAAGTATCTTTCGTGTTATCAACATCATTGTTATCATCATGCCCAAAACCGATTGAGTTATATATCTTAGACCACTACTCAACTGGTTTGTTATCAAGCAGACTAGCGATTGTGATTATAGCCAAGGGTACAGCACCACATTTATGTAAAATTTTATCATATACCTTTGCCGGCAGATCAGAAGGGTTCTTGCTATTACCACTAGATAATCTTCTATGAAATAACTCCTTGGATAAATCATTTGAAAGTGATTTTATCCTATATACTTCACCGGTCTTCGTAGCAACATCAAGAATACGAGTAGTTGTGACTATCCTGCTTCCACAGTTATTATGTACCAGAGAACATTTGATTATTTCCCATATTTTTATGTCCCATATATCATCAATGACAATGAAGTATTTGTCCAAAAACAAAAGAAACCATTAGAAAATAGTCAATGTATCTGAGATATCTATGAATAAAAATAGATACGTGGAGAGACAGCTTTTCGATTGGAATCTAAGAGGATCTCCAAAATGCCCTAAAATTTGATTGGTAAAAATGGTTATAGCAAGTGGAGAGAGAAGGGAAGACGAAGACAATTGGTAAAATCCAGGACCCACCTGGCAATGGGTCATTTTTTTCCTCATTTTTTCTCTCTGTCTTATTTTTACACCACCCGCTCATCATGTCCACCTCCACCACTATTCTGCGACCGCTACTCAAGCCGTGAGTGCCTGCTATTGGCCGCATACCTAGATCGTCATTTTCACCTACGTGCAGAGGCTAGGGAGGGGCGGCGCAGGAGGCCATGGGGTTAAACTGTCCATCTCCAATGGCCCTCGAACAGGCTAAAATCGATCTACTTGTTGGGGACCTCGCGCTGGATCGGCTGGGCTGCGGTAGAAGGTTGTGAGGGAGGGGACGGTGGCGGTTGTACTGCGCCGGAGGAGGCCAGGCAGCGTCGGTGTTGGAGAAAATAGGGGGTAGGTGATGTTTGGGAATTTTAGGGCATCTCCACTCTATATCTACGAGGGTGCCGGCGCCAAAATGGACGCCTAGCCGCCCCAGTTTTGTTTTGGCACCGACACGGACCAACTAGTTATCTGGAGCCCCCAGGCTAAACCTAAGGGGGGGGGCTAGCGGGGGCGCCGGATGGACGCATTTTGGCAGGAAGGCGGGCGGGGAGAATGCACGAGAACGGTTCTATCATCATGGGCCAGGTTTGTAAGAGGTTGCGGCTTTGCCGGTCCATCTTCCTCCTTGCCTGCTACGCCATGATTAATCGCCCGATCTTCGCCGCAGCTTGCCGGAAGCATCGACGTGTCTCGTCGTTGAGGAATGTGGCGGGGTTAATGTGCCTCCACCGCTCCACCGATCGCCTCCTCTCCCCTCTTCTGCGATTAAAACAGCCTCGTCGGCACCATTACTTCACACAACCATCCTTTCTGCCCGCAATCTTCCCTTCCAAACCCTAGCCGAATCCCCGCAACCGATGGAGAATTTTCTAGGAGATGGAGCCTCCGTGAACTGCCTGGGCGGCGGTGGCTACTCGTCCAGGAGGCGCATGTGCTCTAGGACGCCTAGTACCCAGTACCTCCGGACTTTCGGTTGCCGGAGGGATGGGCTCTCACCACTAGCGGTCTACCGGTGCCTCTGGTGGAGGACGGCCAGGCCCGATCCGCGGCCATCTATGAGCACTTCTAGGCAGTCCTCACGGCTAAGGAGAGGGATGGCCCCCAATGGGATCCCGAAAATCAACATCGGTGACACTCTTCTTCGAACAACAGCGCCAGGACCGCATCGTCGCCTACGATGGAAATGGCCTGCCACCAGAGAACAACAACAGAAATAGCCGACGACAGTGGTGGAGTGGACTACCCTCCTCCCCGCAGGCTCTTCGGTAGTAGTGGCGTCATCCATGAAGATCGTGTACCGCACCAGCCATCTCCTTCCCGCGGTTGCGTCGTCCCGTTCATCGACCTGGAGGGCGTGGACGAGGCCGGTCCATTTGGACTGGCGCAGGCCCGGCGACCCGTCGGTGTTGGAGGAAGAAGGGGTGGGGATGTTTGGGAATTTTAGGGCATCTACACTCTAGGTCTATGGGGGGTGCCAACACCAAAATGGACGACCAACCGAGCCCCAGTTTGGTCTTGGCACCGGCGCGGACCAACTAGTTATACGGAGCCCCTAGGCTGAACCTAGCCCGCGAGGGATGGGGGAGAGGCCTAGCGGGGGCACTGGATGGACGTGTTTTGGAGGGAAGGCGGGAAGGGAGAATGTACAAGAACAGTTCTATCATCATGGCCAGGTTTGTAAGAGTTTGTGGCTTTTCCGCTCCATCTTCCTCCGTGCCTGCTACGCCATGATTAATCGCCCAAGATCCATCGCAGCCTTTGCAATGATAGGCGACAGCCGGAAGCATCGACACGTCTCGTCGTTGAGGAACGTAGCGGGGTTAATGCGCCTCCACCGATCGCCTCCTCAACCCTCTTCCGCTATTAAAACAGCCTTGTCGGCGCCATTCCTTCACGCAACCGTCCTTTTCGCCCGCAATCTTCCCTTCCAAACCCTAGCCGAATCTCCTCCACCGATGGAGCATTTTCTAGGAGGTGGAGCCGCCGTGAGCTGCCTCGGGCGGCGGTGGATACTCGTCTAGGAGGCGCAGGTGCTCTAGGACGCCTAGTACCTAGTCCCACTAGACTTTCGGTTACCGAAGGGATGGGCGCTCACCGCTGGCGGTCTGCCGGTACCTCGAGTGGCGGACGACCATTCCCAATCCGCGACCATCTATGAGCACTTCTGGTCAGTCCTCACGACGGAGGAGAGGGATGAACCCCAATGGGATCCCGACAACCACGGTGGACACTCTTATTGGAACAACAGTGCCAGGACCGCATCGCCGCCTACGATGGAAATGGCCTGCCACTAGAGAACAATAACAGCGACGGCCGACGACAGTGGTGGAGTACCCCCAGGGCGCATGGCCTGTTGGAATTATGCCCTAGAGGCAATAATAAAGATGTTATTATTATAATTCTTGTTCATGATAAAGTTTATATTCCATGCTAGAATTATATTAAGCGGAAACTTTAATACTTGTGTGGTTTGTGAACAACACCGTGTCCCTAGTACGCCTATATGGACTAGCCCATTGATCAATGATGGTTAAGGTTTCCTAACCATAGACATGAGTTGTCAATTGATAATGAGATCATATCATTTGAGAATGATATGATGGACATACCCAAACTAAGCAAAGCAATTAGATCGTATCATCGTGTTTGCGAAGCTTTTCTTATGTCAAATATTGTATTCCTTAGACCATGAGATAATACAACTCCCTGGTATCGGAATAAAGCTTTGAGGTCATCAAACGTCATCCTATGAGAGGGTGATCATAAAGGTGTCTCTCAGGTGATCGGAAAGTATCTGTTGGGTTGTATGTATCGAGATGGAATTTGTCCCTCCCAAGTCGGAGAGATATACTTCGGGCCCACTCGGTAATCGATATCAACACCGCTTGCAAGCATGTGGTTAAGGAGTTAATCACAAAGTGATATCGGATTACGGAACGAGTAAAGTACTTGCTGTGAACGAGATTGAACTAGGTATGACGGTATCGACGATCGAATTGTAGGGGTTCGTAGCATGGAAAACAAAATTTTTCTATCGCATACAAACAAACAAGCCAAGATCTATCTACTAGATTGTAGCAACGAGTCGATAGAGGAACTCACCCTCGAAGATTCCAAAGCGGTTAACGAGAGCAGATTCTCGTGGGTGATGTAGTCGTACACTTCCGATCTCAAGATCGCGTAGACGATCCTTCCGGCGCCACGTTCCGGCAGCGCTCCCGTAGTCGGTCACACGTTCGGTACTCGACGAAGACCTTCCTCTCCCTTGTTCCAGCAGGCAGCGGAGGTTGTAGCACTCTCCTCGCGATTCCGGCAGCACAACGGCGTGGTACCGGAAGTAGAGGGGAGATCCCGCAGGGCTTCGCCTTAAGCCGGTGCGAGTATGGTGGAGCTTATGAGAGAGGCTATTAGTGGTCTAGTAATTAGACACACCAATTAGAAGGCTCTAAACCAATTAGAAGGCTCTAAACTGTTGGCTAAAGCAATTAGAAGCTCTAAACCAAAACAGCTCTAAACCGGAGATCTAGAGTAGAAAGTTGTGTCAATTGGAGGAGCCCTGCCCCTCCTTTTATGGGAGGGGGGTCATGGCGCGCCAGGGGAGGGAGGGAGTCCCTCCCCAAGTCGGCCTTGGGCTGGGCGCCGGCCTGGAGGAGTCTGACTCCTCCTCCAGGTTGGTTCCAACTCCTCTTGCTTGTTTCCCACAGTTTCTTGTTTTGGCAGTTTGACTTTCAAACTGGACATTTGACTTTTCTGTTTTAGGATTCAATTTAATCCTTTATTTGGGACAGCAATAACACTTAGTACATGATGCAATCATTCAATGAGCAATGACACATTCATGTACCCTTCCCCCCCGGAGTGCCGGACAATCCGGACCCTTCTAGAACATTCCCGATGAAAACACCGGAATCATTCCCGAACTCCGAAACGGGACTTTCCTTATATGAATCCTATTCTCCGGACCATTCCGGATCACCTCGTGATATCCCGGATCCCATCCGAGACTCCGAACAACATTCGGTCTCTTTCTCATAATACCATAACTACTCAAACAACGTCGAATCCTTAAGTGTGTCTCCCTACGGTTCGTGAATTATGCGGACATGATCGAGACACTTCTCCGAACAATAACCAATAGAGGAATCTGGAAATTCATATGGCTCCCACATATTTCTACGATTACTTTGCGATCGAATGAACCACTTACATACGATACCAATTTCCCTTTGTCTCACGATAGTTTACTTATCCGAGGTTATGATCGTCGGTATCTCTGCATACCTAGTTCAACCTCGTTACTGATAAGTACTCTTTTCTCGTTCCCGTGATATGTGATCCCTTGTGACCAAGTCACATGCTTGCAAGCCAATTGGATGACATTCCACCGAGAGGGCCCAGAGTATATCTATCCGTCATGTGGATGGACAAATCCCACTCTTGATCCATGTGTTTCAACCAATACTTTCCGAACACTCAATGCCACTTTTATAGCCACCCTGTTACGGTGTGGTGTTTGATGACATCAAAGCATCCATCCGGTAAAGGTGATATGCATGATCTCATGGTCGAAGGAATTAGGTTACTATGTATCAGAAAGCATATAGCAATTGAACTATTGAAATGACTTGATCTTTATGCTACGCTTATCTATAGGAGTATGTCCATCACATCATTCTCCTAACGATATGATCCTGTTGTTAATAACATCTCTATGTTCATGATCAGGAAACCATGATCATATATTAACCAACAAGCTAGTTTAACAAGAGGCTTTACTAGGGACTCTTATTTTAGTTTACAAATCACACAAGTATTAATGTTTCCGGTTAATACAATTATAGCATGGTATGTAAACATTTATCATAAGTGTGAAGATATGATAATAACCACTTTATTATTGCCTCTTGGGCATATCTCCAACAGTCTCCCACTTGCACCAGAGTCAATAATCTAGTTTCAAACCTTTGTGTATATAACACCTATGGCTTTCCGGTGTTGTATGTACACGATTGCTAGTGGTCAACTGATCTTCGGATCTGAGACTTCCAGGTCCGTGTGTAATTGCATGTATTTGCGTCTCTATGCATCACTCATTCTCTAATGAGATGGCTTTGTATAAGTTTGGTCTTTCGGTGTGACCTTTAGCTCTTTGGGGTTAAAACATGTTGATAATATTGTCGTACAATATATCTTCATAGTATTATCCCATTGTGAACTACACCTAGTTTGATAACAAACTACTTGACACAAATGCCCTCTTTTGCTGCTAAAATAGCAGTCATATACTTAGCCTTTTGTTGTAGTATCTGTCACAATGTCTTAACTTTGGAACTCATCCAAATCCATTATGGAACTTACTTTCCATTATATTGTGCCACCCTTAATTTAGATTGAGATAAACTTTAATTTGTACTTGGTGACAAAGCTAGTATCAATGTAGTACTTTTACAATGAACTAACCATCTATTTGTCACTTCTACAAATATTATACTCTTAGTTTTTCCAAAAGATCATAAGAATATCCTTACTATTGTCCAATGATCATCTTACGAATCATTCTGGTATATGCTCACAACATTTAGAGCATAGGACATATCTGGATTTGTACATATCACAGTATGATTGATATAAATACTCTTTGTGATTTCATACATCAAGTATCAATCTATACTTGATTATTTGTTTCACTTTACCAAATGTCAACACACTTGAATATATCATCAACATTGAACTTATTCAATCCTTTCTGTGCGACAAGAACCTCTCTTGTAGTTTCTATATTGAACTCATTCAATATCTTGTCTATGTACTTCTGGCACAACCATATTAGCGTCTATTGATGCTAAATATTTGGGTTTTGCCTAAGTCTTTCATCGAGATGAAATTCTTATCTTGTGTTAATAAAAAGATACATCACTTCCAATCAACAATATGTCTCCTACATAATGTTTTAGAAATATGTCTTAGCGCTCCCACTTAATTTCTTGCAAATGCAAGCATCTTCATTGTCTCTGATGAATTTAAACTCTTTTAACAATTTCATCATTGTGAAGATTCCAACTCCGCGATGCTCACTTCAACCATTGAAGTGTGCATATGTTTTTAGCATCCTCTGAATTCACAAAACCCTATGGACCGTGTCATGCACACGTCCTTGGTAACGATTCTATTAGAAGAACTTGTTTTGTTTATTCAACTACCATATAACAAATTATATGTAGTGGTTGCTATATTAATCCGTTTAGACTAAATATCGCTATGAAAGATCAGATCTTGTCATAGTCAACCTTTGAACATTGTTGTGAACTCTTTCCCAACATGTCGACTATTTCATAGATGTAAAACATCCATGTCTATTTCTTTATAGATCCAGACACAACTGTAAGGTCTTACACCTTTCTCGAGGGTCCTTCAAGTTCAAAACTTGATTTCTCGTGTATGGAACTATCACGGATTTTATGGCTTCAAGCCATTTGACGGAGTCAGGGCCCATCATCGCTTCTTTGCATGTAGTCGGTTCATTATTCTCAAATAATGATTCAACCCTCAAATCTTGGTATTTGATTGTTTACCCGATCTACTTGTTTCAATAGGAACTTAGATCTCCGTGACCACAACCTTTTGAGGCACGTGAGCCATGAGCATTGTTGCTGCCTCCGAAACACTTTTCGGTGCTGCGCAACTCTGCACATATAGCCAAGGTTCTTTTAACCTTATCAAAGTTCTATTGTCCTCCCACTTAACTTTTCACGAAAAATTCCTTCCCTAAGAAACTTGACGTTCTAAGTGACAAACACTTTTGTCTCTGGTGTTATGGAGGAATACTCAACAGTTATACAAAGACAGGTTCATCCGACTTTGGTTGCACACATCTTTCTTATGCATAGCATACCAATGTTTAAGAAAGAACAACTTGGGTTTTATCCCAAACCATAACCTTATATGGTGTCATTTCAACGGATTATGATGGAGCTCTTTTCAGTGGAAAAACGGTAATCTCTAAAGCTTTTAATCTTTAAAATACAATGGCAATTTTATGAATTACACCTTTGATCTCACCATGTCAAACAAGGTTTAATTACATATCTCGAATGCTCCATACTCTTATGGTGTTTCGGGAAATGCAAATTCACGGAACGATTCCTTAAATCTTAGGTATTATGCTAAACTATGTAACTCAAATATCTTCCTTTATGATCTTTATCATAAACTGTTTATATTCTTGTTACAATGATTTTGCACTTCATCTTGAAAGTCTTTGAACTTTTCAAATGTTTCATACTTCATCCTTATTAAGTAAATATTCATATATTCACTCAAATTTTCGGAGAAAGCATATGAAGTTGAAATCCATCGCTCTTGACTACACATAATGGACTTCGTACAACAATGTGTACAAATTCCAATAAGCTAGTCTTTCGTTCCCTTTTGGCCTATGAACGAAGTTTTAATTATCTCTAGGAAAGTTTCACAAGCGTCATTTGATCAAAATCAAAAGACTCCAAAATTCCATACATATGGAGTTTCTTCATGTTTTCTTTCCAATATAATTTAAACGGCGATGTCACTTCCTAAGTGATCTTTTCAATCAATTTGTCTTTCGACATCTTTAGCATTAGCTTTATGGATGTGATTTTTCCAACGAGATTTGTGAATCATCCATCTTTTATGGATTACGGCAATTATTTGAACAACCCTTTTGTTCTCATAACACCTGATAAAACAAATCTTGAAGGCAAGCTTTGATGTTTAACGAGCAACACAATAACCCTTTATTTGTTCTCGATGAACATCATCACATATTCTTTTGCTAATTACTTAGGCCACTGTAGTTCATGAATTCTGTTGTTTTGTATGACGATTCATACCAACAAATTCAGTATCAAATACTTAAGAACCACATTGTTTAATAAGCAAAGAATATAGCCATAACATGTATATCATCTATATACTTAAATTGAACAATTCTAATCTTTTCTTTTCTGCCATATATTTATGAGATTCTCTTTCAGTATTTCCTTTTCTGTTTGAAAGAATCTATCAATATCAATAGTGGAGTCATACATATGACACACAGTCCAAAGCGTGTATAGTTAAATACCAATGTCTTTGGACTTGCACCTTGAAGTAGATCACCATCATCAAATGTTTGGTGTTCTTTCAAATTCCTTTATTTAGTAATCTCTTGGTGTAGTAAACATTTTACCTACATCAAATATTCATCCTTTTCATGGAATCGTCCATGATCAAACTACCTTTAGCTTATAACGATGAATTACGAGTATAATGTTGCTATCCAAAACCTTTTGGAGGATTAGGACAACAAGTGTCTACAACCTTTCGCAAATTCTCATCAAATATGAGAACATGACTTTAGCCATATTATACTCTATCATGTTGCAACCAAAACTTCGTTTCAGATATCACAATATCTTCCACACATCATGGTTTCTGAAACAACTCTTTCAGATCCTAGATAACCTTGATATTAAGAGAATTCTTTGAATATCAAGAATCATGGAGACAAACATGATACTCATATACTAACTCTTGGAATTGTCACTCTTGATTTAATATCAATTATTAAACTTCATGGAGTAACCGGAACTTACTGAAAGTTTGCAATAGGACTTTTAAACTTTATATTAACACTTCAAAAACAATACGATACCAGTTCGTAAAGTAACTAACCAGAATTCTATAGTTCTATCATCTCAATTATAACTAAGCGCAAGGTGGTAAACGGATGCCAATGACTACAACAACTATGCAAATTCACTTTGATTTAGTTTATGATAAATTGAGTTCTAATTAATATTTAAATTAATCTAGGTGAACTCCCACTCAAAACAATATCCCTCACATTGTTTTAGTGATCACACGAACCAAATCCACCACATCAAAACCGATCATCACGAGAGTTGATATAGCTTCAATGGCGAACAATCAACATGTTCATCATATCTACTATATGACTCATGCTCTACCTTTCGGTAATCCGTGTTCCTGAGGCCATGTCTGTACATGCTAGGCTCGTCAAGATCAAACCTTAGTTTCTGCATGAGCAAATCTGGCTTGCTCACGTTGTATACACTTGCAGAATCTAACACACCCGATCATCACGTGGTGCTTCGAAACAACAAGCTTTAGCAACGGTGCTAACTAAGGGTGAACACTTTATGACTTGAAATTCATGTGCATGAGGGATCATCTTATAATGCTACCGTCGTCTACTAAGCAATACAAGATGCATAAAGGATTAACATCACATGCAATTCATAATATGTGATATGATATGGCCTTTCTTCTTTGTGCTTCCGATCTCCATCTTCAAGCACGAACATGATCTCCATCATCACCGGCATTGCATCAAGGTCAATGACGCTTCACCATGGTTGTCGTCCACCGGCTTCAACTATTACAACTACTTTGAATAGACACACGGGTCTTAACATAAATTAAAGACAACCATATGGCTCCTGCCGGTTGCCGACTTACAATAAGGAACATTGCATACATCAAATATAATCACAATCATGGCCATATCACATCACTGCACACCCCTGCAAAACAAAGTTAGACGCCTCTACTTTCTTTGCATATTTTACGTGGTTTGGGGCTTTCAATAAGTGTCGTTCTAACTTACGAACAAGAACCACAACATTGATACTAGTATTGTCAATCACCCGTTGTAAATTGGATCTTAACTATGCTAGGAGAAACAGGCACCCGCAAAGCCACTTATGCAATACAAGTTACATGTCAAGCGTGGAGCAAGTCTCATGAACGATGTCATGTAAGGTTAGCCCGGGCCGCTTCATCCCAACATACCGCAAGATGCAAAGTACACAAGAAGCGATCGACAATAAAAGCATCAACGCCCACAATGACCATTGTGTTCTACTCGTGCAACAGATCTACATATAGACACGGCTCGTAGCATGGAAAACAAAATTTTTCTATCGCATACAAACAAACAAGCCAAGATCTATCTACTAGATTGTAGCAACGAGTCGATAGAGGAACTCACCCTCGAAGATTCCAAAGCGGTTAACGAGAGCAGATTCTCGTGGGTGATGTAGTCGTACACTTCCGATCTCAAGATCGCGTAGACGATCCTTCCGGCGCCACGTTCCGGCAGCGCTCCCGTAGTCGGTCACACGTTCGGTACTCGACGAAGACCTTCCTCTCCCTTGTTCCAGCAGGCAGCGGAGGTTGTAGCACTCTCCTCGCGATTCCGGCAGCACAACGGCGTGGTACCGGAAGTAGAGGGGAGATCCCGCAGGGCTTCGCCTTAAGCCGGTGCGAGTATGGTGGAGCTTATGAGAGAGGCTATTAGTGGTCTAGTAATTAGACACACCAATTAGAAGGCTCTAAACCAATTAGAAGGCTCTAAACTGTTGGCTAAAGCAATTAGAAGCTCTAAACCAAAACAGCTCTAAACCGGAGATCTAGAGTAGAAAGTTGTGTCAATTGGAGGAGCCCTGCCCCTCCTTTTATGGGAGGGGGGTCATGGCGCGCCAGGGGAGGGAGGGAGTCCCTCCCCAAGTCGGCCTTGGGCTGGGCGCCGGCCTGGAGGAGTCTGACTCCTCCTCCAGGTTGGTTCCAACTCCTCTTGCTTGTTTCCCACAGTTTCTTGTTTTGGCAGTTTGACTTTCAAACTGGACATTTGACTTTTCTGTTTTAGGATTCAATTTAATCCTTTATTTGGGACAGCAATAACACTTAGTACATGATGCAATCATTCAATGAGCAATGACACATTCATGTACCCTTCCCCCCCGGAGTGCCGGACAATCCGGACCCTTCTAGAACATTCCCGATGAAAACACCGGAATCATTCCCGAACTCCGAAACGGGACTTTCCTTATATGAATCCTATTCTCCGGACCATTCCGGATCACCTCGTGATATCCCGGATCCCATCCGAGACTCCGAACAACATTCGGTCTCTTTCTCATAATACCATAACTACTCAAACAACGTCGAATCCTTAAGTGTGTCTCCCTACGGTTCGTGAATTATGCGGACATGATCGAGACACTTCTCCGAACAATAACCAATAGAGGAATCTGGAAATTCATATGGCTCCCACATATTTCTACGATTACTTTGCGATCGAATGAACCACTTACATACGATACCAATTTCCCTTTGTCTCACGATAGTTTACTTATCCGAGGTTATGATCGTCGGTATCTCTGCATACCTAGTTCAACCTCGTTACTGATAAGTACTCTTTTCTCGTTCCCGTGATATGTGATCCCTTGTGACCAAGTCACATGCTTGCAAGCCAATTGGATGACATTCCACCGAGAGGGCCCAGAGTATATCTATCCGTCATGTGGATGGACAAATCCCACTCTTGATCCATGTGTTTCAACCAATACTTTCCGAACACTCAATGCCACTTTTATAGCCACCCTGTTACGGTGTGGTGTTTGATGACATCAAAGCATCCATCCGGTAAAGGTGATATGCATGATCTCATGGTCGAAGGAATTAGGTTACTATGTATCAGAAAGCATATAGCAATTGAACTATTGAAATGACTTGATCTTTATGCTACGCTTATCTATAGGAGTATGTCCATCACATCATTCTCCTAACGATATGATCCTGTTGTTAATAACATCTCTATGTTCATGATCAGGAAACCATGATCATATATTAACCAACAAGCTAGTTTAACAAGAGGCTTTACTAGGGACTCTTATTTTAGTTTACAAATCACACAAGTATTAATGTTTCCGGTTAATACAATTATAGCATGGTATGTAAACATTTATCATAAGTGTGAAGATATGATAATAACCACTTTATTATTGCCTCTTGGGCATATCTCCAACACGAATCTCGGGCAAGTAAAATATCGCGAGACGAAGGGAATATATATATGGGATTGTTTGAATCCTGGCATCGTGGTTCATCCGAAATGATCATCGATGAATGTGTGGGAGTCAATATGGGTGCCCAGACCCCGCTGTTGATTATTGATAGAAGATCATGTCTGCATATTCTCGAACCCGCAGGGTCACACACTTAACGTGTCTCGACGCTAGGATAGATTGGATAATTGGTTTAAGAATTTTTGTTCGGAGTCTCGGATGGGATCCGGGACATCACGAGAGGTTCCGGAGTGGTCCGGAGAATAATATTCATATAAGGCAGTGCAGTTTTTGGAGTTCGGAATTGTTCCGGGTTAATCGGTATTGTACCGGAAGCTTCTAGAACCTTCCGGAAGGGGACCAACGTGGCCCCACCTTCCGGGAGGGGGCATGGGCCTATGAGGGAGTGTACTGGCCGCATTGGGCCAGGGGCACAAGGCCCCATAGGGCCCAGCCGATCCTAGAGAGTTTAAATCGTTTAAACTAGAGATAGCGTTTCTAGAAGAGGGGAGAGTCCATGCCCCCCACTCCTTATCCTTTGGGCTTGGGGGAGGGGCTAGGGCTGCGCCCCCCCCCCCCTCTATATAAAGAGGGGTGGGGGCGCACCAACCCCCCAACACCTCTCCTCCAAAGCCTAGCCGCCTTGCTAGCTTTCCTCTCTCCCTCCCGACTGTTTGTAGGCAAAGCCCTGCTGCAGAAATTATCCACCATATACACCACGTCGTCGTGTTGTAGATCCAATCTATCTCTCCACCATACTTGCTGGTCCGAGGAAGGAGGAGACGTCGAGGTGCTGCACGTGTGCATCTCACGGAGGCACCGCCATTTGTGGTGCTAAATCGGATCGGATCGCGAGGAGGAGAAGCGAGTACGACTAAATCACCCACGTTCCGACGAACGTTCCGCTGTGTGAATCTTCAAGGGTATGAAGATCTAATCCAATCTCTCTTGTTGTTTGCATCTCCTAGATTAGATCTTGGCTTTCCCGCTGTTCGCTCCGTAGAAAATTTTGATTTACTATGCCGCGAAACCCATCAGTGGTATCAGAGCTAGATCTATGCGTAGATGTGTTTCACGAGTAGAACGCAACATGGTTGTTGCGGGCGTTAATGTTTTCTGTTGCAAGCCTCTTGTTTGTGTTCTTCTTATGACGCGGGATAGTGAGATTGAAGCGGTCCAGGCCAATCTTACGCGACGTCGTTCGCGAGACCGGCTCCGCACTTGACGTGTGGCTTGTTCCACACATGCGGCTGGTGGATGTCAGTTTCTCTCACTATAGTTGTCATGGGATTAACAACGGAGTTTGGCAACCATAATATCACCGTTGTGGATTTCCGTAGGTAAGAATCGTTCTTAGCATCTACTCCCATAAGCCACGTAAAACATGCAACAACAAAGTAGAGGCGTCTAACTTGTTTTTGCAGGGAGTGTTTTCTGTGATATGGTATGGCCCAAGATGTGATGTGTATATTGTATGTGATGATCATGTTTTGTAATGTTTCACGACTTGCATGTCGATGAGTACACAACCGGCAGGAGCCATATGGTTGTCTTTATAATTGTGTATGACCTGCGAGTCAACTTCTTATACGCCATGTAATAGCTTTACTTTATCGCTAAATAGTTAGCAATAGTTGTAGTTGCTATTCGTGGTGGAGGCAATCATGGTGGAGTGATGGAGATCATGCCGGAACGCACAAGATGGAGATCATTGCGCGAAGATTGGCTATACCATGTCACATAAAGTTATATGCATGTGATGTTTATCCTTTTATGTATCTTATTATGCTTAGATCGCGACGGTAGCATTATAAGATGATTCCTCACTTAAAGATCAAGATAAAAACTGTGTTCTCCCCAAGTATGCACCGTTGCGAAAGTTCGTCGTGTCCAAGCATCACGTGATGATCGGGTGCTATAGACTCTACGCTCACATACAACGGGTGCAAGCCAGTTTTGCACACGCGGAAATACTTGGGTCTAGCTTGACGAGCCTAGCATGTAGAGACATGGCCTCGGAACACAAGAACCGAAAGGTTAAGCATGAGTCATATCAATAATATGATCGACACTTGGTTGTCCAACATTGAAACCACATCTCTTCTCGTGATGATCGGATTAGGTGTGGTGAATTTGGATCGTGTTCACTAAACAACTTGAGGGATGTTGAATTTAGTGGGATTTCATCTAGTAATTTGATTAAGTTGAACTGTTTATCATGAACATAGTATAAATCGTACTTGCTAATACTGTAGATCACATGGCCAAATCCAACTTCAACTTCAACGTTTTTGCTGAGAAGGAAAAGCTTAGAAACAATGGGTCTAACTTCACCAATTGGTTCCGCAATCTAAGAATCATTCTGTCTGGCGGACAAAAGGACTATGTCCTTGGTAAAGCGTTAGGTGACCCCCCTGCTGCAACTGCGCCGGCTGATGAGAAAGCTGTCTATCAGTCGCGCAAAGATGATTATGGTGTGATTAAGAGCACCATGTTGTTTTCTATGGAACCGGAACTTCAAAATTGTTTTGAAACCTATCCCGGGCCCTTTGAGATTCTCGAGGAGCTGAAAACCATGTTTCAGACTCAAGCCCGCTCTGAGAGATATGAGATCTCTGAGAAGTTCTTTAACTGCAAGATGGAGGAAGGGAGTTCCGTTAGTGAGCACGCCATAAAGATGCCGGGCTACACTCAACGCCTTGAGCAACTGGAATGCACGATTCCAGAGGAGCTCAAGATTGACAGGGTTCTGCAATCACTACCTCCCAGCTACAAAGGTTTTGTAGTGACTCATAATCAGATTGGCTCCACTGATACGATCACCGAGCTCTTCGCAAAGCTGAAGGCTGCGGAGGTGGACATCAAGAAGGATAATCATGTGTTGATGGTCAACAAGCCCTCCTTTAAGAAAGGTAAGGGAGCAAAGAAGCCCTTCAAGAAGGTCGGCGGCAAGCGCAATGCTCCTGCTGAGAAGAAGCTCAAGTCTGGTCCTAAGCCCGACACTGAGTGCTTCTATTGCAAGGACAAGGGTCACTGGAAGCGCAACTGTCCGAAGTACTTAGCGGACAAGAAGGCTGCCACCATCAAAGGTATATTTGATATACATGTTATTGATGTTTTTCTTACTAGCCCTCGTTGTAGTGCCTGGGTATTTGATACCGGTTCAGTTGCTAATATTTGTAACTCGAAACAGGAGCTACGGAATAGACGGCGGCTTGCGAGGGATGAGGTGACGATGCGCGTTGGCAACGGATCAAGAGTTCATGTGATGGCCGTCGGCACGCTCTCCTTAGTTTTACCTTCGGGATTAGTTTTAAACCTTAATAAATGTTATTATGTGCCTGCGTTGAGCATGAACATTATTTCTGGATCGTGTTTATTGCAAGACGGTTATTCATTTAAATCGGAGAATAATGGTTGTTCTATTTATATGAGTAACATCTTTTATGGTCATGCACCTCTTGTAAATGGTTTATTTCTTCTAAATCTCGAAAGGGATGAAACACACATCCATAACGTTGAGGCTAAGAGATGCAAAGTAGATAGTGATAATACTACTTATTTGTGGCACTGTCGTCTAGGTCATATTGGTGTAAAGCGCATGAAGAAACTCCATTCTGATGGACTTTTGGAGTCTCTTGATTTTGAATCATTTGACACATGCGAACCATGCCTCATGGGCAAGATGATCAAAACCCCGTTCTCCGGTATGATGGAGAGAGCAACGGACTTGTTGGAAATCATACATACCGATGTATGCGGACCGATGAGTGTTTCGACGCACGGTGGATATCGCTATTTCCTCACTTTTACCGATGACTTGAGTAGATATGGGTATATCTATTTAATGAAACATAAATCCGAAACATTTGAAAAGTTCAAGGAATTTCAGAATGAAATGGAGAACCATCGTAACAGAAAGATTAAGTTTCTACGATCCGATCGTGGAGGTGAATATTTAAGTTATGATTTTCTCACGCATCTTAAAGCAAGTGGAATCGTTTCACAACTCACGCCACCCGGAACACCATAGCGCAATGGTGTGTCTGAACGCCGGAATCGAACCCTATTAGATATGGTCCGATCAATGATGTCTCTTACTGATTTGCCGTTATCATTTTGGGGTTATGCATTAAAAACCGCTGCATTCACTTTAAATAGGGCTCCATCTAAATCCGTTGAGACGACACCGTATGAACTGTGGTTTGGTGCTAAACCTAAGTCGTCGTTTCTTAAAGTTTGGGGATGCGAAGCTTACGTCAAGAAGTTGATGCCGGACAAGCTCGAACCCAAAGCGGAGAAATGCGTCTTCATAGGATACCCTAAGGAAACTATTGGGTATACCTTCTATCACAGAACCGAAGGCAAAGTGTTTGTCGCAAAGAACGGTTCCTTTCTTGAGAAGGAGTTTCTCTCGAAAGAAGTGAGTGGGAGGAAAGTAGAGCTAGGCGAGGTTATTGAACCTTCTCTTGAATTGGAGAGTAGCGCAACACCTGAAATTGTTCCAGTGCCGCCTGCACCAACAATAGAGGAAGATGATGACAAGGATCATGAAGCTTCGGACGATGCTGCTACTGAACGTCGCAGGTCGACAAGGTCGCGTGCCCCTCCTGAGTGGTACGGCAACCCTGTTTTGACTGTCTTGTTAGTAGAAGACAGTGAACCTACGAACTATGAGGAAGCGATGATGAGCCCAGACTCTGAGAAATGGCTGGAAGCCATGAAATCCGAATTGGGATCCATGAGCGAAAACCAAGTATGGACTTTGGTGGACCCTCCTAGCGACCGAAAGGCCGTTGAGTGCAAATGGATCTTCAAGAAGAAAACGGACGCGGATGGTAATGTTACCGTCTATAAAGCACGGCTTGTCGCAAAAGGTTTTCGACAAGTTCAAGGTGTTGACTACGTGTAGGGGTTCGTAGCATGGAAAACAAAAATTTTCTATCGCATACAAACAAACAAGCCAAGATCTATCTACTAGATTGTAGCAACGAGTCGATGGAATAACTCACCCTCGAAGATTCCAAAGCGGTTAACGAGAGCAGATTCTCGTGGGTGATGTAGTCGTACTTTTCCCGATCTCAAGATCGCGTAGACGATCCTTCCGGCGCTGCGTTCCGGCAGCGCTCCCGCAGTCGGTCACACGTTCGGTACTCGACGAAGACCTTCCTCTCCCTTGTTCCAGCAGGCAGCGGAGGTTGTAGCACTCTCCTCGCGATTCCGGCAGCACAACGGCGTGGTACCGGAAGTAGAGGGGAAATCCCGCAGGGCTTCTCCTTAAGCCGGAGCGAGTATGGTGGAGTATGAGAGAGGGCTATTAGTGGTCTAGATATTAGACACACAAATTAGAAGGCTCTAAACCGTAGGCTAAAGCAATTAGAAGCTCTAAACCAAACGGCTCTAAACCGGAGATTAGAGGTAGGAACTTGTGTGTCTCAAGGAGGAGCCGTGCCCCTCCTTTTATAGGTGGAGGGGCTAGGCGCGCCAGGGAGGGAGGGAGTCCCTCCCCAACTCGGCCTAGGGCTGGGCGCCGACTTGGAGGAGAGAAACTCCTCCTCCAAGTTGGTTTCAAACTCCTCTTGCTTGTTTCCCACAGTTTCCTGTTTCCCACAGTTTCCTGTTTTCCACAGTTTCCTGTTTTAGCCGTTTGACTTTCAAACTGGCAATTTGACTTTCATGTTTTTGGAACAGAAAGAACACTTAGTACATGATGCAATCATTCAATGACACATTCATGTACCCTCCCCCCCCCGGAGTGCCGGACAATCCGGAACCTTCTAGAACATTCCCGATGAAAACACCGGAATCATTCCCGAACTCCGAAACGGGACTTTCCTTATATGAATCTTATTCTCCGGACCATTCCGGATCACCTCGTGATATCCCGGATCCCATCCGAGACTCCGAACAACATTCGGTCTCTTTCTCATAATACCATAACTACTCAAACAACGTCGAATCCTTAAGTGTGTCTCCCTACGGTTCGTGAATTATGCGGACATGATCGAGACACTTCTCCGAACAATAACCAATAGAGGAATCTGGAAATTCATATGGCTCCCACATATTTCTACGATTACTTTGCGATCGAATGAACCACTTACATACGATACCAATTTCCCTTTGTCTCACGATAGTTTACTTATCCGAGGTTATGATCGTCGGTATCTCTGCATACCTAGTT
Organism: Avena atlantica; assembly: GCA_910589765.1. Classification (NCBI taxonomy): domain Eukaryota; kingdom Viridiplantae; phylum Streptophyta; class Magnoliopsida; order Poales; family Poaceae; genus Avena; species Avena atlantica. Next base: position 535,945,940 of record OU342733.1, on the reverse strand, counting down.
CAACCTCGTTACCGATAAGTACTCTTTTCTCGTTCCCTTGATATGTGATCCCTTGTGACCCAGTCACATGCTTGCAAGCTAATTGGATGACATTCCACCGAGAGGGCCCAGAGTATATCTATCCGTCATGAGGATGGACAAATCCCACTCTTGATCCATGTGTTTCAACCAATACTTTCCGAACACTTAATGCCACCTTTATAGCCACCCAGTTACGGTGTGGTGTTTGATGTCATCAAAGCATCCATCCGGTAAAGGTGATATGCATGATCTCGTGGTCAAAGGAATTAGGTTACTATGTATCAGAAAGCATATAGCAATTGAACTATTGAAATGACTTGATCTTTATGCTACGCTTATCTATAGGAGTATGTCCATCACATCATTCTCCTAATGATATGATCCTGTTGTTAATAACATCTCTATGTTCATGATCAGGAAACCATGATCATATATTAACCAACAAGCTAGTTTAACAAGAGGCTTTTACTAGGGACTCTTATTTTAGTTTACAAATCACACAAGTATTAATGTTTCCGGTTAATACAATTATAGCATGGTATGTAAACATTTATCATAAGTGTGAAGATATGATAATAACCACTTTATTATTGCCTCTTGGGCATATCTCCAACACTACGATGAGACTTTCTCTCCCGTAGCGATGTTTAAGTCCATTCGGATTTTATTAGCAATTGTTGCGTTTCATGATTATGAAATATGGCAGATGGATGTCAAGACTTCTTTCCTCAATGGCAACATTGATGAAGAGTTGTATATGATGCAACCCGAAGGTTTTGTCGATCCTAAGGATGCTAGTAAAGTATGCAAACTTCAGCGTTCCATTTATGGACTGAAGCAAGCATCTCGGAGTTGGAACCTTCGTTTTGATCAAGTGATCAAGAGTTTTGGATTTGTTACAAATTGCTATGAAGCTTGTATCTACAAGAAAGTGAGTGGGAGCTCGGTGACGTTTCTGGTACTATATGTGGATGAAATATTGATTATTGGAAATGACATCAACATGCTTAACGATGTGAAGAGTTATTTGAACAAGTGTTTTCAATGAAAGACCTAGGTGAAGCTTCTTATATATTGGGCATCAAAATCTATAGAGATAGACAAAGACGCCTGATAGCATTAAGCCAGAGTACATACCTAGACAAAGTTCTGAAAAGGTTCAGAATGGATAAGGCAAAGAAAGGTTCAGTGCCTATGTTGTCAGGTAAGATATTGAGCAAGGCTCAGTGTCCAGCTACGGTAAATGATAGGGAAGCTATGAGCAAAGTCCCTTATGCCTCGGCCATAGGTTCCATCATGTATGCCATGCTGTGTACTAGACCGGATGTGTCCAATGCTCTTAGTTTGACGAGCAGATATCAAAGTGATCCAGGAGTGGAACACTGGACAGCCGTGAAGAACATCCTAAAGTACCTAAATAGGACTAAAGAAATGTTCTTAGTCTATGGGGGTGATGAACAGCTTGGAGTAAAAGGTTACGTCGACGCTAGTTTTGACACCGACAAGGTTGATTCTAAATCTCAGACAGGATACGTCTATATTTTGAATGGAGGAGCTGTGAGCTGGAGAAGCTGCAAGCAAAGCGTGATCGCGGGATCTACAGTAGAAGCGGAATACATGGCTGCTGTAGAAGCGTCAAGTGAAGGAGTTTGGATCAGAAACTTCATCACTGAGCTTGGTGTGGTTCCAAGTGCATTGGACCCACTGGAGATATTGTGTGACAACACTGGCGCCATAGCACTTGCTAAGGAACCAAGATATCATCCAAAGACCAAGCATATCAACCGCAAGTTTCATATAATCCGAGATTATATTGCAGATGGAGATCTGAAGATTAGCAAAGTACATATAGATCTGAATGTCGTAGATCCATTGACTAAACCTCTTCCACGTGTAAAACATGATCAGCACCTCAGTGCCATGGGTGTGAGATTGTTGCCAGATGTAAACTAGATTATTGACTCTAGTGCAAGTGGGAGACTATTGGAATTATGCCCTAGAGGCAATAATAAAGATGTTATTATTATAATTATTGTTCATGATAAAGTTTATATTCCATGCTAGAATTGTATTAAGCGGAAACTTTAATACTTGTGTGGTTTGTGAACAACACCGTGTCCCTAGTACGCCTCTATGGACTAGCCCAATGATCAATGATGGTTAAGGTTTCCTAACCATAGACATGAGTTGTCAATTGATAATGAGATCATATCATTGGAGAATGATATGATGGACAGACCCAAACTAAGCAAAGCAATTAGATCGTATCATCGTGTTCATCTTTGCGAAGCTTTTCTTATGTCAAATATTGTATTCCTTAGACCATGAGATAATACAACTCCCTGGTATCGGAAGAAAGCTTTGAGGTCATCAAACGTCATCCTATGAGAGGGTGATCATAAAGGTGTCTCTCAGGTGATCGGAAAGTATCTGTTGGGTTGTATGTATCGAGATGGAATTTGTCCCTCCCAAGTCGGAGAGATATACTTCGGGCCCACACGGTAATCGATATCAACACCGCTTGTAAGCATGTGGTTAAGGAGTTAATCACAAAGTGATATAGGATTACGGAACGAGTAAAGTACTTGCTGTGAACGAGATTGAACTAGGTATGACGGTATCGACGATTGAATCTCGGGCAAGTAAAATATCGCGAGACGAAGGGAATATATATATATGGGATTGTTTGAATCCTGGCATCGTGGTTCATCCGATATGATCATCAATGAATGTGTGGGAGTCAATATGGGTGCCCAGACCCCGCTGTTGATTATTGATAGAAGATCATGTCTGCATATTCTCGAACCCGCAGGGTCACACACTTAACGTGTCTCGACGCTAGAATAGATTGGATAATTGGTTTATGAATTTTTGTTCGGAGTCTCGGTTGGGATCCGGGACATCACGAGAGGTTCCGGAGTGGTCCGGAGAATAAGATTCATATAAGGCAGTGCAGTTTTTGGAGTTCAGAATTGTTCCGGGTTAATCGGTATTGTACCGGAAGCTTCTAGAACCTTCCGGAAGGGGACCAACGTGGCCCCACCTTCCGGGAGGGGGCATGGGCCTATGATGGAGTGTCCTGGCCGCATTGGGCCAGGGGCACAAGGACCCATAGGGCCCAACCGATCCTAGAGAGTTTAAATCGTTTAAACTAGAGATAGGGTTTCTAGAAGAGGGGAGAGTCCATGCCCCCCACTCCTTATCCTTTGGGCTTGGGGGAGGGGCTAGGGCTGCGCCCCCCCTCTATATAAAGAGGGGTGGGGGCGCACCAACCCCCCAACACCTCTCCTCCAAACCCTAGCCGCCTTGCTAGCTTTCCTCTCTCCCTCCCGACTGTTTGTAGGCGAAGCCCTGCTGCAGAATTTCTCCACCATATACACCACGCCATCGTGTTGTAGATCCAATCTATCTCTCCACCATACTTGCTGGTCCGAGGAAGGAGGAGACGTCGAGGTGCTGCACGTGTGCATCTCACGGAGGCACCGCCACTTGTGGTGCTAGATCGGATCGGATCGCGAGGAGGAGAAGCGAGTACGACTACATCACCCACGTTCCGACGAACGTTCCGCTGTGCGAATCTTCAAGGGTATGAAGATCTAATCCAATCTCTCTCGTTGTTTGCATCTCCTAGATTAGATCTTGGCTTTCCCTCTGTTCGCTCCGTAGAAAATTTTGATTTACTATGCCGCGAAACCCATCATGGCCGCCTAGGTGCTCTACTACATAGCTGTGGGGAACTACCTATGTCTGATGATGCCACCACCGTCGCGACAGCCTCGCCACGGGCTCCAGGCTTGGGCTTCGCGGCGCCAGGCAGCGGGTTCTTCCCCGCACTCCTCTTCATCGAGGACTTCATCGTCCCTGTCCCTGGCAAGGTACTCTTCGTACTCCACCCCCTCCCCTCGGTACGGCGGCCAGCTCTCGCCCGTGAAGGACGAGCCAGAGGAATGCCCTCCTTCTCGCAGGCGCTCCGGCAGTAGCAACGGTGTCATCCATGAACGTCGTGCACCACGCCAGCCATCTCCTCCTAGCGGTCGCGTCGGCCTGTTTTCGACCTGGAGGGCAAGAACGAGTCGGTCCATTTGGACTGGCGCAGGCGCGGCGACCAGGGCCAGGGCTGCAACACCATGCTGCCATCGAAGGAGGAGCCTAGCGACAACGACGATGAGGACCTCATGGACTACGCGGCGGCGATGTACTGTTGCTTTGTCCTAGGCGGGAGTGGCCATGGCCGCAAGTAGTTTAGCTTTTTTTTCCTTGTTTATTTAAATTTTGTATAAACATGTTTGAACTGCCTATAGAATCGTTGTTAGTTTCGTATTCTAACAAATTTCCTAGTTATTTTGAACATTTGAATTTTTTGTATTAGGGCATGGCTGGGTGCCAGCGTCCCCACCCTCCCTAAAAAAAATCTTTGATCTATTCGGCGGTCCTCGGTACGGGCCAAACATGGCTGCACCGGATGCTGTATGGAGGACATGAGTGGAGATGCTCTTACTCATTCAACTTGTGATACGCATATCTGTGCAATTGGAGGGCAAATTTTAGTAAGCACGCTATAATTGTTTGGGAGGATAGCACTTTCAGCAATACTTTCAGAGCAAGATTTTTATCTCAGCTTTTAGCAATTGGACGTAAATATGAGAAGACTAAAAGTTTAAAAAGTTATGAAAAGACTCTTGGAGATGCTCTAATGTTGGAATCTTACTATAAAGAAAATGGATAACGGAAACCGCAAGAGAGATACATGCATTCTTTTCATCGTTCAGAACTGTAATTCTGATTATAAAATCCTGATGCAGATACTTCATGCACTGTTGTACATGAACTTGTACCATCAAACCGGCTAATCCTTTCAATTAATCCGTTCGAACTATAGATACTGCATGTACTTTAAGCAAAAAAAAAATGAACTACTCCCTCGACCCATATTAGTTGACTTGGATTTATCAAAATTTTGATGAACCTATATACTAAATAGTGTCAAGATTCATCCAAATTTAGAAAAATCCAAGTCCACTAATATGGTCGGAGGGAGTAGTACATTGTCAACTATCCAACCAGCTGATATTGAGAGGGAGAAAGTGAAGAAATAGTTAGAGACTTGATAGATTGTACTAGTACATTGTCAGCTATCCAATCCATAGAGCATGCCTGCCAATGTCCATCATATGGTGCAAAAAGACAAAAATAACCTTTTGGTGAAAGTCCAGCAAAAATAAACCGTTCGCGAAAATATTTTAAAAATAACCATTTTGAATAGCGCCACGGCGGGGCCGCCACCCTTTCAATTGTAGTACTGAGTGGCAGGGCGCTATGGATCTACTTGGCACACCCGGGATGATTGTCTGGTACTGTAGTATATAGTCGCTGCTTTATATATGGTCATCGAGCCTTGCTTCAGTATCCCCCTGAAAAAGAATCCAGCGCTTTTCAGCCTTTAGCGGGTTCGGGTGCGTGGTCCGGTTGGAAATGGGGTGGAGTTAGAGACCATATACTATACGTATACGGTAATCAGGCGGGCCGGGATCGATTGCGTGGAGGCCGAGTCTCATACGATCGGGTAGAGTCGAGGCGGTTTATATACCCAGGGAATCACGATCGCTCGGACAGCTCTCGCCTCGCCGCAGCTCTTGCTCGCCGCCGCACTCTCGCTCAGTTCGTCCACTTCCCCTTGCTCCTCCTCACGAGATCACCCGGACGTCGTCCCCTCCACCCACACAGCTTGGGAATTAGCTGGCCGCCATTGCTGGATTCCGCGCAGATTGCCGTCGGACTCGCAGTCGAATCCATCCTCCAACATTCTCCCCTAGGGTCCAATCCATCCTCCAACATCTCTCCACGACGCCATCTCTCCTCTATTGTGGGCTGCGAGGACACAGTTCCTTCTATCGCCTCCATTAACGTCTGGCCGGTGGTGGCAGACTGGAGTTGGCCGGAAGCTCGCCGGGAGCGATTGGGGACGGAGGGGAATCGACCGGTCGGTCAATCGATCTCCACCTTATCCGCCTAAATACACCATACAACTATACATACGTACAGAGGTTTCAAAAAAAACATAAACAGACCTCCGCTCTCACCCGTAACCCATTTTCGCAGACAAAATTTTCTCTAGGGGATACGGAAGCAAGGGTCATGGTCATCATTCTCATATAACAGCAGGCTGCTTCTTTTCTCTCCCTGTCCAGTCCTACTCCCACACTCTTGGCTATGGTTGGGTCAATGTTTGACTCAGACAGATGACAGAAGTTCCCAACTGCGTCTCTATCTGAACACACACACACAACACCATTAAAGCTGAAACAAACAAAGCACATCAGTGATTCAATAGAAGCTCTCAAGATCATCTGCGGGAAAGAAAAGAGGCCTCCATATTTTGTCATTCAGCGGCTGCAGTAACTTGTGTCTAGCTGCTAAACATGGCTTTTAATCTTTTTTACTTTCGCATCCTATCAAGTGAAAAAAACATGATTTGATTTCTGCGCTTTTCATATCATATAAAATGAAGATAATTTCTATGCACACACTAGTGCACACGTACCCCTCTAACACCGGTTTGGAGGACCCTCTAACAGCGGTTCCACAACCGCTGTTGAGGGTTCGGTGTTAGAGGGGGGGCCCCTTTAACACCGGTTCCTATACGAACCGGTGTTAAAGGGTGGCGCACGTGGGGCTGCCGCAGGCCTCAGGCCCCCCCCCCCCCCCCCCTTTAACACCGGTTCGTATCTGGAACCGGTGTTAAAGGTTCTTCTGCCGCGGCAGAGATTTAGGCCGTTTTCCTGCCGCGGCAGAACTCTGCCGCGGCAGGAAAACGGCATAAATCTCTGCCGCGGCAGACTTCTGCCTCTGCCCCGTTCTGGGCGTATTTCTGCCGGAGGGGGGGGGAGAGCGAGGGGAAATCGATCGGGAGCCGTATACTTATAAATCGTCATCGGTACATACGAGTACATGAATAATTAAGCAACTATTATTATACACAAACATCGCCATCGGCACATACATCGCCATCGGCACATACATCGGCACATACATCTACATCGCCGGAGGTGGATATCTAAAGAGTTCTCCGCCAGGCGTGACGACCTCATCAAGTATGAACCCCGCCAATTCCTCTTGAATGGCTCGTATGCGTTCAAATGGTAGCAGTTGGTCCCGCATCCGTTCGATCTGAATATATATGAAGAATGGGCCGTCAATATATATATAAGAATAAAACTCAACACAATTGATGGTAATAAAATAATGTTGTGGACTTTGTTTACTTACTCTAAGTTGTTCTAGTGCGGCTTGGCCTGTCGCACATATCGTGTTGCGAATGAATTCGCAAACATAGTACCCACATAAGTTATTGCCGTGTCCTTGATGCGCGCACTTTACGAGAATAGAGAGTTCAATCAAAATAATAATCAATAAAGCATGATATAATGGAATTGGAAGCTAGCTAGTATTACTTACATTTTGGTCTACAAATTTTAGTTCTTCTGACCATTCACCCACGGCCCTGCCCGTGAACATTTTCCAAACCCTGTCCGACAAAGAAAATGGATAAAGGAGTAATTAATTACTTATTGTCACGAAAGTTGCCGATCTAGTGCGATAATATGATTGAAATTACCTCTGGAGCATCTCTCTAAAGTTTGCCCATAGCTCTTTTTCTTTTCGTAACGAGTCCATGACAAGGACTTTTCCTGAGTCGGGTTGAATGACTAGCAGAATAAAGTGGAACCTACGCACGCATAACTCATCATCAGTTACACTTAACATCGAGTAAGCCGAAACAGAATGTGTACAAGAGAGAGGGTAACAGTACTCACGAGAAGTTGTAAGGCAATAGTATTTCCCTTTTGGTTTGTTGTCTCAGTAAAGACTTTAGCAAGTAATCTTCTGTTTGCCCGGGTTTGTCTCTTACCACTTCTTCATGAACTCTATTTGGGTCAACGAACCCAATGTCAAAAGGGCCTCCTTTCCTGCATTCCATAACCTTTTTCCTGCATAATAGTATATACATATATGGTGAGCATATATATATACATGCAATTAATGAAGTGAATGAGTTGAGATAAAAATTACAGAAATAGTACTTACACACAATAAAGGCTGATGGCAGATTTGTCGAGTTCCTTCTGATTGAATAGAAAATGCAAGTCTTGAATGTTGAAGTCGATCGCGTCGTCTCCGCACAAGAAAATCTCATCTCTTATATGCGCCGTGATCCATTCTTCTTTTCTCGTCTTGCAGAAATGAAGGTACCACTTGTGCAATTTTCGCATCTTTGTTGGTAGATTTTTGAGCTCCTCTTTCTTGACTAGATTCTTCCCATACTTCCATGGCTGTATGGGGTTGACATCGCATTTGGGCAAGTTGTCTCCCATGACGTTCAAGTATGCAATGTAAGTCATCCCCATCTCATTGGCCTTTCTTTGTAGCTCTGCCTCGTAATCATCTACGGGAGGAGCGTCCCGTTTGTCAAACATTTGGAGCGGGGCGCATGATTGGTTTTCCTGCTCTCCGAGCATGGGAACTGTTTTGTGGGGTGCCTCACGACTGCTACTTTCAGTCTCCCTACGGCGCCTTGCATCCGCCTTCAAAATCTGGCGCTCGTAGTCCGGCACAAGTGGGGTTTCAGGTTTCAAAAGATTTTTGTAAAACTTCTCCACCACCGCCGGATCTATTTTCTCCTTTGGCTCGGCCCGTCTAGGTGCAAAGAATTTCTTGACCTGTTCTCCCGAGATCCTATTGGTCTCCTCGTCGCTGCGATTCCACGGTAAAACCGGCAATGGCTTGGCGGAAGGCTGCGGGACGTAGTTTTTTGAACTCTTTGGCGTACGGTTTCCTGCGGATTTCTTTGTGGCAGTGCTACTGATGCTCCTCGTGGCAGTGCTCTTCCGCTTATGCTGAGGAGATGGCTGAAGCACCGGAGATGGCTGACGGGCCGGAGATGGCTGCCGCGCAGGAGATGGCTGACGGGCCGGAGATGGCTGACGGGCCGGAGATGGCTGACGGGCCGGAGATGGCTGACGGGCCGGAGATGGCTGCCGCGCAGGAGATGGCTGAAGCGGCTCAGACTGCTGACGCTGCGGAGACGGCGGGGGTGCCAGTGACCTCCAATTTGGAAGCACAATGTGTTCCTTCTTCCAAAGAATGGTTGTTTTCACTGCAAATTTGAGTTGAGTTTCCCCTTCACCTGTAGCATGGTCAAGCTGTGCTTCCTCATATTCCTTCACAACCTCATCCACCCCGACAATAGCATAGCCATCTGGAATCGGTCGGCAGTGGTAAGTTCCACCAGCTACAGGAGGTAAGGCATAGCCGACAGCCACCTTAATGGATAAGCCCATTAATCTCACATGCAGCTCAGCGTGTTCGCTCTCCGTGATCTCATCAACGGGGTATCGAGGACCCGTCATTTCAAGCGTTGGCTGCACGTTCTCCGTGGAAGCCACACTGCTTTTCCGCGCAGAGTCTGGGCCGCGGGCAGCTTCCAATGCAGGCTCTTCATGCCGCTGAGATGGGCCGGTAGCTTGATGGCTCTGTTGTGCATTCACTTGCGTCTGCAGCGCCGCAAGTGCATGTTCTATCTGTGTCATCCGATCTGTACGCTCTTTTTCTTTTCTGCCGCGCCATCTGTAAGAGTCGCTCCAGTCGGCAAACCCATCCTTCCACGTCATACCCCCTGTGCCTCGTGCATGTCCAGGGTGTTCTTTTTTACCGATGGCGCGTGTGAGCTGGTCATTCTCTCTGTCGGGATGGAAGATCCTGGCGGATGTTTCCTCGTATGCCGTGATGAGTTCAGTGACGGGTTTGGCAAGGATGGTTGGGAAGATACACAATCCTGTTTCTGGGTCCAACCTTGCCCCGATTCCGTAGAACCAAGTCTTTGCACGTAGGTCCCACCCATCTGTCTGGGGTGTGATCCCTCTCTCGCGCAGGGCCCTCTCAGCTTCCTCCCACTTAGGCCTCTGAGATATGTAGCCACCTGACCCCGTCCTCTGGTGATATTCCTTCTTCAGGGCATTAAGCGTATTGGTTTCTGACCTCTTTTTAGCTATAGCACTTTTTTTATATGTCTTAAATTCGGGCCAGTGAGGTCTTATCTTCGCATAATATGCGTCTTCGAAATTTGGAGTCTCGCCAGCTTTGACAAATTTGTTCAATTTTGTCTTCCAGTTGCGGAAAGCCTCAGCCATCTTCTTTAGAGTCCACTCTTTGACCTTGTTCTTTATAACCGGGTTGTTTTCATCCTCCTCTGGCGGAAGGGTGAAATTTACCAACAACGAATTCCAAAGCGTTTCTTTGGATCTGTCATCGACAAAGGTACCGTCGCCCTTCTTTGGCTTATTCCAATTTTCAATTATGATTGGGATTTGGTCCCTAACAAGAACTCCAGCCTGACGTATAAATTTGTCTGCGGCCTTCTTGGGCTCCATCGGCCTGCCATCAACACGGACTGCTTCGATCGTGAACTTTGCACGATCTTTCAACCGCTGGCTCGCGCCTCGCTTGCTCTTTTTCGTAGAAGAAGATGGTTGCTGGCTGGTCGATCCAGAGGGCTAAAAGAAGAAAGAAGCGTTAATTAATACATGTAGAAGAAGATTGTTGGTGGAAGTCAGCTGAGGCTTAATCAATGCATATACCTCGCCGGACTTTGTAACCATTAAATTGCGTTCACCGGAGTCTTCATCTTCTCCATGACTAGTACTTGAGCTGTCGTCGTCATGTCCCTCCAAGTTCAGATATTGTGAGGTGTCCTCATCAATAATGTTCTCCATTATTTCTTCTTCTTCAAGGTTTCTACTAAGTGGATCCATAGTTTCTAAAACAATAATATTATCACACAAATATCAGTAATACATCTATTGAAATGCTCAAGCAAGGACGATGATATGACAGGTTAAAAGTATTGAAATGTAACCCTAATACATGCTTGGTCATTTCAAACCCTAATTCGGAGAAACCCCGGATTCATATGAGAGGGTACATTTACTTCTTCTAATTAACTTGTCATCAAAGTTGATTAACATAGCATGGTTATTATAATGCTATATTGACAACGAGAGGTGGCGACGCTAGGGCGAGAGCGGGGCCGGGGTGCGTGGGGGTGTGCGTTCGAACCAGCACGACGTGATGGTCTACCTAAAATGGGCGACACACCCTCGACGCGTGTGTAGGCTCAGCGAGGACATAGGAGGTCAGGGTCGACGGCATAATGGTGGCGGTGGTCGTCGGCGTGGCACAAAATATACACATGCATATACAATACACATACAATACAATATTTCCTATAGGAATCCTATAGGAATCAATCCTACAAATCAAACAACCACCATAGGAAAATTTCCTATAGGATTTAATCCTACAAATTTCCTATACAAATCCTTTGAATCAAACATGCCCTTACTTATATCCCGCGGGATGGCGACGGCGAGGGCGACGACGAGGGTGGTGTGGGCGAGGGCGACGGCGAGGCAGACACGTGGCGCTCACCGGTGGGGTGACGTTGGTCTCGTCGGGCGGCGGTGCTCGTCGGACGGATGCGGCGGTCTCGTCGGGCGGCGGTGCTAGCGGCGTTTAGGCGTGGCCTATGAGCTCCGAAGCGGCGGCGGCGAGACGCTCCTGCACGGGGAAGAGAGCGAGGTGGTCAGTTAGGGTTTAGGCGTGGCCTATTATAATATCTTTGCTATAAGCTATTTTATTTTTACTCCACATGCTTCTAATTCACATGTGCAAGGATTAAGGCCTAGATCGTCGGAGTCGATGTCATCTCTACACTTTTCTCTCCCTGTCAACTGGACCCCACCCGTCATCCCTAACCTACGACCATCCATCTGAGCAAGCTCACACGCAGGGAGGGGAGGGGCTCGCCGCGCCCTCGCCGGCAACCGAGCTCGCCGCGCCGCCCCTGAACCGATCCCCGCCGCTAGGACCTCCCTCGCCCTCGCGTCCCCGCTCGCCCCGCTCCTCGCCCTCGCTCACGGGATCCCCTCCTGCGGCCGCTCCCCGCCGCCAAGGCCATCCCCACCTTCCTCCTCGACCACCTCCTGGGCCGCTTCCCTGCCGGCGCCAGCTCGCCCTCCTCCGGCAGAGCTCCTCCCCGGCAAGCCGAGCCGTCTCCGCCCTGCACCCGCCCGACCGCGTCCAGCCCTCGCCGTCGGATGCTGACCATCCTCCCCGCATCGGCCTGCCCAGCACCGTTGCCTCGGGCAGCGGCCGGGCCCTTCTCCGGCGCGCCCCCGCCTTCCGCAGAGCACCCCGTCGCCGTTTCCCCTGACCCTCTGCAGCCACCCCCTCGCGCTCCGGCGATGCACCGCTACCACCGCCGTGGCCCTGCCTCTCTGCGCGACACCCGTCGTTCCCGCCTCTACGCCGATGGCCAGCCCGGCGAGGTGCGGGGCGGCAACCTGCGGCGTGGGCCGGGTTGAGCTTCGCGCCCTCGTGCACGATGACGAGGCGGGTAGCTCCCGGGCTGCCATGAGCGCGGGCCCGCGCCTCCGCGCGCCGTCGCCGGTGGTGCGCGCGCCGTCTCCAGCGCCCGCGCCCACACCCGTCGTTCCCGCCTCTACGCCGATGGCCAGCCCGGCGAGGTGCGGGGCGGCAACCTGCTGCCTGCCGGCGGGGGAGGGCCGGCCGGGCGCGGCCGGAGCAGGCGCCGAACGAAGGAGGGAAGAGAGGGTCGGGGGCGGCGAACCTCGAGCGGCGGCGGCGAGACGGCGTGTCGGGGGCGGCGAGACGGCGCGTCGGCGGGTCGGGGGCGGCGAGACGGCGCGTCGGGGGCGGCGAGACGGCGCGTCGGGGGCGGCGAGACGGCGCGTCGGCGGGTCGGGGGGCGGCGCTCTGTCGATCGATCTGGCTGTGGGAGGAAGGGGATGAAGGTGAAATAAATAACCCCCCCCCCTTTAACACCGGTTCGTGGCTGGAACCGGTGTTAAAGGGGGGGCGTTTCCCGCGCGCATTTATTACCCCCCCTTTAACACCGGTTCCAGCCACGAACCGGTGTTAAAGGGGGGGTAATAAATGCGCGCGGGAAACACCCCCCCCCCTTTAACACCGGTTCCAGCCACGAACCGGTGTTAAAGGGGGGGTGTGTTTCCCGCGCGCATTTATTTACCCCCCCTTTAACACCGGTTCGTGGCTGGAACCGGTGTTAAAGGGGGGGCATTTAATTCAGGGGCTTTTTTAATTCAGGGGCTTTTTTAATTCAGGGGCTTTTTTAATTCAGGGGCTTTTTTAATTCAGGGGCTTTTTTAATTCAAAATATGAATAATATATCATAATTTTCAGAAAAATAATATCTATCCATTCATGTAAATCATTTTATATTTACTTTACATGAAATTTTTTAAAATAAATAAACACTTATTTCATGCATTAAAGGGGCTTTTTTAATTCAAAAAATATGATATGAATTTAGAAAATTCATATCTTTTTCATTTCAACTCAGAAAAATATGAATAATATATCATAATTTTCAGAAAAATAATATCTATCCATTCATGTAAATGATTTTTATATTTACTTTACATGAAATTTTCTAAAATAAATAAACACTTATTTCATGCATTAAAGGTGCTTTTTTAAGATATATAAAAGAACTGAAAATTAAGATACATGGCCAGATTAAGTAACAATCGGCCGAACTGGAACTGAAAATTAAGATACATAAAAGAACTGAAAATCAAGATACATGGCCAGATTAAGTAACAATCGGCCGAACTTGTTTCGGAATGTTGGAGTGATTTAGTCATGCTCCTGCCTACACCTGTAATACTCGCCACTGTAGTCGTCGTACTCGCCGCCGCCGTCATCGCTGTCGTCGTCGGGGTCACCGTAATTGAACCTCTAGAGAGTACGCGTGGGCTGGACTTGAGGGTAGCGCGTGGGCTGGACTTGAGGGTAGCGCAGACGGGGGTTAGAGTCGGCGGCAGTGTCATAGGCCATGACGCTCTGGAGAGTCCGACCGCGCCACCATAGCCGACGGCCGGCCTCGTTGAAGTTAGGAGGAGGTGGGCCGTCCTCCTCGTGCCTGGCGAGCGCCCTCTCATGCCGATCCACGAAGAAGGCTTCCCAAGTAGAGAAATAGTCGGGATGCCATCTGGGATTCCTCCGCTGCTCCGGCGTGAGCTCGAAGTAGTAGTGGTTCGTGATGGCCATCCGGCGCGCCACACCTAGAGGGACAGGAGGAACCGGCACACCTCCGACGCTCAGCATCCAGCCGACGGGGACACAGTAGCCCGGCGGGCAGGGGTAGTTCGAGGCGCAAAGCGCCTCCGCCTCCCTGGGGGTTAGTGCTACGGTGGAAGCCATGGGAAAGAGTGATGAGGTTGCAGATATGAGTCTAGAGATGTGCAATGACAATGGAGGCCAACCCCCTACATATATATATAGTGAACTAGCGGGAAGAACTGGAGGGAAGAACTGGCGGGAAGAAAAATGGCGGGAAGAAAAATGGCGGGAAGAACTGGCGGGAAGAAAAATGGCGGGAAAAAATGGCGGGATGAACCTTTAGTCCCGGTTGGAGACACCAACCGGGACTAAAGATGAACCTTTAGTCCCGGTTGGAGACACCAACCGGGACAAAACACGAGTCAGCACTAATAATAGAGGTGAGTGCATGTCGACATTATGTCGTGCGGCGTGTACCTTGTCCCGGATGGTGTCACCAACCGGGACTAAAGATGAACCTTTAGTCCCGGTTGGAGACACCAACCGGGACAAAACACGAGTCAGCACTAATAATAGAGGTGAGTGCATGTCGACATTATGTCGTGCGGCGTGTACCTTGTCCCGGATGGTGTCACCAACCGGGACTAAAGATGAACCTTTAGTCCCGGTTGGAGACACCAACCGGGACTAATAATAGGGGTGAGTGTCGACATTATTTTGTAAGTGTCAACACTATGTCGAGCTGCTTGTACTATAAATAGGCATCCTTGTGAGTCCAGTCCTCCAGCCAGTTTGAGGCAGGGACACCACTACGGCCAGTTTCAGGGAGATGCCGACGGAGCCCAGTCCTCCGGCATCTCCGAGAAACTGGTCATAGAGGCACTCCCTAATATGTGAAATTAGTTAGCTCCCTGGTGTATTGATCTAGTTAGACAAGTTACAAAGCTGCAAGATGGTTTTCGAGAGCAGGGACACCACTACGGCCAGTTTCAGGGAGATGCCGACGGAGCCCAGTCCTCCGGCATCTCCGAGAAACTGGTCATAGAGGCACTCCCTAATATGTGACCGCGCGCGTTTGGAGATCAGATCTGAATGGTAAGTACGAATCGGGACAACTTCTTCTCATACTCCCGGTCCATCCACAAAACATGACTAACACTCAAGACATGTATTAAAAACATGAACTAGAGTTACATAATATGAGCATGAACTTCTTGGCATATGCCCTTCCTTATGATCGCTTCAGTCGTAACCATGGAGCATCTTCTTTACTTAACGGAATGCTTGGGTCAGTTTTCACTGTGAAGGGCGGAATTTCATCAAACTTATTATAATCTTCTGACATGTCTGTCTTGTCCTCGATTCCCACGATGTTTCTTTTCCCTGAAAGAACTATGTGACGCTTTGGCTCATCATATGATGTATTCGTTTGCATATTTTTTCTTTTTTTTGGTCTGGAGGACATGTCCTTCACATAGAAAACCTGAGCCACATCATTGGCTAGGACGAATGGTTCGTCTAAGTTCTTCATAAGATTGTTGAGATCCACCGTTGTCATTCCGTACTTCTTGTCTACCTCAACCCCTCCTCCTGTTAGCTTGACCCATTTGCATCGAAACAAGGGGACCTTAAAATTAGGTCCATAGTCAAGTTCCCATATCTCCTCTATGAACCCATAATACGTGGTCTTTTGCCCATTGTCTTCTGCTGCATCGAAGCGGACACCACTGTTTTGGTTGGTGCTCTTTTTATCTTGGCCTATCGTGTAAAATGTATTCCCATTTATCTCGTACCCTTGGAAAGTACATACAGTCGAAGACGGTGTCCTGGCCAACAAGTACAGCTGATCCCCAACAGTGGTGTTATTCGTGAGAAGTCTTTGCAGCCAGCCGCCAAAACTCGCCATGTGTTCACTTATAATCCATTCATCAGACTGCCCCGGGTGTTTGAGGCGTATTAAATTCTTGTGTTCATTGATATACGGGGCAACCAAGATAGATCTTTGTAAAACCGTGTAGTGTGCTTGATTGAGAGAATGCCCGTCCCTACATATCATTGCTTTACATCCTAGGGTGCCTTTTCCACGCAGTCTCCCCTCATGTCGTGATTCTGGAACACCAATCGCCTTAAGGTCAGGAATAAAATCAACACAGAACTCAATGACCTCCTCTGTTACATAGCCCTTGGAGATGCTTCCTTCTGGCCTAGCACGGTTATGAACATATTTCTTTAAGACTCCCATGTACCTCTCAAAGGGGAACATATTGTGTAGAAATACAGGACCGAGAATGGCAATCTCTTCTACTAGGTGAACCAGGAGATGCGTCATAATATTGAAGAAGGATGGTGGGAACACCAACTCAAAGCTGACAAGACATTGGGCCACATCTGTTTGTAACCCTGGTAGGCTTTCTGGATCGATTACCTTCTGAGATATTGCATTGAGGAATGCACATAGCTTCACAATGGGTACTCGAACATTTTCAGGTAGAAGCCCCCTCAATGCAATCGGAAGCAATTGTGTCATAATCACGTGGCAGTCATGAGACTTCAGGTTTTGGAATTTTTTCTCTGCCATATTTATTATTCCCTTTATATTCGACGAGAAGCCAGACGGGACCTTGATACTGCTCAGACATTCAAAAAAGATTTCCTTCTCTGCTTTGGTAAGAGCGTAGCTGGCAGGAGTTAAGTGGCATCGTTTACCCTTCTCGTTCTCAGGATGCATAGGCTCTTCAGGGGCCTTCAGACGTTGCTGGTCCTGTCGTGCTTCCGGTGTATCTTTTGTCTTCCCATACACTCCTAGAAAGCCTAGCAGGTTCACGCAAACATTCTTCGTCACGTGCATCACGTCGATTGAAGAGCGGACCTCTAAGACTTTCCAATAGGGTAGGTCCCAAAATATAGATTGCTTCTTCCACATGGGCGCGTGTCCGGCATCGTCATTCGGAACAGATAGACTGCCAGGACCTTTTCCAAAGATTACTTCTAGGTCCTTGACCATACCAAATACCTCCTCACCGGTACGGAGGACAGGCTTCCTCCGGGGTTCTGCCAGACGTTTGAAATGCTTGCCTTTCTTTCTTACTGGATGCAGGTTCGGAAGAAATCGGCGATACCCTAGGTACACAACCTTCTTACATTTATCCAAATATACACTTTCAGTATCATCTAAACAGTGTGTGCATGCATTGTATCCCTTGTTTGTCTGCCCTGAACAGTATCATCTAAACAGTATCATCTAAATATACACTTCTCACCGCGGTAGAGGATGCAGTCATTAATGCAGGCATGTATCTTCTGCACGTCTAATCCTAGAGGGCAGACAACCTTCTTTGCTTGGTATGTACTGTCAGGCAACTCATTATTTCTTGGAAGAAGATTCTTCATTTTTACCAACAACTTTGAAAATGCACTGTCAGTCACACCATTCTCTGCCTTCCATTGCAGCAAATCCAGTGTGGCACCTAGCTTTTTGTGGCCATCTTCGCAAGTTGGATACAACAATGTTTTGTGATCCTTTAACATCTGCTCCAGCTTCTCCTTCTCCTGTTCAGTTTCACATTCTTCCTTTGCATCAGTAATGGCCCGACCAAGATCGTCATCAGCGGGCCCATCTGCTCCCTCTTGATCTTCATTATCTACCCCCGTTGCAGTATCATCATATTCAGGATACATATTATGATAGTTTTCATCATCCTCTTCTTCTTCGTTGTCTTCCATCACAACCCCTTTTTCTCCGTGCTTGGTCCAACAATTATAGCTGGGCATGAAACCAGATCGAAGCAGGTGGGCGTGAATGGTTCTGGTATTTGAGTAGTCTTTCTTGTTCTGACAGTGAACACACGGACAACACATAAAACCATTGTGACCACGGTTTGCATTAGCCACAACGATGAAATTTTGGAGGCCCGTAATGTACTCGGAAGTGCGGCGGTCACCGTACATCCATTGCCGATTCATCTGCATTAATATGTAGTATATATCAAAAAATAATAGGGAGATGACCATTTATATATATAGTACATCAATGACACATGAAACTATAGTTGCCGACCTCGACCGAGACGGAAAGAGCAACAAGAAAGCTTATTTTGAGCTCTCGGGCATTTCACCGAACACCTCTAGTGCATATGAAAAAAACACAAACTAGCACTCTTCACACCCTCTTGCTAGGCTCCAAAATGTGAAAAAATGGAAGAGTGGGGTGTGTGTGGGCTGGGGTGGTGTCTTATATAGCCCCCACCCCTTTAACACCGGTTCGTGCCACGAACCGGTGTTAAAGGGGGGGGGGTGCGCGGGCCACTGGTGGAGGGACCTTTAACACCGGTTCGTGGCACGAACCGGTGTTAAAGGGGGGCTCCTTTAATGCCGCAGAGGCCACGCTGGTACGGCCCCCCCTTTAACACCGGTTCGTAGAAGAACCGGTGTTAAAGCCCATTTTCGGGATCAACAAAAGCCCGCGTTTCCACTAGTGACAAACAAGCAACGCAATAAACTTCAAAAAATAATAGCCCACTCGAAAAAGAAAGCAATGAAATGGCAGGTTATGATATTTTGTGATAGGTGTGTGTTTGGTCCCTCCTCTTTTTTCCGGGCTTGGGACCGGCTATGCAACATTATATTTGCATAGGCAGAGTTACCCCCCCCCCCTAGCGCTGAAAAAAACACGTACCCACCCACGAACACAAACTAAGTGATGTAAAAACGCAAGACATTTTTTTGGAGTTTTTTCTAATTAAACAAGAAGGAACATATTAAGTAAAAAACACTTTTTTATTTCCTTTAAATTTTCTAGAAAAGGCAACAAAGCTAACAAATACTTTTTTTTCCTGATATTTTCCCCTTTGGTACAAAACAAAATAAAGAAAACAAACAATTTTTTTGGATTTTTCTTTTGGCTTTGCTGCAAAATAAAATAAAGAAAAAAACTTCTGTAATTTCCCTTTGCGGCAAAAGAAAACACATAATGTATATTTCTTAGCGACAAAGGGACTATCAAGCAAAAGTAGTAAATGTGGTAACTAATTTTTTTTGTAGATTTCATTTTTTTTTCCTGCTAAGCGAACTGGGTAACAAGACACAAATGTTCTAGCTACAAGTACACACGGAAACTTTTTTCTTTTCTTTTCTTTTGGTAACTAGCCAGTAACATTGATCCGAAAATCTCTCGGTATTTGTATACTTGTTCATAAGTACCGAACACCTCCAACCTACATATATGAAAAAATGTGTCACAGATTGTAGAAAACCTTGGTTGTATGAAACGAGCGGAAAGTTGTAGACATACAAATGCAATGTATATATGCTGGGAAATACAGACGCAAGATGGTGTGGCATATCAACTATATATTGATATGTACGTGATCAGTGCACATATCGATGTGGTGAACTGATCATGATGTGGAGGTTGATTTATTAATGCTAGATGTTACGTAGTGTTGTACTCACTCTGTCCCGAATAGGTTGTTGCAAATTAGTCTAAATTTGGATGTATCTATATACTAAATATTATCTAGATACGTCTAAATTTAGACAAATTTGGGACATTCTCCGTAGATGGTGGTAGTAGAAACAAAAGGAGGTATATACAGATACACGTGTATATAGGGAGCTTACGTACCTTGATGCAGGTTGGAGCAGGTTGGAGCTAGACTCCATACACATCGGGATCCTGAAACAGAAAAATGCGACATAAAATAAAAGTAATGAACATCCGATGGTCGTGGAGGTCAAGGGTATAGATGTACTTACGTCAAGTTGTGACAAGCAGCCTCTATATTCCGTGAGATGAAGCGTGGGATGGTTGGGATGGCTGTCGACTCCGTGCCTCACTGTTTCCACAGCTTTCTGCCAGTCCTCATCGGCGGTACGCATACCAGACGGTATAGTGATAGCGACCTTTTGGAGCATAGGCAGGTTCAGCAAGCTACCAAAGTCAAACTCAATGTTTCCATCCCTAGAGGTCCACACTTCGACGGAGAACCAGAGGGATTCGAGGCTCGGCATAGCTCCAGGTAGGAATCGGCCAGGCGTTGCATTCGTCGGCTTATAGACCCTCAGTTTGGGGAATAAACCTACACCTGCACCTCCCATGACATTATGGCCCTGGACAGGGCGATCCTTACGCAAAGAGAGATAAACAAGCCCTGGAAACCTTCCAAATATGTCCACATCGGGACTATCCACATGCAGAGATAGATGGGACAGGTTTGGAAGCCAGGATGATTTGATGCTTGCATAGAGGCCGGGTTGACGGTGCGGGAGATTAAAAACACGGAGTTGCTGTGGTGGTACGTAGCCTTCCAAGGTGACGTCACGAGTGTCACTTGACCAGATACTTCCCACGTCTATGACCACTATTTTCTGCAACTTGACTAGAGATATGGCCCAGGCTTTTACCAAGCTCACGCCGTGCAAGACTAAAAAGCTACCAATTTGGATCCTCCTCAACTCAGTGAGCTTTCCTAGCTCTGTTGCAAAGTTCGAGGAGGAATCAACACGGTACACCCACAACTCTTCCAGGGATGTCAGTTTCCCAATCCAGTCTGACTCCACTGTTAGGCAAGCATTTTTGGCCTTCAAGCACTTGAGTTGATTGAGTAGACCAATACTCTGAGGCAGTTTTAGTGTATAGGAACAATCCAAGTTCAGCACCTGTAAAAACTTGAGATAACCTATTTCATCTGGGTCCTGGATATTCTTGACCCCTATTTCAAGATACCTCAAATGAATTAACTTTCCAAGATGCTCAACATGAGTACGACTACTGTTGTCTTGGGTATTTAGGACACGCAAAACTTCAAAGCATGAAAGTGAAGGCACCTTATCACTAGAGTCAGTGGCATTAAATGACCTTAGTTGTTTCATGGGAGCGCTAGCCAGAGGGACCTCTCTGTTTCCTATAACTAGCCTACGAGCATTGGTATGTGCAGATGTGTATTGCTCGTTACTATCCAGTATTGTAACAAAGTTTTCTTCCTTTGCTAACAGACAAATCATATCAAGAACAATATCATGAATACGACAACCACTTATGATGCAGTTACGTGGGTTTTCTACGGGTAGTAGCATGCTTCTGTTAAGCAGCTCATTGAAATATCTCTCCCCAATCTCAAATAACCCTACCCCTGGTTCCTCTCGGATAAAACCCTCGCCAACCCATAGCCATATCAAATCATCTTTCTTAATCAAACGATCTTCCGGGTAAATGCTCAGATGCAATAAACATGTCCTTAAGTGGCAAGGCAGGTCATAATAGCTGAATAAAAGTATCTTTCTTGTGCTATCGACATCACTGTTATTTTCATGCCCAAAACCAATTGAGTTGTATATCTTAGACCAAAACTCCACTGGTTTATTATCAAGCAGACTAGCGATTGTGATTATAGCCAAGGGCACACCATCACATTTCTGTAAAATCTTATCGTATACCTTTGCCGGCAGATCAGAAGGGTTTTTTCTATTACCACCAGATAATCTTCTATGAAATAACTCCTTGGATAAATCATTTGAAAGTGATTTTATCCTATATACTTCACCAGTCTTTTCAGCAACATCAAGAATACGAGTAGTTGTGATTATCCTGCTTCCACAACAATTATTTACCAAAGCACATTTGAATATTTCCCATGCTTCTGTATCCCATATATCATCAATAACAATGAAGTACCTGTTGTATCAATAAATGATTAACCAGTAAAAGTTAGTCCAAGCATCTGAGATATCTAGGAAGAAATGGAGATGCGTGCATGGACACCACTTCGATAGGATCTAACATCGGCATTACTGAATATAAAGGCAATGGAAAGGAATGTACGGGAGATAGACATGTAGTCATTTTATCATTCAGAACCCTAATTATGATTAATAAATCAAGTATTGTAGTATGCACGTGTGTACAAACTTCTGCCATCAAACCGGCTAACCCTTTCTATTAATTTGTTTGAACTAGAGATAATGTTTTTGGATCGTGAGCAAGGAAAGAAAATGAACCAAACATAAGCTTTCCGTGTTTGTTCAATCAAAAAAACAAACATGATAATACGGGTAATTACCTCTTGTTCTTGAGTAATACTTGTAGTTTGTCAATCAACTGCCTTTCATCCAACTCGGGGTATGTATTCTTGTTAATTTCAAAGAGAATGTCGTTGAGAAGTTTCTTCGCACTTGGGTTCCTTCCCACAGGAACAAAAGCACTGCAATCAAAAGGGGATTGGAGCTTATCGAACAGTGCTTTGGCAAGAGTTGTCTTGCCAAGGCCACCGAATCCAAAGATTGAGACTATCTTGAGTTGCTTGTCCATATCACCATGCCCATCACACAACGTGTTGGTTAGCTCACTCAGTGGCCCATCAATTCCGACTAGATCTTTTTTATCCTTGTACAGAGACAACAAGCGAGGGTCCGCAATGATTGCAGCAGATGGATTAGCAACTACATCGCTCACCTTGTACCTCTCACGCCGGTCTGCTGCCTCCTGGACACGGGCCTTGATGCCTGTGATCTCCTCGGAGATCTCATGACGAGTCTTGCTCTTGGTGAACAAGTCTCCCATCTTCTTCATGAGCCGCTTGAGCTTGCGCGGCTTAACAGCAGGCTCAGCTCCCTCGACGCGCACGAGGAACTTGTCGATGATGTCCTCCATCATGTATGACAAGTCCCTGACCTCGTCGGCCCAGCTCTTGACCTGAAGGTCAAGCTGGTCTCGCGGTATGTCCCCGACCTTGCGGAGGGCGATGTACATGCTCGTCAGCTCTCTCTTCATATACTCGACATCTTCCTTGACGCCGGTCTGCAGCTTGTACTCCCCTACGATGAGGTCACCAAGCTTGAGGAGTAGGCTTCCCATGGCCCCCGTCGCATGGTCCATGGCCGCTCTAGCAGCTGGTTGCTTGGTTTGTTAGTGTGCTGTAATGCTTGGTTCGTGGTGTGGGGAGTGGTTAGCGCCTAGGGGTCTTTATCTCGACTTAGACCCGCAATAAGTGCCAAAAGCACATGGTAGAACGTGCTAATCGTGAATCTAGGCAAGCTTTGACCGTGTTGAATGCACATCTCGATCCAGACGTTGTGGGATTCAAATGTAGTATGTGTCTGCTAGAGAATCTCCAGCCGTTGTGGTAGTATATTCAACATTTTAAGCCCTATGGGGTGCCGCTGCCCCGATACAACATTTGAAATTCAAAAAAATAATATAACAGAACGGTCATTTGCATTCAAACTTCAATGAAATTTTACAGATGTAAACTAAAAATGGTAAAACACAAGTAAAACCTCCGGCTACATGCCCATGCACCCGTAGAAGACGGTGTACTCGTCGTCGTCATATCATCGAAGTCATGTACTCCCCGCCATCATAGTCGTCCCCGTCATCGCTCGGCTCAGGCTTCGACCCCAGCTGGTGTAGCCCAAGTTGTCATCGCCGACGTGCCACTGGCTCGGGTCGGCTTGATCATCATCGTCAAGGTCGATGATGATTATGAGGCAGGGCGCGTGCTCCACCGCCTCCTTCTTCAACTCGGCCTTCTACTAGGCCTCGGAGAACTCGTCGGTGGCGCCCAACACCTCGTTGTACATTTGCGCGCGTGAGCACCCTCTGACCAAGATAATCCTCCAGGTCATCGGGATCCGCGAGGAGGAGTTACCGACGAAGATACTCATGTGGCAGCTACCACTCCACTGTTTTTTCTTCACCGCCAGCTCCTCCTTCACCCCGTCGGGCTCCTTCTTTGGCCTGATGAGGCTCATGCGGCCGATCAGCACCGATGGCGCTCATGGTGCATGCCGCTCCCGGATGACGATGCTTCCCACCGAAGAGTTTGTGCGGCTTATCCTCATACTCTTGTTTGATGATGGAGAGGATTGAGTAGATGGTATACAACGAGAGAGGCGTCCTCTGTGTGGAGAACGAAGAACTAGATGAGGAAAACAAAGATTCGCCCATGCGCGACACCCACCGACGATGATCCGGTAGAGGCGCAGCCTTTCCTCACTTTAGTTGGCGGAGGGGGTGGATAGAGACCAAGCTCGTTCGACGGCTGTGGCTCCGCGAACTGGTCGCGTGCGAGGAACTCCAACGGCTAAGTTCGCGCCTCCAGCGCTAGAGTTTACGAACGGCGGCGCCATCCCTCCCGCGGCAGCATCGGAGTGGACATAATAGGGAGGGGTCAGCGGAGCGCCGATATAGCCTTCCATCTCCGCCGGTGGCGCAAGTCTGGAGCGGCAGCGGCGGCGCACGGAAAATTCTGGATAGAGGTTGAGCGTTTGGGCACGAGCTCGCATTTTTCCACACTGGGAGATAGGATACCGAAAATTGAGCGCGCTAAAAAAATATAGAGAGCACGCTTAGCATCCGATGGAGCGCTGCTTTTCGCTTCGCGCGCGTTAAATTGACATTTCAGCGCCAATCGTGTTTTAGCGTGCTTGTTGGGAATACCTTAAGAGCAAGTACAATAATACTTAAATTAAAGAGCGTGCTGCAGCGTGTCTTAATAAACACTCCGTAAGTACGTGAATTCAGCCCTATATTAATAAATTAGTACTTAAATGTAACTATCGTATAGTACTCACTCCCTTTCATGGCTTAAGGCATATAATTTTTTTAAAGTAAAACCATTTAAAGTTTGACCAATTTTTTAGAAAAAACTATCAAGAACTATTCCCTTCGATGCGGTTTATTAGGCACGCACGTAGTTTAAAAACAACTTTGACCAATAATTTTGGTCAACAAATTTTATATAATATGTTACAAAAATTATACTATTGAATTCATCTTCAAAAGTAGTTTTTAATGGTATATTTTTTGGACATATCTTGTATATTTAATTGGTTAAAGATTTTCTTAAACTACGTGTGTCCCTAATAAACCGGACCGGAGAGAGTATTGTATTATATAGATACCATGTGAAAATATATTTCATGATATATGAAAGGGTATGGGTTACGTATTGTAAATATTAATATTTTTGTCCAAAAACTTGGTCAAACTTTAATTATTTTGATTTAAAAAAAGTTATTTGCCTTAAGCCTTGGAACTGAAGTTGTATTGTCTAGCTCTAACCGATATAGCAATTATATCCAAGAGTGGGCTTTACTAGTACTACCTTCGTTTAAAGTTTAAGGTCCAGTTTGGCAACAAAGTTTTCACAAAACTAAAATATTACAAGACTACAATATTTATTTGTGTGGGCTAGCAATATTTCAGTTTTAAAAAAAGAGGTCTGAAGTCGTTTTTTCAATACTTCAAAAATAGCTCGTTTTGAGAGACAATGAAGTATTAATACCACAATATTTATTCATATCCAAACACATTCAAGTATTTTAAATTTTAGTATTTTGAGAAATTAAAGTATTGGTAAAGTACTTCAAAAAATACTTTGCTACTAAACACAGTCTAACACTTTTTTAAATGTCATGCTGTAGAAAGTTTGACCAAACTTTTTAAAAAAACTATGAAAAACTATAATACTCCCTCCGACCTATATTAGTTGATTTAGATTCATCTAGATACGGGTACATCTAGTCAAGTTTTAGTGCTACGTACTACTTTCGTAGCTAAGCAAATTTGAGTCAAGTAATATGAGTCAGAGGGAGTATTATAGAGACCAAGTAAAAATATGTTTCATTATGTATCAAGTGTATAGATTTCATATTATAAATATTAATATTTTCTAAAAACTCTATCATAATATACATAACTTGACTGTTGTCGACGCTCGATCACTTCCTTTTCTAAGCAAGCTGTTTTCCTTCGTATTGAACTTGCTTAATCCATTTACCTTCCCATGAAGATGCCGCACTTAATTAAGTACCATCACTTCTGACACCGACCATGGCCCTTTATAGTTTAAGTCGATGGAGTATAAAGTGCTCAGTGCAGAAATCTAAGTATAATCTAGTACAGTACTCACGGCCAACGATGGACTCAGGTCTCAGAACGAAATAATTACTCTTATCCAGATGCTATTGTCGAAAGGGCCAATGTCTAAACCATGTCGGCATGTCGATCACGGGGAATATGCTCTGGGGATAAGCCACCCGTGTGGGGGTCTCCGGGGAGAAAGCAGTCAATAAAGGTCATGTGCACTGGGTTTATGTCAGTTTTTTTAGAATTCCTACATACCCTAGTTAACGATGCTCGGTGCAGCAATCAAAATATAATCTACTCCACTAGTGTAGTTAATACCATTACGGTCACCGATGGAGTCAAAGACTCGAACAAAATGATTAATCCTAGTAGTGAGCGCTAGCCCCCTCGAACGGTGGCGCCATCCCTCCCGCGGCAGCATCGGAGTGGACATAATAGGGAGGGATCGGAGGAGCGCCGATATAGCCTTCCATCTCCACCGGTGGCGCAAGTCTAGAGCGGCAGCGGTGGCACATGAAAAATTCCGGATGGAGGTTGAGCGTTTGCGCATGAGCTTGCATTTTTCCACACTGGGAGATAGGATACCAAAAATTGAGCGCACTGAAAAAATATAGAGAGCGCGCTTAGCATCCGATGGAGTGCTGCTTTTCGCTTCGCGCGCGTTAAATTGACATTTCAGCGCCAATCGTGTTTTAGCATACCTGTTGGAAATGCCTTAAGAGAAAGTATAATAATGCCTAAATATGTTTGTCTACAAATTTAATCAATAAAATATGAATTATATGTCATAAAAATTATATCATTGAATGATTCCGTTGGTCAAATTTATAGTCAATCATATTTTTTGGATTACGTGTTAGTACAAATAAACCCGAACGGTATATATTGGCTAGCTCTAACTAATATAGCAATTATACCCAAGAGTGGGCTCTACTAGTACTACCTCTGTCTATAGTTTAAGGCTCAGGTTGGCAACAAAGTTTTCACAAAACTAAAATATTACAAGACTATAGTGTTTATTTGTCTGGGCTAGCAATACTTCAGTTTTAGAAAAAGAGGCCCGGAGTTGTTTTTCCAATACTTGAAAAATAGCTTGCTTTGAGAGATAATGAAGTATTAATACCACAGTATTTAATCATATCCAAACACATTAAAGTATTTTAAATTTTAGTATTTTGAAGTACTTCAAAAATACTTTGCTACTAAACACACCCTAACGCTTTTTTAACTGTCATGCTGCAGAAAGTTTGACCAAACTTAAAAAAAACTATAAAGAACTATAATACACCCTCTGATCCATATTAGTTGATTTAGATTCATCTAAATACGGGTGCATCTAGTCAAGTTTTAGTGCTACATACTTCCGTATCTAGACAAATTTGACTCAACTAATATGGATTAGAGAAAGTATTATAGATACCATATAAAAATATGTTTCATGATATATATCAAAGTGTATAGATTTCATATTATAAATATTAATATTGTTTTTAAAACTCCATCAAACTATACATTACTTGACTGTTGTCAACGCTCGATCACTTTCTTTTTTACTAAGTGATTGCTTAGGGAGGTTAGCGTACAATCTAGGCTGTTTTCCTCTCGTATTGAACTTTCTTAATCTATTTACCTTCCCATAAAGATGCCGCACTTAATTAAGTACCATCGCTTCTGACACCGACCATGGCCCTTTATACTAGTTTAAGTCGATGGAGTATAAAGTGCTTGCTGCATAAATTTAAATCTAATCTACTAGTACTCACGGCCAACGATGGACTCATGTCTCGAACGAAATGATTACTCTTATCGAGCCGCTATTGTCGAAGGGCCACTCTCTAAGCCATGTCGGCGAATATGCTCTGGGAATATGCCAGCCGTATGGGGAGAAAGCAGTCAATAAAGGTCATGTGCACTAGGTTTATGTCAGTTTTTTCTTTAGAGTTGCTACAACGGACTTTTGTTATAGTTGGAAGATAGAGAATTAAGAAAAAGAAAAGAAGATTGCCTTTATTTATCTCTACTATATAATTGTCTAGCGGTGTCCCAGAATCTTCGTCTGTCGTTTCACCCTTAGCCCGTTTAATCGCTCGACACCTCCCTAGAGAAAACCGGACAGATCTCAGTCTACCCTCCCGCACAATCTCTAAAAAACATGGGCGAAAAAAAAAACAATGGTAGGTATCCTCGGTACCCTCTTCCAGCATCACGATCGCTAGAATTGGAGATAAAGAACAGCGCGCATTGCTGCTTTTTAGCTGCCTACTAATTACTACATAGTACGGTTGCTTTGCTAGCTGCCCTGTAATTCATAGCAAATATCAAATGCAAGCCCATCGCTTAAAAACAGAGCAATAGATAGAGAGAGCTGACGGATGAATACATCCGTTTGTTTTGTCACTACTAATGGCTCAATTAGTAACATCAAGTGTTTGGTTATGCATTGGTGACTGAAATTTACTGAAGAAGGCTAAAGCCTGAAACCTCAAATGGTTTTAATTTTTTCTGAACAAATCTATAACATAAGAGCTTATTTGACTCATAGAAATTGCATAGGAATTGTATAGGATTTGAATCCTATGGGATTTTTTCCTATGTTAGTGTTTGATTCATATGAACACATCCCATAGGATTTAATCCTATAGGAATCTTGTAGTGCAATTCCTATAGGAAAACAACATTAGGTCACACCTCATGGAAAAATTCCTTTGCCACATCAAACAAAATCCCTCGTTCTATAGGATTCACATTGGCATGACATCTCAATCATATGTTTTTCCTATTCCTATACTTTTACTATCCTATGAATCAAACAAGCCCTAAAAGTAGTTACCAAAAAAATAAAAGTAGTTACCAAAAGAGTAAACTTATTCCGTCCCTCTAGCATGGGAGACAATCAAATAATAGATTTTTGTACATATCTTTTGAGTGTAAATAAATGTGTTCCCTCTCAAATACCTGGGAACGCATCTCATCATGATAAACCCTGATGACAGAAAACCAGATGAAATCTACAATAAAATTATATGCAACACTAAAAGTTATAGGCCGTGGCAACGCACATGCATCCAGCTAGTCTATTATAATGGTTGATCCTTAAAAATAAGAGAAGTCATTTTCTCCGGTGTACCTTATGCCTTCAGTTATCAACACATTTTTTACTATAACTAGATGAATACCCGTACGTTGCTACGGTTGTTTATTTATCCGAAACATATATAATACAACGCATTTATTGCATCTGAATATTCACATGTTTTAATCAAATAGCACATATATTGTATTGAAAAACATTAAGATTTTGCCTTGCTTAAGAAGTTGAGGGTTGGCTCAACTTCTGGGACAAGAGAGGCTCGTCGTCCACCCGAGACCCGTCACCCCATGCGCCTGCACACCGCTAAGAGCTCATGGTGGAGGGCTGGAGGCTGCCGTGGAGGCAAAACCCACCATGCATCCACTCATCATCGTTGACATGCAGGACGCCAGATATGGCTAGGGCCCTCGATGTGGTCGACATTGAGCTTGTCAAGCTCATGGGGTGAGGTTCTCGACCTAGACGACGACGTGCTCGCCGTGCATTATACCATGTCGTGGTTCCTCTTCAAGGGCGTCGTGCCGGGGCTCACCCACATTGAGTCCAACAAGCTCAGTCTGTGCCTCGAGCTTGTGCAATCAGTAGTCATGAATGGTCACGCACTATGTCTGCGGGGCTGGTGGAAGTGGCGGCGAGAATTTCGCTCAAGGTGACGCCGGCAACATCCCGGTGAACCTAACCATGAACTCCACGCTCATGTACCATGTTACGCAATGACAAAGGTGTCGGTGGTCCCAGGAAAAATATGCCCATGATATTCTCACACGTGTTGGCATGCTTGAGTGCAAGGCTGCGCCTACACCACTGTCCTCTTCTGAGACACTGTCTCTTCATGAAGGTACACCTTTGGGTCTTGATGATAGTTCTCAGTACAGAAGCATTGTTGGTGCTCTGCAGTATCTTACTCTTATAAGACAATATCTGTCATTTTCTGTTAATAAGGTCTGTCAATACCTTCATGCTCCTACCACTGCTCATTGGACAGCTGCTAAACGTATTCTTCGTTATGTCAAGGACACCGCTAAGCTTGGTATTACATTCAGAAAGTCCTCTAACTTGCTCAGCGCCTTTTTAAATGCTGATTGGGCAGGATGTCTTGAGCACAAACGTTCTACAGGAGGCTTTGCCATTTTTATAGGTCCCAACCTTGTTTTCTGGAGTGCTCGGAAACAAGCTACTGTGTCCCGGTCTAGTACAGAGGCTGAATACAAAGCTCTCGCTAATGCAACCAGTGAATTGATATGGGTTGAAGCTGTGCTCAACGAACTTGGTGTGAAGCTACGTGAGAAGCCTTGTTTATGGTGTGACAATCATGGTGCTACCTTTCTCTCAGCCAATCCAGTTTTTCATGCTCGCACTAAACATATTGAGATTGATTATCACTTTTTTCGTGAACGTGTGGCCAACAATAGTCTTGACATCAAGTTCATCTCTACTAAGGACCAACTTGATGATGGTTTAACCAAGGCTCTTCCGGTTAAAAGTCTAGATGAGTTTAAACGCAATCTAAACCTCTTCCGTGGTTTAGATTGAGAGGGTATGTTAACGTATGTACTCTTGTGTGTACGATATATGGAGTAGTACTCCGACCGTACATGAACATCTTGTGTATGAGTCCCTGTAGGCCACGTAGGGGGCTTTTCCCTACCATATATTAACACGCAACCGATGTCCTGAGAAGGCAAGCATCATTCCACCAAATTGACAATATGGTCTTAGTATATGTGATGTTATGGTAACTAGCTAACTTACTACCTCCCTCTCTTTCTTAATTAATTATCATGCTATGTTACCAATTTGCTTACTTGGCATTGCATATACATGCATGTTACTAGCTAAGTTACTTCCACTATGACTAGCCTACAAAGGACCCCACCACCGCTTATACCCTTGCACGAATCGAGAGGCACTTGAGAGTCCACCCTCCCCTCCCGGGCCCCTCCCATGCCTCCCTCGCCGGACTAGCAGGTGAGTGGCGGCGGGAGGTTGGCGCCGGCGTAGTTTTAGGTTTTAGTAGTAGTGGTAGGTGTAGTGTCTGGCCTCGTGCCGTGTGTGGGCGTCTTGCCCGGAAGAAGAAGCTTCTAGGTCCTCGCGGCTGGATCTGGATTTGCTTTCTCCCATGGCTCCTTGTGGTGGCTCCGGAGGGCGGAGTCGGTGGCTGCGGGGGGTGATGTGGAGAGCTTCTTCGCTATTAAAGCCGTGGGGTGTTGGTGCTTTCTCCAGATGCGGGAGCCCCGCCTCGTTCTTCCTGTCCTGGCCGGCCATGGCGGCGAGGGGGAGAGGATTCGAGATGGTTTTGACTCTGCTCTGGCCTTCCTGGCCGGCCGTGGTGGCGAGTAGGAAGGTCGCTGTGCGGAGTTGCGTCTCGAGGATTGGAGTTGGTGTTGTACTAGTCATCGGATTCACTGCGTCTGTATCTTCTTCGGCTTCCCTTCCTCATCTCAGGCAGGAGCTCTGAGGAAGGAGCTCGGTTTCCTCGAGCAGATTTGGCGGATTCTGGTGGTGAGTTGTCGCTGTTCTTCGATCTCTTTTGTCTTCTTGAGCATAGAGGTGGTGTCTAAGAGGGGAGGAGATCTGAGGAGCGGCGGTGATGATCGACCATGGAGTAGTGGAGCCACTTTCTGCTGCAGTTCCAAATCGGAAGCAAGATGCCACCCGATTATCCTGGCCAAATCGAGGCCTTCAAGCTCGCCGGTGAAGAATCCGGGAGCTTCTTCAACCTCCTTCGCGAGGCCCATCAGATGCAGAGGCGGATTGGAAGAAGGACCCGATGGCTTTTTTCTAGATTTTTTAGGGTTCTTTTTGTAAAGCGTGTGGATCTAGTTGCAATTTTAGCTTTTATAGGGTCCAGCGTGAAATTTTTTAACTCCTCCGTCTTATTATAATGAAAGGCTTCCAGCCCCTTCGGGGGCTCTCCCTTGTTCAAAAAAAAAACACTATGACTAGCCTAAGTGGACCCTAACAAACACCTGAATTTTTTAGGTGTTATGTTTTACTCCATCCGTTCCTATGAATAGAGTGGACCCTTATTTGAAATAAAATTTGACCGAAAGAATTAAGCAATAATATTTGATTATATAGTATATTTCTAATAAGGCTGCACTGCGGACGCTCTTGTGCCCAATGCACTGGCAGGATTCTGCAAGCACAGACATATAAGCCCGTGTAAACCGCGATGCTAGACCAAAGTGGTCGCAACCAAAATTTATAACCAATGATACAGACCAATGTTTGAAAAAAATCTAAAAATGCAGCATGACACAACAGACGGTGCAAACAAGAGAAGTCACGGCTTGCCTAAAGACGACCCTTTGCATATGTTACCGGTGTACCAGGGCATCTAATGAAAATGTGCTTCGGAAGAAACCAACTAGCCATGTTGTAAAGCCGGATGCCATGTAGAAACAACACACAAGCTAACTCACATGGGTGGACCAAAAATGGCATGGTTGGCACCGATCAGGCCGTAAACGAAGCCTCAACCGAAGCCAAAGCCCGATGCTAAAAAAAGTGGAACGCGAGAGCCGTCGGCAGGACTTCAGCAAACCACGCATACTCGCACAGCCATGGCAACTCATAGCGTTCTATGAAAAGTTGTGAAGAAAATATTTGTAGACTTGTTTTAGCGTGGATTCACTTTAAACCTGAGTGTACCTATATAATAAAAAAGTCTAGATACGTTTATGCTTCATAAAGGTAAAACATCTTATATTTTAAAACGGAGGAAATACATCGCAATGCCCCCAAAAAAGGAAAACATGACAACGTGTCCTTATACAGGATTCAACACATGCCGCAAACTAGGGTAGACGAAGCCTGTGGGTCCAGGCCTGAAGAGGCTGAACCTGCCATAGCCTCAAGTAGTATAGACGGTCCAAACCAGTCAAGCCGCTTCGCATTAGCTGGACCAGCCGATCACACAACTCGTTCACCTTCACCAGGTCATTGAGACTCAGTGCATCCTAGCTGCAGAAAATGGACGAATCCCATTCCCCACTCCATCTGGCGGCACATCATCATAGTAGAAGGACGTGCGCCACCAACCCTCCGAGTTTGGCCGCAATTGTAGATCGAGATATTCCGACTGCTACGGAACAACGAACACTGTGCCGCACGGCACCAGATTATCTCCCTCGCCAAATTCGAGGCCTTCGAGGAGAAATAGATAAAGCTATAGGCCCAAGTAGGGCCACATCACCAAGTAGCCATCATAGAAGGCCGCAAAGAACACCATGTGTGTAAGGCTAATGGGGTCGAGATGATGTAACCAAGGTACTCATACTTTCATATAGGGTTTTCTACGACTGTGTTTGCAAGTTCTCACATAAATTGTGGATATGCCACTAGAAATCGGCCAATTGGAGAGATGCCACCAGAAATCACAGATTTGTTATGTCTATATCGCTGGTTTCATTTTACATCGGCTGCCATTTTGCTCTAGCTAACTTGCCATTTGGTTGACTTAGTTTCTTACATGTGGACCTCATCAGGCTTAGTTATTGTTTTGATCGTTATTATGACGAGCGGTCCTCCTCCTTGACTATCAATAGGGCGCATCACATGTATGAGGATCAGAGCCCACATTGTTTTGCAAATTCCATTATATTATTGCTCCCCCTCTCGGGTCCTCATGTCGCCACACCGTTCCGCCGTGCACCGCCCCACACCTTTACCTCATATCCCCTTAGGCCTATGCTCGTCGCACACGCCAATGTCCCCTACCTACCATCTTCCTTCCCGTCATGCTCTGCCATGGCGTGGTCAGGTGGCTGGAAGCAAAAAGCTTGATCTGACCGTTGGCAACACGCGTACAATGTATGTGAAGCGGATCTGGCACGAATATGCATCCTGCATGGCTGGAGAGCACATAGATGGATCGTGCAAGGCTGAAGAGCACGGGCGAGAGGAAACTGTGGAAGGGGACCCAAGGAACAAAGCACTGCAGCTCTGGACCCCGGTGAGTGTGCCATTCATCCTCCCTTAAGGGTATTAACTGTAATTATTTCTCTGTCTTTCACAAATTCTCAGAATTTCTGCGACATTAGAACTGACGAGGCCACCCCAATAAACATCTGGGCACAAAGTCTGTGTTGATGTCTGTCCACCCGTGTGGGAGAGTTCCCTGGTGGGAAGGGAAACGGTGATTTCCTCCTTTTTTCAGTCCACCAAACTATAGCTTTTTCAACGAGACCATGACCTTTTCTGGGTCAATGTTAGTTTCAGGTAGGTAACGAAATTGGAGAAGTATACTCGGATCATTGCTAAAAGAGGATAATGAATATAAATTCTCCAACTCAATTGAAGATGTAGGGAATAGCACCAAAACAATGATTACAAGAATATAAGGAAGATGGCGTCGTCTCCCATCGATCCCCCTTGGGGACATCGTCTTTGGAGACTCAAACCAAACATGTACAGTTGTGACTTGCATCTCCGTTCAGCGCCTTCCTGCCGGAAAGCGTGCGAGCTTGGAGGAAGCCAGGGCAGCTGCCACAGATTGTGGAAATACGCTGCCTCGGTAGTGTCGTGGTGATGGTACTATCTGTTATATGTTGATCCAAATTCTATAAAGTATAGGCCAACTTTTGACGAGTGGATCGGAGCGAGACCCGTTGCCGGAGGCTTCATCCAAATTCTACAAAGTATAGGCCAACACGTGTAAATAGGGAGCTTGCATACCTCGATGTAAGTTGGAGCAGCACATCTATCTTAGCTAGACTCCATATGCATCAGGATCCTAAAACAAAAAATGGACACTTCATATTTAGCCCGCGACAAAACTAATAAGATAGTGATGGTCGTGGAGATCAAGGGTATGAATGCACTTACATCAAGAACTTCTAAGTGGCCTCTAAAATTATCGTGGAGAAAAAGCATGGGATGATTGGGATGGCTGTTGATTGCTGTGTCTCACTGTTTTCTTAGCCTTGCTCCAATCTTCATCGGTGATACGCTTACCAAAGAACATCGCGATAGTGACTTTCAGCAGCACGGGGAGGTTGACCAAGCTACCAAAGTCAAACTCAATGTTTCCATCCCTACAGGTCCACACATAGACATTGAAGTCGAGGGATTCAAGGCTCGGCGTAGCTCCTGGTAGAAATGGGCCAGGCGTTGCACTCATCTTGTAAACCCTCAGCTTGGGGAATAAACCTACACCTGCACCGCCTATGACATGACGAGGCGATCTTTATGCGGACAGAGATAAACAAGCCTTGAAAACCTTCCAAATATCTTAATATCTGCACTATCCACATGCAGAGATAGATGGAACAGGTTTGGAAGCCAAGATGTTTCGATGCTTGCATAGAGGCCAGGCTGGTTGTGCGAGAGATTAAAAAAGCAAAGTTGCTGTGGTGGTACATAGCCTTCTAAGGTGACGTCACAGGTATCCATTGACAAGATACGGTGACGTCTATGACCTATATTCTCTGCAACTTTTTTTTTGAGAAGATATTCTCTGCAACTTGACTAGAGACCTGGCCCAGGCTTTTATCAAGCTCACGCTGTTCAACTCTAAAATCTGAATTTGGAGCCTCCTCAACTCAATGAGCTTGCCCAGCTCTGTTGCAAAGTTCGAGGAGGAATCAACATTACACACCCACAACTCTTTCAGGGATGTCAGTTTCCCAATCCAGTCTTGATCCACTGTTATGAAAGCACTTCTGGCCTTCAAGCACTTGAGTTGATTGAGTAGACCAATACTCTGAGGCAGTTCCTCTATATTGGACCAACCCAGGTTCAGCACCTGTAAGAACTTGAGATAACCTATTTCTTCTGGGACCCGGATATTCTCGGTGGCTATTCCAAGATACCTCAAATGAACTAACTTTCCAAGATGCTCAAGATGAGGAGCACCACTAGTAGAATCTTCGCAATTTAGTACGCGCAAAACATTAAAACATGAAAGTGATGGCACCTTATCATCACAGTCAATGGCATTAAATGACCTTACTCGTAGCATGGGAGCGCTAGCTAGTGGGTCATATGTGCAGACGTGTATTGCTCGTTACTATCCAGTATTATAACAAAGTTTCTTCCTTTGCTAACAGACAAATCATATCAAGAACAATATCATGAATACGACAACCACTTATGATGCAGTTATGTGGGTTTTCTACGGGTAGTAGCATGCTTCTGTTAAGCAGCTCATTGAAATATCTCTCCTCAATCTCAAATAACCCTACCCCTGGTTCCTCTCGGATAAAACCATCGCCAACCCATAGCCATATCAAATCATCTTTCTCAATCAAACGATCTTCCGGTTAAATGCTCAGATGCAATAAACATGTTCTTAAGTGGCTGTTGCCTGTCAAAACCCACCGGCGAGCAGCGACGAGCAACACGAAGAGCCGGGAGGCTCCCAGAACTGCTGGTGGGCCCTGGTCCCTCGGGCAACGGCCCGCAAAACTCCGGCACACGTCCTGGCTTGGTTCGAGGGCGTGCCACCTGACCTATACCTGGTCAGGAAGGTGAAGGATTGCTTCGATTGATTTCCTGCATGGTAAACAAGTATACGTAAAATTCGAGCCGTGAAAGGCTCCCAGGTTTCCCTGTGAATCGGCTCCTAGAGCCGATTATCCCATGGTTCTGCATTAGATCTACAATAACATGGGGTTTTGCTTCATCATTACAAGTTAAATCGATCTACGACAGTTTAACGTTTTCACCACGTAACTGGAACGTCCTACACGTAATTGAGCCTGGTAGATACAAAAGATGATAGAAAACTACCTCTAGAGGAGGCCTAACAACCGACGTAAAGTCAATTACCGGAACAACTCCTCTCGAGCTAGCAAACCATATCCTTACGTACTACTGGATCGTTCAACCCGTTTGCAAGGCCTGACTACGTGGATATCAAACTAAACCTTGGAGAACAAGGCATAACTATAACAGATCGAGACAACTAAATAAAGATCAAGCAAGATGCTACCCTTGCACCCGGGAAAAGGTGCAAAGGTAGCGAGGTAACTAGAGGTAGCATAACTTAAACAATTATAGCGAAAAGCACCGATGCTAGCCTCAAAAAATCTATGATAATAGTATTACTCGCCATCAACAAGGCTTCAGTACGAGTAACACCAAATAACGCATAAGCAAAAATACTGCCTAGATCGCAAGATGCAATCTAGGCAGCATGACACTTACCCGAAAGAAATCCTAGAAACAAGGGGTGGCGATGCGCCGAGATTGTGTTTG
Organism: Avena atlantica; assembly: GCA_910589765.1. NCBI lineage: Eukaryota > Viridiplantae > Streptophyta > Magnoliopsida > Poales > Poaceae > Avena > Avena atlantica. The sequence goes on along the minus strand of OU342733.1, from coordinate 535,908,600 downwards.
TTGTGAACGTGATTGTCCTCCTTTTCTCCATAACCTTAGGTACATATTTATAGTCCGGAGACTTTCTATCTTTGGAATAACTCTACAACTCTATCTCTTACCTAAACCGAAACGTAACCTACTACAATGTACAGATACACAGGCAATTTAGCCCAAATCCACGTACAAGGCCGATTCAACAACACGTTGCATATAAGTATCTTCTAAGCCCATCTTGATCACGGTCCATCTCCTCCTTTGGCCAAAATATGGCGATAACACATGCCCCCCTGGTTTTGGCAATAATAATTCCAAAACCACTATGTTGATGTTTTTTTCTTTCCCTTCTCCTTTTTTCTTTCTTCACATCGGGTTACGCGTTGCAGAGCAGAATCGTCACGCCACCCCCTCATCATGATGCCCTGTCTTCTCAACTCCTTCGCAGTGCATGATTTGACGATTTCGGCAGCACATTCTGGGAAACTGCTACGGCATTGAACCGCCTCCCACTATTCCCCTTATTTAAATTCATCTGAGCAGTTTGCAGTCCCCATCTTCCTCCAGTAGCCAAAAAAACCCTCTTCCTCCGCCATGGCCTCCTCTTCTTCCGCCCGTTCCTCCCAGTCTTCCAACACCATTAGCGACCGGGAGCCGACGCCGGAGCACCCGCCCACGGCGGCGTACGAGACTCTCGCCCCACAATGGTGGGACGAGAGGGATTGGGATTTCGCCGCTTGGTCGGAGGACGACGCGTCCCTGACTGACGGCGAGGAGGGCCTGCAGTTCCTCGTCGACGGGGAACTGGAGGCGAAGAGCAGCGACGACGCCTGGTCCTGGGACGGCGTCGAATCCTCCGACGAGGAGGGAGAGTCGGAGGAGGACACCTCCTCCGATGAGTATCCACCGGTGAAGCGCTTCCGCGCCGGGTCCAGCGAGCACACCGAAGACGACGACGAGGACGAGGAGGCCCCCGCTGGCTTCTTCAGCAGCAGCAGCGAAGACGACGCCGGCAGCAGCGCTGAGGACAGCGAACAAGACGGCAGCGACGACAGCGGCGACGACCTCGGCCTCTAGATTAGGAACCAGTAGTAGTAGTAGTAGTAGGTTTCCTTTTGTAAGCAATCAGCCCCACTGTAAATAATCGTCTTTTGAATGAATGAAGCGTCTTTTGAATGAATGAAGATTACTTTTCCAACTCGCAGATTGCTTTTCCGACCAAATTTTGCCGATAGTCAAAATAGGTCGATGCTCCAGAAGCCGATAATACTGTATCGGCTTTCACCACACTGCACTCATACAGTCAAACAAGTCAAATCTCAAAGAGCCGATGGCAACACATCGGCTTTCCCAAAAAACGTTGACAAGGTCAAAACTTGGTCGCATACTTAGGGAAATCTAAGCGGCCACTTTTCAGTTTCAAACGGTAACCTGCGACCCTCTTCAAAAAGGGCGACCCAGATCTCCAATTGCCCACCGACTAGATTGAGCTCACAGCGACAAGAACCCTCGATCCCCAACTGCATAGATCCATCTTCGCCGGCAAACTAGATGGCGGAATCGTCCAACACCAACCCAGAGGTCTCCGGTCTGAAGGTACGCCTACTCCTCGCAGTCTGAATGCGATGCTAGAATTAATGGCGAACACCTGAATTAATGCATTATTCCACCATTAAATTTTTTAGGTTTCAGACATTCTGCTGCCGCATCCTTCTCTCCCAAATTCTCTCTGTCTTGGCCCTCGTACAGAATCTAGTCCTGCCCATCTGATCTCTTGCGAAGCAAACAGAATCCCCTTCGTAAGCCAAGACCTAGATCTGAACTCTTGGGCCGACTGCTTGCGAGCCTAGCCTAATCCCCCTGAACATTGGGTCTCTTGGTTCAGTAGGGTAGCTAGAGCTGACCAATCCCAATGGGAAACCACAGGAATAGCCGATGCCTTGCATTTATCATTGTCTCCTCTTGAGAAACATGAGAACCTTCTGAAAACCATCGGCTACTTCTGGTCTGACGCTCTGAACTGCTTCATGTTCGGTCATGGCCCTATGTCACCAACCCTGTTAGACGTGGTGATGATTACTGGTCTGGATGTTACATCACCCAGCCCCTCTGCTTTTAAACTGACCAAGGTCCCCTACAAACTGTCTTCTAAAACAGACTGCACGAACTGGGGTGCCTACCTCCAACGCCATATGAAAACAAAGGGCCCTGTCACAGAGAAAGAACACACAGCCTTTCTCAACTTTTGGCTGGAACATTTCATATTCTGTGGCCCTTCCCTTGCTCCAACCAAGAATTATCTCTCTTTAGCCCACGAACTGGCCAAAGGCACTCAACTAGGCATCGGCAAACTGTTCCTTGGAGAGGTCTATCGATATCTCCAGTTGATGTCTGTCAAGCTGTTCTCTGGCATAGCAGTCAAAACAGGTGGTCCTTGGTGGTTCATTCAGCTATGGGCTCAGCTGTATTTTCAAAACCACATCCCAAACTTCCCCCTTTTGGCGAGTTGCACCTTTCCAGATGTAAAAGGGAAGCAGATCCGATGCACCAGCTATGGCCAAGCTTTGTATAGACTGCCAGGTAGTAAACTGACCCCTCAAGAGGCATCCAACTGGTTCAGCACTTTATTTCAAGGCCTGGACAATCCTATCTTCTTTCCTTACATGGAAGAATCGGAACATTTTGAAAACCCACTCTCCTTCAGGCTAGACAATTTCGCCGATGACACCAGCACTCGGTAGCTCTTTTCTACTGTGATTCGTCCCTGTTTCCTTCCAGTTGGCATGAGTACATCCAACAGAATAATCAAGCCTGGGTATGAATTCTACCAGCCAGTCGTAGTGGCTCGGCAATTTGGCCTTGGGCAGGTACCTCCCCATTTCTTTCTCCATCACCTTACAGAAAGTAGAGCCGACCTGCCTGATCCTCTCACCAGCCAAAGGTGTTATTCCTTCTTTGATGCTCTGACCATCCCAATTCCCAACGACCTCACCTTCGCCTCATCAACCGATGGCTTTGAAGACTGGTGGTCGATGTGGAAGACTCACGCTTTCAGGAGAGCTCTGGGACCGTTGCTGAGACAGCTCGATGCTGACCATGACATCCCCGTGGAACAGGTACCACTACTTGTAAATTTTCTTGATGCAGCTCACAAATGATTCTTCTACTAATCCACTCTTTCTCTTTGCAGCAACAAGATGGCCCTGAACCTACGCACAGTGATGGCTCCCCCTTCGAGTTCTTTCCGCCAGCTCCTATGGTTCTTTTCTGCAAAAACTAGCCACCTTTGAAAAAGGTCATAATGCAGAAACAGCCGATAACACCACAATCGGCTTCCAAGAACCAAGCAACTCCTAAGTCAGCTGCCCCTCGAGTTCCGACTAAAACAAGAACGATGGTGAGGAAGGTAGCTGCCAGGAAGACCTTGAGGCGCCGGAGCCCTTCTCCAGAAAGCTCGCATGTAAGCTGATTCAGGCCTTGGTCGATCCTTATCATTCTTCCATTCTTGCAGACATGCTCGTGCTTACTGGTTCTCCCTTTTTACAGGCCTCCGTCGAAGACACCTCTAGTGAGGACACCCAGACCAATCGAGGAGAACTAGGCCCAACAGATTCTGAGAGGACCATCACACCGAGCCAGCCAGATTCACCACCATCGGCTCCCAGGAAAAGGTCGGCTCCTGAACCTACTGCCCCCCGAGCACCAGTCGAGGCGGGGCCAGCTGTGGGTCCCAAGAGAGCTCGCAAAGGACTACAAGCTTCTTCGTCGAGCCAGGAGGTTTCGAAAATCACCACCCTTCATGCTCTTACTACTTGTTTCCTTTTGTCTGCCGATTGATCATTATTTACATCGGCTAAGCACCTTCCATGCAGACGACTGACGTTTCCAGTGGGAAATCTGGGGCAGTGCCGATGCCGGATCTAGCAATCCCCGAAGGTGTAGATGAAACGGCTACCACTTTGGCCAAGCCCCCAGCAACCACACACAAGCCGATCGTCTCCTCATCGGCTATCCCCTCGATCTTAGGAGAGGTACGTTAGCTTCTTTCGGCTCATCCTTACACGTTTGGACGCATACTGACGCTTTTTTCGGGCTGCCAGAGTTGTGATATTTCAGGCTTGCTGACGTTTGACCCTGAATCCATCGAACCAACCCCCTCTGTTGCTGCTGATGAACCACGAGCCAGGGTTGTTCCACCTCAATTCCAGCGTCTTAAAGCCCTGCTGTCCGCCCCGATCGAAGAGTTGATCGAGGGTTCTGAGGAGGTGAAGAGCGTTTTGGCTGAAATAAAAGACCAACTCCCAGTAGCATTGCAGGTGAAGCTTTGGCCAGTTGTAACTCTGTCTTTCTACGGGCCAAGGGTGAAGTTAGCTCGTGAGAGGATCAGTCTGCGCCGCGCCCAACTTCCACTGAAGGCCAATATCGCAGACAGATGTCAACAGCTCAACGAGAAAAAGGCGTCTCTGGATGCCAAAACTGACACCTCTGTCAGCACCGCCGAGCTCGCATCCTTGAAAAGGGAGTTGGAAGATCTTTAAGAGAAGGTCCGGGCGACTAAACAGCTCATTCGCGACAAGGAAGAATCCATCGCCCGCTCCCAAGACGAAGCAGCAAGCCTCAAAGCTCAAATGAAGACCGATCTGGCAGAAATACGTGTCCTGAACAAGCAGCTAGTGACGGGCAAGGACGAAGATGACGAAGCCGAGATCGCCGAGGTGGATCGTGTCCGTGCTGACGCCCTTCACGCCTTCGAGGCATTTCTTCAGTAGCTCGTTTATGCGAACTGGCATCTGCTTGTAACAGATTGAACCTCTAGAGTCGATGACTGTGCATCGGCTATATATTTTCTTTTTTATTTGGCCGATTTCATGTATCGGCCCCCACATTTCACTGTCCATCATCCCACATGCTTGGGAAATATTTCTTGAGATGTTGGCCGTTGATAGCCACTGGGAATTTTACGCCGTCCAGCTCCTCAAGCATGTACGCGTTCCCTCTTAAAACCTGATCGACCCTGTATGGCCCGTGCCAATTTGGAGACCATTTACCATATGTTGCATCCTTAGTCCCTAATGGCAACACAGCTTCCCATACCAGATCGCCAACGTGGAACTCCTTTGGTCTCACTTTCTTGTTATATGCACGAGCTACCTTGGCCTTGTTCTCTTTGATTTTCTCAAGCGACCACAGCCTGAGCTCAGTTAAATCCTCAACACTGTCACTCATCAGGGTTGCATATTCTTCAGTTGTTAGATTGTTCTGAAAAGTGACACGTCTCGATCCAGCCGTAATTTTCCAAGGCAATACGGCTTCTTGTCCATAGACCAGATGGTATGGCGAGGTTTTTATCGCTCCATGGAATGACATGCGATAAGCCCATAAAGCCTCTGACAGAACCTCGTGCCAACGCCTAGGGTGCTCGTCGACTTTCCTCTTGATCAACTTGATGAGGCTCTGGTTGGACGCTTCAGCTTGCCCATTTGCTTGAGCATAGTATGGAGATGATCGAATCAGCTTAATCCCCGTGTCCTCACAGAATTTTCTAAACTCGTGAGAAATGAAGACCGAACCTCCATCGGTCGTGATGGTTTGGGGAATCCCGAATCTATGAATGACATGTTCTTTCACAAAATTGATAACATCCTTTGAGTTTACTGACTTCATCGGGACGGCCTCCACCCATTTAGTGAAATAATCAGTGATGGCCAAAATCCACATGTGGCCTTTGCTTGATGGAGGATTGATTTTGCCAATCATATCCATGCCCCAACCTCGGAATGGCCAAGGTTTGATGATGGGGTTCATTGCTGACGCGGGTACCATCTGAATTTTTCCAAATTTCTGACATGCTTGGCACCCTTTGTAGTACTTGAAGCAGTCCTCAAGCATGGTGGGCCAATAAAACCCTGATCGCCTGATCAACCATTTCATCTTGTGAGCCGATTGGTGAGTTCCACAGGCGCCTTCGTGTACCTCGTGTAGGAGCCGATTGGCCTCGGCTGTCCCCAGACATTTGAGCAATAACCCCTCCAGAGTCCTGTAAAACATGTCGTCTCCAATGAGCACATACTTCATGGCCTTGTACCTTATCCGTTTAGGTGCCCCCCGAGCCGAATCCTTCAAGTAATTGAAGATATCGGCTCTCCAGTCGTCTGCGTCCAGGAACTGTACCTGAACATCGGCTCCCTCTGCTACGTCCTTGTAGCCTGAAGCCATTTGTGCAAGATCATTCGCCTCGGTATTCTGCGATCGCGGGATCCAGGTGAAGTTTATGTACCGGAACTATGCCATCAGCTTGCGGCATTGCAGCCATATTGGGAAGAGCGACTCACTCTCACACTTGTATTCCTCCGTGAGTTGAGAAATCACCAACTTGGAGTCTCCAAAAATTTCCACTGCTTCTGCTCCAGCTTCGATGAGCAACTCCATTCCTTTGCGTATCGCCTCATACTCAGCGACGTTGTTGGTGCGAGGGGCAGATAACCTGATGGAGAAGGAAAATGTTGCCCCCCGGGGAGACACGAGTAGCATGCCGATGCCGCACCCATCATCACAGACCGATCCATCGAAAAACATAGCCCACGCTCGTATAGACAGCGCTGCTATATCAGTGTTGATCCTTTCAGCGATAAGGTCGGCCAATGCCTGACCCTTAACCGCTTTCGCGGGTTGATACCGGATATCAAACTCTGATAATGCAAACATCCATTTGCCCAGTCGGCCCTTCAACATAGGAGCCGACAGCATGTGCTTTATGACGTCTGATTTGCATATGATGACAATCTCCGCTGATAGCAAGATGTGACGCAGCTTGGTGCAGGTGAAAAACAGGCAGAGGCACAACTTGTCGATCTCAGGATACCTTGTTTCTGCATCCAGCATCCTTCTGCTGATGTAAAATACAACTCGCTCCAGCCCATCATAAACTTGCACCACCACTGAGGCGATGGACGTGTCAGCTACTGAGAAGTAAATGTAGAATGGTCTATCCGGCTGGGGCAGAACCAACACTGGCGGCTTCGTCAGATATTCTTTGATCTCGTCGAAGGCTTGTTGCTGCTCTGCCCCCCAGCGGAATTCCTCGTCAGATTTAATTTTCACCAGTCCCATGAACGGCTCTATTCTTCCTGACAGATTGGAGATGAATCTTCTGACGAAGTTGATCTTGCCGATGAGAGACTGCAGTTCTTTCTTCGTGGTAGGTGGCTTCATTGTTCGCACTGCCTCCTGACTTTTCAGGCCGATCTCAATTCCGCGTTCATGGACCAAGAAACCCATGAACTGACCGGCCGTCACCCCGAAGGCACACTTCTTTGGATTCATCCGTAGCCCGAATTTTCTTGTTCGGTCCAGGACGCGTTGCAGATCGTCCAAGTGTCCTTGTACTGAAGCAGACTTGACCACCACGTCATCGATGTAAATTTCCACCAGCTTGCCGATCAGATCATGGAAAATATAATTCATGGCTCTTTGGTACGTGGCGCCGGCATTCTTCAGTCCAAATGTCATGACTACATATTCAAACAACCCCACCGAACCTGGGACTCTGAACGCAGTCTTGTGAATGTCTTCTGGCGCCATAAAAATTTGGTTGTAACCGGCATTGCCATCCATGAAGCTCAAGATCTTATGACCAGCCGTTGCGTTGATTAACGTCTCTGCTACCGGCATCGGATACTCATCCTTTGGAGTAGCTCTGTTGAGATCCCGAAAATCTATGGCAACCCGCCAGCGGCCGTCCTTTTTCTCTACAGGTACGATACTAGAAATCCACTCAGCATACCTGCATGGCCTGATTAACTTGGCTGTCAACATTTTCTCGACCTCCTTCTTGACTTCTTCTAGAATTTCGGCCTTCATCTGTCGTGCTCGCTGCTGGAATGGCCGAAATCCTTTTTTAAGCGGGAGTCGATGCTCAATGATGCTCCTGTCTAACCCAGGCATCTCTGTATAGTCCCAGGCGAAGCAGTCTGGATATTTTTAAAACAGGGCTATCATCGGACCCCGCAGACTCGGATCTAACTTTTTGCTGATAAATGTTGGTCGTGGCTTATCCCCAGGACCGATGTCGATCTCTTCTAGTTCATCAGCGGATGTAAACTCATACCCTAGCTTTCCGTCACCTGTCAAATCGATGCTAAACACAGGGCAAACAGTAGGTGAGGATAACAAAAATAATTTGGGCCGATTGCCTGAATCGGCCCCCTTTTTGATTGCATTAGTCAAGGACGGTTTACACCTTATTGTTTTACAATGGCAGGGCATCTCCCTGCTACGACTACATGATCTGCTTGTCGTAAGATTGCTGCTTTTTATTTTTTGTGGCCGATCGCAGGGATCGGCCGTACCACGTACGATTGTGGACTTTGCTACTCTGTCAGGCCAGTGGATAAGACCAGCCTCACAGCCGTCTAGACTGATTCCAGAGATCGGCTCTTGGTCTTCTGCTTCCCAGACGTTCATGCCAGCTATGGAGATCTCGATAGAATCATCTGCATGAATGACCTCCACCTCATCTCCATCCCACTGTATTTGGCACTGGTGCATCGTGGATGGAATGCAGCAGTTAGCGTGAATCCAATCTCTCCCTAGCAAGACAGCGTAGGTGCTTTTGCTGTCCACGACGAAGAATGACGTAGGGATGGTTTTTCTGCCTACGGTCAGATCCACGTTCAGTACGCCTTGCGTTTCTGAAGTTTGGCCGTTGAAGTCGCTTAATGTGACGTTGGTTTTGATCAGATCTGCAGTGGAGCGTCCCAAACGCCGTAGCATGGAGTATGGCATTATATTGACTGCCGCTCCGGTGTCCACCAACATCTTGCTGACAGGCTGCCCATTGATGTAACCTCGTAGGTACAGGGCTTTCAGATGTTTGTAGCCCTTCTCACGTGGCTTTTCAAAGATAACCGGCCGTGGGCTGCAGTCAAACTGTGCCACTGGTAGCTCGCTGGTTCTTGGAGCGCAGAACTCTGACGGAAGTACGAACACCATGTTTGTTCCAGCCGATGTCTTTGGATCGGCTTTTACCGGTTTGGGGCGCCACTCTTTCCTTTTCGGGCGATCTTCCGTTTCCAAGGTCTGCCGAATTTTAACGGCCAGATCGGGGCGTGCTTTCTTTAAAGCGTGGAGATACTGCGCTTCGGCTTCCTCCAAGTTACGCAGCCGCTGCACTCTACGCTTTTGCGTGTGTCTGAGTCCGTCGGGACACCACCTTGGACGGTGATATCTGTCTTCTTCTTTGTATCGACCAGGCCTATCGTACGTTTGAACTTTTCTTGGTACAACTCAGGGTGGCGCTGTTCATACATCGTCAGTTTCTGGGCCATGTGCGCCAATGAGTTGTACTCTACTTGGAAAGCCAGATCCTTGATGGGTGCTGAGAGACCCAACACTGCTAGCTCGACTGCTTCTTTCTCAGTTAAACGAGCTGAGTAACATCGGTTCTTGACAGTCCTGAAGCGCTGGATGTACTCGGCTACAGTTTCTCCCCGCTTCTGCCGCACCTGTGCCAGGTCTGCAATGCCAGCCTCGGTAGCCTCTGAATGATACTGGATGTGGAACTGCTCTTCCAGTTGCTTCCAGGTCTGAATCGAATCAGGTGGCAGCGAGGTGTACCACCCAAAAGCTGGTCCTGTCAGAGATTGCGCAAAGAACCTTACGCGCAACTGATCCGATGCTGAAATCATGCCTAACTGTGCCAGGTATCGGCTTACGTGCTCGATCGAGCTCGACCCTTCTGATCCGCTAAACCTTGAGAACTCAGGGAGCCGATACTTGGGTGGCAGTGGAATCAGATCAAACTCGTTGGGGTACGGCTTTGAATAGCCGATTGTCCTTCTCTTCGGCATGAAGCCGAACTGGTCTCTCAAGATGGTACGGATTTGCTCCACTGTTTGAGCTGTAGGGGCTAGATTCTCATGACTCGTTCCAGTGGCATACTTGGCTAGCCACGCCTGTTTGTCGGCGTCCATCCCAGACATCGCTGCTCCAGAAACGCCTGCTCCTGAAGCCCCTGCTCCAGGAACTCCTGCCGCAGAAATCCCTGCGGTTGCAATCTGGTTGGTGCGTGTCAGGTTATTGCAGTCCGGTACGTAGGTGCACACATTTCCATGTGGGATTTCTTTAGGTGGCTCAAACAGGAACTGGCAATCGCCTGGGTCGCCTCCGACCTTGTAGACGACGTACGCCGTTGCCCCTGGTGGCTCCGGAGCTGCAAGTGTGAATGGCAGCGGTGGCCTGGCCTGGAGCGGTCTTTCTCCCTGGTGAGTCCCCAGAGTAGGCCCCGACGGAGAGTACTGATGTTTCATGATCTCCTGAACTACGCGAACTGCGATCCATTCGAAAGCGTTCACCAGGCTCTCAGAATGGCGGTGAAGAGAATGAGCCACCATGTAGTTGACTTCCTGTCGCAGAGCTCTGGTGCGCTCCTCTGAAGGAACAGACAGATCCACCTCATCAAGAGCACCTTCAGGTGAGAAACCTTTCCACCTGATGCCATGCTTACGGGTCCTCTCAAAAGAGCCGATGAGATCGGCTTCGAAGAGGGCTTTGATGTCATCATACTTCGCCTTGTGCTCCTCAGGCAGCTCGTCGTACGTGACTGGTCTGTCCCCCATCTCAGCGTCGGATGTTGATGCAGATGCTGTTGATCGTCCCACTGGGCGTGCCAGAATGTGTTGCCTGTCAAAACCCACCGGCGAGCAGCGACGAGCAACACGAAGAGCCGGGAGGCTCCCAGAACTGCTGGTGGGCCCTGGTCCCTCGGGCAACGGCCCGCAAAACTCCGGCACACGTCCTGGCTTGGTTCGAGGGCGTGCCACCTGACCTATACCTAGTCAGGAAGGTGAAGGATTGCTTCGATTGATTTCCTGCATGGTAAACAAGTATACGTAAAATTCGAGCCGTGATCGGCTCCCAGGTTTCCCTGTGAATCGGCTCCTAGAGCCGATTATCCCATGGTTCTGCATTATATCTACAATAACATGGGGTTTTGCTTCATCATTACAAGTTAAATCGATCTGCGACAGTTTAACGTTTTCACCACGTAACTGGAACGTCCTACACGTAATTGAGCCTGGTAGATACAAAAGATGATAGAAAACTACCTCTAGAGGAGGCCTAACAACCGACGTAAAGTCAATTACCGGAACAACTCCTCTCGAGCTAGCAAACCATATCCTTACGTACTACTGGATCGTTCAACCCGTTTGCAAGGCCTGACTACGTGGATATCAAACTAAACCTTGGAGAACAAGGCATAACTATAACAGATCGAGACAACTAAATAAAGATCAAGCAAGATGCTACCCTTGCACCCGGGAAAAGGTGCAAAGGTAGCGAGGTAACTAGAGGTAGCATAACTTAAACAATTATAGCGAAAAGCACTGATGCTAGCCTCAACAAATCTATGATAATAGTATTACTCGCCATCAACAAGGCTTCAGTACGAGTAACACCAAATAACGCATAAGCAAAAATACTGCCTAGATCGCAAGATGCGATCTAGGCAGCATGACACTTACCCGAAAGAAACCCTAGAAATAAGGGGTGGCGATGCGCCGAGATTGTGTTTGTTGTGAACGTGATTGTCCTCCTTTTCTCGATAACCTTAGGTACATATTTATAGTCCGGAGACTTTCTATCTGTGGAATAACTCTACAACTCTATCTCTTAGCTAAACCGAAACGTAACCTACTACAATGTACAGATACACAGGCAATTTAGCCCAAATCCACGTACAAGGCCGATTCAACAACACGTTGCATATAAGTATCTTCTAAGCCCATCTTGATCACGGCCCATCTCCTCCTTTGGCCAAAATATGGCGATAACAGTGGCAAGGCAGGTCATAATAGCTGAATAAAAGTATCTTTCTTGTGTTATCGACATCACTGTTATTTTCATGCCCAAAACCAATTGAGTTGTATATCTTAGACCACAACTCCACTGGTTTATTATCAAGCAGACTAGCGATTGTCATAATAGCCAAGGGCACACCACCACATTTCTGTAAAATTTTATCGTATACCTTCGCTGGCAGATCAGAAGGGTTTTTGCTATTACCACCAGATAATCTTGTATGAAATAACTCCTTGGATAAATCATTTGAAAGTGATTTTATCCTATATACTTCACCGGACGTTTTAGCAACATCAAGAATACGAGTAGTTGTGATTATCCTACTTCCAGAACAATTATTTACCAAAGAACAATTCAATATTTCCCATGCTTCTGTATCCCATATATCATCAATAACAATAAAGTACCTATCACATCAATAAACGAATAACCAGTAAAAATTAGTCAAAGTATCTGAGATATCTCGGAAGAAATGGAGATGCGTGCATGAACACCACTTGGATAGGATCTAACATTGGCATTACTGAATATAAAGGCAATGGAAAATGGAACGTACGGGAGATAGACATGTATTCATTTGTCATTCAGAACTCTAATTATGATTAATAAATCAAGTATTGTATGTACGTGTGTACAAACTTCTGCCATCAAACCGGCTAACCCTTTCCATTAATTTGTTTGAACTAGAGATAAAGTTTTTGGACCATGAGCAAGGAAAGAAAACGAACCAACATAAGCTTTCCGTGTTTGTTCAATAAAAAAACAGACATGATAATACGAGTAATTACCTCTTGTTCTTGAGTAATACTTGTAGTTTGTTGATCAACTGCCTTTCATCCAACTCGGGGTATGTATTCTTGCCAATTTCAAAGAGAATGTCGTTGAGAAGTTTCTTCGCACTTGGGTTCCTACCTGAAAGAACATTTCTTAATCCCTAGTGTTTTGTGTGTTAGATAACAATACCAAGGATCATTTAATGTGTGTTGAAGTGTTTGTAGGGGTTCGTAGCATGGAAAACAAAAAATTTCTATCGCATACAAACAAACAAGCCAAGATCTATCTACTAGATTGTAGCAACGAGTCGATGGAATAACTCACCCTCGAAGAGTCCAAAGTGTTTAACGAGAGCAGATTCTCGTGGGTGATGTAGTCGTACTCTTCCCGATCTCAAGATCGCGTAGACGATCCTTCCGGCGCTGCGTTTCGGCAGCGCTCCTGCAGTCGGTCACACGTTCGGTACTCGACGAAGACCTTCCTCTCCCTTGTTCCAGCAGGCAGCGGAGGTTGTCGCACTCTCCTCGCGATTCCGGCAGCACAACGGCGTGGTACCGGAAGTAGAGGGGAGATCTCGTAGGGCTTCGCCTTAAGCCGGAGCGAGTATGGTGGACTATGAGAGAGCCCTCGACGATCTAGGGTTTAGACACGCCGAGGAAGAGGCTAGGCCGGCGGCTAGGGTTGCTAGGCGGCAGCCGCGGTTTGCCCTAGGGCGGCGGCGGCAGCAGCAGGTGGTGGCGCCGGCGGCTTAGGGTTTGGAGGAGAGGATCTTGTGTGTCTTGGAGGGGCAGCCCTGCCCCTCCCTTTATAGGTGGGAGGCACGGCCAAGGGGAGGGGAGTCCCTCCCCAACTCGGCCTCAAGGTGGGCCGGCGGTGGGAGGAGGAACTCCTCCCCCAAGTCGGTTTCAAACAAACCTCCTTCTCCTCTTTCCCAAAACTAGCCGTTTGACTTTTCAAACTAGCAATTTGACTTTTCAAACTAGGATTTGAATAAATCCTCTATTTGGTACAGCGATGACACTTAGTACATGATGTAATCATATCAACTTGATATAACACATTCATGTACCCTTCCCCTCCGGAGTGCCGGACATTCCGGAACCTTCTAGAACATTCCCGATGAAATCACCGGAATCATTCCCCAACTTCGAAACGGGACTTTCCTTATATGAATCTTATTCTCCGGACCATTCCGGATCTCCTCGTGATATCCCGAATCCCATTCGAGACTCCGAACAACATTCGGTCTCTTTCTCATCATTCCATAACTACTCAAACAACGTCGAATCCTTAAGTGTGTCTCCCTACGGTTCATGAATTATGCGGACATGATCGAGACACTTCTCCGATCAATAACCAATAGAGGAATCTGGAAATTCATATGGCTCCCACATATTTCAACGATTACTTCGCGGTCGAATGAACCACTTACATACGATACCAATTTCCCTTTGTCTCACGATAGTTTACTTATCCGAGGTTATGATCGTCGGTATCTCTGCATACCTAGTTCAATCTCGTTACCGATAAGTACTCTTTTCTCGTTCCCGTGATATGAGATACCTTGTGAGCTAGTCACATGCTTGCAAGCTAATTGGATGACATTTCACCGAGAGGGCCCAGAGTATATCTATCCGTCATATGGATGGACAAATCCCACTCTTGATCCATGTGTCTCAACCAATACTTTCCGAACACTCAATGCCATCTTTATAGCCACCTAGTTACGGTGTGGTGTTTGATAACATCAAAGCATCCATCCGGTAAAGGTGATATGCATGATCTCATGGTCGAAGGAATTAGGTTACTATGTATCAGAAAGCATATAGCAATTGAACTATTGAAATGACTTGATCTTTATGCTACGCTTATCTATAGGAGTATGTCCATCATATCATTCTCCTAACGATATGATCTTGTTGTTAATAACATCTCAATGTTCATGATAGGGAAAACACAATCATCTATTAACCAACAAGCTAGTATAATATAGAGGCTTCACTAGGGACTTCAAATTTAGTTTACAAATCACACAAGTATTAATGTTTCCTTGTTAATACTATTATAGCATGAATGCAAATATTTATCATAAACATAAAGATATAATAATAACTACATTTATTATTGCCTCTAGGGCATATCTCCAACAGTCTCCCACTTGCACTAGAGTCATCTAATCTAGATTACATGGTAATATACCGAACACCCATGGCAGTTTGGTGCTGGTCATGTTTTGCCCTCGGGAGAGGTTTAGTCAATGGATCCGCCACATTCAGATCTGTGTGTACTTTGCAAATCTTTATATCCCCGTCTTGGATATGTTCTCGAATAGCGTGAAAACATAGCTTGATATGCTTCAGCTTCTTGTGTGACCTTGGTTCTTGCGCATTGGCTATGGCGCCCATGTTATCACAGTAGATAGACATTGGGTCCAGCGCACTAGGAACCACAACCAGCTCTGTAATGAACTCTTTCATCCATATTGCTTCTTGTGAAGCCTCCGAAGCAGCCATGTATTCCGATTCAGTTGAAGATCTCGCCACAACACTTTGCTTTGCACTCCTCCAGCTAACTGCTGCACCATTCAAAATAAATACGTATCCGGATTGTGATTTATAATCATCCGGATCAGTGTTCCAACTGGCATCGGTGTAACCATTAACAACGAGCTGTTCATCACCTCCATAGGAAAGAACCATATCCTTAGTTCTTCTTAAGTACTTAAGGATGTTTTTGACCGCTGTCCAATGATCCACTCCTGGATCACTTTGATATCTGCTAGTCAAGCTAACAGCATATGCAATGTCGGGTCTAGTACATAGCATGGCATACATTAGAGATCCTATGGCTGAGGCATAGGGAGTCTTACTCATCCTTTCTCTATCTTCTGCCGATGTCAGACTTTGAGTTTTACTCAAGGTAGTATTGGGCAACATGGGCAAGAACCCTCTCTTGCTATCTTCCATTCCAAACCTCTTTAGAACTTTGTCCAAATATGTACTTTGTGACAATGATATTTGGCGTCTTGATCTATCTCTATAAATCTTTATGACTAATATGTAAGCTGCTTCGCCAAGATCCTTCATTGAAAAACTATTATTCAAATATTCCTTGACACTATTAAGAAGGTCTACATCATTCCCAATCAACAATATGTCATCTACATATAGTATTAAGAATGCTACAGAGCTCCCACTCACTTTCTTGTAAATACAAGCTTCTCCATAAGTTTGTATAAAACCAAAAAATTTCATTACCTTATCAAAATGTTGATTCCAACTTCGGGATGCTTGCTTCAATCCATAGATGGACCGTTGAAGTTTGCATACCTTGTTAGCATCTTTAGGATTGACAAAACCTTTGGGTTGCATCATATACAACTCTTCATCAATGTCTCCATTGAGGAATGCTATTTTGACATCCATCTGCCATATTTCATAATCGTAATATGCAGCGATTGCTAACATAATCCTTACAGACTTTATCTTCTCTACTGGTGAGAAAGTCTCATCGTAGTCAACTCCTTGAATTTGTCGAAACCCCTTTGCGACAAGTCGAGCTTTATAGACAGTAACATTACCATCAGCATCTGTTTTCTTCTTGAAGATCCATTTGTTCTCGACAGCCTTCCGGCCATCCGGTAAGTCCACCAAAGTCCACACTTGTTTTTCGTACATGGATCCAATTTCGGATTTCAAGGCTTCTTGCCATTTATTGGAATCTGGGCTCATCATCGCTTCCTCATATGTCTCAGGGTCATCGGTGTTGTCCACCAACATGACACTCATAACGGGATCATACCAATCTGGAGTGGTATGAGTTCTCATCGACCTGCGAGGCTCTGTAGCAACTTCAACCGAAGTTCCATGATCATCATCATTAGCTTCCTCTCTAACTGGTGCAGGCGCCACAGGAACTTCTTCCGGTGCTGCGCTACTTGCAATTTTGAGAGAAGGTTCGACAACCTCGTCGAGTTCTACTTTCCTTCCAGTCACTTCTTTCGAGAGAAATTCCTTCTCTAGAAAGGATCCATTCTTGGCAACAAAGATTTTGCCTTCGGATTTATGATAGAAGGTATACCCAATAGTTTCCTTTGGGTATCCTATGAAGACGCATTTTTCCGCTTTGGGTTCAAGCTTGTCCGGCTGTAACTTCTTTACATAGGCTTCGCAACCCCAAATTTTAAGGAACGACAATTTAGGTTTCTTCCCAAACCATAATTCATACGGTGTCGTTTCAACGGATTTAGATGGTGCCCTATTTAAAGTGAATGCGGCTGTTTCTAATGCATAACCCCAAAATGATAGCGGTAAATCTGTAAGTGACATCATAGAACAAACCATATCTAAGAGAGTTCGATTACGACGTTCGGACACACTATTACGCTGTGGTGTTCCCGACGGTGTCAATTGTGAAAGTATTCCGCATTTCTTCAAATGATCGCCAAACTCGTAACTTAGATATTCACCTCCACGATCAGAATGCAGAAATTTAATCTTCTTGTTACGTTGATTCTCTACCTCACTTTGAAATTCCTTAAACTTCTCAAAAGTTTCGGACTTATGTTTCATGAAATAGATATACCCATATCTACTCAAGTCATCCGTGAAGGTAAGAACATAACGATAACCACCGCGCGATGCTACACTCATTGGACCACACACATCGGTATGTATGATTTCCAATAAGTCCGTAGCTCGCTCCATCATACCACAAAATGGAGTCTTAGTCATTTTACCCATCAGACATGCTTTGCATCTTTCAAGTGATTCGAAATCAAGTGATTCAAGAAGTCCATCGGAATGGAGTTTCTTCATACGCTTCACTCCAATGTGACCAAGACGACAGTGCCACATATAGGTCGAGTTATCGCTCAATTTCAAACGTTTAGCCTCAATGTTATTAATATGTGTATTTCCACTATGGAGATTCAACAAAAATAGACCATCTATCAAAGGTGCATGTGTATAAAACATATTACTCATATAAATCGAACAACCATTATTCTCGGATTTAAACAAGTAACCGTCTCGCAATAAACAAGATCCCGATATAATGTTCATGCTCAACGCAGGCACTAAATAACAATTATTTAAGTATAAAACTAATCCCGATGGTAGATGAAGAGGTAGCGTGCCGACCGCGATCACATCAACCTTTGATCCGTTTCCCACGCGCATCGTCACCTCGTTCTTTGCTAGCTTCCGTTTATTCTGTAGCCCCTGTTTCGAGTTACAAATATGAGCAACCGAACCAGTATCAAATACCCAGGCACTACTACGAATACTAGTGAGATACACATCAATAACATGTATATCAGATATACCTTTCTTCTTGATGTTGCCGTTCTTCAAATCCGCCAAGTACTTTGGGCAATTCCACTTCCAGTGACCTTCTCCCTTGCAGTAAAAGCACTCTGTATCAGGCTTACGTCCAGCCTTGGTCTTCTTCGTCGGTGTGGTAACTTTGTTACCACCCTTCTTGAAGTGCCCCTTTTGCTTGGACTTGCCTTTCTTGAATTTGATGGTCTTATTGACCATGAACACTTGGTGCTCTTTCTTTATCTCCACTTCTGCAGATTTTAGCATGGCAAAGAGTTCTGGCAACTCTTTGTTCATGTTTTGCATATTGTAGTTCATCACAAAGTTCTTGTAACTTGGTGGTAGTGATTGGAGGACACGATAAATCCCCAAAGCATTAGGAATCACTATACCCAAGCTTTGAAGTTTGCTTGCGTGCCCAGACATCTTAAGCACATGCTCACTGACGGAGCTGCCCTCTTCCATCTTGCAGTTAAAGAACTTTTCAGAAGCCTCATAGCTCTCAATTGCCGCGTGAGTCTCAAAGATCAATTTGAGTTCACGGACAATATCATGTGGGTCTGAATTCTCAAACCTTTTCTGAAGCTCCGATTCTAAACCATAAAAGATAGCACACTGAACTGTGGAGTACTGAGTCTTCCGAGTAAGGTAAACATTCTTTACTTCATCGGAAGCATCAGCTGCAGGCGGGTCACCCAGTGGTGCATCCAGCACATAGGTCAAATTACCAGCTGTGAGGACAATCCTCAAATTGCGGAACCAATCCGCGAAGTTGCTTCCATTGTTTTTCAACTTTTCTTTCTCTAGGAACGCATTAAAATTGATGGTAGGGGCTGCCATTGATCTAGAACATATTTGCAATAGTTTAGACTAAGTTTATGACAATTTGAGTTCTAATTAATAATTAAATTAATCTAGGTGAACTACCACTCAAAACAACATCCCTCACATTGTTTTAGTGATCACACGAACCAAATCCACCATATCAAAACCGATCATCACGAGAGTTGATATAATTTCAATGGCGAACAATCGACATGTTCATCATATCTTCTATATGACTCATGCTTTACCTTTCGGTGATCCGTGTTCCTGAGACCATGTCTGTACATGCTAGGCTTGTCAAGATCAAACCTTAGCTTCCGCATAAGCAAATCTGGCTTGCTTACGTTGTATACACTTGCGGAATCTAACACACCCGATCATCACGTGGTGCTTCGAAACAACAAGCTTTAGCAACGGTGCATACTAAGGGGGAACACTTTAGAACTTGAAATTCATGTGCATGAGGGATCATCTTATAAAGCTACCGTTGTTAACTAAGCAATACAAGATGCATAAAGGATTAACATCACATGCAATTCATAATATGTGATATGATATGGCCTTTCTTCTTTGTGCTTCCGATCTCCATCTTCAAGCACGAACATGATCTCCATCATCACCGGCATTGCATCAAGGTCAATGACGCTTCTTCATGGTTGTCGTCCACCAGCTTCAACTATTACAACTACTTTGAATAGACACGCGGGTCTTAACAGAAATTAAAGATAACCATATGGCTCCTGCCGGTTGCCGACTTACAATAAGGAACATTGCATACATCATATATAATCACAATCATGGCCATATCACATCACTGCACACCCCTGCAAAACAAAGTTAGACACCTCTACTTTCTTTGCATATTTTACGTGGTTTGGGGCTTTTAATAAGTGTCGTTCTAACTTACGAACATGAACCACAACATTGATACTAGTATTGTTAATCACCCGATGTAAATTGGATCTTAACTATGCTAGGAGAAACAGGCACCCGCAAAGCCACTTATGCAATACAAGTTGCATGTCAAGCGTGGAGCAAGTCTCATGAACAATGTCATGTAAGGTTAGCCCGGGCCGCTTCATCCCAACATCCCGCAAGATGCAAAGTACACAAAAAGCAATCGACAATAAAAGCATCAATGCCCACAATGACCATTGTGTTCTACTCGTGCAACAGATCTATATATAGACACGGCTCTGATACCACTATAGGGGTTCGTAACATTGAAAACAAAAATTTTCTATCGCATACAAACAAACAAGCCAAGATCTATCTACTAGATTGTAGCAACGAGTCGATGGAATAACTCACCCTCGAAGATTCCAAAGTGTTTAACGAGAGCAGATTCTCGTGGGTGATGTAGTCGTACTCTTCCCGATCTCAAGATCGCGTAGACGATCCTTCCGGCGCTGCGTTCCGGCAGCGCTCCCGCAGTCGGTCACACGTTCGGTACTCGACGAAGACCTTCCTCTCCCTTGTTCCAGCAGGCAGCGGAGGTTGTAGCACTCTCCTCGCGATTCCGGCAGCACAACGGCGTGGTACCGGAAGTAGAGGGGAGATCTCGTAGGGCTTCGCCTTAAGCCGGAGCGAGTATGGTGGACTATGAGAGAGCCCTCGACGATCTAGGGTTTAGACACGCCGAGGAAGAGGCTAGGCCGGCGGCTAGGGTTGCTAGGCGGCGGCGGCGGTTTGCCCTAGGGCGGCGGCGGCAGCAGCAGGTGGTGGCGCCGGCGGCTTAGGGTTTGGAGGAGAGGATCTTGTGTGTCTTGGAGGGGCAGCCCTGCCCCTCCCTTTATAGGTGGGAGGCGCGGCCAAGGGGAGGGGAGTCCCTCCCCAACTCGGCCTCAACGTGGGCCAGCGGTGAGAGGAGGAACTCCTCCCCCAAGTCGGTTTCAAACAAACCTCCTTCTCCTCTTTCCCAAAACTAGCCGTTTGACTTTTCAAACTAGCCGTTTGACTTTTCAAACTAGGTTTTGAATAAATCCTCTATTTGGTACAGCGATGACACTTAGTACATGATCCAATCATATCAACTTGATATAACACATTCATGTACCCTTCCCCTCCGGAGTGCTGGACATTCCGGAACCTTCTAGAACATTCCCGATGAAATCACTGGAATCATTCCCCAACTCCGAAACGGGACTTTCCTTATATGAATCTTATTCTCCGGACCATTCCGGATCTCCTCGTGATATCCCGAATCCCATTCGAGACTCCGAACAACATTCGGTCTCTTTCTCATCATTCCATAACTACTCAAACAACGTCGAATCCTTAAGTGTGTCTCCCTACGGTTCGTGAATTATGCGGACATGATCGAGACACTTCTCCGATCAATAACCAATAGAGGAATCTGGAAATTCATATGGCTCCCACATATTTCTACGATTACTTCGCGATCGAATGAACCACTTACATACGATACCAATTTCCCTTTGTCTCACGATAGTTTACTTATCCGAGGTTATGATCGTCGGTATCTCTGCATACCTAGTTCAACCTCGTTACCGATAAGTACTCTTTTCTCGTTCCCGTGATATGTGATCCCTTGTGAGCTAGTCACATGCTTGCAAGCTAATTGGATGACATTTCACCGAGAGGGCCCAGAGTATATCTATCCGTCATATGGATGGACAAATCCCACTCTTGATCCATGTGTCTCAACCAATACTTTCCGAACACTCAATGCCACCTTTATAGCCACCCAGTTACGGTGTGGTGTTTGATAACATCAAAGCATCCATCCGGTAAAGGTGATATGCATGATCTCATGGTCGAAGGAATTAGGTTACTATGTATTAGAAAGCATATAGCAATTGAACTATTGAAATGACTTGATCTTTATGCTACGTTTATCTATAGGAGTATGTCCATAATATCATTCTCCTAACGATATGATCTTGTTGTTAATAACATGTCAATGTTCATGATAGGGAAAACACAATCATCTATTAACCAACAAGCTAGTATAATATAGAGGCTTCACTAGGGACTTCAAATTTAGTTTACAAATCACACAAGTGTTAATGTTTCCTTGTTAATACTATTATAGCATGAATGCAAACATTTATCATACACATAAATATATAATAATAACTACATTTATTATTGCCTCTAGGGCATATCTCCAACAGTGTTGCAGCTCTATTTGAGAATATAGAGAAAAGAACTCTCCCTTTGGGGGCGGATAATCCGGCCCCACCAGGGGCGGATAATCCGCCCCTCCCTTTGCCCAAGCAGGCGCAAGTACCAGAAGGGGGCGGAATTTTGGCCGGATTTTCCGGCCCCGCCGGATAATCTGCCCCTGAGGAGGGCCGGATAATCTGCCCCCTTGCTCATCGCCAAGGCGCAAGCCCCAGAGAGGGGGCGGAGTTTTGGCCAGACTTTCCGGTTTGGCCGGATAACTGCCCCTCAGGGGGGCGGATTATCCGCCCCCCAAGAACTTCACCGAGCTTCACCAAGGCGCAAGCCCCAGAGAGGGGGCGGAGTTTCCCCCGGAAAATCTGCCCTTGGGGCGGAGTTTTCCCATGGGGCGGATAGTCCGCCCCAAGTGGGGGGCGGATAATCCGCCCCCAAAGTTGTGCAATGGCCAGATCTGGGGAGGGGGTATTTAAGACAGCCATCCCCCTCCTGCCAGAACTCTTGATTCATCTCTAAAAAGACCAGATCAGATCTGAAAGCTTCATCCAAGAGTGCTCCACCTAGATCCACCCAAAGGCCCCATTCCTTGGGGAATCGAAGGAGGAGAACTCGATCTTCATCATCAGCAATCAAGCGCTTCATCTCCTCTCCATTCATTTGGAGAACCTCCGATCTAGTATTTCTTGCAAATATCTAGATCCTCGTTTTTGTTTATATTGATAAACCTTGTTCTTGTGGCAGCTTGTTGTCATCTCGGGAGCCCCCAATTCGGTTGTGGGTGTGTGCCCCGATAGTGTTGTAAAAGGCACCGGTTCCCGCCTCGAAGGGATCCAATAGTGGAGAAGGTGGATCAGGCCTCTCGTGGCGAGATCCATCGGAGAATAGGGTGAGGCCTATTGTGGCGTGTTGGTCTTAGAACCGCCCACCCCTCCAACGCAGATGTACTTACCTTAACAAGGAAGGAACCGCGGTAAAACAAATCCCTATGTCTCCGCGTGCTCCACTACGGTTTCCTCGCTCCTCTTTTACGTGCTTAGTAGTTAGGGTTACATATAGGGAAATTATCGTAGTTGCATATCTAGAGAATTTACTTTGTGTCAAGCCTAAAATTGAAAAAGTATTAAAAATTGGTTAGCACCTATTCACCCCCCCTCTAGGTGCCCATACGATCCATTTCACTACCCACAGGAACAAAAGCACTGCAATCAAAAGGGGATTGGAGTTTATGGAACAGTGCTTTGGCAAGACTTGTCTTGCCAAGGCCTCCTAATCCAAAGATTGATACTATCTTGAGTTGCTTGTCCATATCACCATCCCATCATGCAACATGTTGGTTAGCTCATTCAGTGGCCCATCAATTCCCACTAGATATTTTTTATCCTTGTATAGAGACAACAAGCGAGGGTCCGCAATGATTGCAGCAGATGGATTAGCATCTACATCGCTCACCTTGTACCTCTCACGCCGGTCTGCTGCCTCCTGGACACGGACCTTGATGCCTTTGATCTCGTCCGATATCTCATGGCGAGTCTTGCTCTTAGTGAACAAGTCACCCATCTTCTTCATGAGCCTCTTGAGCTTGCGTGTCTTGACGACGGGCTCAGCGTCCTTGACGCGCACCAGGAACTTGTCAATGATGTCCTCCATCATGTATGACAAGTCCCTGACCTCGTCGGCCCAGCTCTTGACCTGAAGGTCAAGCTGGTCTCGCGGCACGTCCCCGATCTTGTATAGGGAGATGTGCATGGCCGCCAGCTCTCGCTTCATATAATTGATGTCTTCCTTGACGCCGGTCTGTAGCTTGTACTCCTCCGTGAGGAGATTGCCAAGCTTGAAGAGCAGGCTGCCCATGGCCCCCGTTGCGTGGTTCATGGTTGCTCCTAGGAGCTTGGTTTATTTGTGTGTAGCAATGCTTGGTTTGTGGTGTGGGGAGCCGTTAGCTGTGTCTAATCATTACGACACTATATCGGTAACGTTCGTGAATTTTATAATATCAAGTAATTAATAACTTATTTTATTCGTTTTCTTTGCCGGGCAGCGCTTGGAAACGGTTCACCAACAAGGCTAGGGGTATTTGGAAAGCGGAGCTTACATTTGAAGCACTAGATGTAAGCACCACTAGCTATATCCGCGCATCTCTTTGATTCTAGTTTTGATACAGTTATTATCATGCTTGATTATTATTTTGATTGAACTATGTTCTCGTAAAGTGCCTGACGCAGGACCAGGTAACAATCTATGTGGATACTATGTTTGCGAGTTCATCCGGCAGACGTGTGATAAGAAGGGCAGAAATTTAGAGCAACTCCACGTACGTAAATAATTTCTATAGTTTTTAATTACAATCAAATTGTGTTTAGTTTCATTCATATACGCTGACTCCTTTTTTAAATCAGATCGAACGTCTACGGGACGGTCTTCTGCCAAAGGATCGCGTACGAGCAATTCAGAAAGAATTGGTGGGATTCTTGGATGCAGAAGTTCTAAATCCAAAAGGGGAATACTATCCGGCTGTGTATAAACAATAGGGATTGTAAAAAAAACATCTTTTGTATGTAGTGCATGAACTCGATCCGTATATCGAATGTAATATTGTCATGATAATCTTGTGTAATATAATGGTTCCTTCATTGATGAGTACAAAACACTAAATAAACAATAAAACAACCTAAATGAATTTTCTGTCGCGGCACAAAAATTGGCAAAAATGCTGTCGTGGCAACAAAAGTTGCCAAAATGAATTCTCTGTTGTGGTAGAGAAATGTGCCAAATCTCTGCCGCGGCAGAAGGTTATTTGTCCCGGTTCGTGTTACGAACCGGGACGGTTGCTCCCCCCCCCCCCCCCCCCCCCCCCCCCCCCCCCCCCCCCTCGCCCTCTACCCCCTTTTAGTCCCGGGACTAAAGGTTGGGGCTTTAGTCCCGATTGCCCTGTCCCGGTTGGTTAATCGGGACTAATGCTCCTTACCAACCGGAACCAATGGGGTTGTTCCCACTAGTGGAACATATATTAATATCATAAGATACTAATTACATTCAGCCTCTGCAATAACGCATTGCCGTTATACGGATGCACACAGCCAAAACTAATTATATACTGTAGCTGTTAAACGGAACTAGAAGAAGTATAGGAAGTGAGCTGTGCATGCCCTAGATAAAGATGCTCGGTGCAGCAATCGAAATCTGATCTACTACAGGCACCGATGGAGTCAAGCCTCGAACAAAATGATTAATCCAAGAGAGCAGCTGCCCCCCTGGGCTATCTAAACCATGTCGGCCACCGGTTCAAACAGATTTTTTTATGTCTGCATCCTAATCAAGAACTTACGGATCTAGGGCTTAGTGCTCAGGATGAGATAAAAAAACAGTATGCCGGCTTGGGAGATCTCATCCGTTCGTGCTCAGGATCTAGGGCTTAGTGCTACAACGAATAGATCTCAACAAGGCTGGCTGCCAATCGAAAAGTACCCTAAATCTGCAATCGACAGCTTAGTGCTCAGGATGAGATGGGAATGGCTACAACGAATAGATCTGCATTCGACAGCTTATTGCACATCAAGATTGGAGATGGCAAGAGTACCTTATTTTTGCGCGATAGCTGGATCAACAACATTGTCACACCTGAATGTTTCAGGTTCTAAGATTTACTCCGTCCATTCCTATGAATAAAGTGAACCCCTATTTTAAATAAAATTTGACTGAAAGAATTAAGCAACAATATTTGATTATATAGTATATTATTAACAGGGCCGCACGGCGTACAACGCGTCACTAGACGCTTTTGTGCCCAGTGCACTGACAGGATTCAGCACGCATAGCACTAGTAGAAAAAGAACCATACGTCCATTCTAGTTTGGAGCATTAATTCCGGTTGTGGTTGGACCCGGAACATTAGTCCCGGTTCCTACGACTAGAACGTCATACGTCTTTAGTCCCGGGTCAAACGGGACCTTTAGTCCCGGTTCGTATCACCAACCGGGACTAAAAGGGGTGCTCCGGTGCCAATCCCTTTAGTCTCGGTTCGTATCACCAACCAGGACTAAAGGTGTGACCTTTAGTCCCGGTTCGTATTACCAATCCGGACTAAAGGGATTGGCACCGTGGCACCCCTTTTAGTCCCGGTTGGTGATATGAACCGGGACTAAAGGTCTCATGCATTTAGTTGTTCGTTGTATGGTCTATATGCAAGTGTCTTCTAACAGTCGGTGGTGGCCCTAACTACAATCGTGACACTGATATGTTAATTCACAAGGAGTTTTTCCTCAATAGGAAGAATATGTTCTCGACATGTCTATTAGAGAAACTATCATGTAAGGATCAAACTTTGTTGGAAAAGAATCTAAAAAATATATTCCACACGAGACACATATAACATCATCATCAAATATATGTCTCACTCATTGTTTATTGTACAATATATTGTTACAATCTATGACTTTCAACATACTCTATTTTGCCCGAGTTTCAGAAATTTAGGCAAGCGCCCTTCGAACTATAGTTAGACCAGGTACACTACCAGACGTTTAGATAAACGTTTAACTGATTAAATACAATACGTACAAAAAAGAAAATTAGGCAAGCACCCTTGTCCCTCATCGCGTGGCGTTAAACCCGGGCGCTAAATAGAGTTTGTTTTTTGCGTCCGTACAGTCCGCCACAGGAAAAATTAGACGAAGCGCTCAACCTATCAAAACATGCAGAAAAAATTAGCTCTTTGATTTCAACATACTTAGGCAGTTTTGGATTCTTAAAATTCGAAAAGAAAAAAATATTTCAGAAAAAAAATTATTTTATTATTTTTATGTCATATTTGAATTCCTCGCATTTTTCTGATAATAATGGATATATTATTTGTTAAATTTCGATTTACAGATTTGAAGATATTGTTTATGTCATATTAAATGAATAAATGGCAAAAATGAATAAAATATTAATTTAATTAGTTTTTCTTTCATTAGAATAAAATGTTATTATTAATTATTTATTGTTGTTCACTAAAAATAGTTGTTCTTAATTTCAAAAAATAAATACGTGTCACATATCGATATAAGTTAATAAGATTGATATACTAGTCTTGACAGCAAGATATATTGGTCCTTCGCGCAAGTGGAAGAGATGGAATGAAGAAGTTAAGCGTGCTGGAGATGAAGTAGTGCTAGGATGGGTGACCGGATGAGAAGTTTGACTGTTAGTACGATTTGAACTAAGATTAAGTATAATTAGTGTTAAAAATGAGAGATGTGGGAGACTAAGGAGCCAAATAATTCAAAGGTTTAAAAAAAACTTTTAGTCCCGGTTCGCTCGGAGCTGCGGCCACGTGTGCACCCTTTTGTCCCGGTTGGTAGGGCAACCGGGACTAAAGGTTAGGGCTTTAGTCCCGATTGCCCCGTCTCGGTTGGGGAACTGGGACTAAAGCCCTTTAAAAACCGGGACGTATCGTGTACATTGTCCACCAGTGTAGACATATAAGCTAATGTAACCCGCAAAGCTAGATCTAAACGCGTCACGTCGCAACCAAAGTTTGAAGAAAACTAAAAACAGGACATGGTAAAACAGACGATGCAAACAGCAGTAGTCAGATCTTGCCTAAAGACCCTTTGCTTATGTTAACGTTGTTCCAGGCATCTAACTAAAAAGTGGTTCACAAGAATAGGGAGAAGAAACCAACTAGTAGTCTTGGGGGATAGCGAACTCGTAAAGCCGGATGCCACCTAGAGACAACACACAAGCTAACTCACATCGTTGGAACAAAAATGGAACGATTAGCGCCAGTCACGCCGTAACCAAAGCTAAATCCTGATGTTAAAAAAAAGTGGAATGCGAGAGAGCCGTCAGGAGGACTTCAGCAAATCAAGCATAGTTGCAACAGCCAAGGCAACTCACGGCGTTGAGCGATTTGCACGCGTCACGCTGCAACCAAAGTTTATAATGAGACCCTTGCTTCGGTATCCCCCCTTAGAGAAATTTTTTTCTGCCAAAACGGGTTACGAGTTTGTTTTGATTTGTTTCCGGATGAGAGCGGAGGCCTCTTTACGGTTTTTTTTTTTGCGAAACCTCTGTACATATAGTTGTGCGATGTATTTTAGTCGGATAAGATGGGGACCGAGTGATCGACCGATCGATTCCCCTCCGTCACCAATCGCTCATGGCGAGCTTCCGGCGAACTCCTAGTCAGCCACAACTGGCCGGCCGTTGGTGGAGATGACGGAAGTTACTGTGTCCTCGCAGCCCATCGTAGAGGAGAGATGGCGTCGTGCAGAGATGTTGGAGGATGGATTGGACCCCAGGGAAGAATGTTGGATATGTGTAGAGATTTGCTCAATTGATGAAATAGATTTCAACTTATGAACATATACCTTACCCAATCCATTATTTGACTCGTTTCTTGGACGGATTGAAACCTGGTGTCAGGGTACTAGTATCTCTCCAACAGCCCAAAGATCTTGACACTTCTTATTCCTTGGCGTTGCTCTATGAGTAGCTGGGAGGATGGATTCCACTGAGAGTTCGCCGGACGGTGGTGGCTGCGAGCCTGTTTCTCAAGGGAGCGATGGATTCGACCAATGGCGGCCAGCTAATTCCCAAGCTGTGCGGGCGGAGGGGACGACTTCTGGGTGATCTGCGTGAGGAGGTGGAGGAACTGAGCGAGGGCGACGAGCAAGAGTGCGGCTGCGCGAGCGAGGGAAATGAGCGACCTGCGCGAGGAAGAGCTGCACGAGAGATCGTGATTTCCTGGCCTATACAAACCGTCTCGACACCCCGTCGTACGAGACTCCTCCTCGCAATCGATACCGGCCCGCCTGATCACATATGCCCGCTTTAATATACGTATCCTATACAGTCTCTAACTCCACCCGCTTTCCAACCGGGTCAAGCACCCAAACCCTCTAAAGGCTGAAAAACGCTGGATTCTTTTCTAAGGGGGGTACCGAAGCAAGGCTCTTATAACGAAGCTACATCACAATGCTCCAAGAAAAACAAAAACGCGACAACATGTCCCGGTTCAGCAGTCGGCGCAAGAAGGGGAAGACGGAGTCTGCTTGAATGTCCTTTACATATTTACCTTGTTTACCAGGAATCTAACCCATGGGGCATTGCACGAATGGAGGCACTGGAGGGAGTTGGAACGAGGAAAGAAAAGGCGACGAGTGATCATACCATGAAGATAACGAAGAACACGAAGAAGATGACTATAGTGAACAGTGGTAGGAGAAGAAACAAACTGACTCAGAATATGAACAGGATAAGAGATATCCGGACGAGTGACAGCAAGATAAACAAGACTCCCAACAAGATGACGATAACACGTCAGATCAGAAAGAGGATCACCATCAGTAGGGTGAAGCTTAACATTAAGCTCCATAGGGGTCTCAATAGTGCGCTCATCCCCAAGAGCAGCACGAGTAAGAAGATCCTGAATATACTTTTCCTGAGAGATGTAAAAGCCATCAGAAGTGGAGGAGACCTCAATCCCAAGAAAGTATCGAAGAGGACCAAGATCAGTCATAAGAAACTGATCACGAAGACGAGCCTTAACAAAGGCGATATACTCAGAATCATCACCAGTAATGATCATATCAACAACATAGAGAAGAAGAAGAGTGCGTCCACGAGGAGAAGTTTGAACAAACAGTGCTGGATCATGAGCACTAGGGGAGAAACCAGCAGCAGTCACTACAGAAGCAAAGCGCTCAAACCAGGCACGAGGGGCCTGCTTGAGGCCATAAAGAGAACGTCAAAGACGACAAACCATCCCCTCGGGAACAAAATACCCAGGAGGAGGCTGCATATAAACCTCCTCACGCAACTTGCCATTGAAAAAGGCGTTCTGAACATCAAGCTGGGACACAAACCAGTGACGAATAGAAGCAACAGCAAGAAGAGTACGCACAGTGGTCATATGAGCCACAGGAGAAAAGGTCTCATCATAGTCATGACCATGCTCCTGCTGAAAACCACGAGCCACAAGACGCGCTTTATAGCGCTCAAGAGATCCATAAAAGAGGGTCTTAATCTTATAGACCCACTTACACGTGATAGGACGAACACCAGGAGGGGGAGAAACAAGATCCCAGGTGCCAGTGCACTCAAGCGCAGCAATCTCCTCAGCCATGGCTAGCTGCCATTCAGGATGACGGTCAGCATCCCGATAAGAAGTCGGCTCGGAGGTAACAGAAAGACCATAATGACTAGGAGAGTAACGGTTGGGGGCACGACGCTGACGAACAGGACGAGTAGAGGGAAGCTCATCAGAGGAAGGCGACTCAGGAGACGACAATGAAGAAGAAGGAATAGCAGAGGAAGACGACTCCGGAGAACAAGGAGAACTAGGAGAACTAGAAGGAGCAGAGGAGGACGGTGTCGAAGAAGAGACATCAGGGGAAGGATATCCTGAAGAAGACACAATGGGGGTAGAAGAAGGTGTATCAGGAAAGAGAAGAAAGGAGATATCTTCCACTGGGTAGGACCAGCGGTGGGACGAGGATAGAAAGGACGGGTCTCATCAAAAGTAACATCACGAGAGATACGCGTCCGACGACCAACGGGGTCCCAACAGCGATAGCCCTTATGCTCATCACTGTATCCAAGAAAGACACACTCAACAGACTGAGCGGTCAGTTTGGTGCGTTCGCGAGGAGCAAGGAGAACATAGCAAACACAACCAAACAAGCGAAGCATGGAGTAATCTGGAGACTGTCCAGATAGGCGCTAAAGAGGGATGCCACCCTGTAGAGCGGCAGAAGGCTGAATATTGATGAGGTAAGCCGACGTAGCGACAGCCTCATCCCAGAAATGCGGCGGAAGAGAAGAAGCAATCATAATGGCACGAGTGGCCTCAAGAAGATGGCGATGCTTACGTTCAACAACGCTATTCTGGGCATGTGCGCCAGGACAGGAGAACTGAGCAAGGGTGCCCTACTCAGCAAGAACACCTCGCAACATCTGGGAGATATACTCACCAGCAGAATCAGCACGAAACACACGAATGGGGGGTAGAATATTGAGTATGGACCATGGCCGCAAAACGCTGATATATGGAGAGCGCTGCACTACGAGAGCGCATAAAATACAACCAAGTGTATCGAGAAAATCATCGATGAATAAAATATAGTAGCGATGGCCCCCTTTCGAAGCGAAAGGAGCCGGACCCCAAACATCGGAATGAACTAAATCAAAAGGTCGCTGAGATACAGACGCGCTTGTCGGATAAGAAAGCTGAATTTGTTTACCCAACCTACAACCCTGACAATGTAAAGACCCATCTCATGAGACAGACCCCAGAAGACCACGATGAACTAATGACGACAGGCGAGAGTCACAAAGGTGACCGAGACGATGATGCCACTGCTGAAAGGAGCTGGTAGCAGAGGCGACGACTGGAGAAGAACTGGCAGATGAAGTGGCAGCGGAAGGAACACGAAGCCAGTCTAACTCCCAAAGTCCTGAAGAGTCACGACTGCGAGGGCCAGCTCCAACCAGGGCGTGTGTTCGACGGTCCTGGACAACACAAGAATCAGCATCAAGAATGACGCGACAACCAGAGTCAGTAAGCTGGCTAGCAGAGAACAAATTCATCTTAAGACGAGGAACATGAGAAATATCAGGAACAGAAAAAGAAGAAGTAGAAAGAGTGCCCCGACTAGAAACAGGAAGAGAGGTACCATCAGTCGTTAAAACAGAGACATGAGAAGAGAGAGAACAAAGGGCAGACAGAAAAGAAGACTCATAGGTCATATGAAAGGAAGCTCCAGAATTCAGATACCACGGGGACGTACCTGACTGTGTAGAAGGTGGTGGTCGCACAGTGCCTGAAAAATCAGTCACAGAACCAGCAGTGCCTGTCGAAGAAGAGCCTGTAGCAGCAAGCAGACCGCGAAGACTCCTGATAATGTCCTGATCGGAGAGAGCAAGTGCTGAAGATCCTGAAGGAGCCGACTTCCCACGAGCCTAGTGTTGCTGACGTAAACTGGGATCCCGTGTATAACAGGTGGCCCAAGTGTGGCCATCCCTGTTGCAGTAAGAGCAGTGATGAAGAGAACCACGAAGACCCTGACCACGAGCCTGCTGGTGCTGAATCTGACCCTGAGGCTGCTGGTGCTGACTCGGAGCCTGAGACTGCTGAAGCTGACCCTGAAACTGCTGGTGCTGAAGCTGACCCTGACCTGGAGGAGTGGGTAGTATCGGCGGAGGCACAGAGGACCGCGGCTGATTCGAGGGAGCAGACGGCATAGGAGGACCACGAGTAGCACGCACAGATGGAACCGCAAGAAGACCAGCACCACGGAGACGGGTCTCCTCAGCCCGAAGCACAGACAACACCTCAGAGAGCGGAACACGACCACGAGCATTCAGCTGAGCACGCCATGGCTCAAACTCCTGGCGGAGCCGAGACAGAAACTCATAGATGCGGTGAAACTCCAAATCCGTGCGCACAATCTGGTAGCACGAGCATGTGCCACAAACAGCAGTATAGAGAGAATCAAGCTGACGCCAGATAGCAGCACTCTGAGTATAGAACTCATCAATAGTGGAATCACCCTGCTGAAGAGCATGCTCCTGGCGAACCACAGACAGGTAAAGAGCATTCCCAGACGGCTGATAACGCTGACGAAGATGTGCCCACTGAGCGGCAACAGTAGGAAGACTCATGAACTCAGCAGCATACTGGGGCAGAACACTGGAGGTGAGGACAGCAGCAACACGAGCATCCTCGTCGACCCACTGAGTGTAGGCAGTCAGAGCGTGGCGGTAGGACTCGAGATCAGCAGAGTACTGCTTGAACTTCAGGTCATAGGCAGCAACAGCACTATCATCGGCACTCTGAGCAGCATCCTTGGCCTCCTGAGAAACATCAGCGCCGAGAACAATCGGCGTCGGCGGAAGAGGAGCCACAGGAGCAGGGGGCACGGCGGACTGGGGACCTCGCCGGAAAGCACACCCCAAAGACGGAGCCACGCCGAGCCACGCCGGACGGGTACATCGCCGATATCCTCGGCCATAGAGACTGTGCCCCTGTTCCAACAAATTCACCACCAAGCAGAGGCTGGACCAGGAGAGGATTTGGGAGGGTAAAGAACGTGATGAATAGAAGGATCACTAGCCTTCCTAGACGGTCGAGACAAGGATCCTGCAGGAGACTTGAAGGAGGACCCAACTTCCTCACCTCCGTCGCTGCCTTTATCGCCGCAGGTATCATCCTCTTGACTCTAGAGATGGAAAAACTGCGAGTAGAATGGGCGGGGGTGATCAGCAGTACCATGATGGCCAAGAGTAAAGGGCGGGAAGCAAACTTAATCGAGAAATCAGGTGTTATGCGTCGAAGGCATCCTGGCCCCCAGCATGTCCCTACGAATCCACACCTAGTTATCGACCTCCCACAACCGAGGACCACTTGAGGAGATAATGCTAGTTGGGTGTCCAAAACCGGCCTACCAACACAGCTTGTGGGTCTAGGCCTGAAGAGGCAGAACCTTCAGTAGCCTCTTGTAGTATAGTCTGTCCAAACTAGTCAAGCAACTTCGCACCGGCTCAACTAATGGGCCACGCAACTCGTTCGTCATGACCGGGTCATCGAGCCTCAGAGCATCCCAGCAGGTCCTGTTGTCTAGAAAATGCCAACAAAATGGACGAAGACCATTCTCCCCTCCTTCGGGCGGCACGTCATATAGGGTTTTTGATGACTGTGTTGCAAATTCTCACATAAATTATGGATATGCCACTAGAAATCGGAGAATTGGAGAAATGCCACCAGCAATCGCGAATTCGTTATGTCTATATCCCTATTTCTATTTGACGTCGGCTGCCATTTTCTCTAGCTAACTTGCCATTTGGTTGACTTAGTTTCTTACATGTGGATCTCATCAGGCTCAATTGTTGCTTTGATTGTTATTATGCCGAGCGGTCTTCCTTCTCGGCTGTCGATGGGGCGCATACCAGGTACGAGGATCAGAGTCCACATTGTTTTGTAAATTCCCTTATCTTATCGCTCCCCTCTCGTGTCCTCCTGTCGCCACATCATTCCGTCGTGCACCGCCCGACACCTTTACTGCACCTCCCCTTAGGCCTCTTTTCGTCGCACACGCCAATGTCCCCTCCCTACCATATTCCTTCTCGTCATGCTCTGCCATGGCGTGGTCAGGCGGCTAGAAGCAAAAAGTCTGATCCCACCGTTCACAACACGCATACGGTGTATGTGAAGCGGATCCGACACGAAGATGTATCCTGCAGGGCTGGAGAGCATAGAGATGGATCGTGCAAGGCTAAAGAGCACGAGCGAGGGGAAACTAGGGACGAGGACCCAAGGAACAAAGCGCTGTAGCTATGGAGCCTGGTGAGTGTGTTATTCATCCTCCCTTAAGGGTAAGAACTGTAATTATGTCCCTGTCTTTCCCAATTAGCTATTCAAGTTCGATGGTAATAGTGAGTATATGTGTTGATAACCGTAGGATGTATGCCACATCAGGTTTCTACTAAATATTTGACACGGTAGTGGTAGTATTGCAGTTAGAGCTGATTTTAATTATTGAGTGATAGAAGACACGGCAGACCTAAATCGTTATGATTTGTACACGGAATTTTGAAAGTATCCGATAGGATAGGACGAGGAATTAGTACCTAGGTACTACGACAGAAATTCTCAGAATTTTCGTGACATTAGGATTGACGAGGCCACTCTAGTAAACATCTGGGCACAAGGACTATGTTGATGTCTCTCCACCCTGTGGTAGAGTTCCCTAGTGTGAAGAGAAACGGTGATTTCCCCTTTTTTTAGTCCAGCAAACTATAGCTTTTCTTACGATACCATGACGTTTTCTAGGTCAATGGTAACTTCAGGTCTACGAATGGTGGTCGAGGTAACGAAATTGGAGAAGTATACTCCGATCATTGTTAAAAGAGGATAATGAATATAACTTCTCCAACTCAATTGAAGATGTAAGGAATTAACACTGAAACAATGGTTACAAGAATAGAAGGAAGATGTCGGTGTCTCCCATCGACCCCCCTTGGGGGCATCGTCTTTGGAGGCACAAACCAAAGCTGTTACTGGTGTGACTTGCATCTCCCTTCAGCGCCTTCCTATCGGAGAGAGTGCGAGCATGGAGGAAGCCGGGGCATCTGCCCTAGATGGTGGCAGTATGCCGAGGCGATGGCCTCGGGTAGCGTTGCGGTGATGGTTCTGTGTGGCAGGGTTCTTTTGCGACATCGCTGGAGTGAAAAACTAGTGCCACAATGCCCTCGCCGACATTTTATTGAAAACGACCGGTTCAAACAGATTTTTTTTGTCTGCACCCTAATCAAGAACCTATCGAATCTAGGGCTTAGCGCTCATGTGAGGAGATGGGAATGGCTACAACGAATAGATCTCAACAAGGCTGGCTGCCAATCGAAAAGGACCCTAAATCCAGACCTGAATTTGACCACAAACAAACAGATCTGAATCTAGTGCACATGTAGATTGGAGATGGCAAGAGCACCTTATTTTGGCGCGATCGCTGGATCAACAACATTTGTCACACCTGAATTTTTTAGGTGGTAAGCTTTACTCCGTTCATTCCTATGAATAAAGTGGACCCCTATTTTAAAAGGAATTTGAGCGAACGAACTAAGCAACAATATTTGATTATTATATAGTATATTACTAACAGAGCTGCACTGGCACGATTCTGCGTGCATAGACATATAAGCCAGTGTAACCCACAATGCCACACTATGGTAGAGCGTGACACTAAATGCAGGATGGGCTGGCTCCATATAGACTGGCCGGTTGATTTTAGTGGACCAATTTATTGCCAAATTTTAAAAAAAACTAGCATAGTGGCCCTCGCAAATGCGAGGGTATCTCTAGTTTGAAGCATTTATTTTTATAATATGTGGATATCTTCCCTCTTATTTAATACATTCTTCATTGCAAAATACACAGTGTTCTTGTTGTGGCACATTCCTCAAGTTAAAACATTGAATTTATTTAGTACTCCCTTCGTCCTAAAAAGTAAGTCGCAAGTTTGTCAAAATTGGATGAATCTATATACTATAGTGTCTAGATATATTCGAATTTACACAAATATGTGACATCCTTTTTAGGATGGAAGGAGCATATGATTTTATTTGCTAAGATAATAATAAAATATTTTCTTGAAACACATAATGATATTGGTCCTTGTTTCCTCAATGTCTATTATTGTAGTTAGATGTGGGCTTTGTGACGACACCAAAATAAGTAAGTAGCAATGTGGACATTGGTTAGATCAATTGTTGTATGCTCGCTAATAGAGATTAGAAACTCTATTCTCCCTATGGTTTGGTGCATGATTATAGAGAGTAATATTGTTTGTCTATTCATATATCCCAAATAAAAAAAAGCATAGGCTTGTTATAAGATTTTTTGCAGGGTATAATATTATTTTCTTGTGTTTAAATTCAAACCATCTCGTATAAACAAACATGCATGTACTCTAGTTGACTATCACCCACTTCGTTGTAAACTAAAAAGCATCGCGAAATAAATTTCCACTTCAGTGGATTTACCAAATAAACTTTGCTCTTTCTCTCCGTTTGAATTTTTGGTTATCATTGGTGTAAATAATCATTTTATATCATTCACTTATGAATGTGCAATAAAGTTAATCAGACTCCCATGTAGAATCATATTATATTATATATTTGTTTAATCTTAGTAGAAAGGATGGCATGTAGATCTTTAAGACAATGAAACTCAGTTGTTCTTTTTTATCTAAGTTTTCCAAGAATCTTCTAAATTAGTAAAACTGTGTGGCTGAGAAAGGTGGTTCGCAAGGCTCCCCCTAGCCTGATCACGACGACCATACAACCTTAGAGTTGACAAATGACCCCATTACCATATTTTTCTTTCCTTTCAAGACATATCTTATTTGGATTCCCAATTCCCATGGAACAAAAACACCCTATTAATACCGACCCAGATTTTGTAAACCTTGCAAATATGAGAGGTTAAAAATTTGCGCGCAACTTGTGCACGGTGTGAGTAGTCAAAAATGCTGGATACCAAAAAAAATTAACATGTTATCTAGACTATAGACCTTCTTATAAATCCATCTATGACGAATAATGGGGCGAAAGGCTCTCGAATTTATGTACTGCCAACCACGTTTTTGCGTCCCGAGTTGGTCAAATTAATCAGCCCATCTTGGCAGTTGGCACTGTAGATAGTATGCTGTATATTTCAGAAATTAAGAGATGAAACAGTCGAAAACTAAATATACAAATCACATGCGAGTCTGTACATGAGACAGATCCAAATCAGTCTCTTGTATTGTTGTTATACATGTGACTACGTACGTACTGGAGGCAAGATTGAAACTTAGTTCATCATCTTTTGTTGTGCATGCACGGCAAGCATGGGAAGTGGGCATGCATCCAGGGCCAATTGCTGCAGCATGCATCGGGTGGGAAGCTCTGAACGAAGAGGGCCGGTCGGCTGAGGGCACGAAGAAAAATTGATGTGGCGTGCGTCTCAAGGACTGCTAGGCGAGAGGAGGGCATCCCAGAACTGATGACGCTATAGTTTGGATAAACTGGACTCCGTCTATGTCAGTGCTTCACGTTTCAACTTTGATAAAAAAAATTTAGTTCGGGGCCAGCAAGGTAGGTCTCGGGCATTTTTTTGTTGGTGGCCAAATATGTTTCGACCTAGCATGTGTGGGTCTGTATCCTTCCCTAATTGACACGTGACATGTTGACCGTTCTTTGTACCAACCACTTTTTACGTAATCTTTTTTATCTTTAAATCGTAACCATAAATTGTATATCCAACGGTTAATATAATTTGGGTGATGTGGATCAACCAGGTGCCTCGAAAAACACCCTTATATTGCTTTTAGTATATAACTAGCATTGTGGCCCTCGCAAATGCGAGGGCAACCTTTAAAAGTGTCTAATAGTTTTATGGTTCTATAGAAACTTGCAATATGCGATAAGAATAAAGAAGGTTCTTAAACATCATTCATTTGCGAGTAACTAATTTTGCAATTAAAAAGGTACTCATCAATGACCATACGTACTTTACCTACATGGTGATATTAAATAAGTACATATAATAATTTATAGGGCAACCTAA
Source organism: Avena atlantica (assembly GCA_910589765.1). Taxonomy (NCBI): domain Eukaryota; kingdom Viridiplantae; phylum Streptophyta; class Magnoliopsida; order Poales; family Poaceae; genus Avena; species Avena atlantica. Next base: position 535,870,611 of record OU342733.1, on the reverse strand, counting down.
GATATAGTTTTATTTTATGTTAGTTCTATGTGAGGTTAAACTCATATTATACCTAGCTAATTTATATCGATTTATAATTAACAAAACCTATATTTTGATGTCTCAGTAATATTCTATCTCTAGTGAATTTTAGCTATATTTAATAAGACCAATTAGTCATCTTCAGTTATAATCATGACACGGTGGGTTGGTTGGATGATTTTACATTTAATTATGAAGATATGTTAGTTCATCTCTATTAATAATAATGTTCAGTACATAATTAAGTCTGTGTAAAATATCGGGGGTGGTAAGATTACTGAATATTTTGTTTACCATGAGAATTTTTGGACCAATCTTCAATTCATATATTCAATCATGTGTGATTTAATATGATAATTGTGGTTGTAACAAATAGATAGTAGATAACATTTAAAATATAAAAATAACTATTAAAACAAATAACACTATGGGCTCCTTTGATTTGGAGGAAACATGAAGGAAATGAATAGGAATAGGAAATTTTCCGTAGATACCCCTTTTCAATCTTTTGATTCATAGGACTGACACAAGGAAAACTTAGAGGAAATTTTCCTCCAGAGCTCACTTTCAAAGAAAAACACAAAGGAAATGAAAAATTCACTCACAACTCATTCTTTGAATCCTATACACAAGGAGCGATGAAAGTTTTGCACCTGCCATCCTTTCCTATTCCTATCTCTTTCTTATTCCTTTGATTTTCCTTTCTATGAATCAAAGAAGCCCTATATGATAATATGACCGGTTGCTGGTATAACCATTTGAACATTTTGAAAAATATTATGCAATAAAATATTAGTTTGTTACCAAACTGGAAAAAATATCACTTTGAATGGTATAGTAACTACATATCATGGGTTGATTTTTTATTGTCCTAATCAATAGGTTACCTCGCATAAACCTACTATTATAGACCACTTGACATATTTTCACGTTATAAAATAGGGCTATCTTAGGTATCAACACCAGATATGGACGTAGCTTTGAACTATTTTATAAATTTATTTCAGATAAAGATAAAAACTACAATTTTGTTTAATATATGCAATATTCTAAAACTTGGTATATTTTTATCTATTTCACCAGCACGATATCTTTCACCCTTCGTTCCATTCATTATACATCTTCAGTCGCATGTATTGTTTAACCAATTGTGTTGATTCTCCTGTAAATACCAACACCATCTTTTAGTCTAAGAATTCATGATCCAATAGATTCTCCAAATTTTCCACATAGATTGTGAACCCTGTCTAGTTAACAACACTTGAAACACTTAATTAATTTAGAATGGATAAACCCTCTTTGAAACAATATATAGCTTTGCACCATCTAGAAAGGTATAATATTTGTAGTATTTAAAAAATCATGTTCACCTCTGTTTTGCTACGGATTTGTGATCCCTCTAATTAACATTTTATCTCATCATAATCAATGGCTTTCTTTGTTTAATGCCTATATTATAGAATTTTTAACATTCATTGTGTTCTACATGATGTCATATCTCAAGTACGGACACAATACCCAAGATATAGATTTAAACTATTTTAAATATATCACAAAAAATAATCTCTACTACTAATAAAAGAGCAAACATTAGTTTCTCTACACGCACCAAACGAAATGTACACAGACCAACTAGCACCGCAGGATTAGGCCCTCCAAACTCAATCTAACAGCTAGCATTAAGTCATTAGTAGTCTGGTGTACGCCTAGCAATTTGCATTGACTGATCGTCCTCCACCGGCAGAGGAAAATACCCATCCCACCACCCGCAACCCCTGAAATCACGCGAGTAGTCCCAGAAAAAGAGACATCCCGCATCCCTGAATCACGGGAAAATACCAAAAATGCTTGCTAGATCGATCTCCTCTCCTTGTCCAGAAACGCTTGTCTCGCGACGTCTCGATCGGAAGAGGACAAGTGCGGCCGACACTGCTGCTGCGGACGCGGCCGACGCCAGCGCCGGTCGGCTGGGACGCGCCGGGAGAGAAGGGCGCAACACACTACTCGTCCATGCCTTCCCTGCCCTGCCGCCAACGCCCTCCTCCCATGCACTTCCATCGTTAGGCCCTGCGGCGAACCTGCAATCGGCAAAAACCGTCGCATGCATCGGCGCTCTGGTTCCAACTCAGGCGGCAGGCTGAGGACCGTGTGGTACTGGTGCTCCTAAATCCCCAACAGCCTACTATGGTTGAGCTCCTCCTCGAGAATTCAAGTTGGACCAGTATTCCTCCGCGAGTTAGCCCACAAATGAGATCTGAGGCGTTGTGTGCCCATCTCCTCCACTGTTGTATTTTGCAGCAATCCTCCCGGAGGTAGGCCGGAAAGGCTAGCGGGCACGTTCAGGCAATGGCCTTGAGGCGGGGTGAGGAAGTTGTGACGAATTGGACAGAGCGTTGATTTTCTAGGATATCTGGTGAACAAATCAAAGTCCAGCACACACACATCCATTGATTTGTTAATTTAGGAGATTCTCCCGTGGATTCCGGAGCAGCATATCAGTATATAGCATACCGAGGTATGTATCTCTACCTCCCAATTTATTAGTCTGAGTAGTTGGTGTTTTGCTATGTTTTGGTGATTTTGACTTGATTTTCCTCACATATATTAATACAATTGGATTTATTGAGAAGCTGACACAAAAACATCTTAGCGAGTAAGGAGTCGGACATGCATAGGGGAGTCTTTCGGCTTAATTAGAAAAAATATATCCTGATGGTGGTTTTTGTTAGGTTTGCTACTCTAATGGCAGAGAAGCAACTCAAGGTGATGCCACCACATTTACGTTTTTTTTGCAAGGACAAAACTAAGGGATTGTGTATCAATACAGATGTTAAAGTTGATCATTTACTTTGATCAGCTAAACATATATTTTGAGATTTTTTTAAAGGTTAAATATATTTTGAGATATTGCCGAGGCGAAAAAACAGTTGCTTCTTTACTACTCATGCTTAGTCTCACATTTAATTTTTTGACATATGATCTCGCTAGAAACGAACCAAGAAATTGTTGACACTAACGTTCACGCCAGTCTAGATGCGGACTCTTTCTGGTCATGCCTAAAGTGTGTTATCTTGGATCGATATACTGACATTTTGTCCTTTGACCTATGACATAACTAATCTTGACTTTTGCTGGTCCTACCTAATTTGCTAATTCTTAATATTGGCTAGCGTCCCATTTCATCGTTGCATCTTTGTATATCACACTTGACACACCACCTCATATTTGCATCTCCACGTGTTCGCGAGGCTCTTTTTAGAAGAGACGGACTACTGACTTTGAAACCTTTGCAATTCAAGTTGTCTTATAATCCGAGGTACCGTGTCTTTGCCATTCAAGTTTGAAATTTATGTTGATGTGCTGACTACTGAGTTGAGTAATTGGTTTACCCCACAAAGAATAAACCATCGGAGAGCCACATTTGGCAATCCTTCGGCTGAGGTCAACATTGCAAACACTTCTTATTTGAGTTTATATTTTCGCACAAAGATTTCAGAGCCTCTATATAGAATTGCTGGTTTGATATCCTTCGTTTTTCCTACACATGAATTTTCTTCAGGACATGGACATTGCTTAATTTATGAACACAACGTATTTGTTTAGGGCATGCAATTTCTTATCGTTGTCATTTTCTAGGCTATAGCCTACGCATATGTTCGTCTTTGCTTCGTATAATACCATTACCATATTGTTTGTGCTTCTTATGCTTGTCTTCAAATGATGCCATCGAGATTTCACATGAATTTCTGTTTATTTTTATTTTATCAAACGGTAACACCACCTTACGTATATGTGTTTGAACTTTGTAGACATAGAGGTGTTTATTTAATTTGTTTTCTTACATGTCGGTGCAAGTTTCGGGATATCCTTGGGCAAAACACAATGATGCAAAGTGGATTGCGGAGCAACTAAGGTCCTTGGAACTTCCATATAATTTTTGTCTATTTATATGTGATGTTTGATTTCTAAGCTTCTATATTCATCTTTATTTCATTTTTTACGTATTTTTGTGTGACTTACAAAGTAAATTTTGGCTTCTTCATTGTGTTTTTCAGAAATTTGAATGGGCTAAATCAGCAGCTGCAGCAGCACCGACAAGAGCACAGGGTCTGCATGAGCTTGTTTCCATGAAGTGGAATGGGATAAATCCGAGTTTTTTCAAAGATGGGAAGAGAGATATTATTATAGAATGGTATAGCCAAACTGGTGAAGATTGTTTGCTCATTTATAATAGATAACATTTAAAATTATTGAAGTACAATGGCATATCATGTTGCGGTATTCCAAGGAAACTCTTAGACATAATATTGATTTTCTATATAAAGCATAAAATTAATTAGTGATGACGCGCGTGCGCGTGCATATCTACTAGTGAAGATAAAGAGAAGTTGTTTGTCTTTCAATTTAAAGGTACTATTTTCTAATCTCAACGATTTTCTAGAATCGCATACTTTTATCTGTTTTCACCGCGTGATATCTTTCATGCTTTGTTCCATTTTTTTACATTCTCATTCACACGCACTGTTTTAAATAAGATGTCAATTCTCTTGTAAATACCAACATTTTTTTTATAAAAAACTCGTTATCCAGCTGATTCTCCAAACTTGCCACTTTAAAAGTATAATATTTGTAGTATTTCTAAAATTACATTCAACTTACTTCTATCTAAGATTTTTTGATCTACTCCCTCCATCCAGAAAAAAGTGTCTTCACTTTGTCTATATTTGTATGTATCTAGACATCTTTTATTATGTAAATATATTCGAATCTAGAGAAAGTCAAGTCAGTTATTTCTAGACGGTTCTCCAATCTCAAAAGTTAACTACTCCCTCCGTCGTAAAAAGGATATCTCAAATTTGTCTAAACTTAAATGTATCTAGACACTATTTGGTATATAGATACATCCAAATTCAAATAAACTTGAGACATCCTTTTTAGGACGGAGGGAGTACATCGTTGGAGGAGCAACCTGGATCTTTATCAAGGTAGGGGTATCGTGAGAATTCCGAAAATTCCAGACAGGATTCGAACACCTATCGCTGGATGCGTTAGTGCCAAATTGTGGTGATAAAACTGTTTAGCCGAATCAAAGCAAGAAAATGACGTTTGCTTAATTTATTTGGAACCTTTTGTTTTTCTCAGTCGCTAAGGTCTTCAGGAGTGAGTGGTGTTTTGATTCTCTACACGTTTTTATTTTTTTGAGGAAGCCTTCTCTACACGTTTCAGATTGCACGTAACCGATAGATCCTCTCCTTTTCCTTTTTTTTTACCGTGCGGACGTGCTCATGTAAATAGACTCGTACCGTGCGGACGTGCCCATGGTTGGTTATGTCTTGATTTGTACGTGACAGTATTTACGTAAAACTTATAGGCTTTAAATCTCAACTATATTAAAATTAAGATCAATGAAGCATATATTTTAAGATGATGTGGATCAACCACGTGACTCAAAAAACACCCTTATATTACTTTTAGTATATAATAGATATAATAGAAAATGTTAGATATAAGGGTGGGCCATGGCCCAGTATAGCATCCACTATTTTGGAGATGACAAGAGTACCTTATTTTGGCGCGATAGATGGATCAACAACATTGTCACACCTGAATGCTTCAGGTTCTAAGCTTTACTCCGTTCATTCCTATGAACAAAGTGTACCCCTATTTAAAAAAAAAAATTGACTGAGTGAATTAAGAAACAATATTTGATTATATGGTATATTACTAACAGGGCTGCACGGCGTACAACGCGTCACTAGACGCTTTTGTGCCCAGTGCACTGACAGGATTCAACACGCATAGACCCATAAGCTAATATAACCCACAATGATGATGTCACGCCGCAACCAAAGTTGGAAGAAAACTAAAAACACGACATGGTAAAATAGACGGTGCAAACAGCAGAAGTCACAGCTTGCCTAAAGACCCTTTGCATATGTTAACGGTGTACCAGGCATCTAACTAAAAAGTGCTTCACAAGAAGAGGGAGAAGAAACCAACTAGTCGTCTTGGGGGATAGCGAACTCGTAAAGCCGGATGCCACCTAGAGACAGCACACAAGCTAACTCACATCGTTGGACAAAAAATGGCACGATTATCTCAAGGCGAGCGGCTTGCCTCAAGGAAAAACAGAGGAGGGGGCGGCGGCAGAGCAGGGCGAGGCCGGAGGAAGCGGCCAGCGGCAGGATCGAGGCAGCGAGGCGGTGGTTCGCTGGGCAAGGAGGAGGCCACAGGATCGAAGCTAACTCACATCGTTGGACCAAAAATGGCACGATCCCCGCAACCCACGCCGTAACCGAAGCTAACTCACACAAGCTAACTCACGCCGTAACCGAAGCTAAAGTCCGATGTTCAAAAAGAAGTGGAATGTAAGAGCTGTCAGCAGGACTTCAGCAAACCGTGCATAGTCGCAAGAGCCAAGGCAACTTACAAGTGGTGTGATTTTCATGCGTCGCGCTACAACTAAAAGTTTATAACAAAGCTACATCACTATACTCCAAAAAGACAAGTTTATAACAAAGCTACATCACTATACTCCAAAAAGACAAGTTTATAACAAAGCTACATCACTATACTCCAAAAAGACAAAAACGACAACGTGTCCCGGTACAGCGATAGGCGCAAGAAGGGGAAGACTGCCTGTTGAAAATATAAGCAATAATTCATATGATTTAATCCGAATAATAAACTGATAAAACATGATCATACAAACGATACTAAAACTAATTATGCAGATCAACAAAGTAGATGAATAGATTATATCTATTGGAGATAAACCTATCATATCTACACCAAAAGCTAGAAGAAAGAACTCTAGCATAATCTGAAAAAGACAGTTGAGGATTACATACAGTGTAGGCTGAATAGCAGTCGCAACGGTCATAGCAGTGTTGTTACCCATGTTGAGGTTGTCGAATAGATTGGTGATGTCCGGGAAGAAGCCGTCGTTCGGAAACTCGTCGTTAGACGACGTCGTGGTTGCCAGTAGTCGTGCTTGAGCGCTCCCCAAAAACTTGATCGCCCCTCACCCGTACAGGTTCACTAGAAGCGGGGTTCCGGAGGCCTACTGTCCCGATCTGCTGTGCACGCCGCAAGCCGGGATAGGGAAGACGAAGGCGGCGGCGCAAGGTTCTGGAGGTAGACGCGTTTGTGGATGGATTTACTGATTAGGTTTAGTGCAGACGCTTATATAGTGCAGGCCAGAGAGATCGTGGGACACATCCCACGTCTGAGTCGGTAACAACCCACGCCCATAAAACTAGAAACGGTTGTAATTAACGCGTCCGTTAATGACTCATAATTAAATTTTCCCAACCAGCAAAATAAAGCTCGGCTCGGCGAGATTCCCGCAACCCGCGGCGCGTGCGCGTCGTGACGTGACGAGGGGGCGGCGTTGGAGGAGAAGTGCGTGAGGGCTTCTCTCCTTGTCACACCTTAGTGAGTGGTGCTTTACTATATAAGGTGGTCCAACTCCCCTTCCACTAGCAATGTGAGACTAAACTTTAGCACCACTAGCACAGCCATAATGGGCCAATAGCCCAATATACACCAAATTCCAACACTGCCGCCTGGTACAATACGTGATAGGCACAAGAAGGGCAAGACAGAGGAGTCAGCTCAAATCTCCTTTTCATATTTATCTTGTTTAACAGACATCTAACCAAAGGGCATTACACAAATGGAGGCAAAAAGAAATCAGCATGCCGGGAGATCGCGAGCTCCTAAAGTCGGATGCGACGTACTCCGTCCGTTTCAAAATATAAGATGTTTTAGGTTTGTGAAAAAAGTATATTTAGACCTCTTTTTAGTGTGTAGATTCACTTCAAATATGAGTAAATCTATATACTAAAAGTAGTTTAAATATAAATTATCTTATATTTTGAAATGGAGGGAGTAAACATAACAACTAAAGTTACTTAATTACAATGCTCGATCAAAGTTATAGAACGATTTGCACATGTCACGCCACATCCCCTGTCCCAAGCACCTTGTCGCCAAGTACACATACCAACCGATGCCACAAAGGCCCATGCTTCATCTCCCGAGAGGCTGGACCAGGAGTGTAAATTAAAGGCCCAACTGGGATTTCCTCAAGTGGCCAATTCTACTCGCAGTTGACAACGGTTTGGACGGCAATGAAGGAAGCGATATGGTGGTGATGAGGAAAGTTGGGTATTCCTTCAAGTCTCAGCTGGTAGGCTCCTTGTATCGGCCGTCTAGGGAGGTTGTTGAGTGGTCATCCTTCTATTCATCCGGTCCTTTAATTTCCACTCACAGATCCTCTCCTGGTCTAGCCTCTCGGCCTGAAGAGGTTGAACCCGCCCTAGCGTCAAGAACTCCCTCCGTTAGGATTATTTAAGGTCTAAGAGTTTTTTTTTAAATGTTAGGAATTACAAGTCCTTTCTCATTTATTATCATTTCTTATTCAATGCATAGTCTTTTTTTTCTTTCTCATCTCTCATTCATGTATAACTATTGGTGCATGTAGTAATCAACAGGATGAGTTATTGATTTTCTTAATCCTACCAAAGTGATCCATAGGCCTTATAATCCCTAACAGAAGGAGTAGTATTTGTGGTCCAAACCAGTCAAGCCGCTTGTACTAGCTCGACCAACCGAGCACACAACTCGTTCACCTCGACCGGGTCATCGAGACTCAATGCATCCCGCCGGCTGCAGAACGATGAACACCGTGACGACACCAGATTATCTCCGTTGCCGAAGTCGAGGCCCTTGAGGAGAAATAGATAAAGCTAGAGGCGCAAGTAGGGCCACATGCCCAAGTAGCCGTCATTGAAGGCCGCAAAGAACACCATCTGCGTAAGGCTAACATATATGGTTTTCTACGACTGTGTTGCAAGTTCTCACATAAATTATGGATATGCCACTAGAAGTCGGCCAATTGGATAAATGCCACTAGCACCTACGGATTCGATATGTTTATTTCCCTGTTTCTGTTTGATATCGGCTGTTGTTTTCTCTAGTTAACTTCCCATTTGGTTGACTTAGTTTCTTACATGTGGATCTCATCAGGCTAAGATGTTGTTTTCATCATTATTATGACGAGCGGTCTCCCTCCTCGGCAGTCGATGGAGCGCATCCTAGGTACGAGGATCAGAGCCCACGTTGTTTTGCAAATTACCTTATCTTATCGCTCCCCCTCTCGGGTCCTCTTGTCGCCACATCGTTCAGATGTGCACCGCCCACGTCTCCCCTTAGGCCTCTTTTCATGGCACACGCCAAAGTCCCCTCCCTACCATATTTCTTCATGTCATGCTCTGCCATGACGTGGTCAGGTGGCTAGAAGCGAAAAGCGTGATCCAACCATTCACAACACGCATACGAAGATGCATCCTTCACGGAAGATGGTGGTGTCTCCCGTCACTCCCTCCTTTGGGGCATCATCTTTGTATGCTCAATCCAAAGCTGGACGGGTTTGAATTGCATGCATCTCCGTTCAGCGCCTTCGTCCCGGCGAGCGTGGAGGAAGCCCGGGCCACTGTCCCTGGACGGTGGTACTACGCCGAGGCGGTAGCCTTGGGCAGCGCCGGCCCATAGGGCAAGGCAGAAGGGCGATCGCCCTGGGCCCCATGGATGTAGGGTCCCCAACCTAAGACTTGTATGTGTATCTATTTTTTTTGAGAAACACAGTATAAACGACGCAGATGCTCACAATACGTACATACACTCACCCCTATGAGCATACGCACGCACACCCTACTCCTATGAGCACCTCCGAGAGACTGAGTCGGCGGGTCTTGAGATTGACAAAGTCACCGCAGGCGCCTCGCTATCGACGGGAACGTCGCCTCCCACTGAAAGAATATTCCGCCTATATGAGACACCAAAGCGTCAAACCTGGGATTTGAACTCTGGTGGGCTGGGGATACCACTGCCCTCCTAACCATCCAACCACGGGTTGGTTCTCTTGTATGTGTATCTATGTTTGTTTTATACTCTCGAGACCCGACAAGGTTGAATAATTTTAGAAAATATAGATGGCCCAACCTGCAGCCTACTATGTCTCCAATCTGACTTCTCCTTCTCAAAAAATACTTCAAAATTTTATATAGAAAAGAGGAAAGCGCAGGTTCCATTTAAGAAACCCATAGAGATACATCATTCAGTTTCGAGAAACAACATCAACATTGCCCCAGAAAATATTCCATCATTTATGAATATTTATGTGGCCTCTCCTCGTGTGAGGAACAATACCATCCCTCTTATGCCTCTACAAAGTTATGAAGACGCAATCATATAACTATACTATTCTGCAAGCAGCTTTCCTTTGATTCCCAATAGTAGTACTTGTCCCATCATTCATGTTGTAGAGACTATTTCATCCACTTATTAATTCAATGTCTAATATATCTACTCTTTTACTAATTTTTTGTACATGCATATGAATGTGGTACTTCCATAATTTTGTGTTGTGGTTAATTTTAGAGGTATATATGTATGTACACGTGTAAACAAGGAAAATTGATAATAATAATAATATAGGGGCCAACCCCCTCCCCCTCCCCCCTCTCTCTCACTGACTCAGTGAAACTTTGCAACTTTAAACAAGGGGTCTTTGATGTCGTGTTGCCCTACGGCCCTGAAAATATATGAACTGGCCCGGGCCTTGGGTAGCGTTGCAGGATGGCCCTATGTGGCTAGGTTGTTGTGCAGCATCGCTGGTGGGCCGAACCAGTGCCACAAAGCCCTTGCCGACATTTTTATTGATTTAAAACCACCGGTACTCAGCAGACTATTGCAGATAACCAAATAGACTTAAAGTGTGGACTAAAAATGATGTTAGTTGTGACTGAGATACCAACAATCCACTCAAGATAATATCCTTTGTTTTGTGGGTTTTTTCCACATTTTTCTTGATAGTTTGAATATTCATTCAAAAGTTTTGATTAAGCTTCACACTTAAAACTAAACTTCAAACAGGTAGTTTGTCAATTTGGAATAAAATCTTAGAGCATCTCCACTCCATACGACATCCGGCACGAACAATTTTTGGCCCGTATGGGGGGGGGGGGGGGGGGGGGGGTAGGTTCACGAATTGGGGAGCGCTGGCTCCTAACCGTGCTATTTGGTCCAGCAGGAAAACATGGTGGAGGACATCCCACCCGTATAAGACTCGTCGGTGGTCCGGTAACCTGCTGGTGGGGTGGTGGCGGCCGCGTAAGTGCTCGGCGGTGCTTATATCGAACATGGTAGTTGATCATCCGATGTTCAAGGGGCACCAATGGCTGCTCCTCCGGCTCCTCGGAATCGGCGTTGGAACTGCCCCAGCCCAACTCCTCGGTGTTGGATGCGCTGGAGTGGTCGAAGGGGACCCACTCCTCGTCCCCTGAGTCGGTGTGGTTGGGGCTCTCCTGCGGGAAGTGCATGAGGTGGAGGAAGAAGACAGTCAGACATGACTGTGCGCCGCTCCTACTGGTGAAAGCAGTACCTGCCCCCTCCCTAGATATACTGGAAGAGGGTGTGAGGTGTGGGCATGGTGTAGATCTGCAATGGTGATGGTGCGTGGAAGCTTCGTTGGGAGATACCAAGAGGAAGGTATGATGAGCACATTAGTAAGGTTTCCACACCTCCCCCATTTCCATCTCATGGACCATGTCCACCGTAAGCCCTCCTCCATGGGCTAACTAGTCCAGAGCACCCAGAGTTCTTGTGCTTTGTACTAGTATTGGTTTGCTCTGTGTATGATAATTGCATGTGAGAGACATTTTTCCGCACGCTAGATGATCTTGTCATGAGACCCGCAGGAGGCAAGAGTTTCCATTTCCACCTCAGTTCTCGGGCGCGAGGACCTGCGAAGGCCGAGGGTTTCCACTGCAACCTCAGCTCTCGTACACAGGAACCCGTGGCGGGCGAGGGTCTCCGCTGCCACGTTTGCTCTCGACGACCCCATGCCCTGACGGGTCCAGAGCCCTATCTCACTCTAGACGCATTTCACAGAGTGCGTTCGTTCCCTCGGCCGATGAAAACGGTCCCAGGCCACATGCGTGGCCCACCATCATGCAACTCAGGTTAGGAAAAAGCGCGTGAGATGCCCGCGCTAGGGAATCCTGGGTTGTGGGCCTCGCCTCCCAAAGAGAGCCGGGCTCCATCGCGGTGGCACCACGTGTCCTTCCTGGTGTCCATCCCACAGCCCAGACGACGTGGATAACAAAATTGGCCGGAACGTTCAAACGCTATTATTTACTCTAATTATCTAATCCATGCCTAGAACTACATCTAAGCCTTAGAAATCCAATATAATTAAGCTAGCGGGATAACTCGTGTGCTCCGATTTCTAGGATAAAATTGTGGCATCCCCAAGACTACCAATTCTACTATGAGAAAAGCTCACTCAGATAGATCCAATAACTAATCCAGGATGTAACTTATTTTTATTCATGAATGACTTGATGTGAATGTGATGCACCGATATTGAAACGGTACGAGCGGCGCGATGCGTGAATTAACCAAGAACTTACACTACAACAGACCACGCGGGCCCTGTAAGTTATAAACGTCGAGTCACACGATCGGTAGATCCCCACGGCCAAAAGAAGTCCCCTTAGACACACTAATTGCCAAGATCCGAAGAGAATCAACAGATCCGACGACACTAACCCTTATGGGTCCTTTGTTGACTCTGACTCGGAGGCGAACGAGGGAGGGAGAGGCCGAAGAGACCTTATTTCAACATATCATCGTTGCCTCCACCTAAGGAGACAAAACCAAAAGAAAACAAATCTACAAAATAAAACGATGAATAGGGGGGGGGGGGGGGGGTCCCTGCTCCTCTATTCGTGTGGAATAAAAGAAAAATCTGGGAGTAATTTTTAAACCCAAATTGAATTTCAGTGTTCATGCGTGGACGTGCATAGATGGGCACACCACGAAGTGCGTCTTCCGATAGAACCATGAACCTTGTGTCCTCCCACGTTGATGTGTCCCTAGTACTGTTTAAAATGCCACCTAGCGCAGCTTTGTGAGAGTTAAAAATCATGGGCCCATCTTGGTCTTTGCAAAAGACAAATATACTAGTAGGAGTAGTAAACTAAGAGTGGTGATATTCGTCTTCATTATCCCCGTAATATAATCCTCCTGCCTCACGTGACTTGCACCTCAAAACCTGGGCCTCCTGGCTGGCCAGATGCCCAGATCCATGACTTGCCAAACCGAGGTGCTAAGACCCCAGTCATTCTACTCACTTGGCTCCATCAACCCAAGTGCTTTCGCCATTAATTCTTCTCGCTGCAGGCTTCACCAGGTCAGTGTTTTTCCTATTGCTCTCCTACCTTGCTTTCCTGTCTGCATATGGATAAGATTAACGTTCGGTCTCTATGCATGCTTTCTTTCCTTACCACAGATCTGCGTTTCTTTCAAATCTGACTTTATTCCATAGTAAATCTCTGCTAGTTCTATTGCACAATGCAGTGCTTGCCAAACAGATGGCTTATCAAAAAACAGTGGTTGTGATTTCTACAAGTTCGACTGGTCTAGTAGTGCTAGATCAACTGCTACACATTTGAGTCAGATTAATCTGTTTGTCAACGTAAGCATATAGTTTCTGTCATGTAGCTTTTCCTCTTTCCTACCAGGCGAGAACCAACATGAGCCATGAAAGTGTGGAACCAGGGCCTATGCCGTTCCACCTATTAAAAAGCATTACCAATGGTTTCTCTGAGGAGCGGAGCATTGGACGAGGTGCATATGGAAGTGTTTATATGGTAAGATTATAGATAAATAATGTTTATAATGATTTTTTATATAAGCTTGTGAGTTGGGCTACTGATCTCACTCAGTAACCAACATGCATATGTGATCTCTTGCTGTCTTGCACTGTTATATTTCATTGGTTCTATAATATACTCCCTCTGTTCTACAATATAAGCATTTTTAGTAACCTGTTTTAGTTTGCTAAAAAGGCTTACAAACTCACACAAAGGGAGTAGCAAACTATACATCCAAAAAAACTTGGATATCTAACAAAACTTCTATTCAATCTACCATATTACAATCATGTACACCATTGTGGCCGCCTTTTTTTTAGAAATGGGAGTATTCCCTGGCCTCTGCATCCTTGGATGCACACAACCCAATTTATTACTTATTACCAATAGTTCAAACATTGCAATTCAAGGGTCTAAGAGGGTTGATACAAGCACCAACCATCTGAAGAAGACAGGTAGACTGACAAAGAAAAGCCTATAAAAGCTAAACATATCTCAACCTACTAGAATGCCACCACAAAACCAAGTAATAGATATCCTGAGCAGCCATCACCAGACGGTTGCATCTACAAACCATCAGAGCACGTTGGTGCTCCGGTAGTAATAAAGCCCATAGCTGGATCCGTCGAGACGCCGTAATAATAATCTGCAAAAAATATTAAACTCGAACCTTGTTAAAAATAATAGCATTGAGACACTTCCATATTGACCAACATAAAGCCGACACCCCTATTCGTATTCTAGCTTTATCGGCCCTATTCATTCCATTCAACCAATTTCCAAACATATTGGTAATATTGGCTAGCAGTGGTAGATTGTAAGTGAAGAACACAATGCACCAAATAATCTTAGAAAAGGGGCATGATAAGAAAAGGTGCTCAATGGATTCATCCCCAACACAAAAACATCACTTCTTGCAACCTTTCCAATTTCTTCTTAATGGGTTATCTTTAGTTAATAAAACTTTGTTATGTAAAAAACCACATAAAAATCTTAATCTTTGGTGGTATTTTTAGTTTCCAAATGTATTTTGTGGGGAGTCTCTGATGATCATTCATGAGATCCTCATACATAGGTTTAACCGTGAATATCCCATCCACCGTTAACTTCCATGTGAAAGTATCAAATTCATCGGTTAAGTGAACCTGCATCAGTCTCTGGCATAGATGAAACCATGCATCCCATTTCGTCCCATCCAAATTCCTCCTAAAATCGATATTAAAAGGGTTATGAGATAAAATTTCATGAACAATGACATTTTTTCTATGAACAATATTATATAGGGAAGGATATTGTTGTGCCAGGGGTACATCCCCCAGCCATGCATCCTCCTAGAACCCTCTTATTAACTAAAGGAAGAGGGCGTCATACTATGCTTGCCCAGTGATTCTTATTATGTGTTGAAGGGTAAAAGGGAGAGAGAGAGAGAGAGAGAGATTGCGAAATATGATGGGTGTATTATTGAGCCTCTCGGCCAAGTATATATAGGCGTACAAGGAACAACTTGGAGTACAAGACAAGTAACCTACTTGAAGTACAAGACAAGTAACCTAGTCTATCCCTAACATATACGTATACTCTAACATCCCCCCGCAGTCGTAGGGGTAGCATCGTGAACAATTGGAACGTCGCGAAAGGTCAGACTGGAGAGCCGAAGTAGTCCAGTGTGCTGACATACCCCCGCAGTGGTAGCGGGAACATTGTAGACGGTGTCACGTCGTAGAAGATTGGACCGTAGAGGATGCTGGTGAGGAGCTCATGCGAGGTGGTAGCCCTTGTGCCGGTGTCGAGTGAGCCGAGAGCAGTGGGTGCTGCAACCTTGGTCGAGGTAGCCGCGCGAGGGGTCGCCGTGGTCGATGTCATGGTCAGGGTTGCCGGTGTCGAGGTAGCCGCATATTAAGCCGCATGCGCGTAGTGCAGCCAGTAGAAGGACGGAGACGCGCCAGGGCAGTCGTCGGAGAGAGCGATGCCAAAGCCGATGCAGTCCGAGCCGTCGAGGACGAGGTGCGGCCATGGCTTTGCCAGAACCAGGCACACGTTGGGGACGAAGGCATACTCCGGTTTTGCCAGAACCGAGTACGCGTAGACGAAATCGGTGACGTGGTCTTGGCAGACATAGAGAAGGTAGTTGATGCCGAAGAAGACGTTGTCAAGGCCGATGAAGACGAGGCGCTGGCGCCGAGTTTGCCAGACTCGGGAACGTGTCGGGGACGAAGGCACACACCAGTGTTGCCAATACCAGGCATGCGAAGAACGGGACCAGTAGAAACAACTTCACACCATGTCGGAGAGGAGACTAGCAGAGGAGGACTCTACGACGGTTGCATTGCGCAGATCGGCGAAGTGCCGATACAGGCCGCGGTTGTCATAGTAGACGGGTAGGTGTGGTCAAGGACGATGGCGACGAAGTCGTGCTGGATGAAGACGTAGAAGGCGGCGAACTAGCGACGACCAAGAGTGGTCATACTGGATGCCTAGACGGAGGGGCAGTCAGTGGGACCTACGACAGCCAGAAGTGGCCATGCAGGCTACCCGTGGAGATGCGGCGGCGATGCTCGAAGTAGGCGAGGAAGAACCCGACGACGTGACAAAGACCATGCGCAGACGACGGCGACCCGCGCCGAGGGAGGTGGCGTGGTGGAAGCCTGCGACGTCCTTGCGGGGTGACGGGGATGACCGCGTGCAGCGACGCTACTGCCCGATGAGGCAGCGTAGTTGGAGGGCGCGAGTCGGTGCAGTGGCGTGAGAACCACCAGCCGACGGACACGCCTGAGAAGGCGCGTTGGTAGCTGGCGGCAGGGACCAAAGGCGGCGACGCTACGGCCCAAAGGGGCGACGCAGCGGCAGCCCGATGCTCGATCGGTGGTGGGCACGTTCTTGGGGACGTACTCGGCGGAGACGAGCGCCAGATCGGTTGATCAGACCGACGGCGGCGCTGTATGCGCCAAGTCCGTGACGACAGCAGATCGGAATCTGTGGCGTCGTTGTCGGTGCAATCCCGGGCGATGACTGCGAATACAATCCGAGGGGGGTCGACCGTGGCAGCCTCCCGAGGAAGCCGCAACAGCCGGCCACGGTGCGCGGCGGCCTGTCATGAGGCCGCGACGGCCTACCGTGGAAGGCACAGCGGCGCAGGTGGCAGGCGCACGGGCGCGGTGTAGATCGTCGATGCCGATGGTCGGAGTAGAGGCGCGACGATGACGACGGCGATTGGCGACTCAATCCGATCTAAGATCCGTAAACCAAAAAAGAACACCGATTAAGAGATCGGAAAAAAAATACTTGTAGAGCAACCGATCACGGATTGGTGGATGAACCCTACGTACGGGTTGCACGGACCCCGGCGGAGATCATGGAGATTGACCTCCCCAGGGGCGGCGCGGTGCGGAAGCGGAGGCGGCGGCTAGGTCAAGGACCGTGCCGCTCAGATACCATGTTGAAGGGTAAAAGGGAGAGAGAGATTGTGGAATATGATGGGTGTATTATTGAGCCTCTCGGGCGAGTATATATAGGCGTATAAGGACCGACTTGGAGTACAAGACAAGTAACCTACTTGGAGTACAAGACAAGTAACCTAGTCTATCCCTAACAGATACGTATACTCTAACATTATGCTTTTGTTCACTCGCTCGTTTTGTTTTTTCTTGAGACTTTAGCAAGTATAGGTTATATATGGGAATCTTTGGTACAAAATATAGGAAACATAACGCTCTTCGGTTATTCAAAGTAAACATGAGCTTTGTTCCAGATTTTTATATATTATATATCCATGCAAAAACGTAAGCTAAACCATCTGAGATGTTCATCAGGGAATGTATGAAGATGGGAGAAAGGTTGCTGTCAAGATTCTTCACTCAAGGCCAGGATTTGATGAAAAGCAGTTTGAGACAGAATTTCACAACCTCAAATGTCTCCAGCACCAGAATATTGTGCGTCTAATTGGCTATTGCCATGAAACTTCTGGAGAATTTCTACAGCATAATGAAAAAATGGTTCTTGCTAGCAAGATGAACCTGGCACTCTGCATGGAGTATATGTCTCAGGGAAGCCTTGACAAACATATTTCTGGTATGTGTGATGGAGATCTACTTGTATCTGTTCACACATTTAGGAATCATGCTTATTGAGAATACTCTTTTTTGTATAGTGCTCGCTTTTATTATACTCAGAACATCACATCAAGGTGATACATGCATATATATAAAGGGTTCACACCCGGCCTCCCACTCCCATAAAAAATAAAAACACGCACACTTAAGAAGGCAAAATACGTAGTCATATCTATGGATAATACTCTCTTCCTTTTTGTTGTTGTAGATGAATATAATGGACACAAGTGGCACACGCGGTATAAGATAATCAAGGGGATTTGCAGCGGTTTGCAATACCTGCACGAGGAGTTGGAAAGCCCGTTCTATCATTTGGATTTAAAACCGGACAACATATTGCTGGATGAGGAAATGGTGCCGAAGATTGGAGATTTCGGCTTGTCAAGATTCTTTGCAGATCAACAAACACAAATCACAAGTGCATGTATAGGAACACTGTAAGCTTGCAGTTCATTATGTTTGATGGCTATTTCTGAAAGCATCAAGGATCCTATTCTCTTGAGATGGATGGGATCAATAACATATACTACATGTTTAATGCAGCGGTTACTTACCACCAGAATATATAAAGCAGAACGCAATCTCAAACAAGCTTGACATATTCAGCTTGGGTGTCGTAATCACAAAGATAATATCAGGATCCGAGGGCTTCACCAAACTATATACAATGGAATCTGAGAAATTTATGGGGCTTGTAAGCAAAGTTGATGCCTTATTCACGATCAGTACTTCTTCTTCCGCATATGTGCAGCATGTGCATGCATGCATCTGGGTTCTCTAGTATATATAATACCAGCATTTTTGTTGTCAACTTGCAGGTACATGAAAATTGGAGGAGTAGGCTAATGAAAGATTCTATGTCGGACGTAGAGTCATACTTGGAACTAGTAAGGACATGCACCAAAATAGGCTTAAGGTGTTTGGAGGATGATCGACACACAAGGCCGACCATAGGGGAGATTGTCCATGAACTGAATGAGGTAGAGACTGCTACCATGCAATTTTCTCATGCCTTAAGTACCGATGGCGGGCCGTCAACGGACCAGGTGTGATTATGAATTGCGCAATACTTTTCTATATTATGCTCATGCATCTACTAGAAACAACATTCGGGGAACCGGAGCAAATAGAGTACTGCACCTGGCAGGAAAAGTTTGAACCTTAGATTACATAATACAGCATCTTATAAAAACCTGTAGGTGAGCCTCTGCACGTCCACTGAGGCTCAGTCGACGGATGCACAAAACAGTGTGAGCGATTCTAAGAAATGGACGGACGATCTCTCGTGTGAGGTAAAGGAGAGTGAGTCGCTGAAAGTTAATCCTGGTGTGCTCCGCTTCCCGTTCAAGCCAAACAAGCTGGTCTCTCGTGTGCTGCGCCTAACTAATAAGACAAATAAGAAGGTCGCATTCAGATGTGTCCCCAAAGGCTCGGGAGTTTACATCAACGGTCTCAAGTATGCGCGTGGCCTTTTGGCGCCAAGGTGCGCTCGCACATTCGTTGTGACGATGGTAAGACCGCCGTCTGACATGGAACTGCTTTCCGTGATCATCGAGAGCTGCATAGTTGTGAATGAAAATGTTGAAAATGAGGTAGACGACTATTTTAAGGAAGCTAGCGAAAACAGTGGAGGTAAGTTTCACGAGATAACACTGATGGGCGTTTGTGACACGGAAGGTGAGACGATGACCTCTAAGGTTAGATATCTTTTTTTTTTTCCCAGCAAACCAACTCAATTCAGTATAATTTATTGTTTGGTTTAATAATATGCTTTTATCATGCATGTGGTGGCGCATGTGTTTACTACTTGGCAGGAGATCGAACAAACAGTCAAGGTGATATTCCCCCTCCTACATACTCCCTGTGCTTCTGAAAAAAAAAGGATGCCAATTGTTGTTGTTTTTGTCGTAGTCAAATCAATTTCTTAAAGTTTAACGAGCATGAAATATACTTTCATATTGTGTGCATTTGGTGTTATATATAGATGCTCATATTTTTTTTGTATAGTTGATTAAACTCAAATTAAAATGCTTTTAATAACCAAAAGTTATACTCCTAGACATCTTATTTTACAAAGGAGGGAGTACGGTTTTTCTATAATTTGCGCCTAACTATGAAGAGTTCAGATCATATACCGGGATGCTGGTTTGGGGGAAGTCTTCTCAAGTGACGTGCATCCAACGGAGCCTTGGTGAGTTCTCCCTTTCTCGGTAATAACTATTGTTGTGACCACATGTAGCTACAGGGGATTTTTTTTTCCCTTTTCCAAAGAAAAAACATGTAGCTACAGTTATATTTCCAACTTACATTAATATTACACCAAAAAAATAGGTTAGAACAGAGCCATCTATAAATCGCACATAATATGCTCAAACACTCAGGCTTGCAAACAAATTTGAGGATATTATTCAAGACGGTGCAGCACTAACAAGGGCATATATTTTGGTACCAGTTAGCAGTCAGTGCATGTGCATCGGTTTAGATTAGTACTACTTATGTGTCATAATATATTTTTCTAAGTCAAAGCATATTCTATTTGACCAAGTTAAAAAAGGAACGGCTCTCTCTCTCTCTCTCTCTCTAGAAAAGTTACAAGGTTTTAATAATTTTTGTAGAAGATTGAATTATCATGTTTTGTCACAGGATCTTAATCGGTTACTCCAGTGGGTCTATCGCCATATGGGACTACAAGACACAGGTGCGTAAGTAACATGACATGATTACTAGCTCATGCTAGAGAGTTAATAGGGGACAATATATATACTTGGCTCTGGACTTCCATAACATTTTGAATCGATCGTGACTATATATACTAGTTGAAAGAATAAATCACATTTATACCGTACGTGGAGGGGCCTCAGTTTACATCTTGAATTGGATATATTTATTGGTTAATTATTAACTGTAGGGATTTTTTTTTTCCGCAGTCAAGAGTTAGGGCGGTGAAAATTGCAAAGGAGGACAAGGAGCCAGGACCCTTTTCCTTCCTCCGAAAGAAGAGTGAGCGTACACTGGAGGCTTTCTCGGCTAAATTCATTGCACGCAAGCAATGGTTGGCGGCAGGTGATGGCTTCGGGTACGTCCACGTGCACACATGCGACGCAACGTCAATGGACAAGGTGAAGAAATTTCATGCTCACACGGATGCGGTGACATCACTCGCTGTCCACCCAAGTGAGCCCTTTGTGCTGTCAGCATCTTCGGACAAGCTGATCAAACTGTGGGACTGGGAGAAGGGCTGGAAGAGCATCCGGATATTTAAAAGACACAAAGAGCGTGTGGTGGAAGTCGTCTTTAACCCACGAAAGAGCAGCACGTTTGCCAGTGTTTCCGGCGATGGCACCATACTGGTTAGTCCATCGGCCGCTCCTCGTTCTGATCTTCTGTCCTAATAATTTGTTAATAGTCCAAGCTATATATTGCTTTAAATCCGCAGATTTGGGACATATCTTCCGCATCTCCGATCAATAAGATCAGCTTTGACAGATGGGAACGCGGCTACGCACTTGATTATTTTCCCACGAGTGATGATTGCCAGTGCTTGATTGCAGTATCTCGGAGAGGGCAATTAGGCGTATGGCACCCCATTTGTATATATATTTTTCTTGTTCGACAAACATATATTCGCTCTGTTCAGAAAAAAGGTGTCGCAACTTTGTCTAGATTTGCGTGTAGGTATATATAGACAAAGTTGAGACATTTTTCTTCCGGAAGGAGGGAGTTTACTTGAACAATAATTTGCATGCAGTTATTAATTAATGTATTTTTCCACCTGCATTCTTCTATTTCAGATCTGGGATTTGCAGGCAGAGACATTTGTCAAGTCCCTCACTGGACTGCAAAGACACTTTGCCAGCAATTTTCTCGCCTGCAATGTAGGCGTGGTCGATAACCTCCTTGAGCGCCCCATGTTGGCTACAGCTTCAGCAGATGGCGCTATTCGTTTGTACGACTACCTGGTTCAGAGGTAACGCCCCTGTTTTCCTGCCGATCCTTCATTATTGGTTGATAGTTGACACCCTTCATATTTGTCAAATTAAATAGGACTGGTAGTATAAAGTTTAAACACCTGTCTCATAACTTTTCAGTTATCAAACTAAGCTTTACTTTGGACTTGGAGCGGTTCAGCATATCACATACATCAGGGAGATAAATAGGTAATACCACAAGTCATTTTTTTTTGACACACCTCCAAATTTTATTAATCAGGTGAAACAGCTTCTGCCTGAACAGCCTCAGCCAGAAAACCAGGACTTACATCAAAGTTTAAAACTACAGAACTTAAACTAAGAGCTTCTCTAGCATATAAATGGGCAACATGATTCGACTCTCTTTTTGCATAGAGACGCTTGAAACCCTGGAATCCAACCGCCATTTCCTTCATCTCCTCAATCAGGTGACAACCAATGGATGGATTTATGCGACCGATCCTTGTCCCACATAGTGACTACCACCCGACAATCCGTCTCCACAATCACTCGACTGTAACCTCTGGTTTTTGCAAGCACCATAGAATCTCTACATGCTACCAACTCGATAGTGAAGGGGTCCTAAATATGACTATATTTGCGATAACAGCCTGAAAGCACCCTTCCCTAGTTATTCCTTGCGACCATACCTGTGCCTGCATTTCCTTGCCGAAAGTCCAGAGCCCCATCTATATTTATCTTTACCCATTCCAATGCAGGAGGCGCCCACTTGTGCCTCAGATTATGCTTTGGTACCACACTTGCTGGAATATCAAGAGTTCTAATCAACTCATCGACCAGTTCCATTGTCTTTCTCGGTTGATAAGCAACCTCTCCTGTTAGGAATAGTAATCCCGATAGGACACGGAACGGTGTCGTGTGCGTGTGTGTTTCGAGTAGGACTAGTGGTCCAACACCTATTCGTATTGACGTTGCGTCTTGCCGGGTATATATACACCCATATATTAGCCTTGTAAGACAACCGTGAGATTCAATACAAACAACAGGACCGAGAGGGCCCTGTAGCCATCAACATTGTTTTTCCTGGTACGTACTCGTGTGAGTTGAGAGAGCTAGTTCTTTTGATCAGGTAAGATAGCTAGCTTGCTGATCGTTGTTAGATGGTTCTTATACATGCGCGCAACTCGCCGGAATACTTCGTTGTCGTCACGCCGGACTGCACTCGGCATTTGGGGCTAGGCCAACAATTGGTATGAGAGCCTCGCGGAGGATCTCCTAGTAACGGGAGTTCATGACGGGCAAGGATCAAGGCGAGTACTCCGGTGCGGCTACGGGTGCATCGGTGTCGTCGCAGTACCCGCGGTATGATCGCGGCAACTACACGACGTGGGCGAAACGGATGGAGTGGGCCATGGAGGGCAACGACGTCTGGGAGGCTGTCGATCCCGGCGGCGACGAGTTCAAGAAGTGCGCGCCGAAGTACCGCAAGGACCGACAGGCACTCACGGCCATCGGCTCCGTGGTGCCGGCGGACGTGATGTAGCACCTGATCTCGAAGGATTCTGCAAAGGCGGCGTGGGAGACACTCAAGACGTTGAATCTTGGGCACGAGCGCGTCCGCAGGGCGACCCTACAAACCTTGCAGAAGAAGTACGAGAACCTGGAGATGGAAGGAGATGAGACGCTGGACGCTTTTGCCTCGAGGGTAGCCACAATTGTCAACGGGATTCGCGCGCAAGGTGAGAAGCTGGAAGATATCTCAGTCGTAATGCGTTTCCTTCGCGCGGCGCCGCTGCGGTACATATCTGTGGTGTCGGCAATCGAGCAATGCGTTGATCTCACCACCCTCACGATGGATGACCTGGTTGGACGGTTCAAGGCGCATGACGAGCGAATGAAGATCACCTACGGCGACGCGAATCAAGATGAGCACCTCATGCTTACACGTGCCCAGTGGCAGGAAATGGTCGCCAAGGAGAGGAGCGATAAGGCATCTGGCAGTGGCGATGGTTCGGTCCCGGCGAAGAAGTCGGACAGCAAGCCGAAGAAGCCAAAGAAGAAATTCGACAAGAAGAATCTTCGCTGCCATAAGTGCAATGAGCTCGGGCACTTCAAATCGGAGTGTCCTAACCGTTCAAAGGAGAAGGCTCTCATGGCGAAGGAAGGAGATGATGGACCGATGATGCTCATACTCGAAGCTTGCGAGTTAATGACCACCAAGGAATCAACTCCTCAGGAGTCCGCTACGGAGATCATCACGCTCGTGGAAGAGAAGGTCTTCCCGCGGAGGATGCAGACAGCTCACGACGTTTGGTACCTCGACACAGGCGCTAGCAACCACATGACCGACGAAAAGGCTCAGTTTTCTGAGTTGAACCTCACGGTTGGAGGCTCCGTTCGATTCGGCGATGGGTCGAAGGTGGAGATTGCAGGACGAGGCACTGTCCAGTTTGAGTTGAAGGATGGAGGTCACAAGGTACTCACTGACGTGTACTATATTCCCAAGCTTAAGACCAACATTATCAGTCTTGGTCAGCTCGCGGAGCGTGGATGCAAGATCGTGTTGGAGGACGAGTTCCTGTGGGGATATGACCGCCAAAGGCAGCTCATAATGAAGGTGGAGAGGTCGAAGAATAGACTCTACATCCTCAATCTCAATCGGGCGGATCCAGTATGTTTGATGACAAGCATGGAAGACTCGGCGTGGAAGTGGCATGCTCGCTACGGACATCTAAATTTCCAAGCTCTACGACAACTTGGACAGAAGGAGATGGTACGTGGCTTACCGTGTGTTGATCATGTTGGGCAGGTGTGCGACGGTTGTCTCATTGGGAAACAAAGGCGAGCCCCGTTTCCAAGGGAGGGACAATATCGAGCAAGTAAGGTTCTTGAGTTGGTGCATGGAGACTTATGCGGACCAATCACGCCGGCGACCACCGCCGGGAACAAGTACTTTTTGCTCATCGTCGACGACTTCAGTAGATACATGTGGGTTGTGCTGCTGAAGAGTAAGGATCAAGCTTTGCAAGCGTTCAGGATTGTGAAGATGGCAGCCGAGGTGGAGTCCGAGGCAAAGTTGAAGGCCCTCCGTACCGATCGGGGTGGGGAGTTCAAATCCAATGAATTCAAGGCGTTTTGTGAAGCTCATGGGATCCGGCGGTATCTCACCGCACCATATTCACCGCAGCAAAACGGTGTTGTGGAAAGAAGGAACCAAACCGTGGTGGCCATGGCACGCAGCATGATGAAGAGCAAAGGCATGCCAGGCAGGTTTTGGGGTGAGGTAGTTAGTACAACTGTCTATTTGCTGAACAGGGCGCCAACTAAGAGTGTAGTTGGTATGACGCCGTACGAAGCATGGTACGGGCGCAAGCCCTCGGTTGATCATCTTCGCACTTTCGGGTGCGTGGCGCATGTGAAGACGGTGACCGGGCATACTAGCAAGTTGGCAGATCGAAGTACTCCAATGGTCATGATCGGCTATGAATACGGTTCGAAGGCGTATCGCGCGTACAATCCAGTGAACAAAAAGTTGGTGGTGACACGTGACGTCGTCTTCGAGGAGGAGAAATTATGGAATTGGGGCTCTGCGGAACCGGTACAATCAATTTCTGATGAAATATTTACTGTAGTCTACAGTGATTCGCATGCAGATGATCAAGAAACATCGTCCCGTGGCGTTACGGATTTAGGCGCTGGTTCAGAAGATGGAAGTCCGGAAGTGAGTAGCAGCAGCGCTACGCCTGGAGAGGTATCTCCGCGTGGGAGTCCCGACACGAGCACCAGCTCACGCGCTGCACCTGGAGGCTCGACGTCGCCATCCAGTCCACGCGCAGACGAGAGCCCTGGTGCAAGTGGCCCATCAGCTGCACACTCCCATCCAGGAGGGACTAGCGGCAGTCCAGAAGTGGACACGGGCGACGATGTCACGTCGCCAACATGCAGTACACCGACAGAAACTGCAGGAAATCCAGTAGACGCTGAAACAAGTACTATGTCAGCTTCCACGTCTCCTCCAAGTGCACGGGAAGAAAGGAGACGACCACCTACTCCAGAAAAATTCCGAAGTGTACTGGAGTTGTATCCGCCGGAGACCCTTCGTACAGCGCGTGCGCGAGGGAGAGGACAAGGTCGGTGTTTACTCACCGAGGAGCCGACGAAATTCGAGGATGCTAATACGGAGGAGTGTTGGCGTCGGGCTATGGATGAGGAATTGGGGTCGATCCACGACAACGATACATAGGAGCTTGTCGATCTACCCAACAATCACAAGGCCATAGGGCTCAAGTGGGTGTACAAGATCAAGAAGGATGCCGAAGGGAAGTTGGTGAAACACAAAGCTCGGCTAGTGGCCAAGGGATACGTGCAAGAGCAAGGTGTGGATTTCGAAGAAGTGTTTGCTCCTATTGCAAGGATGTAATCGGTGAGATTACTTATCGCTCTCGCAGCTCAAGAATCTTGGAAATTGCATCACATGGATGTAAAATCCGCGTTTTTGAATGGGGAGTTAGAAGAAGAAGTTTATGTGAAGCAACCACCAGGATACATCAAAGAGGGAGAAGAACACAAGGTTTTGAAGCTACACAAGGCGTTGTACGGGCTACGGCAAGCCCCTCGGGCGTGGAACATCAAGCTTGATCATACATTAATCTCTCTCGGATTCGAGAAGAGCCCACTGGAGCATGCGATGTATAAGCGAGGTAAAGGAAGGGATCATCTACTAGTTGGCATCTATGTTGATGATCTATTGATAACTGGAGCGGGTGAGAAGGAGATTGCAAAGTTCAAGCTACAGATGAAGGAGTTATTCAAGATGAGTGATCTAGGCTTGTTGAGCTACTACCTTGGGATCGAGGTACATCAAAAGCTGGGTGAGATCACGCTATGCCAAGAGGCATATGCAAAGAAGATACTCGAGAAGTGTGGCATGGAAGAATGCAATCCAACTCATGTTCCAATGGAACCTCGTCTTAAACTGAGAAAAAGGAGTGAAGCACCTGCGGTTGATGCAACGGAGTATAGGAGCGTTGTCGGAAGTTTGAGGTATCTCATTAACACAAGACCCGACTTGGCCTATTCCGTTGGCTATGTGAGTCGCTTCATGGAAGCACCCACAATGGAGCATTGGACAGCCGTAAAACATATACTCAGGTATATCAAAGGTACTACAAATTTTGGTATCGTCTACTCGAAAGAGAAGGAGGAGGTGAAGCTACTTGGCTACAGTGATAGCGACATGGCAGGAGATATTGACGACCGTAAGAGTACCTCGGCGTGGCATATTTCTTGGGAAGAAGCATAGTAAGTTGGCTATCACAAAAGCAAAAGGTGGTGGCACAGTCATCCTGTGAAGCTGAGTATATTGCGGCTGCAACTGCAGCGTGTCAAGGTGTGTGGTTAAGAAGTCTACTTGGTAATCTCACCAATCGGGAGGCGGAACAAGTGGTGCTCAATATTGACAACAAGTCTGCAATTTCATTGTGCAAGAATTCGGTGCATCATGACAGGAGTAAGCACATTGATACGGAGTATCACTACATACGGCAGTGTGTAGAGGAGAGCAAGATTGAAGTCAACTATGTTTGCACCAATGATCAGCTTGCGGATATCCTAACTAAATCTTTGGGACGAGTGAAGTTTGCGGAGATGCGAGGAAGGATCGGCGTCCAAGCTGTGAATATGGGCACATCGTGCTTAGGGGGGTGATTGTTAGGAATAGTAATCCCGATAGGACACGGAATGGTGTCGTGTGCGTGTGTGTTCCGAGTAGGACTAGTGGTCCAACACCTATTCGTATTGACGTTGCGTCTTGCCGGGTATATATACACCCATATATTAGCCTTGTAAGACAACCGTGAGATTCAATACAAACAACAGGACCGAGAGGGCCCTGTAGCCATCAATATTGTTTTTCCTGGTACGTACTCGTGTGAGTTCAGAGAGCTAGTTCTTTTGATCAGGCTAGATAGCTAGCTTACTGATCGTTGTTAGCTGGTTCTTATACATGCGCGCAACTCGCCGGAATACTTCGTTGTCTTCACGCCGGACTGCACTCGGCATTTGGGGCTGGGCTAACATCTCCATGAGTATATTTGTTTCTGCTTGTCCAAATTGCCCACATTACCAAAATTGGAATAGCTGCGTCCCTCTTATTTAGAAAAGAATGATCCAGAACGTCCATAGTCCAGGTTATAGGATGTAACCTTGGGAGTTTTAAACTGGAAAAATCAGCTGCAGCCTCCCAGAAAGTAATGCATGATCACATTGCACCATACAATGATACAGTGTCTCCTTCTCATGCCCACATAAAGGGCAATTACAGATTTCTTTCATATGACGTCTATTTAATTATGCATGTGTCGGTAGGAAGTCCTTCATGACTTTCCACCAAAAAACTCAGACCTTGGGCATCACCTTAAGCTTTTGGCCAATATTTAATTTTCCACGGATATTTTTTCAATGTTAACTAAGTGAGGACTCTCCAGGAAAAATATAATGTGCAACATATAATTCCGGATTAAACATGCTCAAGATATTTTTTCAATGCAGTATCGTCATCGCATTTAAAGGGGCACTCGCGATCATGGAAATAACGAATTGATGTCCAAATTAAGTTGCTGCTGCTACGAATATGTAGCAAAATGTCCGGCTCAGATTAGGGATACAAATCTTGAAGGCCAGCGTGCTTAATTGGCAACGAAGGAGGACAACTCGGTTGGAACTAGGATGCGTCACAGTCGCGGCAATTTTTGGAAATTGCTTTGAGATCAGTACGTGTGCAGAAGTTGATGAGCTATAGGTTTTTTTTCGACTGAAACCATTCTAGGTTCATCGACCATCACATTGGTGTCAAGTTGAGTTTGGTGCCACGGCTCAGTTTTATTGCTTATGTAAAACATATTTTTAATGGTGGCAATGTACACATTTGTGCACCGCTCATTATTTATTATATGTTCACATGGAAATCACTATTCACCAACAACCTTTTTTGTTCATGGTTCAAATAATGTCTTGTTCAATGGTGTTAACTTGTTTTTTTTCTCTTTCTGTGGTGAACAAACACAATCTGTAGCGTCGATCATTCAAGGTCATGTGTTCTGATCATGTGTTTAAAGGGAATATGCCCGAAAGACGATAATAAATAGTTATTATCTTATTCCATGTTTATGATAAACTAACATGGTGGCCCTCGCATGTGCGAGGCCATCATTTTGAGTGTCTTAAATTATTTATGTTTTTCTTATACAAGCATTTCCCCTCCCATTTAACATATTGGTTCCCTAATACAAACCATTTTCGAGATAGATACATCCCTAAATATGTTCTTTTGACCTAGTTTTTTTATATTATTGTGTTTCTAAGTCATAACAACAAAATTATAAAATCCATTTACAATCTGTGCAACATTTTAATCATTGTTTCTATCATTTTATGTTCAAGTTTTAATATATATATTTACATTGTAATGAAATAAGTTTGTTTGCTTAGGTGCTTTAAACATGTAAATTTGAACATATGTAGTGCTGAAACAAAGGTAACTTATGAATTGTATTTAAGTCTCTGTTCATTCATGATATGTCCTTTGATTTATAAAACCACAATTTAGTAACTTAATGAATTATAATAAATCTTATATTTTTTTCATAGTGAGGTATGTCTATTTGAATGCTCGTTAATGATCTTGTAGATCTATTGATCCTTAAATTCCTAATATGCACGACTACAATTTTAACATATTAGAAAACTAACAATCATTGTCGATGTTAGATATTCTAAGAAGATCAATTTTTATTTTGGTCATTTGTTAGAGTAAATATTAAAAGGTTTTTATTTTAAAACCTTTATTGTAGGAAGGTGTGATTTATACATGCAATTCTGTACCTGATGCATTTAGAAGGTGTGATGCAATAACATGCAAAAAGGAAATAGCGGACTCATAGTGGAGTTGGAAAATTTATATAAAAATGTTGCATGTAGAATAAGGGTCCCTTAAATTGTGGATATATCTATAAAGATATAGTTTTACCTTGATTGAAAGTAGGTTAATCAAATTACTGGCTATTTCGTTTGTATGATTTTCTTGCATGTCATCCTTATTTTTTGGTTAAATCTACAAATACTTTTAATTAAATAAATTAGGTATCATATTACGATATTTGGTGTTAAGAAATTTCTTCTACTTCTTCCTATTGTTGTTTAAAGATCCTATTTAAGATGATTGATGTATATACTTACGATCAATAAGATGTAGCCTAATAAAACTTTGTTAAATTTTTATAATATTCTTTAGATATTGAAACGTATTATTTGGATGTAAACTTGCTGAAATGAATTATTCTGTGTACCGAATGTGCTTAGTGGCGGGGTTAGATTTTATAGGTAATGTTCACATATTTAACATGAACCTTTTTTCTATGATAGTTTTTAATTTTTCTGTAAGTTGATTGCTCCAGAGAAACATTAGAAGAGAACCTATGGCCAAATGGAACTTGTCTCAAGTTTAATCAGCATAACCTTTTTTAATATTTGGAACGGGCATATATAATTACGCATGTATGTAGTGTAAATAGTTAGGCACATAATTCACATATGTAATCTATAAGATAGGGGAAACCACACGTAGTGGTGCCTTGTATTGCTCATTATATAGGAGGATTACAAGGGGATTTCTAGTCTCATACGACACGGACACATACAAAAGAAATACACAATATGACCGTATATCACTAGTGGAAACAAGGTCTTTTGTTGATCCCGAAAAGGGGCTTTAACACCGGTTCTTCTACGAACCGGTGTTAAAGGGGGGGCCGTACCAGCGTGGCCCCTGCGGCATTAAAGGAGCCCCCCTTTAACACCGGTTCGTGCCACGAACCGGTGTTAAAGGTCCCTGCACTGGTGGCCCGCGCACCACCCCCCCCTTTAACACCGGTTCGTGGCATGAACCGGTGTTAAAGGGGGGGGGCTATATAAGACACCACCCCAGCCCACACACACCCCACTCTTCCATTCTTTCACATTTTGGAGCCTAGCAAGAGGGTGTGAAGAGTGCTAGTTTGTGTTTTTTTTCATATGCACTAGCGTTGTTCGGTGAAATGCCCGAGAGCTCAAAATAAGCTTTCTTTTTGCTCTTTCCGTCTCGGTCGAGGTCGGCAACTATAGTTTCATGTGTCATTGATGTACTATATATATAAATGGTCATCTCCCTATTATTTTTTGATATATACTACATATTAATGCAGATGAATCGGCAATGGATGTACGGTGACCTCCACACTTCCGAGTACATTACGGGCCTCCAAAATTTCATCGTTGTGGCTAATGCAAACCGTGGTCACAATGGTTTTATGTGCTGTCCGTGTGTTTACTGTCAGAACAAGAAAGACTACTCAAATACCAGAACCATTCACGCCCACCTGCTTCGATCCGGTTTCATGCCCAGCTATAATTGTTGGACCAAGCACAGAGAAAAAGGGGTTGTGATGGAAGACAACGAAGAAGAAGAGGATGATGAAAACTATCATAATATGTATCCTGAATATGATGATAATGCAACGGAGGTAGATAATGAAGATCAAGAGGGAGCAGATGGGCCCGCTGATGACGATCTTGGTCGGGCCATTACTGATGCAAAGGAAGAATGTGAAACTGAAAAGGAGAAGGAGAAGCTGGAGCAGATGTTAAAGGATCACAAAACATTGTTGTATGCAACTTGCGAAGATGGCCACAAAAAGCTAGGTGCCACACTGGATTTGCTGCAATGGAAGGCAGAGAATGGTGTGATTGACAGCGCATTTTCAAAGTTGTTGGTAAAAATGAAGAATCTTCTTCCAAGAAATAATGAGTTGCCTGACAGTACATACCAAGCAAAGAAGGTTGTCTGCCCTCTAGGATTAGACGTGCAGAAGATACATGCCTGCATTAATGACTGCATCCTCTACCGCGGTGAGAAGTACGAGAATTTGGATGCATGCCCGGTATGCACTGCACTGCGGTATAAGATCAGACGAGACGATCCTGGCGATGTTGAGGGCGAGGCCCCTAGGAAGAAGGTTCCCCCCAAGGTTATGTGGTATGCTCCTATAATACCACGGTTAAAACGTATCTTCAGAAATAAAGAGCATGCCAAGTTATTGCGATGGCACATGGAAGACCGTAAGAAAGACGCGATGTTGAGACACCCCGCTGATGGGTCACAGTGGAGAAAAGTCGAGCGAGAGTACCCGGACTTCGCACATGACGCAAGGAACTTAAGGTTTGGTCTAAGTACAGAAGGCATGAATCCTTTTGGTGAGCAGAGCTGCAGTCACAGCACCTGGCCTGTGACCCTATGTATCTATAACCTTCCTCCTTGGTTGTGTATGAAGAGGAAGTTTATTATGATGCCAGTGCTCATCCAAGGCCCGAGGCAACCCGGCAACGACATTGATGTGTACCTAAGGCCATTAGTTGAAGAACTTTTACAGCTGTGGGCCAAACCAGGTGTACGTATGTGGGATGAGCACAAAGGGGAGCCATTTGACCTACGAGCATTGCTTTTCGTAACCATCAATGATTGGCCTGCTCTTAGTAACATTTCAGGGCAGACAAACAAGGGATACAATGCATGCACACACTGTTTAGATGATACTAAAAGTGTATATTTGGATAAATGTAAGAAGGTTGTGTACCTAGGGTATCGCCGATTTCTTCCGAACCTGCATCCAGTAAGAAAGAAAGGCAAGCATTTCAAACGTCTGGCAGAACCCCGGAGGAAGCCTGTCCTCCGTACCGGTGAGGAGGTATTTGGTATGGTCAAGGACCTAGAAGTAATCTTTGGAAAAGGTCCTGGCAGTCTATCTGTTCCGAATGACGATGCGGGACACGCGCCCATGTGGAAGAAGCAATCTATATTTTGGGACCTACCCTATTGGAAAGTCTTAGAGGTCCGCTCTTCAATCGACGTGATGCACGTGACGAAGAATGTTTGCGTGAACCTGCTAGGCTTTCTAGGAGTGTATGGGAAGACAAAAGATACACCGGAAGCACGACAGGACCAGCAAAGAGCCTATGCATCCTGAGAACGAGAAGGGTAAACGATGCCACTTAACTCCTGCCAGCTACGCTCTTACCAAAGCAGAGAAGGAATTCTTTTTTGAATGTCTGAGCAGTATCAAGGTCCCGTCTGGCTTCTCGTCGAATATAAAGGGAATAATAAATATGGCAGAGAAAAAATTCCAAAACCTGAAGTCTCATGACTGCCACGTGATTATGACACAATTGCTTCCGATTGCATTGAGGGGGCTTCTACCTGAAAATGTTCGAGTACCCATTGTGAAGCTATGTGCATTACTCAATGCAATATCTCAGAAGGTAATCGATCCAGAAAGCCTACCAGGGTTACAAACAGATGTGGCCCAATGTCTTGTCAGCTTTGAGTTGGTGTTCCCACCATCCTTCTTCAATATTATGACGCATCTCCTGGTTCACCTAGTAGAAGAGATTGCCATTCTCGGTCTTGTATTTCTACACAATATGTTCCCCTTTGAGAGGTACATGGGAGTCTTAAAGAAATATGTTCATAACCGTGCTAGGCCAGAAGGAAGCATCTCCAAGGGCTATGTAACAGAGGAGGTCATTGAGTTCTTTGTTGATTTTATTCCTGACCTTAAGGCGATTGGTGTTCCAGAATCACGACATGAGGGGAGACTGCGTGGAAAAGGCACCCTAGGATGTAAAGCAATGATATGTAGGGACGGGCATTCTCTCAATCAAGCACACTACACGGTTTTACAAAGATCTATCTTGGTTGCCCCGTATATCAATGAACACAAGAATTTAATACGCCTCAAACACCCGGGGCAGTCTGATGAATGGATTATAAGTGAACACATGGCGAGTTTTGGCGGCTGGCTGCAAAGACTTCTCACGAATAACACCACTGTTGGGGATCAGCTGTACTTGTTGGCCAGGACACCGTCTTCGACTGTATGTACTTTCCAAGGGTACGAGATAAATGGGAATACATTTTACACGATAGGCCAAGATAAAAAGAGCACCAACCAAAATAGTGGTGTCCGCTTCGATGCAGCAGACGACAATGGGCAAAAGACCACGTATTATGGGTTCATAGAGGAGATATGGGAACTTGACTATGGACCTAATTTTAAGGTCCCCTTGTTTCGATGCAAATGGGTCAAGCTAACAGGAGGAGGGGTTGAGGTAGACAAGAAGTACGGAATGACAACGGTGGATCTCAACAATCTTATGAAGAACTTAGACGAACCATTCGTCCTAGCCAATGATGTGGCTCAGGTTTTCTATGTGAAGGACATGTCCTCCAGACCAAAAAAAAGAAAAAAATATGCAAACGAATACATCATATGATGAGCCAAAGCATCACATAGTTCTTTCAGGGAAAAGAAACATCGTGGGAATCGAGGACAAGACAGACATGTCAGAAGATTATAATAAGTTTGATGAAATTCCGCCCTTCACAGTGAAAACTGACCCAAGCATTCCATTAAGTAAAGAAGATGCTCCATGGTTACGTCTGAAGCGATCATAAGGAAGGGCATATGCCAAGAAGTTCATGCTCATATTATGTAACTCTAGTTCATGTTTTTAATATTAATACATGTCTTGAGTGTTAGTCATGTTTTGTGGATGGACCGGGTGTTGGAGATATGCCCAAGAGGCAATAATAAAGTGGTTATTATCATATCTTCACACTTATGATAAATGTTTACATACCATGCTATAATTGTATTAACCGGAAACATTAATACTTGTGTGATTTGTAAACTAAAATAAGAGTCCCTAGTAAAGCCTCTTGTTAAACTAGCTTGTTGGTTAATATATGATCATGGTTTCCTGATCATGAACATAGAGATGTTATTAACAACAGGATCATATCGTTAGGAGAATGATGTGATGGACATACTCCTATAGATAAGCGTAGCATAAAGATCAAGTCATTTAAATAGTTCAATTGCTATATGCTTTCTGATACATAGTAACCTAATTCCTTCGACCATGAGATCATGCATATCACCTTTACCGGATGGATGCTTTGATGACATCAAACACCACACCGTAACTGGGTGGCTATAAAGGTGGCATTGAGTGTTCGGAAAGTATTGGTTGAAACACATGGATCAAGAGTGGGATTTGTCCATCCATATGACGGATAGATATACTCTGGGCCCTCTCGGTGGAATGTCATCCAATTGTCTTGCAAGCATGTGACTGGCTCACAAGGGATCACATATCACGGGAACGAGAAAAGTGTACTTATCGGTAACGAGGTTGAACTAGGTATGCAGAGATACCGACGATCATAACCTCGGATAAGTAAACTATCGTGAGACAAAGGGAAATTGGTATCGTATGTAAGTGGTTCATTCGATCGCAAAGTAATCGTAGAAATATGTGGGAGCCATATGAATTTCTAGATTCCTCTATTGGTTTTTGATCGGAGAAGTGTCTCGATCATGTCCGCATAATTCACGAACCGTAGGGAGACACACTTAAGGATTCGACGTTGTTTTGAGTAG
Source organism: Avena atlantica (assembly GCA_910589765.1). Classification (NCBI taxonomy): domain Eukaryota; kingdom Viridiplantae; phylum Streptophyta; class Magnoliopsida; order Poales; family Poaceae; genus Avena; species Avena atlantica. Next base: position 535,835,296 of record OU342733.1, on the reverse strand, counting down.
TTATGGTATTATGAGAAAGAGACCGAATGTTGTTCGGAGTCTCGGATGGGATCCGGGATATCACGAGGTGATCCGGAATGGTCCGGAGAATAAGATTCATATAAGGAAAGTCCCGTTTCGGAGTTCGGGAATGATTCCGGTGTTTTCATCGGGAATGTTCTAGAAGGTTCCGGATTGTCCGGCACTCCGGGGGGGGGGGGGGGGGGAGGGTACATGAATGTGTCATTACATATTGAATGATTGCATCATGTACTAAGTGTTCTTTCTGTTCCAAATAAATGATTAAATTGAATCCTAAAACAGAAAAGTCAAATGGCCAGTTTAAAAGTCAAACGGCTAAAACAGGAAACTGTGGGAAACAAGCAAGAGGTGGTTGGAACCGACTTGGGGGAGGAGTCCCTCCAAGCCGGCGCGCCAACCAAGGCCGACTTGGGGAGGGACTCCCCTCCCCTTAGCCGCCCCTCCCACCTATAAAAGGAGGGGCAGGGCCTCCTCCTCTAGACACACAAGTTCCTATCCTCTAATCTCCGGTTTAGAGCCGTTTTGGTTTAGAGCTTCTAATTGCTCTAGCCTTCGGTTTAGAGCCTTCTAATTGGTGTGTCTAATCTCTAGACCACTAATAGCTCTCTCTCTCTCATACTCCACCATACTCGCTCCGGCTTAAGGCGAAGCCCTGCGGGATCTCCCCTCTACTTTCGGTACCACGCTGTTGTGCTGCCGGAATCACGAGGAGAGTGCTACAACCTCCGCTGCCTGCTGGAACAAGGGAGAGGAAGCTCTTCGTCGAGTACCGAACGTGTGACTGACTGCGGAAGCTCTGCCGGAACGCAGCGCCGGAAGGATCGTATACGCGATCTTGAGATCGGAAAGAGTACGACTACATCACCCACGAGAATCTGCTCTCGTTAAACACTTTGGAATCTTCGAGGGTAAGTTATTCCATCGACTCGTTGCTACAATCTAGTAGATAGATCTTGGCTTGTTTGTTTGTATGCGATAGAAAATTTTTGTTTTCCATGCTACGAACCCCTACAGTGGTATCAGAGCCGTGTCTATATGTAGATCTGTTGCACGAGTAGAACACAATGGTCATTGTGGGCGTTGATGCTTTTATTTTCGATTGCTTCTTGTGTACTTTGCATCTTGTGGTATGTTGGGATGAAGCGGCCCGGGCTAACCTTACATGACATCGTTCATGAGACTTGCTCCACGCTTGACATGCAACTTGTATTGCATAAGTGGCTTTGCGGGTGCCTGTTTCTCCTAGCATAGTTAAGATCCAATTTACAACGGGTGATTAACAATACTAGTATCAATGTTGTGGTTCATGTTCGTAAGTTAGAACGACACTTATTGTAAGCCCCAAACCACGTAAAACATGCAAAGAAAGTAGAGGCGTCTAACTTTGTTTTGCAGGGGTGTGCTGTGATGTGATATGGCCATGATTGTGATTATATATGATGTATGCAATGTTCCTTATTGTAAGTTGGCAACCGGCAGGAGCCATATGGTTGTCTTTAAATTCTGTTAAGACCCACGTGTCTATTCAAAGTAGTTGTAATAGTTGAAGCCGGTGGACGACAACCATGGAGAAGCATCATTGACCTTGATGCAATGTCGGTGATGATGGAGATCATGTTCGTGCTAGAAGATGGAGATCGGAAGCACAAAGAAGAAAGGCCATATCATATCACATATTATGAATTGCATGTGATGTTAATCCTTTATGCATATTGTATTGCTTAGTAGACGACGGTAGCATTATAAGATGATCCCTCATGCACATGAATTTCAAGTCATAAAGTGTTCACCCTTAGTTAGCACCGTTGCTAAAGCTTGTTGTTTCGAAGCACCACGTGATGATCGGGTGTGTTAGATTCTGCAAGTGTATACAACGTGAGCAAGCCAGATTTGCTCATGCAGAAACTAAGGTTTGATCTTGACGAGCCTAGCATGTACAGACATGGCCTCAGGAACACGGATTACCGAAATGTAGAGCATGAGTCATATAGTAGATATGATGAACATGTTGATTGTTCGCCATTGAAGCTATATCAACTCTCGTGATGATCGGTTTTGATGTGGTGGATTTGGTTCGTGTGATCACTAAAACAAATGTGAGGGATATTGTTTTGAGTGGGAGTTCACCTAGATTAATTTAATTATTAATTAGAACTCAATTTATCATAAACTAAATCAAAGTGAAATTGCATAGTTGTTGTAGTCATTGGCATCCGTTTACCACCTTACGCTTAGTTATAATTGAGATAATAGAACTATAGAATTCTGGTTAGTTACTTTACGAACTGGTATCGTATTGTTTTGAAGTGTTAATCTAAAGTTTAAAAGTCCTATTGCAAACTTTCAGTAAGTTCCGGTTACTCCATGAAGTTTAATAATTAGTATTAAATCAAGAGTAACAATTCCAAGTGTTAGTATCATGTTTGTTTCCATGATTCTTGATATTGAAAGGATTGTCTTAATATCAAGGTTATCTAGGATCTGAAAGAGTTGTTTCAGAAACCATGATGTGTGGAAGATATTGTGATATCTGAAACGAAGTTTTGGTTGCAACATGATAGAGTATAATATGGATAAAGTCATGTTCTCATATTTGATGAGAATTTGCAAAAGGTTGGAGACACTTGTTGTCCTAATCCTCCAAAAGGTTTTGGATAGCAACATTATACTCATAATTCATCGTTATAAGCTAACAGTAGCTTGATCATGGACGATTCCATGATAAGGGTGAATATTTGATGTAGGTAAAATGTTTACTACACCAAGAGATTACTAAAGAAAGGAATTTGAAAGAACACCAAATATTTGATGATGGTGATCTACTTCAAAGTGCAAGTCCAAAGACATTGCTATTTAATTATACACGCTTTGGACTATATGTCATATGTATGACTCCACTATTGATGTTGATAGATTCTTTCAAACAGAAAAGGAAATACTGAAAGAGAATCTCATAAATATATGGCAGAAAGGAAAAGACTAGAATTGTTCAGCTTAAGTATATAGATGATATACATGTTATGGTTATATTCTTTGCTTATTAAACAATGTGGTTCTCAAGTATTTGATACTGAATTTGTTGGTGTGAATCGTCATACGAAACAACACAATTCATGAACTACAATGGCCTAAGTAACTAGCAAAAGAATATGTGATGATGTTCATCGAGAACAAATAAAGGGTCATTGTGTTGCTCGTTAAACATCAAAGCTTGCCTTCAAAGATTTGTTTTATCAGGTATTATGAGAACAAAAGGGTTGTTCAAATAATTGTCGTAATCCATAAAAGATGGATTCGCAAATCTCGTTGGAGACATCACATCCATAAAACTAGTGCTAAAGATTTCGAAAGACAAATTGATTGAAAGATCACTTAGGAAGTGACATCGCCGTTTAAATTATACTAAAAAGAAAACATGAAGAAACTCCATGTTAATGGAATTTTGGAGTCGTTTGATTTTTGATCAAATGACACTTGTGAAACTTTCCTAGAGATAATTGAAACTTTGTTCATAGGCCAAAAGGGAACGAAAGACTAGCTTATTGGAATTTGTACATATTGTTGTACGAAGTCCATTATGTGTAGTCAAGAGCGATGGATTTTAACTTCATTTGCTTTTTCCGAAATTTTGAGTGAATATATGAATATTTACTTAATAAGGATGAAGTATGAAACATTTGAAAATTTCAAAGACTTTCAAGATGAAGTGCAAAATCATTGTAACAAGAATATAAACAGTTTATGATAAAGATCATAAAGGAAGATATTTGAGTTACAAAGTTTAGCATAATACCTAAGATTTATGGAATCGTTCCGTGGATTTGCATTTCCCGAAAGACCATAAGAGTATGGAGCATTCGAGATATGTAATTAAACCTTGTTTGACATGGTAAGATCAAAGGTATAATTCATAAAACTGCCATTATATTTTAAAGATTAAAAGCTTTAGAGATTACCGTTTTTCCACTGAAAAGAGCTCCATCATAATCCGTTGAAATGACACCATATGTTATGGTTTGGGATAAAACCCAAGTTGTACTTTCTTAAACATTGGTATGCTATGCATAAGAAAGATGTTTGCAACCAAAGTCGGATGAACCTGTCTTTGTTAAGTATTCCTTCATAACACCGGAGACAAAAGTGTTTGTCACTTAGAACGTCAAGTTTCTTTTAGAAGGAATTTTTCGTGAAAAGTTAAGTGGGAGGACAATAGAACTTTGATAAGGTTAAAAGAACCTTAGCTATATGTGCAGAGTTGCGCAACACCGAAAAGTGTTCTGGAGGTAGCAACAATGCTCATGGCTCACGTGCCTCAAAGGTTGTGGTCACGGAGATCTAAGTTCCTATTGGAACCAGTAGATCGGGTAAACAATCAAATACCAAGATTTGAGGGTTGAATCATTATTTGAGAATAATGAACCGACTACATGCAAAGAAGCGATGATGGGCCCTGACTCCGTCAAATGGCTTGAAGCCATAAAATCCGTGATAGTTCCATACACGAGAAATCAAGTTTTGAACTTGAAGGACCCTCGAGAAAGGTGTAAGACCTTACAGTTGTGTCTGGATCTATAAAGAAATAGACATGGATGTTTTACATCTATGAAATAGTCGACATGTTGGGAAAGAGTTCACAAAATGTTCAAAGGTTGACTATGACAAGATTTGATCTTTCATAGTGATATTTAGTCTAGACGGATTAATGTAGCAACCACTACATATAATTTTTTATATGGTAGTTGAATAAACAAAACAAGTTCTTCTAATAGAATCGTTACCTAGGACATGTGCATAACACGGTCCATAGGGTTTTGTTAATTCAAAAGATGCTAAAAGCGAATGCAAACTTCAATGGTTAAAGTGAGCATCGCGGAGTTGGAATCTTCACTGTGATGAAACTGTTAAAGGAGTTTAAAAGTTCATTAGAGACGATGAAGATGCTTGCATTTGCAAGAAATTAAGTGGGAGCGCTAAGACATGTTTCTAATAAATTATGTGGAAGACATATTGTTGATTGGAAATAATGTATCTTTTATTAACACATATTAAGAATTTCACCCCGATGAAAGACTTAGGCAAAACCCAAATATTTGGCATCAATAGACGCTAATATGGTTGTGCCAGAAGTACATAGACAAGATATTGAATGAGTTCAATATAGAAACTACAAGAGAGGTTCTTGTCGCACAGAAAGGATTGAATGAGTTCAATGTTGATGTTATATTCAAGTGTATTGACATTTGGTAAAGTGAAACAAATAATCAAGTATAGATTGATACTTGATGTATGAAATCACAAAAGAGTATTTATATCAATCATACTGTGATATGTACAAATCCAGATATGTCCTATGCTCTAAATGTTGTGAACATATACCAGAATGATTCGTAAGATGATCATTGGACAATAGTAAGGATATTCTGATGATCTTTTGGAAGAACTAAGAGTATAATATTTGTAGAAGTGACAAATAGATGGTTAGTTCATTGTAAAAGTACTACATTGATACTAGCTTTGTCACAAAGTACAAATTAAGTTTATCTCGATCTAAACTAAAGGTGGCACAATATAATGGAAAGTGAGTTCCATAATGGATTTGGATGAGTTCCAAAGTTAAAAGACATTATGACAGATACTACAACAAAAGGCTAAGTATATGACTGCTATTTTAGCAGCAAAAGAGGGCATTTGTGTCAAGTAGTTTGTTATCAAACTAGGTGTAGTTCACAGTGGGATAATACTATGAAGATATATTGTGCGACAATATTATCAACATGTTTTAACCCCAAAGAGCTAAAGGTCACACCGAAAGACCAAATTTATACAAAGCCATCTCATTAGGGAATGAGTGATGCGTAGAGACGCAAAGACATGCAATTACACACGGACCTGGAAGTGTCAGATCCGGAGATCAGTTGACCACTAGCAATCGTGTACATACAACACCGGAAAGCCATAGGTGTTGAATACACAAAGGTTTGAAACTAGATTATTGACTCTAGTGCAAGTGGGAGACTATTGGAGATATGCCCAAGAGGCAATAATAAAGTGGTTATTATCATATCTTCACACTTATGATAAATGTTTACATACCATGCTATAATTGTATTAACCGGAAACATTAATACTTATGTGATTTGTAAACTAAAATAAGAGTCCCTAGTAAAGCCTCTTGTTAAACTAGCTTGTTGGTTAATATATGATCATGGTTTCCTGATCATGAACATAGAGATGTTATTAACAACAGGATCATATCGTTAGGAGAATGATGTGATGGACATACTCCTATAGATAAGCGTAGCATAAAGATCAAGTCATTTAAATAGTTCAATTGCTATATGCTTTCTGATACATAGTAACCTAATTCCTTCGACCATGAGATCATGCATATCACCTTTACCGGATGGATGCTTTGATGATATCAAACACCACACCGTAACTGGGTGGCTATAAAGGTGGCATTGAGTGTTCGGAAAGTATTGGTTGAAACACATGGATCAAGAGTGGGATTTGTCCATCCATATGACGGATAGATATACTCTGGGCCCTCTCGGTGGAATGTCATCCAATTAGCTTGCAAGCATGTGACTGGCTCACAAGGGATCACATATCACGGGAACGAGTAAAGAGTACTTTTCGGTAACGAGGTTGAACTAGGTATGCAGAGATACCGACGATCATAACCTCGGATAAGTAAACTATCGTGAGACAAAGGGAAATTGGTATCGTATGTAAGTGGTTCATTCGATCGCAAAGTAATCGTATAAATATGTGGGAGCCATATGAATTTCCAGATTCCTCTATTGGTTGTTGATCGGAGAAGTGTCTCGATCATGTCCGCATAATTCACGAACCGTAGGGAGACACACTTAAGGATTCGACGTTGTTTTGAGTTGTTATGGTATTATGGGGCTTATAGCTCCTATGCGACGTCTTTACATGGAATTGGAAGGAACACGACATCGTTGAAAATAATAGCTCGCACGCGACACTTCTGAAGCGGCAAATAGCTCCCGTGCGACACTTCCACTTAACCCCACGAGACCGTCAACGAGTTCGAATCAGCTGAGCACAGTAGGACCCACAGCCTCTCCACGTCACGGCGGAACTCACCTGATGTCCACCTCATATCGTGGGACCCACCCTGTGGTTGAAGAGAGCCGTTGGCCCCGATCCGTCCCCGCACCCGAGCACTCCCGCCACCGTTCCAGCATCTCATCCCCTTCTGTTTTCTTCTCTGGCGAGCAAGTGCGGCAACGCCGGCGAGGGATGTCGAGCTCTGCTTCCTCCCACCGCTCATGGCCTCGGTATGGTGCGGTGCCGATGAGGAGGTGCCCCGATTGCCCCCGTACCGCGCCCCTGAAGCGGCTTGTCACATCCACCGACAAGAACGGCAACATTGGTCGGGAATTTGTGAAGTGTGAGAGCAAGCCCGAGCCGGGAAAGGTGAGATCTGAGTGTTCCGAGCGCCAATTTCTCGCTTTTCTTTGGAAATTTCATGCATTTCATCGAATTTGGGATTTAGGGTTCATCTCTGCGATTTCAGGACTTGCCAAAATGTGGGCATTTTGAGTGGCTTGATGAGTACATCGAGCGAATTGGGGTGGAGGTAGCATCCCGGGAGCTCGAAAACCCGTCCGTGGTGGAGCAATTGGGATGTGGCAACCCCATTTCCGCTGGTACTACGGTGGATGCGGAAGTGAAAGCCGAGCTAAAGAAGATGAACAAGCAGCTAAGGCAAATCATCGAATTGAAGAAGCAGGACAATCTGATGGCCGGTTTTTTTTATTTTTGTGTAATTTCTCTCGGATTAGTTTATCTCCTCATTGTTAGTCATTAGACAGCGCAGTCAGTGTTCGAGTGATGCTTTGTAATGGATGTAATGGTCTATGTCTTTGGCTTGAATAAAATGCAACACAAATTCGGGCTAATTTTGAGCTGCTCTGTTTTCGAAAGCAGTGTTTCTTCAGTTTCGTCAGTTTCGTCAGTTTCGTCAGTGTTCCTTTTATCAGTGTGCAGGGGGCGCCCGTGTGTAGGGGAGGGGGAGGGGTTGAAAAGTAAAAAAACAATTGACGAGGATTGAAAAAGGCCAGGCCCAAATATAACCTAGCCATGCCAAAATGGACGTATCCAGGCCCAATAGTAACTATATGTTGATTGGGCAAAAAAAAAGTACTCGCGTTACAATCTAAATAGGAACGTGTGAATCTGCAGATACTCGTGCTCAGGTTGCAATCTTTTTTTTTGCAAAAGTACATATATAAATGAAGTCCAAAGATATCCATTTAACTAACATAACTTGGGCGCTCCTTTAACTTATGTAAATATGTAAATGTCTTATTTGAAAATGAACCATGTGTTGTATGAACTTGTTTTTGTGTCTTTTGTTTTATACACTTGTAAATATATAAATATTGCACGAGTATTATATGAACTTGTTTTTGTGTCTTTTGTTTTATACACTTTTTGTTTTGGGTGTTTTGACAAATGACAATACAATAAAAATAAAACACAGATTGCAATGAAACAAGGGATAGATAATATTGGGGGCCGATAATATTGGGATAACCTTACTTATATTAGATAGATAACGGACATTACAATAAGAGCTCTTACAATAAAAATAAAAAAGTACATTAATATAGGGGAAGGGGCGGAATAGGCGCCCCGCCTAAACCCTGGGGTAGCCCCTAAACCCTAACCCCCTACTCCATCGGCGGTGGAGGCGGTGCCGGTGCAGCCGCATTCCGGGCCGCATCCCACGCTGCCCGCCTCTCCCGCTGCTCCCGCTTCCATTGCTCCTGCCGGAAGGCCCGGCCATTGGCCTCCCGTTGCTCCTCCTCCCACTGTCTGCGCCTTTTCTTCAAGGCGCGCTGGGCCGCCTTCTCCTCCCACTTGGCCATGCGAGCCTCCTCCCTTGCCTCCTCCTTCGCCGCCTTAGCCCAGTAGGCTTCGGAGGGGAGGTCGCCGCCGCCGGGGAGGTTGGGGACGGGGTTGTGGACGAGGGGACCCTGGTCTCCCCAGGGGCAGGGCGGGGACTTCTCCTTCTTGCCCCGCTTGGGGCGGGGGCGGCTCGTGGGCTGCTCCCACCACTGCTTGTGGTCCGGGTGGTTGTCCTCGTCGCTGAGTTCTTCGTCGGAAGGGAGGCGGAAGGGGGAGGTCGCCATGTCGGAGTGTTTGGGGGGCGGCTGGGAGGAGGCAAAGGGACGGGCTCGAGGTTGAAGAGATGAGGGGCAAGATGAGATGAGGAGGCAAAGGCGTTTTGCCTATTTATTGAGGGCGGAGCGTGAGGGGCGGCGTGGGAATCCAGCGTCGCGTTGGCGCAGACGCCGAGACGAGACGCGTCCCTGCATGCATGATCAATGCGAAAGAGACGGGAAGCGGGGCAGCGGGCGTGATCAATGCGAAAGAGAGAAAAAATAGCTAGGATGCGACGCCCCGCCCCTGCATGCAAGGGGGCCCGCATGCAAGCATGTGCATTAATTCGAAAGAGAGAAAAAAACGTCCAAGGTAGTTGTTCATTGGCACACGCAAGAAAAATCGGTGGGAGTAATATTGACTTTTTGTATGGCGCATGAACCAGATGGAAGTAAATTTGACTGAAGAAAGTTGTTCGACGTACACTTATTTAATGGGGCAGCGCTGTTGCACGCAAAATAGCTAGACTGCGACGCTAGGGGCAGCTGCTGCATGCATGGTGCAGCCCGCCCAGACGCCGAGACGAGACGCGTGCGCTGCGTTGCGTGTGGGTAGCGGGCGTGATCAATGCGAAAGAGAGAAAAAAAATAGCTAGGATGCGACGTACTGTAACCCCTGCACCGCCGCCCCCGACCCTGCATGCTGCATGCATGGTGCAGCCCGCCCCGCCCAGCGCCCCTCGCATGCCACGCTCGGTCCAACGGTCTCGAGTGTGCCAACGCTGTACGTTTGGCTTTAAAATTTGTGTACGTTTGGCTTCAAAATTTGTCCACAAAAAATGTACTTCTACCTTTCCAATGCACTTGGGCATCCACTATGTAGTCCATAAGGCTATCCACAAGCCAAAAAGTAGTCCATAAGACTTTAGCTATAAGCTGGGACCCACATGTATAAGGTAAACTTTAGCCATAAGGTGGGACCCATCTTCCTTGTAAAATCTTCCACTATGTATAAGGTGAACTTTAGCTATAAGCTGGGACCCACATGTCTCATCCTACATACTCATGTATGAGAGGGAAGAGAGAGTAAATTATTTTCTATTGCTTGTGGACAACCCATAAGCTTAAGGTCACCTACAAGCTTACGGACAACTCTTATTTCTTCCACTATGTATAAAGTAGACTACAAGCATTGCCACATAGGACTTAAGGTGTGGTTTTTTGCACATAGTGGATGCCCTTAGGTAGTAACATGCATGTACATGCAATGCCAATTAGGCAAATTGGTGACATGGCATGACAATTAATGAAGAAAGAGAGAGAGGTAGTAACTTAGCTAGTTACCATAACATCACACATAACCAAGATCATATGAGTCTACAACCTAATTAATTAGCTCTTGCATGACACCATACATATGTTATCACCCACTATGAAGGTAGTAACATCAACTAGTAACATGTGCAAGTTACTAGTCTTAGTTACTTAGCACTATGACCAGCCTAAGGCTATCCACAAGCCAAAATAACATAGATGTGGTATCATGCAAAGTCTCATTTATTACAATGAACCTGAGGGGAGTAAGTTTGATTGGAGAAAGTTGTTACACGTAAACTTATTTAATGCGACGGAGGGAGTAAATACGCTGCAGCGCTGTTGGACGTAAAATAGCTAGACTGCGACGCTAGGGGCAGCTGCATGCCCGCATGGTGCAGCCCGCCCCGCCCAGCGCATGCCACACTCGCATGCCACGCTGTTGCACGTAAAAACGATGAAGCCAATCAGATTCCAGAATCATCCATCCCACGGATCGCCAAGAGCTAGCCACGAAATCCTTCTAAGAGACGCCAACCAATCAGGTTGCAGAACAAGCCCTTCCACGGATCGCCCAGAGCCACCCGCGGAATCGGACGGTCCTCATTCGGCCTTAGGGTTAGATCTACGGTCCTCATTCGGCCTTAGGGTTAGCGGGGTTTAGGATGCAGTCAACGGGGTTTCACAAGTTTGACCAAACATTCAAATGTGCATAACTAATTCAAAAAAAATCAAAAAAATACAAAACCTTCGCATGGTGTCATGTTATGTCACATAGTTGTGAGGAAAAATATAAAACTTGGTCTATTGATCATATTTCAAAAAAACCTTCACAAAATGACCTATCTCCTCCGAGGTTTTCTGGCTTTCGGGTCAAATGACCAATGATATGGCTAGAATCAAGGCATAGTTTGTGATAATGTGCCCATATTTGGCATGCATGTCTATAATGGGATGACTAACAATGTTGTAGCACAAAGTTTTCCTTTTCGACGCACAGAAAAATCATTTTCTATTTTCTGAGTGCCGAAAGAGGGGGGGATTTGTGAAGCAACCACCAAATTGAAGTTTCAAAATGGTAACATCCTATTTTTCAAAAATACTAGACCACCTAGAATGTACAATTTCCCAACGTGAGTATCTCAAACCTTTTATTCCATCCCTGGTGAAAAAGACAAATCCTGCCGAATCGGCTGGAAGTGGGTAAGATATGAACTACAAGTACATGATTCCATGCTGATGATTTTTTGTAAAAATAATTTTTAGGTTCACAACATGCTATTTCATCAGAGATCCAATGGTAGTTTTGCGAGCCTCAGCCCCTAGCTAAGAATATTTATGAAAACCCTTCAAGTTTGACCAGACATTCAAATGTGCATAACTAATTCAAAAAAAATCAAAAAAATACAAAACCTTCGCATGGTGTCATGTTATGTGACATAGTTCTGAGGAAAAATATCTAACTTGGTTTTAGAAATGGTCAAAAAAAAACTTGCTTAGAAATGGGGTGGTTTACCCTAGCTTTGGAGCCCATTTCTACCCCATTTTGGGTGAGGGTGAGTTGTACTTCACAAAAGGGATCAGGGTGAGGATGAGTTGTATTGTACATATGAGAAAAACGTTGGAAGCTCATACAAACATAGAAAAGTGACATAGCTACATATGTTGAAATTCAAATTTACCATCATATTTGAATTTTGTCCAAATTATCAACAAGTGACAAATTATTATAATAACAAATGTTTACAACAACAAGTGCCAAATTATTACAACAACAAGTGTCAAATGTTTACAACAATAACAAATGTTTACAACAATAACAAATGTTTACAATAACAAATGTCTATTTCTTTTGGCTCTTCTTACCCCTCGTTTTCTTCTCCTTCACAAGTTTCACACCACACAATAGGTTTATGCTCTTCTTTTTCTTACCATTACCATCTGGCCTCCCCACAGCACGTCCAAGAGTCTCCTTCACCTCCTGCACCTCCTCAACAACCTCATGATCATGATCCAGAGCCTCAACAACTTGGTCAGTTTGCACCAGAGCCTCAACAACAGGCTCATTTTGCACCAGAGCCTCAACAACATGCTCATTTTGCACCAGAGCCTCAACAACAGGCTCATTTTGCACCAGAGCCTCAACAACAGGCTCATTTTGCACCAGAGCCTCAACAACAGGCTCATTTTGCACTAGAGCCTCAACAACAGGCTCATTTTGCCCCTCATTTTGCACCAGAGCTTCCAAATCAGAAACGGTGTGCCCTAAAGCCTCAACAGTTTGCACATCATCCTCCAAAACAAGTTCAGATTGCACCTCAGCAGCACCAAACATTATCTGGTTAGTTCTCTTCTTTCTTTGGCCATTGATTCTTGCCCTTTTCACTGGCCAGCATTCGTCAACAACAAGAGGTGGGCCTTTTTCTCCACGCTTCCTCCTGAAAACAAGCAAGTTAGCTGGGGGAGAAAAATCATCAACAAGAAATGGGATAGATTTTGGATGAACATACTTTGGCTTTTCAGCAGTGTATCTGCACTTGGTAGAGCCAGCTCGGTGTCCAAGTTCTTCACAGAGTTTGCATCTATTCTTGTTACCTTTTTGGGCCCTTTTTGGCTTGGCATCTTTCTTTTCATCTTTCTTTCCCTTCTTGCTGCTCCCACCTTTCTCAAACCAAGCCTTGAATCTACTCTGCTTGGGCCTGCCAGCCTTTCTTTTCATCAAAGGAGGACACAAGGAGAACTGAATGTCCACTTCAGGCCACTGAGACTGATCTTTAAGTGCTGGAAGTGGTGTTCCATATGCAGCCTTGAATTTTGCTACAGAATAATACTCATGCAAATATGGGTGCATATTTAGCTTGTGTTTGGAGGCCAAGAAAAGTATGGCATGCTCACAAGGCTTCCCAGTGTGTTGCCACTCAAGGCATGTGCATTCATGCAATTGAGTGTCAACAACATGCCTCCTGCCAGTCTTTGTATCTCTGACTTCAGCACCCCACAATGAGGATTTCTCAACACGCAAATGTGCAAGATTTCTGCTCCTGTTGACCACCTGCTGCACAACATCAGGAAGCTTATCTCCTTGAAGAACATCACCAAGCCTTCTTCTCAATTCCCACAACCTCATGATCATGATCCTGATCTGGTCAACCATGTCATGGACAGGCAAGTCTTTTAACTCCTTCACTTTGTTGTTGAAACTTTCTGCCAAATTATTGTTGATATGATCACATTTGATGGCAGTGTTAAAACCAGACCTGTACCATAAAAGAGAATGGTAGGTTTCCAACCATGTACAAAACTTGACCCTATCCTCCTCAGAGCATGCCGCCTTAATCTTCTCAAGGTGATATGAATGTGTCTGCCTGGTGTAAGATCTTGCTGCTGGCCACATGCGTCCAAAATCATCTCCTCTGAATTTTTTGATCAAATTCATCCACATATGGCCGAAGCACTCCCTCTGCTCAGCATGAGGGAAAACAATCTTCACTGCATTTTCTAAACCTTTACATGCATCTGTGTGCACTGCCAATGGAGAGACTGGCCCTATGCATCTTTTCAACTGCATCATGAACCATGTCCATGATGCCTCTGTCTCAGACTGAAACATGCCAATAGCTACAGGGAACATCCAATTGTGTCCATCTAAAGCATTGCATGCTGCTAGTTGACCATTCCACTTTCCAGTCAAGAAAGATGAGTCTATACTCAAATATGGACGGCAACCTGCTTTGAAGCCATCGATGCAAGGCTTTAAAGCCATGAAGAATTTAGAGAAGAAGACTTTCCCATCAGCTGTTACCTCAGTATCTATCTCCACAACACTGCCAGGTGACCTCTTCTCTACTTCTGCTTTGAAGTTATAAAGCATTCGAAAGGTATTTGCCCAATCACCATATAGCTCTTTCATTGCCCTTTGCTTTGCCTTCCACACTGTAGTATAATTCAGCTTAATGGGGTACTGCTTTTCCAAGTCTATTTTCAGTCTCTTTGCAGTGCTGTTTGGTGTTGTGGCTAAAATGGGCTTGATCTTTTCTGCAACCCATAATTGTGATGTCATCTTTGTAACTGTTTGAGAACTTGTAATGCAAGTATGAGGTTTTGGAATTTGATTCACTCTTATTGTCCTTCCATCAGGTTGGCGTCTAGCAGATATATACCACTTGCAAGGCTTGGCACCACCATCATAACCTATGCATTTTGCATAGAACTTCTTTTTATCAGTCCACATAGTCTTGGTAGCAAACTCACGTTTGACTGCATATGTCCTGAAACACATCCTGAATTCATCCATGCTTGGAAACAATCTCCCAACTTCAATAACTGGGTCCTCTTTGTCATAAACTGTTACTAGCTCATCATCATGTGCATCATCTACATGAACTGCAGCATTTTCCAACAACTCTAGATCTATATCTGTCTCTTCATCTCTTAAATGGTTGTCACCATCATTTGCAGCTTCATCCCTCTTCTTCTCCTTGTCTCTGTCATCTATAGGAATGCCAAAAAGCTTTGCCATTTCAATGTCATCTATTGGTGCAATGACCAAATCAGTGCGGTCATGTATCTCAACTGAATTCCAATCAACAGTTACAATCCTTTGTGCATTACCATCTGCAGCCTCCCCTTGTGCATTAGCATCATCATCCTCCACTGTTAACACTTCCAACTCAGTAAGTATAGGCATTACTTGCCTTTGTGCAGCCCAATCATCCTCGACCATCTGAGCAGCCAGCTTTGAGGCCACATATCCAACCCTCGAATCAGGTTTTAGATCAATGAGCTCTGCTAAAAACAGAACAGTTTTTCTTGTCCAACCGTTTCTCTCATCGATTTCATCAACTATATGTTCCCCTGTCTCAACCCTAACATAGTCACATTTGCAATCATCAAATCGTAACAAAGAAACTTCTTGCTCTGGCCCCCAAACCACACTATCCCCAATTTTTTCCACCATTTCCCTTACTGCCTCCTCTCCCATGTTTATTAGCTCTTGGGGATCAACATGTTCTAATTCCACCTCCCATTTAACAACCGTGTCTCTCTCAATGATTTGCGTGCTGCCATCAACTAAAACAGCCCTAGAGGGAAAGAAATTGATGCGAAATTCGAAGGTTTGGCGCGCAACATCGTCTCCCCTGTTTTTGGCGGGCACTGTGAGCTAGCGGAAGCGAACAGAGAGCTCAACCTTAGATAAATTAAGTGCAGAGATACGGGATATACCGATTAGAAGTGCAGGGATACGGGATAAACTTCTAGCATCAATGGGCACGCTCAGATCTCGAATTGAGAAGAATGGGAGAGGAATTAGCTTTCAAATGGCACTCACCACCTTCGTCGTCGAACGAAAGCGCCGCCGCCTAAATTAATTTCCGTGCCGCCGCCGCCGGCGCCGAGAACGATGGGTGAGGTCCGCCGCCACCGTCGGGGAAGCTATAGTGAGTGTTACGCGCGCTCTCGGTCGGAAGCGGTTGGTTTGACTGGCTGTCCCAACCAACCGGTTTGGCTTAACCCTAATATTGGAACAAAGTTAAATGTGTCCTTACGACCGATTTAAGACCCGTGTGGCCCAGGGATATTAGTTGCCTCACATCCGTCGCATGCGAGCTATTCTTTTCAACGATGTCGCTTTCCTTCCAATTCCACGTAAAGACGTCGCATAGGAGCTATAAGCCCGGTATTATGAGAAAGAGACCGAATGTTGTTCGGAGTCTCGGATGGGATCCGGGATATCACGAGGTGATCTGGAGAATAAGATTCATATAAGGAAAGTCCCGTTTCGGAGTTCGGGAATGATTCCGGTGTTTTCATCGGGAATGTTCTAGAAGGTTCCGGATTGTCCGGCACTCCGGGGCGGGAGGGTACATGAATGTGTCATTACATATTGAATGATTGCATAATGTACTAAGTGTTCTTGCTGTTCCAAATAAAGGATTAAATTGAATCCTAAAACAGAAAAGTCAAATGGCCAGTTTAAAAGTCAAACGGCTAAAACAGGAAACTGTGGGAAACAAGCAAGAGGTGGTTGGAACCGACTTGGGGGAGGAGTCCCTCCAAGCCGGCGCGCCAACCAAGGCCGACTTGGGGAGGGACTCCCTTCCCCTTGGCCGCCCCTCCCACCTATAAAAGGAGGGGCAGGGCCTCCTCCTCTAGACACACAAGTTCCTATCCTCTAATCTCCGGTTTAGAGCCGTTTTGGTTTAGAGCTTCTAATTGCTCTAGCCTTCGGTTTCGAGCCTTCTAATTGGTGTGTCTAATCTCTAGACCACTAATAGCTCTCTCTCTCTCTCATACTCCACCATACTCGCTCCGGCTTAAGGCGAAGCCCTGCGGGATCTCCCCTCTACTTCCGGTACCACGCCGTTGTGCTGCCGGAATCACGAGGAGAGTGCTACAACCTCCGCTGCCTACTGGAACAAGGGAGAGGAAGGTCTTCGTCGAGTACCGAACGTGTGACCGACTACGGAAGCGCTGCCGGAACGCAGCGCCGGAAGGATCGTCTACGCGATCTTGAGATCGGAAAGAGTACGACTACATCACCCACGAGAATCTGCTCTCGTTAAACACTTTGGAATCTTCGAGGGTAAGTTATTCCATCGACTCGTTGCTACAATCTAGTAGATAGATCTTGGCTTGTTTGTTTGTATGCGATAGAAAATTTTTGTTTTCCATGCTACGAACCCCTACACCGGGACTATGAGAAGACGTTGTCCCGATTCGTACTTACCTTTAAGATCTGATCTCCAAACGCGCGCGGTCACATATTAGGGAGTGCCTCTATGACCAGTTTCTTGGAGATGCCGGAGGACTAGGCTCCGTCGGCATCTCCCTGAAACTGGCCGTAGTGGTGTCCCTGCTCTCGAAAACCATCTTGCAGCTTTGTAACTTCTCTAACTAGATCAATACACCAGGAAGCTAACTAATTTCACATATTAGGGAGTGCCTCTATGACCAGTTTCTCGGAGATGCCGGAGGACTGGGCTCCATCGGCATCTCCCTGAAACTGGCCGTAGTGGTGTCCCTGCCTCAAACTGGCTGGAGGACTGGACTCACAAGGATGCCTATTTATAGTACAAGCAGCTCGACATAGTGTTGACACTTACAAAATAATGTCGACACTCACCCCTATTATTAGTGTTGACTCGTGTTTTGTGCCGGATGGTGTCTACAACCGGGACTAAAGGTTCATCTTTAGTCCCGGTTGGTGTCTCCAACCGGGACTAAAGGTTCATCTTTAGTCCCGGTTGGTGTCTCCAACCGGGACTAAAGGTTCATCTTTAGTCCCGGTTGGTGACACCATCCGGGACAAGGTACACGCCGCATGACATAATGTCGACATTCACTCACCCCTATTATTAGTGCTGACTCGTGTTTTGTCCCGGTTGGTGTCTCCAACCGGGACTAAAGGTTCATCTTTAGTCCCGGTTGGTGTCTCCAACCGGGACTAAAGGTTCATCCCGCCATTTTTTCCCGCCATTTTTCTTCCCGCCATTTTTCTTCCCGCCAGTTCTTCCCTCCAGTTCTTCCCGCTAGTTCGCTATATATATATGTAGGGGGTTGGCCTCCATTGTCATTGCACATCTCTAGACTCATATCTGCAACCTCATCACTCTTTCCCATGGCTTCCAACGTAGCACTAACCCCCAGGGAGGCGGAGGCGCTTTGCGCCTCGAACTACCCCTGCCCGCCGGGCTACTGTGTCCCCGTCGGCTGGATGCTGAGCGTCGGAGGCGTGCCGGTTCCTCCTGTCCCTCTAGGTGTGGCGCGCCGGATGGCCATCACGAACCACTACTACTTCGAGCTCACGCCGGAGCAGCGGAGGAATCCTAGATGGCATCCCGACTATTTCCCTACTTGGGAAGCCTTCTTCGTGGATCGGCATGAGAGGGCGCTCGCCAGGCACGAGGAGGACGGCCCACCTCCTCCTAACTTCAACGAGGCCGTCCGTCGGCTATGGTGGCGCGGTCGGACTCTCCAGAGCGTCATGGCCTATGACAATGCCGCCGACTCTAACCCCCGTCTGCGCTACCCTCAAGTCCAGCCCACGCGCTACCCTCAAGTCCAGCCCACGCGCTACCCTCAAGTCCAGCCCACGCGTACTCTCTAGAGGTTCAATTACGGCGACCCCGACGACGACAGCGATGACGGCGGCGGCGAGTACGACGACTACAGTGGCGAGTATTACAGGTGTAGGCAGGAGCATGACTGAATCACTCCAACATTCCGAAATAAGTTCGGCCGATTGTTACTTAATCTGGCCATGTATCTTAATTTTCAGTTCTTTTATGTATCTTAATTTTCAGTTCCAGTTCGGCTTTATGTAACTGTCTCAAAATGACCTATCTCATTCGAGGTTTCTTGGCTTTCGGGTAAAATGACCAAGGCTAGAATCAAGGCATAGTTTGCAAGAGGAGTTTTCCTTTTTATCGCACCAAAAAGGCATTTTCCATTTTCCGAGCATAAAAAACGGACGGTTTTGTGAAGCAACCACCAAATGGCTAATTCAATAAACCACCAACACATTTTTAGGTTCACAATATGCTATTTTATCAAAAAACAATGCAAGTTGAGCGAGGCTTGGTGAGATACAAAAGATGCGACATTTAAATATCCAATCAATTTAAAAATGTTAATACAAAAGATGCGGCATTAAAATATGATTTGATCTAATAAAAATCATTTTTTAGATGCTTAATATTTCTTATGTTCAAAGTTTTAGGATTTAACAATTTATTTTTGTTTGAATTGAATAATCAAAATTTATATGTAAGTGTTTTAGTTATTTTAAAAAAATTCATGTGAAGTAAATATAAAATGATTTACATGAATGGATAGATATTATTTTTCTGAAAATTATGATATATTATTCATATTTTTCTGAGTTGAAACGAAAAAGATATGAATTTTCTAAATTCATATCATATTTTTTGAATTAAAAAAGCCCCTTTAATGCATGAAATAAATGCTCCCCCTTTAACACCGGTTCCAGACAGGAACCGGTGTTAAAGGGTGGGGGCATTTATTTCGTTTCCCACGCGCACCCACCCCTTTAACACCGGTTTGTGGTAGGAACCGGTGTTAAAGGGGGGGGGTTAATAAATACGCGCGCAAACGAATTCCCCCCTTTAACACCGGTTCCTGCCACAAACCGGTGTTAAAGGGGGGGGTATTAAATGCGCCCCTTCGCTCCTTTCTTCCCCTAGAGCCAGATCGCGCCACCGCCGCCAGAGCCCCGAAGCCCTCGCCGTCGCCGCCCTCGCCACCGCGTGCGCGCCACCGCCACCGCGCGCGCGCCACCGAAGCCGACGACCGCCACCGCGCGCGCGCCACCGAAGCCGACGACCGCCACCGCCACCGCGCGCGCGCCACAGCCGACGACGACGCCGGCACCGTGGTGAGCTAGCGGACCTCCCTCTGTTTCCTCCCCTTCTCTGTTTCGTCGCCGGCGCCCCCCTTTGCAGGCTGCGCTCTGCCACGTCGCCGACCGCCTCTGTCCGGCCGCCGTTGCAGCCTCTGTCGGGTGGGTGCGCACGCCGCCGCGGCACCGAGCGGTTCGGGTGGGTGCGCACGACGCACCCATCCTGTCGCTCTCCGTCGTGGTCGCGGTTCGGGTGGAGAGCGGTGGTTAGAATCATGTAGAATCATGTTCGGGTGGGTGCGCACGAGGCAGCCGCCGTAGCTCATCGCCGTCCGCGTACTCCGCTAGGCACACCGCACACGTCGTCTCGGTGTCCGCCGCCGCCTCCTCCTTCGTCTGCTCTATACCTGGCGGTGGCGCAACAGCCTGATGCGGGCTCGGCGAGGAGTACACCGTCGTAGGGAACGCGGACAGGACGACCTCCTCGATCTCGGCGGCACACGTCCGGGGGAGACCGAGCTCCACGTCGTCGGCCATGCTCCGCTGCGACGACGAGGCGTGCACCGCCGGCTGGCGGCGGTTGGAGCAGAAGTAGGCGACGAGGGAGAGAATGACGAGCGCGGCCATGGAGGCGCCGATCAGCACGCTGTCCCTGGACATGGTCGCAGCTAGCCAAGGTCCTGGTCGCAGCTAGCAAAGCAGCGACGACAATCGCTTATCTACACACTTGGTCCGCGCGGCCACCTCATCACAGTCAGACCAAACCTCCACCGTCGTCGTCACTCAAGATTCGTGCAGCCCAAATTAAATACTGCCAAGGAATTAGCCCTTACTCGCAAGGATTAACGCGGTTATTAATGGCGACGAACAAAGCATCAACCGCGTCTTACTTTTACGGTTTCTGGTCAAATTCGTTGCTTGTTGCGTGAACGGTTCCTCATGAGATAACTTATGTTCCTAGGACCTTTCTCTCAATTTTTGTACGACGACTTTTTCACTAGCTTTAGATTTGACAAATCAAAATGAGCACACAGATTATCTGCAGTAAAGCTGCCAAATAATGCTCCATAGTTAATGATGGAGGAACATGATTCTACATGACAAATCAAAATGAGCACATTAAGGTTATGAAAGAGTTACCGAGAAAGATTCAAGTTAATTTACCTACGTCCTAAGTTAATTAAGGTTATGAACAGCGCCCGTTTTAGGTAGGCCGCATCACCCTACCTCGCGCTCCCTAGGTCGCTCTCCAACGCCGCCAGCCTCCGGTCAGCCACTGTAGCTAGCCCCTCTCATATGCATCCGGGATTTCTCCGAATTAGGGTTTGGACCCCTCGGAACTCGTTTAAAATGATCAAGCATCCTTAGGGTTTTAATTTCATTTGTGTATTTTTGTATAAATAATATGTATATTTGTCTATGAATCCAAGTCCACTTGAATGTTTACACTCTTACTCTAGATAATATTATTGTTTTAGAAACTATGGATCCACTTAGTAGAAACCTTGAAGAAGAAGAAATAATGGAGAACATTATTGATGAGGACACCTCACAATATCTGAACTTGGAGGGACATGATGACGACAGCTCAAGTACTAGTCATGGAGAAGATGAAGACTCCGGTGAACGCAATTTAATGGTTACAAAGTCCGGCGAGGTATATGCATTGATTAAGCCTCTGCTGACTTCCACAAACAATCTTCTCCTACATGTATTAATTAATGCTTCTTTCTTCTTTTAGCCCTCTGGATCGACCAGCCAGCAACCATCTTCTTCTACGAAAAAGAGCAAGCGAGGCGCGAGCCAGCGGTTGAAAGATCGTGCAAAGTTCTCGATCGAAGCAGTCCGTGTTGATGGCAGGCCGATGTAGCCCAAGAAGGCCGCAGACAAATTTGTACGTCAGGCTGGAGTTCTTGTTAGGGACCAAATCCCAATCACAATTGAAAATTGGAATAAGCCAAAGAGGAGGATGAAAACAACCCGGTTATAAAGGGAAAGGTCAAAGAGTGGACTCTAAAGAAGATGGCCGAGGCTTTCCGCAACTGGAAGACAAAATTGAACAAATTTGTCAAATCTGGCGAGACTCCAAATTTCGAAGACGCATATTATGCGAAGATAAGACCTCACTGGCCCGAATTTAAGACATATAAAAAAAGTGCTATAGCTAAAAAGAGGTCAGAAACCAATACGCTTAATGCCCTGAAGAAGGAATATCACAAGAGGACGGGGTCAGGTGGCTACATATCTCAGAGGCCTAAGTGGGAGGAAGCTGAGAAGGCCCTGCGCGAGAGAGGGATCACACCCCAGACAGATGGGTGGGACCTACGTGCAAAGACTTGGTTCTACGGAATCGGGGCAAGGTTGGACCCAGAAACAAGATTGTGTATCTTCCCAACCATCCTTGCCAAACCCGTCACTGAACTAATCACGGCATGCGAGGAAACATCCGCCAGGACCTTCCATCCCGACAGAGAGAATGGCCAGCTCACACGCGCCATCGGTAAAAAAGAACACCCTGGACATGCACGAGGCACAGGGGGTATGACATGGAAGGATGGGTTTGCCGACTGGAGCGACTCTTACAGATGGCGCGGCAGAAAAGAAAAAGAGCGTACAGAGTGGATGACACAGATAGAACATGCACTTACGGCGCTGCAGGCGCAAGTGAATGCACAACAGAGCCATCAAGCTACCGGCCCAGACTCTGCGCGGAAAAGCAGTGTGGCTTCCACGGAGAACGTGCAGCCCACGCTTGAAATGACGGGTCCTCGATACCCCGTGGATGAGATCACGGAGAGCGAACACGCTGAGCTGCATGTGAGATTAATGGGCTTATCCATTAAGGTGGCTGTCGGCTATGCCTTACCTCCTGTAGCTGGTGGAACTTACCACTGCCGACCAATTCCAGATGGCTATTCTATTGTCGGGATGGATGAGGTTGTGAAGGAATATGAGGAAGCACAGCTTGACCATGCTACAGGTGAAGGGGAAACTCAACTCAAATTTGCAGTGAAAACAACCATTCTTTGGAAGAAGGAACACATTGTGCTTCCAAATTGGAGGTCACTGGCACCCCCGCCGTCTCCGCAGCGTCAGCAGTCTGAGCCGCTTCAGCTATCTCCTGCGCGGCAGCCATCTCCGGCGCGGCAGCCATCTCCGGCCCGTCAGCCATCTCCTGCGCGGTAGCCATCTCCGGCCCGTCAGCCATCTCCTGCGCGGGAGCCATCTCCGGCCCGTCAGCCATCTCCGGTGCTTCATCCATCTCCTCAGCGTAAGCGGAAGAGCACTGCCACAAGGAGCATCAGTAGCACTGCCACAAAGAAATCCGCAGGAAACCGTACGCCAAAGAGTTCAAAAACCTACGTCCCGCAGCCTTCCGCCAAGCCATTGCCGGTTTTACCGTGGAATCGCAGCGACGAGGAGACCAATAGGATCTCGGAAGAACAGGTCAAGAAATTCTTTGCACCTAGACGTGCCGAGCCAAAGGAGAAAATAGATCCGGTGGTGGTGGAGAAGTTTTACAATAATCTTTTGAAACCTGAAACCCCACTTGTGCCGGACTACGAGCGCCAGATTTTGAAGGCGGATGCAAGGCGCCGTAGGGAGACTGAAAGTAGCAGTCGTGAGGCACCCCAGAAAACAGTTCCCATGCTCGGAGAACTCTGCCACGGCAGGGAAACGGCCTAAATCTCTGCCGCGGCAGAAGAACCTTTAACACCGGTTCCAGATACGAACCGGTGTTAAAGGGGGGGCCTAAGGCCTGCGGCAGCCCCACGTGCACCACCCGTTAACACCGGTTCGTATAAGAACCGGTGTTAAAGGGGCCCCCCTCTAACACCGAAACCTCAACAGCGGTTGGGGAACCGCTGTTAGAGGGCCCTCCCAACCGGAGTTAAAGGGGGGGCTCTGCACTAGTGTACCTATATAGACATGATACGGTATATATTCTAACAACCCCCCTCAGTCGAAAATGGGCGTCCGACGAATATTAAGACTGTCTCGAAATCTAAGAAGAGAGGCGACGGTAATCCTTTGGTGAAGATGTCCGCGAACTGAGATGAACTAGAAATGTGTAGAACCCTAACCTCGCCAGTTGTCACGCGATCTCTAACGAAATTTAGATCACTCTCCACATGTTTCGTGCGCTGATGATGCACTGGATTCTGTGTCATGTAAACTGAAATCACATTGTCACAAAAGACGAAGAAAGCATCAGACACCGGTCGATGAAGCTCCTGAATTAGTTGTCATAGCCAACACAGTTCGGCCATCACATTTTTTACTGCCTCTAGGGTTCGTAGCATAGAAAACAAAAAAATTCCTATGATGGGAACAACTAAGTACCAAGATCTATCTACTATATACAAGCTACGGGTGGATATACATGTACGGGTTCGTAGCATGGAAAACAAAAAATTTCTACCGCATGCACACAAACAAGCCAAGATCTATCTACGTGATTGTAGCAACGAGTCGATAGAAGCACTCACCCTCGAAGATTCCAAAGCAGTTAACGAGAGCAGATTCTGGTGGGTGATGTAGTCATACACTTGCCGATCTCAAGATCGCGTAGACGATCCTTCCGGCGCTGCGTTCCGGCAACGCTTCCGCAGTCGGTCACACGTTCGGTACTCGATGAAGACCTTCCTCTCCCTTGTTCCAGTAGGCAGCGGAGGTTGTAGTTCTCCCCTCACGATTCCTACAGCATGACGGCGTGGTGTCGGAAGTAGAGGGAAGATCCCGCAGGGCTTCGCTTAAGCCGGTGCGAGTTATGGTGGATTAGGGTTTTCCGGAGATCTAGGGTTTAGAAGACCGGGAGGAGGAGGAGGTGTCGGCGGCGACGGCGCGTCGGCGGCGGCGGCGCGACGACGACGCGGGTGTGGGGAGGGCTTGGCTCTTGTGGTGTTGGGGCAACCCTCACCCTCTATTTATGAGAGGGAGGGGGCAGCCTTGGGAGGGGTGGGTTTGAATCTAAACCCAAACCCAAGTTGGATTGAGAGAAGGACTTGTTTCTTCTTCCACTAGGAAACCATTGTTCCAGTTTGACTTTTCAAACTTCCCGTTTGACTTTCAATTTAGAGCTTTAATTCTCTTTCGCAAATTCCCACACCAAGTGACCTAGGATATGATCCAATCATTCCACTTATCCATGACACATTCATGGACCATTCCGCTTCCGGTCTGGTGAACCTTCTAGACCCTTCTAGAACCTCTCCGATGAAAACATCAGAATCTTCCCGAACTCCAGAATCGGTCTGTAACACCCTCAGAATCGGACCTATGCAAGTTTGAGCAAACTTCGCCAAACCCGCATAGAAACGATTCAAAGGTGCCCACCAGGCACTTTCGTGCGGGTGGAAAACGAAGTAATAACATTACACAACAGTCCTCGATGGGACCCACAGAACAGATATATATATAAGCGACTCCATGAGTCAAGAATACAGATATAATATACAAAGATCCAAATCACCTTGAAAACGATAGTGCGTCCCGCTACGGACAAGAAGCAAATGGGGCTAAGAGCCCTGAAGAATAACCAATGACGTCCATAACCCTGCCCAGGCCAAGCCGGAAGGGTAACCCTGCTAACGGCGTCGATCTCAAAACCTGCTTAACAAAAGGGGTGCCGACAAAGGGCAAAGCAGAAAAACAAAGAAGGAGCGTCAGTACTGAGGCCAGTACACGGCGAGGCTAGAATTCGGCGGTCCTCGCCTACATCGGTATGGTGGACTGAAGCGGCAGCGGCAGCATGCACTAAACAACCTATAGAGACTCGATACAACTGGCGGTTATCAGAGAGGGGTAAGAATGACCTAACCGGATCCAACCCGAAGCTAACACCAAACAAACCCATCCTGGTGTTTCCCCCTCGAAACCAAACGAGGAAGTCAACCGAGGAACTCACACAGTTGGCAGTTTTATTTATTCAGTTATCGTTGCAGCAATTACTAGTCAGGTTTAGATAATCATACTGATAAAATAAGCAGTGGGCACTTTTAGTTAACCATTCCGTGATAGTTGCAACAATTACTAATCAGGTACAGATAGCATGAGATAAACCCAAAAACCCAGCAGTTGTTGGTACTTTTATTCAGCCATTTCGTTGTAGTTGCAAGATTTAATAGTCAGGTACAATTGTCGCAAGCGACAACCAAACAAGCAATTGTGGGCAGTATTAATTAGCCATTCCGTTGTAGTGGAGCTGATTACTAGTCATTATAAGTCAAATTTATAGCAGTAAACTTTAGTTATGCTTGTCTATGATCGAGATACTGTGCTCCAAGTCGTCCATATCCGCGGACACGGCTTTCAGAAAGTTTTACCCGGCCGGGGTGCACCAATAGCAACACACACTCGATCAACCTCGGAAAAACCAAATCAAAACCCAACGAGGCTTTCACGACTGAACAATCACAGGATTCAGAAATATTTCAGGGGGCCACCCCTTGGAGTACACCCGCAACGAAGTAAGCTAGCTCCGAGACGGACCCCAAAGTTTGTGGGGCCGGCGGTAAACGACAGCAGGTCCCCAAACGGGGACTGTCGATACCACGTAAACGGGTCACAAGCCCTAAACAGTACAGTGTGCTCTTCGCACAAACGTAAATAAAGCAGTAGCATGGCATCAGTACAGGATCGTAAATAAAACCTCAAACTAGTTTGTGGCCCCTAGAAATAAGACTGAATCAAGCTCTGGCTCAGGGGGGTCCCATATACCTCCCGGATGTGGATAGCGCGATAAATCAAGGAACAGGTATCAAGTACTCGGGGTCTTACGGGACACAAGTGGGCGTTCGGAAACCAAATATTTTCTATCACCCACCGATGCCTCTGCTTATTTCAATTTTAGTTGTTAAACAGAAATTAAAGTGAACAATAAGTAAAACTAGAACCATCTCCATCATCAACTTGCGGCAATACATCAGCAACTGTGGCATTTGACAACTCGTGACAGCACTAGAGCAAGCAACTACGACGCGCAGGTCCAACTATCTACCAAACATCAGGTAATAGGATGGGTCCAAGGCAATATAGGGCTGCACGGTATATCACAGGTACGGAAACTAAAGCATCGCAACACAGATAGCAAGAGATCAACAGGAGGGAAGTAAATACTATAAAAGTAAGATAGGTAGAAAGGGGGAGATGCTCGCCTGAAAACATTGCCGAAGGTTCATCCGAAGATCGGGGCGAAGCTCACATCAACTCAACGACCTTATCCGCGAAGAAGCAAAACACTAGAATAACACCGGATGCAATATTTAATACACGGCAGAAGATCGGCATGGTGCATGTATGCTGTATGGCATGGCAAAGTGCGATGCAATTAGGTCAAGATTAAGCGGAACCGGGGTCCCGACAATTACTTAGGTGGTTCAAGTTGCTTAGATCCCCGCAAATTAAATGTTGTTTACATGGCAAAAGATAAGATACCGGTTCGCTACTCAAGTTTAAATGAGGCCAATATAAGGCTAGATTTGCTCGCATATGGGCCCCATATTTAATTGTTAGGTGAATCGGCATAAGGCCCCCAAACCACATGATTATGCATGCAAGTATGACAATTCAATATGCATCAATTGTTATTATATTATAAAATAGGGTTCTCGGATAAGGGGTTCACACATTGCGGGGTCTCGACGGTCTTGGGGTTCCGGGGTCCGGGGTCGGTCTCAGGGTCCAGGGTTCGGCGGATTGTTCTCGGGCTCCGGGGTTAGGGTCTTCGGATCGGGGTAGATCTTGTCGTTCCGGGAAGCCGGACTTGGTTCGGTGTCGGGACGCATCGGATCTTCCGGGTCGGTGTCGTTCTTGTCGTCGCGACGGTCTTGTCGCAATCGCAGTACGCGGGTCAGGTGGTGGGTTCTTCACCTCATATGAGATCCTGGCGTCCGGAAGAGAGTACTTGTCGCGCATGTGGCCTTAGGGTTCGATGACGATGATCTTGTCGTTTCGATGCCGGGGTCCCGACGGCCGTGAAGAGAACCTTGTCGCCTTTGGGCGAAGAACATGTCATCCCGTGGGTCCGTGTAGTGCTCGATGATCCATGACGGAGATCTCCGGTTCGGCTTGGTTTTCCATGAAGGGATCTTGTCGCTTGGTATCCGTATAGACGTACTTGTCGGTTCCGCGGCGACGACCTTGGGGTTTTCCCTTGACGAAGAGGTTCGGTGTTCATGACGAAGGCCTTGGCGTAGGCAAAACTTCACGCATCGACCATGGGGTTCTGAGGAAGAGCTCGTTTTTCCGCGGTCTCACATGGCGCCGGCGGTGAAGGAACTTGATGGTCACGACGGTCTTGACGAGACTTGGTATCACGAACTCCCGACATGTACATGAGTACACGACACAAAACCGACAAAGATATTATGGCCCAAACTCTGGTTCAACGGCTGGGCATCTAAGAGGATGTAAAAAAAAACAACAACACAGGCAAAACTGAGGCCACACGACGGGATGGTGCTGCAGGGCTTGCAGGCGGCAACCGAGCAGGTCCGGGCCAGAGAAGCGGCCGGCGCAGGGGTACAGGGCCCGTTGGAGGGCGGCGACGCGGGCTTGCCGGAGGCGCAGGCGTGCAGGGCGGCGCGGACCGGAGGAGGTCGAGGACGGGCGACCTCGGGGCGGCTCGGGGACGGCGCGCCGGCGACGGCGGACACGGGCCGGAGGAGAGGTCCGCGCGGCCGGAGGCGGCGAAACGGAGCGGGGAGGGCGGCTCGCGACGGGGACGGCCAGAGGCGGCGCCGGCGAGCACGCGCAGAGAGAGAGGAAGGCGGGAGAGCGGCGGGTGGAGCAGGCCGTGCGCCGGCGGGCGGCGGGGCGAGGTGGTTGGCGGGGCGCGGTGCTCGGGGAAGGGCGGTGCGGGGCGGCGCTCCGAGGCGGAGCTCGCAGCGAGGCGGCGGCTTGCGGCGGCGGGGGGGGGCGAGCTGCGGCGCAGGCGGCGCGCAGGCGGCTTGCCGGAGGGAGGAGGGCGCGCCACGGGAGAGGAGAGGGGGCCCGAGGCGAGGTCGGCGTCTGCGAGGGTGAAGGGAGAGGCGGGAGCTTGAGGGGGAGGGGGTGCGAGCGAGGCGCACGGCGAGGAGGGGCGGAGGCAGCGTGGCAGAGGGGCGGTGAGCGGGCGGCGGCGCGACTGGGGAGGAGGAAGGAGGCGGTGGGTGCTGGAGAAAGAAGGGAGGAGAGAGGGGCTGCTGCCGCGCGGGGAGAGGGGGGTGCGGGAGGAGGAAGAAGCGCAGAGAGAGAGGAGAGCCGCGGGGCTGGTGGGGTGGTCCCAGGCGTGGGGCCTGCAGGTGGGCCACGCGGGGCTGGAGAGAGAGGGCAGGGCGTGCGTGTGGGGGGGGGAGTTAGCTGGGAGTGGGTGGGCTGAGAGGGTGTGAGGGAGGGGTTGGCCACGTGGCAGGTGGGGATTGGGTGAGGGTTAGGGAGAGGGTAAGGTGGCACATGCCTATAGGTTGGGGTGAGGTGGAGGGATGGTTGGGTAGGATAGAGGGTGAGTTTAGGATTTAGAGGGGCAGATGAGGTTGGACCGATTTTATTTCTGGGGCGGTCGTTCGGGTCGCTTCGGCCCGTTCGACTGCCCCACTAAAATAATTATAGTTTTTATTTATTTCAAACAAAGCTTTTGCAAACCGATATTGGGCAAAACAAAAATATTCCGGGGACCCGGTTTTCGGTGTTTGAATAAGATGGGGCGTTTTAGAAAACAAAACGGCTTGCGAATAACAATTTTATGCAAACAATGCATGATGATGACGATGCAATGCACAAATTCAACGCGATTTTCTAGTAGTGGTTTTGCGGGATGCCACAATTCGACACCACTAACAATGGATCTCGCCCTCGAGATCCGCCTCATGGTACCGGAAGGAAGGTCGGCGTTCTGCGTCTTCTCGCTTCGCGTAGATCCTCACGACACCACTAACGAGGGTTCATCCTCCATCTTGAAAACGGCGACACCACCAACAAAAGGGTCGTAGCTCCTGATCGTCGAGAGACACTCCGGGGAAACAAAGGACGAAGATAGAGGCATCGACAAATAAAGCCACCTCTAACTTCCGTTAGAAGAGGGAAAAGTTACATCGATCCACCAGTTCGATGTACAGAGCGAACAGTAAGAGTCGGGTAGGGTGATCAGTCCATCCCGGACCCAACTATCAACTCCATACATGAGTAGGAGAATCAGGCAACTCAACTCTCGAGATTTAGACTGAAGATCTTCATAGATGGTATCCGGAACAAGGGAATGTTGCCAGCAGAAATCGTATGAAAGACTCACTGATTAGGTTTCGCGATGGTTCCATTGGCATGAACAACACGTGGTCAAGGTCGACTCCAACTTCACCAAAGCTCGTCCTTCTCATATGTTTTTCAACGACACTGATATCCAGCAAGGAACACATAGGGGTAAAGAGCTCAAGATCAAAAGATTGGAGGAAGGTTCAACAGACAAGTTGCAGATTGATGATCGTAGCACCTCCGTTACAAAAGGAAGAAAGCGACAACCTGAAGGTACGACGGAAACCCAACCACGAGAAATCCTGGACTCGAAGAGAGAGAAGAGGGCGGATTCAAAACACGTAGAGATAAGAGGAGAATAGCAGAGGGGTAAGGAGTAAAATCAGACCTAGTCAGAACTATCCAACCGACTTTGCAAAATAGTTTTGACACTCTACAGCGACCGTTAGCTAGGTTATCCTACAGGCTGGACTTGTGGGGTATCGCAACTGCTGAGCTCTGATACCACTCTGTAACACCCTCAGAATCGGACCTATGCAAGTTTGAGCAAACTTCGCCAAACCCGCATAGAAACGATTCAAAGGTGCCCACCAAGCACTTTCGTGCGGGTGGAAAACGAAGTAATAACATTACACAACAGTCCTCGATGGGACCCACAGAACAGATATATATATAAGCGACTCCATGAGTCAAGAATACAGATATAATATACAAAGATCCAAATCACCTTGAAAACGATAGTGCGTCCCGCTACGGACAAGAAGCAAATGGGGCTAAGAGCCCTGAAGAATAACCAATGACGTCCATAACCCTGCCCAGGCCAAGCCGGAAGGGTAACCCTGCTAACGGCGTCGATCTCAAAACATGCTTAACAAAAGGGGTGCCGACAAAGGGCAAAGCAGAAAAACAAAGAAGGAGCGTCAGTACTGAGGCCAGTACACGGCGAGGCTAGAATTCGGCGGTCCTCGCCTACATCGGTATGGTGGACTGAAGCGGCAGCGGCAGCATGCACTAAACAACCTATAGAGACTCGATACAACTGGCGGTTATCAGAGAGGGGTAAGAATGACCTAACCGGATCCAACCCGAAGCTAACACCAAACAAACCCATCCTGGTGTTTCCCCCTCGAAACCAAACGAGGAAGTCAACCGAGGAACTCACACAGTTGGCAGTTTTATTTATTCAGTTATCGTTGCAGCAATTACTAGTCAGGTTTAGATAATCATACTGATAAAATAAGCAGTGGGCACTTTTAGTTAACCATTCCGTGATAGTTGCAACAATTACTAATCAGGTACAGATAGCATGAGATAAACCCAAAAACCCAGCAGTTGTTGGTACTTTTATTCAGCCATTTCGTTGTAGTTGCAAGATTTAATAGTCAGGTACAATTGTCGCAAGCGACAACCAAACAAGCAATTGTGGGCAGTATTAATTAGCCATTCCGTTGTAGTGGAGCTGATTACTAGTCATTATAAGTCAAATTTATAGCAGTAAACTTTAGTTATGCTTGTCTATGATCGAGATACTGTGCTCCAAGTCGTCCATATCCGCGGACACGGCTTTCAGAAAGTTTTACCCGGCCGGGTGCACCAATAGCAACACACACTCGATCAACCTCGGAAAAACCAAATCAAAACCCAACGAGGCTTTCACGACTGAACAATCACAGGATTCAGAAATATTTCAGGGGGCCACCCCTTGGAGTACACCCGCAACGAAGTAAGCTAGCTCCGAGACGGACCCCAAAGTTTGTGGGGCCGGCGGTAAACGACAGCAGGTCCCCAAACGGGGACTGTCGATACCACGTAAACGGGTCACAAGCCCTAAACAGTACAGTGTGCTCTTCGCACAAACGTAAATAAAGCAGTAGCATGGCATCAGTACAGGATCGTAAATAAAACCTCAAACTAGTTTGTGGCCCCTAGAAATAAGACTGAATCAAGCTCTGGCTCAGGGGGGTCCCATATACCTCCCGGATGTGGATAGCGCGATAAATCAAGGAACAGGTATCAAGTACTCGGGGTCTTACGGGACACAAGTGGGCGTTCGGAAACCAAATATTTTCTATCACCCACCGATGCCTCTGCTTATTTCAATTTTAGTTGTTAAACAGAAATTAAAGTGAACAATAAGTAAAACTAGAACCATCTCCATCATCAACTTGCGGCAATACATCAGCAACTGTGGCATTTGACAACTCGTGACAGCACTAGAGCAAGCAACTACGATGCGCAGGTCCAACTATCTACCAAACATCAGGTAATAGGATGGGTCCAAGGCAATATAGGGCTGCACGGTATATCACAGGTACGGAAACTAAAGCATCGCAACACAGATAGCAAGAGATCAACAGGAGGGAAGTAAATACTATAAAAGTAAGATAGGTAGAAAGGGGGAGATGCTCGCCTGAAAACATTGCCGAAGGTTCATCCGAAGATCGGGGCGAAGCTCACATCAACTCAACGGCCTTATCCGCGAAGAAGCAAAACACTAGAATAACACCGGATGCAATATTTAATACACGGCAGAAGATCGGCATGGTGCATGTATGCTGTATGGCATGGCAAAGTGCGATGCAATTAGGTCAAGATTAAGCGGAACCGGGGTCCCGACAATTACTTAGGTGGTTCAAGTTGCTTAGATCCCCGCAAATTAAATGTTGTTTACATGGCAAAAGATAAGATACCGGTTCGCTACTCAAGTTTAAATGAGGCCAATATAAGGCTAGATTTGCTCGCATATGGGCCCCATATTTAATTGTTAGGTGAATCGGCATAAGGCCCCCAAACCACATGATT
The DNA here is from genome assembly GCA_910589765.1 of Avena atlantica. Taxonomy (NCBI): domain Eukaryota; kingdom Viridiplantae; phylum Streptophyta; class Magnoliopsida; order Poales; family Poaceae; genus Avena; species Avena atlantica. The sequence continues at coordinate 535,802,434 of OU342733.1, read as the reverse complement.
ATGCATGCAAGTATGACAATTCAATATGCATCAATTGTTATTATATTATAAAATAGGGTTCTCGGATAAGGGGTTCACACATTGCGGGGTCTCGACGGTCTTGGGGTTCCGGGGTCCGGGGTCGGTCTCAGGGTCCAGGGTTCGGCGGATTGTTCTCGGGCTCCGGGGTTAGGGTCTTCGGATCGGGGTAGATCTTGTCGTTCCGGGAAGCCGGACTTGGTTCGGTGTCGGGACGCATCGGATCTTCCGGGTCGGTGTCGTTCTTGTCGTCGCGACGGTCTTGTCGCAATCGCAGTACGCGGGTCAGGTGGTGGGTTCTTCACCTCATATGAGATCCTGGCGTCCGGAAGAGAGTACTTGTCGCGCATGTGGCCTTAGGGTTCGATGACGATGATCTTGTCGTTTCGATGCCGGGGTCCCGACGGCCGTGAAGAGAACCTTGTCGCCTTTGGGCGAAGAACATGTCATCCCGTGGGTCCGTGTAGAAGTGCTCGATGATCCATGACGGAGATCTCCGGTTCGGCTTGGTTTTCCATGAAGGGATCTTGTCGCTTGGTATCCGTATAGACGTACTTGTCGGTTCCGCGGCGACGACCTTGGGGTTTTCCCTTGACGAAGAGGTTCGGTGTTCATGACGAAGGCCTTGGCGTAGGGAAAACTTCAGGCATCGACCATGGGGTTCTGAGGAAGAGCTCGTTTTTCCGCGGTCTCACATGGCGCCGGCGGTGAAGGAACTTGATGGTCACGACGGTCTTGACGAGACTTGGTATCACGAACTCCCGACATGTACATGAGTACATGACACAAAACCGACAAAGATATTGTGGCCCAAACTCTGGTTCAACGGCTGGGCATCTAAGAGGATGTAAAAAAAAACAACAACACAGGCAAAACTGAGGCCACACGACGGGATGGTGCTGCAGGGCTTGCAGGCGGCAACCGAGCAGGTCCGGGCCAGAGAAGCGGCCGGCGCAGGGGTACAGGGCCCGTTGGAGGGCGGCGACGCGGGCTTGCCGGAGGCGCAGGCGTGCAGGGCGGCGCGGACCGGAGGAGGTCGAGGACGGGCGACCTCGGGGCGGCTCGGGGACGGCGCGCCGGCGACGGCGGACACGGGCCGGAGGAGAGGTCCGCGCGGCCGGAGGCGGCGAAACGGAGCGGGGAGGGCGGCTCGCGACGGGGACGGCCAGAGGCGGCGCCGGCGAGCACGCGCAGAGAGAGAGGAAGGCGGGAGAGCGGAGGGTGGAGCAGGCCGTGCGCCGGCGGGCGGCGGGGCGAGGTGGTTGGCGGGGCGCGGTGCTCGGGGAAGGGCGGTGCGGGGCGGCGCTCCGAGGCGGAGCTCGCAGCGAGGCGGCGGCTTGCGGCGGCGGGGGGGGGGCGAGCTGCGGCGCAGGCGGCGCGCAGGCGGCTTGCTGGAGGGAGGAGGGCGCGCCACGGGAGAGGAGAGGGGGCCCGAGGCGAGGTCGGCGTCTGCGAGGGTGAAGGGAGAGGCGGGAGCTTGAGGGGGAGGGGGTGCGAGCGAGGCGCACGGCGAGGAGGGGCGGAGGCAGCGCGGCAGAGGGGCGGTGAGCGGGCGGCGGCGCGACTGGGGAGGAGGAAGGAGGCGGTGGGTGCTGGAGAAAGAAGGGAGGAGAGAGGGGCTGCTGCCGCGCGGGGAGAGGGGGGTGCGGGAGGAGGAAGAAGCGCAGAGAGAGAGGAGAGCCGCGGGGCTGGTGGGGTGGTCCCAGGCGTGGGGCCTGCAGGTGGGCCACGCGGGGCTGGAGAGAGAGGGCAGGGCGTGCGTGTGGGGGGGGGGAGTTAGCTGGGAGTGGGTGGGCTGAGAGGGTGTGAGGGAGGGGTTGGCCACGTGGCAGGTGGGGATTGGGTGAGGGTTAGGGAGAGGGTGAGGTGGCACATGCCTATAGGTTGGGGTGAGGTGGAGGGATGGTTGGGTAGGATAGAGGGTGAGTTTAGGATTTAGAGGGGCAGATGAGGTTGGACCGATTTTATTTCTGGGGCGGTCGTTCGGGTCGCTTCGGCCCGTTCGACTGCCCCACTAAAATAATTATAGTTTTTATTTATTTCAAACAAAGCTTTTGCAAACCGATATTGGGCAAAACAAAAATATTCCGGGGACCCGGTTTTCGGTGTTTGAATAAGATGGGGCGTTTTAGAAAACAAAACGGCTTGCGAATAACAATTTTATGCAAACAATGCATGATGATGACGATGCAATGCACAAATTCAACGCGATTTTCTAGTAGTGGTTTTGCGGGATGCCACAATTCGACACCACTAACAATGGATCTCGCCCTCGAGATCCGCCTCATGGTACCGGAAGGAAGGTCGGCGTTCTGCGTCTTCTCGCTTCGCGTAGATCCTCACGACACCACTAACGAGGGTTCATCCTCCATCTTGAAAACGGCGACACCACCAACAAAAGGGTCGTAGCTCCTGATCGTCGAGAGACACTCCGGGGAAACAAAGGACGAAGATAGAGGCATCGACAAATAAAGCCACCTCTAACTTCCGTTAGAAGAGGGAAAAGTTACATCGATCCACCAGTTCGATGTACAGAGCGAACAGTAAGAGTCGGGTAGGGTGATCAGTCCATCCCGGACCCAACTATCAACTCCATACATGAGTAGGAGAATCAGGCAACTCAACTCTCGAGATTTAGACTGAAGATCTTCATAGATGGTATCCGGAACAAGGGAATGTTGCCAGCAGAAATCGTGTGAAAGACTCACTGATTAGGTTTCGCGATGGTTCCATTGGCATGAACAACACGTGCTCAAGGTCGACTCCAACTTCACCAAAGCTCGTCCTTCTCATATGTTTTTCAACGACACTGATATCCAGCAAGGAACACATAGGGGTAAAGAGCTCAAGATCAAAAGATTGGAGGAAGGTTCAACAGACAAGTTGCAGATTGATGATCGTAGCACCTCCGTTACAAAAGGAAGAAAGCGACAACCTGAAGGTACGACGGAAACCCAACCACGAGAAATCCTGGACTCGAAGAGAGAGAAGAGGGCGGATTCAAAACACGTAGAGATAAGAGGAGAATAGCAGAGGGGTAAGGAGTAAAATCAGACCTAGTCAGAACTATCCAACCGACTTTGCAAAATAGTTTTGACACTCTACAGCGACCGTTAGCTAGGTTATCCTACAGGCTGGACTTGTGGGGTATCGCAACTGCTGAGCTCTGATACCACTCTGTAACACCCTCAGAATCGGACCTATGCAAGTTTGAGCAAACTTCGCCAAACCCGCATAGAAACGATTCAAAGGTGCCCACCAAGCACTTTCGTGCGGGTGGAAAACGAAGTAATAACATTACACAACAGTCCTCGATGGGACCCACAGAACAGATATATATATAAGCGACTCCATGAGTCAAGAATACAGATATAATATACAAAGATCCAAATCACCTTGAAAACGATAGTGCGTCCCGCTACGGACAAGAAGCAAATGGGGCTAAGAGCCCTGAAGAATAACCAATGACGTCCATAACCCTGCCCAGGCCAAGCCGGAAGGGTAACCCTGCTAACGGCGTCGATCTCAAAACCTGCTTAACAAAAGGGGTGCCGACAAAGGGCAAAGCAGAAAAACAAAGAAGGAGCGTCGGTACTGAGGCCAGTACACGGCGAGGCTAGAATTCGGCGGTCCTCGCCTACATCGGTATGGTGGACTGAAGCGGCAGCGGCAGCATGCACTAAACAACCTATAGAGACTCGATACAACTGGCGGTTATCAGAGAGGGATGAGGAAGACCTATTCGGAACCAACCTGATACTACCACCAAACAAACCCATCCTGGTGTTTCCCCCTCGACACCGATCGAGGAAGTCAACCGAGGAACTCACACAGTTGGCATTTTTATTTATTCGGTTATCCTTGCAGCAATTACTAGTCAGGTTTAGATAATCATACTGATAAAATAAGCAGTGGGCACTTTTAGTTAACCATTCCGTGATAGTTGCAACAATTACTAATCAGGTACAGATAGCATGAGATAAACCCAAAAACCCAGCAGTTGTTGGTACTTTTATTCAGCCATTTCGTTGTAGTTGCAAGATTTAATAGTCAGGTACAATTGTCGCAAGCGACAACCAAACAAGCAATTGTGGGCAGTATTAATTAGCCATTCCGTTGTAGTGGAGCTGATTACTAGTCATTATAAGTCAAATTTATAGCAGTAAACTTTAGTTATGCTTGTCTATGATCGAGATACTGTGCTCCAAGTCGTCCATATCCGCAGACACGGCTTTCAGAAAGTTTTACCCGGCCGGGGTGCACCAATAGCAACACACACTTGATCAACCTCGGAAAAACCAAATCAAAACCCAACGAGGCTTTCACGACTGAACAATCACAGGATTCAGAAATATTTCAGGGGGCCACCCCTTGGAGTACACCCGCAACGAAGTAAGCTAGCTCCGAGACGGACCCCAAAGTTTGTGGGGCCGGCGGTAAACGACAGCAGGTCCCCAAACGGGGACTGTCGATACCACGTAAACGGGTCACAAGCCCTAAACAGTACAGTGTGCTCTTCGCACAAACGTAAATAAAGCAGTAGCATGGCATCAGTACAGGATCGTAAATAAAACCTCAAACTAGTTTGTGGCCCCTAGAAATAAGACTGAATCAAGCTCTGGCTCAGGGGGGTCCCATATACCTCCCGGATGTGGATAGCGCGATAAATCAAGGAACAGGTATCAAGTACTCGGGGTCTTACGGGACACAAGTGGGCGTTCGGAAACCAAATATTTTCTATCACCCACCGATGCCTCTGCTTATTTCAATTTTAGTTGTTAAACAGAAATTAAAGTGAACAATAAGTAAAACTAGAACCATCTCCATCATCAACTTGCGGCAATACATCAGCAACTGTGGCATTTGACAACTCGTGACAGCACTAGAGCAAGCAACTACGACGCGCAGGTCCAACTATCTACCAAACATCAGGTAATAGGATGGGTCCAAGGCAATATAGGGCTGCACGGTATATCACAGGTACGGAAACTAAAGCATCGCAACACAGATAGCAAGAGATCAACAGGAGGGAAGTAAATACTATAAAAGTAAGATAGGTAGAAAGGGGGAGATGCTCGCCTGAAAACATTGCCGAAGGTTCATCCGAAGATCGGGGCGAAGCTCACATCAACTCAACGGCCTTATCCGCGAAGAAGCAAAACACTAGAATAACACCGGATGCAATATTTAATACACGGCAGAAGATCGGCATGGTGCATGTATGCTGTATGGCATGGCAAAGTGCGATGCAATTAGGTCAAGATTAAGCGGAACCGGGGTCCCGACAATTACTTAGGTGGTTCAAGTTGCTTAGATCCCCGCAAATTAAATGTTGTTTACATGGCAAAAGATAAGATACCGGTTCGCTACTCAAGTTTAAATGAGGCCAATATAAGGCTAGATTTTCTCGCATATGGGCCCCATATTTAATTGTTAGGTGAATCGGCATAAGGCCCCCAAACCACATGATTATGCATGCAAGTATGACAATTCAATATGCATCAATTGTTATTATATTATAAAATAGGGTTCTCGGATAAGGGGTTCACACATTGCGGGGTCTCGACGGTCTTGGGGTTCCGGGGTCCGGGGTCGGTCTCAGGGTCCAGGGTTCGGCGGATTGTTCTCGGGCTCCGGGGTTAGGGTCTTCGGATCGGGGTAGATCTTGTCGTTCCGGGAAGCCGGACTTGGTTCGGTGTCGGGACGCATCGGATCTTCCGGGTCGGTGTCGTTCTTGTCGTCGCGACGGTCTTGTCGCAATCGCAGTACGCGGGTCAGGTGGTGGGTTCTTCACCTCATATGAGATCCTGGCGTCCGGAAGAGAGTACTTGTCGCGCATGTGGCCTTAGGGTTCGATGACGATGATCTTGTCGTTTCGATGCCGGGGTCCCGACGGCCGTGAAGAGAACCTTGTCGCCTTTGGGCGAAGAACATGTCATCCCGTGGGTCCGTGTAGAAGTGCTCGATGATCCATGATGGAGATCTCCGGTTTGGCTTGGTTTTCCATGAAGAGATCTTGTCGCTTGGTATCCGTGTAGACGTACTTGTCGGTTCCGCGGCGACGACCTTGGGGTTTTCCCTTGACGAAGAGGTTCGGTGTTCATGACGAAGGCCTTGGCGTAGGGAAAACTTCAGGCATCGACCATGGGGTTCTGAGGAAGAGCTCGTTTTTCCGCGGTCTCACATGGCGCCGGCGGTGAAGGAACTTGATGGTCACGACGGTCTTGACGAGACTTGGTATCACGAACTCCCGACATGTACATGAGTACACGACACAAAACCGACAAAGATATTGTGGCCCAAACTCTCGTTCAATGGCTGGGCATCTAAGAGGATGTAAAAAAAAACAACAACACAGGCAAAACTGAGGCCACACGACGGGATGGTGCTGCAGGGCTTGCAGGCGGCAACCGAGCAGGTCCGGGCCAGAGAAGCGGCCGGCGCAGGGGTACAGGGCCCGTTGGAGGGCGGCGACGCGGGCTTGCCGGAGGCGCAGGCGTGCAGGGCGGCGCGGACCGGAGGAGGTCGAGGACGGGCGACCTCGGGGCGGCTCGGGGACGGCGCGCCGGCGACGGCGGACACGGGCCGGAGGAGAGGTCCGCGCGGCCGGAGGCGGCGAAACGGAGCGGGGAGGGCGGCTCGCGACGGGGACGGCCAGAGGCGGCGCCGGCGAGCACGCGCAGAGAGAGAGGAAGGCGGGAGAGCGGCGGGTGGAGCAGGCCGTGCGCCGGCGGGCGGCGGGGCGAGGTGGTTGGCGGGGCGCGGTGCTCGGGAAGGGCGGTGCGGGGCGGCGCTCCGAGGCGGAGCTCGCAGCGAGGCGGCGGCTTGCGGCGGCGGGGGGGCGAGCTGCGGCGCAGGCGGCGCGCAGGCGGCTTGCCGGAGGGAGGAGGGCGCGCCACGGGAGAGGAGAGGGGGCCCGAGGCGAGGACGGCGTCTGCGAGGGTGAAGGGAGAGGCGGGAGCTTGAGGGGGCGGGGGTGCGAGCGAGGCGCACGGCGAGGAGGGGCGGAGGCAGCGCGGCAGAGGGGCGGTGAGCGGGCGGCGGCGCGACTGGGGAGGAGGAAGGAGGCGGTGGGTGCTGGAGAAAGAAGGGAGGAGAGAGGGGCTGCTGCCGCGCGGGGAGAGGGGGGTGCGGGAGGAGGAAGAAGCGCAGAGAGAGAGGAGAGCCGCGGGGCTGGTGGGGTGGTCCCAGGCGTGGGGCCTGCAGGTGGGCCACGCGGGGCTGGAGAGAGAGGGCAGGGCGTGCGTGTGGGGGGGGGAGTTAGCTGGGAGTGGGTGGGCTGAGAGGGTGTGAGGGAGGGGTTGGCCACGTGGCAGGTGGGGATTTGGTGAGGGTTAGGGAGAGGGTGAGGTGGCACATGCCTATAGGTTGGGGTGAGGTGGAGGGATGGTTGGGTAGGATAGAGGGTGAGTTTAGGATTTAGAGGGGCAGATGAGGTTGGACCGATTTTATTTCTGGGGCGGTCGTTCGGGTCGCTTCGGCCCGTTCGACTGCCCCACTAAAATAATTATAGTTTTTATTTATTTCAAACAAAGCTTTTGCAAACCGATATTGGGCAAAACAAAAATATTCCGGGGACCCGGTTTTCGGTGTTTGAATAAGATGGGGCGTTTTAGAAAACAAAACGGCTTGCGAATAACAATTTTATGCAAACAATGCATGATGATGACGATGCAATGCACAAATTCAACGCGATTTTCTAGTAGTGGTTTTGCGGGATGCCACACGGTCTTTTCTTATATGAATCTTATTCTCCCGAACATTCCGGATCTCCTCGTGATATCCCGGATCCCATCCGAGACTCCGAACAACATTCAGTATCCCTATTAACATTCCATATCTACTAAACAACATCGAATCCTTAAGTGTGTCTCCCTACGGTTCGTGAACTATGCGGACATGACCGAGACACTTCTCCGATCAATAACCAATAGAGGAATCTGGAAATTCATATGGCTCCCACATATTTCTATGATTACTTTGCGATCGGATGAAACACTTATATACAGTACCAATTTCCCTTTGTCTCACGATAGTTTACTTATCCGAGGTTTTGATTGTCGGTATCTCTGCATACCTAGTTCAACCTCGTTACCGATAAATACTCTTTTCTCGTTCCCGCGATATGTGATCCCTTGTGAGCCAGTCACATGCTTGCAAGCTAATTGTATGACATTCCACCGAGAGGGCCCAGAGTATATCTATCTGGCATATGGATGGACAAATCCCACTCTTGATCCATGTGCCTCAACACATACTTCCCGAACACTCAATGCCACCTTTATAGCCACCCAGTTACGGTGTGGTGTTTGATGTCATCAAATATCCTTCCGGTAATGGTGATTAGCATGATCTCATGGTCGAAGGAATTAGGTTACTATGTATCAGAAAGCTTATAGCAAACGAACTATTGAAATGACTTGACCTTAATGCTACTATTATCTATAGGAGTATGTCCATCACAGCATTCTCCTAATGATATGATCTTGTTGTCAACAACATCTCAATTTATCATGATCGGGAAACCACAACCATCTATTAACCAACAAGCTCGTATTACAAACAGGCTTTACTAGGGACTCTAATTTATTTTACAAATCACACAAGTATTAATGTTTCCGGTTTAATACTATTATAGCATGAATGTAAACATTTATCATAAACACAAAGATATAAAAATAGCCACTTTTATTATTGCCTCTAGGGCATATCTCCAACAGTCTCCCACTTGCACTAGAGTCAACTAATCTAGATTACATGGTAATATACCGAACACCCATGGTGGTTTGGTGCTGGTAATGTTTTGCCCTCGGGAGAGATTTAGTCAACGGATCCGCCACATTCAGATCTGTGTGTACTTTGCAAATCTTTATGTCACCATCTTGGACATGCTCTCGAATAGCATGAAAACGTAGCTTGATGTGCTTCAGCTTCTTGTGTGACCTTGGTTCTTGCGCATTGGCTATGGCGCCCATGTTATCACAGTAGATAGACATTGGGTCCAGCTCACTTGGAACCACACCGAGCTCTGTAATGAACTCCTTCATCCATATCACCTCTTGTGAAGCCTCTGAAGCAGCTATGTATTCCGATTCAGTTGAAGATCTCGCCACAACACTTTGCTTTGCACTCCTCCAGCTAACTGCTGCACCATTCAAAGTAAATACGTATCCAGATTGAGATTTAGAATCATCCGGATCGGTGTTCCAACTAGCATCGGTGTAACCATTTACAACGAGCTGTTCATCACCTCCATAAGAAAGAACCATATCCTTAGTTCTTCTCAAGTACTTAAGGATGTTTTTGACCGCCATCCAATGATCCACTCCTGGATCACTTTGACATCTGCTAGTCAAACTAATAGCATATGCAATGTCGGGTCTAGTACATAGCATGGCATACATAAGAGATCCTATGGATGATGCATAGGGAGTCTTACTCATCCTTTCTCTATCTTCTGCCGTTTCAGGACTTTGAGTTTTACTCAAGGTCGTATTGGGCAACATGGGCAAGAACCCTTTCTTGCTACCTTCCATTCCAAACCTCTTTAGAACTTTGTCCAAATATGTACTCTGTGACAATGATATTAGGCGTCCCGATCTATCTCAATAAATCTTTATGCCTAATATGTAAGCTGCTTCGCCAAGATCTTTCATTGAAAAACTATTATTCAAATAATCCTTGACACTATTAAGAAGGTCTACATCATTCCCAATCAACAATATGTCATCTACATATAGTATTAAGAATGCTATAGAGCTCCCACTCCCTTTCTTGTAAATACAAGCTTCTCCATAAGTTTGTATAGAACCAAAGCTTTTGATTACCTTATCAAAACGTTGATTCCAACTTCGGGATGCTTGCTTCAATCCATAAATGGACTATTGAAGTTTGCATACCTTGTTAGCATCTTTAGGATCGACAAAACCTTTGAGTTGTATCATATACAACTCTTCATCAATGTCTCCATTGAGGAATGCCGTTTTGACATCCATCTGCCATATCTCATAATCATAATATGCAGCGATTGCTAACATAATCCTCACAGACTTTAGCTTCGCTACTGGTGAGAAAGTCTCATCGTAGTCAACTCCTTGAATTTGTCGAAACCCTTTTGCGACAAGTCAAACTTTATAGATTGTAACATTACCATCAGCATCTGTTTTCTTCTTGAAAATCCATTTGTTCTCGACAGCCTTTCGGCCATCCGGTAAGTCCACCAAAGTCCATACTTGGTTTTCGTACATGGATCCAATCTCAGATTTCATGGCTTCATGCCATTTATTGGAATCTGGGCTCGTCATCGCTTCCTCATATGTCGCAGGGTCATCGGTGTTGTCCACCAACATGACACTCATAACGGGATCATACCAATCAGGAGTGGTACGAGTTCTCGTTGACCTGCGAGGTTCTGTAGTAACTTCAACCGAACTTTCATGAACAACATCATTAGCTTCCTCTCTTATTGGTGTAGGCGCCACAGGAACTACTTACGGTGTTGTGCTACACGCAAGTTCGAGAGAAGGTTCAACAACCTTGTCGAGTTCTTTCGCAAGTCACTTCTTTCGAGAGAAACTCCTTTTCTAGAAAGGATCCATTCTTGGCAACGAAGATTTTGCCCTCGGATCTATGATAGAAGGTATACCCAATAATTTCCTTCGTGTATCCTATGAAGACGCATTTTTCCGCCACTACAAGAAATGTGTTAACTTGTGACCTTCTCATAGTGACGGGAAATGAAATCGTCATAAATATATTACGATTTGGCATAAGCTGGCCATAGGCTATTTGTATAGGTCAAAATCCTATAAAATTATGATGATTTGTGTCAAATCGTCGTAAGTTCAGCATATAAAATCGTCATAATCACTAGGATACAACTTAGAGGATTATTTATGCTCCATTATGACGAATTTAAATCGTCATATAATCTAAAATCTGATACGTTGAATTGACTGGTTGGCCACATCAGCAATTCTGTCTACGTGGCATGTCTACATGTCAATTTCTATATATTGTATATTCATGTGCCAAACCCTAATCCCATCGCTCCTCCTCGCAGACCCCGCCGCCATTCCTTCCTCTCTCTCTGCTCGACAACAACCCTAATCCCCTTGCTCCTCACTGCGTCGCTCGCCACCCGACCTACCTCTCCTCTCTCTCAATCATGGATGGCGGCCAGGCCGCCATGGCTGTGCGTCGTGGTTGCTTCCCGCCGTTTCCACCACCTCCTCCTCTCTTCTCTTCCCTTGTGTCAGATCCCGAGCCACCCCGCGCCTCCGTGTCGACCCGACCCACCCAGAGCTGCCGCCCAAGATCCAATCCATGCTGCCGCCGCCACCCCCACCCCACCCCTAATCAACGCCGTCTTCCATCCACATCCTCCCCGGTCCTCTCATGTCGCTGCTTCTCCATCCGCGTACGTGTTTCCATTCTTCCTCCAAGCACTAGAACCACCGCCCGAACCTCCCTACTCGATCCTGTGCCCTCACACCCACCATCGGCGGCCTCAACGACATCCTCTGCATCGCCGGCGAGCCCTACCACAAGTAACACCCGTGCCTGAAGAGGAGGGGAGGTCCGTCGGAAGGATGCCCGGATCTTCCAGATGCGCCGCTACCGCGACCATGGAGACGTGGGTGGGCGTGGGTGGCCTGCCGCCGATGCAGATGGAGGCGTGGGTGGCCCGTGCTGCTGGTGGGCTTCAGCGGGGACGACCACCGGGAGGGGCTGTGCAGGACGCCCAAGCGCGTCGCCAAGGCCTTCTAGATCTTTTCGTGATTCCACCAACCCGAGGTATATATCCGCCAACCTACCTTATCCTCCCATCTCCTCTGGATCTATTCGTGATTCCAAAATCATGGTTGCGTTCGTTCCATGGATGCTTGACCCCAACTCTATCTAGATACGAGAGAGTAGTACAGCTCCAGCACATCCGACCTTTTAGTAAGAGCGATGCCTTGAGGAATTTGGGTATGTTTAAGCTGGTACTATGTTGTGAATGGTTTGCTCGAGAGAGGCTATAAGGCAATGGACGTATGATGTTTGTTACCAATTTCATATCTCTGGATATTAATGCTTGGTGTCCCCTAGTTCAGATAGATTGATGCTTTATGTCCCTTAGTCCATACAAATTTCTATTACAAAATAGTAGAAGTATAAATGCCTCATTAACCATGTATATAATTTCATGGACAGCTTCTTAGCTCTAATGGTAGTTGCCTCACTTATCTTACTGTGATTCATGTATTGCTTGTTCTTCTTTTTGACAGTTCTACTGTGATCACTGAAGTAGTTTACTTCATAGAGTTTGTATTCAGTTCTTGAAATTGACTGCTTTGTGCTGCTGCTGAACTAGTGAACTGCTATATCTGCTGCTTGTACTGGTACTGCCTATGTTGCTTGTGCTGTACTGAACTGCTATATGTGCTGTTGTACTGGTACTGTCTATGCTGATTGTTGTGCCTCACTGCTATATGTGCTGATTGTACTGGTACTGCCTATGCTGATTGCTGTACTGGTACTGCCTATGTGCTTGTGCTTGTGCTGTGCTAAACTGCTATATGTGCAGTTGTGCCTTTTGTTTACTTTATCCTAGCAGTGGTTGTTCCTTAATTAAATACATGGTTTGCTTTTGCAGTGCCACAATGTATGATGGGGATGATGCCAGTTATATAGTAACATAGTAGTCGTCGTTATATAGTAACACTAATTAAATACATGGTTTTATGTTACTATACAACTGTACCACTAATTAAATACATGGTTTGCTTTGCAGTAATCGTCATAGTAGTCTAGTTACTATATAACTGTTTACATGTTACTTTACTAGCTAGTTTGTCATACTTTTAATTCTTGGAGTAACAAATCATACTATATTCCATTTTTATATTTGACTGTCCAGTTTGTTTTCTGTTAAAGTATAGGTCGATATGTGGTGCTGACTACTAGTCAAATAGTGTACCCTTTGTGTGCTTTGCTCTCTAAGCTTTTGTATCTTTTCTGGTGGTTAATTACTGATGTATACTTCTTGCACTTGTGTTTGTCCTGGCATGCCTTGGTTGACGGTGTTACTGATTTGTGTTATTCTTGCACTAGTTCGCTTCTGGCGCTGCCACTCACTGAAGTTGGTATTCTAGGCCGGTGTAGGATGCTGTGGCCCTCAGGGCTGCTCCCTGTGCCGCCTTGGTGGTGAGATTGATGCTGGGCTAGGTGGTGGTGTATGGTGAAGCCTTCCCCGTGGTGTTCTGTGTTGCCGTTGCCGTCGATACTCCTTCTGCCTCCTCTCCGGCGAGATAGAACTCGCCCCAGGTAGGTGCTCCTTCTATGATTTCCCACTGTCTAGATTTCATATCTGAACCTAGGGTTCACATCTGGTGAATAACTGTGTCTGGTGGAGATATCTTAGCTCTGGTTTGATGCTCAATTGACATGCTTGGTTTACTTGTGATGGTCTCAAGGCCCTGTTTTAATTCTGTACCCTGTGATTAAATGATGAGGTACTATGGTAAGGGTAGGTTTATGTTACGCTTAATCTGGGTAGATGATCTGAGAAACCCTTCTGGATGATTATAGTAGACATGAAAATTCAAACCATTGGTTTGGATTTTATCTGTTTGGGATACTTGCTGGTCTGAACATTTGCTAGTTCATGTTGATAGTTAAGAACTATTGACACTGATTCCTAGTTGAATTGGTTAGGAAAATGATCTGGAAATCATTTTGGCTTGAAATTATTGTTGGATGAAAGTAGCTAGTGGATTCAGAACTTATATGACCATGGAATATTCACTAAAATGATTCCCAGAAACACTTTCTAGGAAAATGCTTTATTCTCTGTCAGATCTGACAGTGAAATAAGGTATAGCTTTGATTCTAGAATTACTGCTAGGAAAATGATAAAGATTATTTGGGTAATATTGGTAAGTGTAAATGGATGATCAATATGATTACTCTGTCCATATGACAACAATAATCTAAATGATTCCTAGCCAAATGGCTATGAAGATGATTTCATTTAAAGAGCATGTTTTGTGATGTTGCAAATCCCCTATGGCCTGTATTTTTGTTCAATTGCTGGAGCTATATGAGTTCTAGTTTCCTTGAATCGAACTGTGAAGATGAGCAGTGTGTAATTCAGTTACCTTTGTTTTAAAATATAAAATGATTCTTAGATATTTTTGAATATCTAAGAAAAGGATTTATTATCAAACTTGTTGAAGGGCTGATGTTCTAGTTTTAGAGACTAGATTGAGAGTTTAGTGGGAGTGAGTTTGGGATTGTGCCTGAGGTGCAATTCCAATTCTTTTGGATTTGTGCCCAGCAATCCCTCATGCTTGCTGGTTTATGCAAAGATGATTTGTATGCTTTTATGGCCTTGGTATGATTAGTAGAAGTGTGCTATAGCCCCTGCCTAGGATGCAAAGGCTGAGGCCAACTCTAAATAAGAACAAAGATTATGGTGTATCTTTTTATTTCTCTATGAGGAACATACATAGCATCTCTATGTAAATTTGAGAGAACACCCTCATCCAATCCTCCTAGATGGTCATCTAGTTGAAATGGTATAGGGGTGGATTTGATGGGTATTAGTCTCTTTATTTTCCCAAGATGCTGATGCAAAAGAGAATACATATGCTGAAAATATTGTAAAGTTCTACCTGCTACAAGATATGATTGTTGATCTTGTTATGCTACTAATATAAGCTTCCATGCATCCTGTCCTGGAAATCCTTCTCCTCCTTCTTCCTTGGTGGATCTATTTTAAATCCTATCCTGATACTTGATATGCTGGCTAGTTGTTCTTTGGACTACTAGTGCTTCTTGCCTCCTCCTACCTTGCAACCATGTTGCCTTTGCTGTGAATCCCTCTACTTCTAGCTCCTGGATGGCTCCAAGGAGCAACCAGAGTTGATTGAGGGTGAGGTATAACACTCTGATGGTAACTTTGTGTGGATGTGCTGTGGAGTGTGGCCAGGTAATTGTTAGCTACGGCTGTTCCTTCTTATCTGGTTTCCTGGTCTGCTCTGGTGTTGACAGCAGCTACTTGCATGTTGATGCGCAAGCTGCTTGCCAGTGGGACCTGCTGGTGTGGATGAGATCAAGTGAAAACTTGATATTTGTGGAATCTTTATCTTATTACCTTAGCTGTCATGGTGAAACTTGCCCCTCTCCAGCCTATGATGTTGTACTGAGGCAAAATATACTGATATGAACAGATGCTACTTTTTTTTGGTGAAACTTGCCCCTTTATAAAGTTTAGCTCAATGATGAACTTTTAACAGTGCAACACACTATTCATTTCTGAGAGCAAACTAACCAACTAAGCATTCTTCCTTTGGTAATAGTTTCTTGTTTCTTAAAAAATCTGTGTACAGAACTACATTGGCTAAGTAATGGATAAGAATAGCTTATATGCTATGACTTCATACACAAATTATAAGATTTCATCCCCGTGTTAGTATTTTTACTGCTTTCGGTTGTTTTGGCAAGTACAGATTACGACTTTGAGAGTGTATATCCACTCCGAAGCTTTGTTCAGAGTGTACTGTTCAGAGAGTTCCAGGAAGAGGAAGCATGAAGAAGTTCCAGGAAGAGAAAGCGTGAAGAAGTTTGGATTTTATTCTTTCTGTAAATTTTTTATTGTATTTTGGTAGCTCCACTGATGTGAACTATGTAGAACTGTGTATGATTGTAATGTGTCGATCTCTATGTAGAACTGTGTATGATTGTAATGTGCCGATCATAATGTGCTTTGTTTGAATCAAAATGATTTTGTATATTCTGTTGGTCTTGATTAAATTGTTAGATTTTAATTACTGAGAAAATATATACTGGCAACTGGGACCGTATGAATTATGGAACACCAGGTGTGACCGGCCCAAAATAAGAAGGCCCAAAGTAAAAATCTGTCCAAAGAAAAGGCCAATGCAACGAAACAAAAAAAATGCTTGAATGATGGGCTTGGCCCATGTAGATAACCAGATTTGATGAGAAAATCAATCCAGAATAGTTGGTCTAAGCCCATGTGGAATCCAGAAATGGACTGGGCTGATTTTGATTTAAGACGATTTAATTTCGTCACAATTTTGCCACGTAGGATCAGCCACGTGGGATCTGACTTGGCATGCTAGATGGCTCGTGACGATATTGGATCGTCATAGACATTATGACGATCCAATATCGTCATAGAAGGTTATGACGATTTTACCAAAAACGTCGTTATAGTTCGTTTGCGACGCCCAGCTTTCGACGATCTCAAAATCGTCATAAAATCGTCATAAAAAGACTATTATGACGATTCTGTGACGAAAATAGAGGGTCATATATTGCCAGATTTCTTGTAGTGCGCTTTGGGTTCAAGCTTGTCGGGCTATAACTTCTTTACATAAGCTTCAGAACCCTAAACTTTAAGGAACGATAATTTAGGTTTCTTCCCAAACCATAATTCATACAGTGTCGTTTCAACGGATTTAGATGGTGCCCTATTTAAAGTGAATGCGGCTGTTTCTAATGCATAACCCCAAAACGATAGTGGTAAATCTGTAAGTGACATCATAGAACGAACCATATCTAAGAGAGTTCGATTAAGACGTTCGGACACACCATTACGTTGAGGTGTTCCCGGCGGTGTCAATTGTGAAAATATTCCGCATTTCTTCAAATGCTCGCCAAACTCGTAACTTAGATATTCACCTCCACGATCAGATCATAGAAATTTAATCTTCTTGTTACATTGATTCTCTACCTCACTTTGAAATTCCTTAAACTTCTCAAAAGTTTCGGACTTATGTTTCATGAAATAGATATACCCATATCTACTCAAGTCATCCGTGAAGGTAAGAACATAACGATAACCACCGCGTGATGCTACACTCATTGGACCACATACATCGGTATGTATGATTTCCAATAAGTCCGTAGCTCGCTCCATCATACCAGAAAATAGAGTCTTAGTCATTTTACCCATCAGACATCCTTTGCATCTTTCAACTGATTCAAAATCAAGTGATTCAAGAAGTCCATCAGAATGGAGTTTCTTCATACGCTTCACTCCAATATGACCAACACGACGGTGCCACATATAGCTCAAGTTATCGCTCAATTTCAAATGTTTAGCTTCAATGTTATTAATGTGTGTATTTCCACAATCGATATTTAATAAGAATACACCATCTATCAAAGGTGCATGTGCATAAAACATATTACTCATATAAATCTAACAACGATTATTCTCGGACTTAAACAAGTAACTGGCTAGCAATAAACATGACCCTGATATAATGTTCATGCTCAACGTAGGCACCAAATAACAATTATTTAAGTATAAAACTAATCCCGATGGTAGAAGAAGAGGTAGCATGCCGACCGCGATCACATCAACCTTTGATCCATTTCCAACGCGCATCGTCACCTCGTTCTTCGCTAGCTTCCGTTTATTCTGCAGCACCTGATTCGAGTTACAAATATGAGCAACCGAACCAATATCAAATACCCAGGCACCACTACGAGTACTAGTGAGATACACATCAATAACATGTATATCGGATATACCTTTATTCAAATCCGCCAAGTACTTAGGGAAATTCCGCTTCCAGTGACCTTCTCCCTTGCAGTAAAAGCACTTAGTATCAGGCTTAGGCCCAGCCTTGGTCTTCTTCGCCGGCGCGGTAACTTTCTTACCGCCCTTCTTGAAGTTTCCCTTTTTCTTAGACTTGCCTTGCTTCTTGAATTTGGTAGTCTTATTGACCAACAACACTTGGTGCTCTTTGTTGGGGATATGCTATGTGGGTATCCTCATAGCATGTCACTTATCCGGATAACCCGGGTGGCCCATAGATGGTAGCATGGCCTATGGCCTTCTGGGCGGCCCAGTTAGATGGATCCAGAAGGGAGGTCCATGCCGGATAAAGGAAGGATACTGTGGAGTCACCAGCGTACCCGGAGCCTTGGAGTGCAAGATACACAAGACTAGTAATAAACGGTGTAGGACTCTGTAACCTGTCGGGCTAGGACTTTTCCCTGTAACCCTAGGACCTGGCGACTATATAAGTCGGGCCTATGGGAGCCTTTAGCGCACAACCTAGTATCGATTCATACAATCTCGCACAGCGAACCTATCTCTGTAACTCGGCATATTGCCCTTATAGTGATTTATAGCAGGAGTGGGATTCCGCCACCGTTGTGGATCTGAACCTGGATAAGCTGTGTTACCTCGTACCCGTCAACCGTCTGCCTTACCCCACGTCTCTAAACACGCACTGTGAGGACCCCTCCATGGTGTACTCGTCGACAATACCATGACAGTTGGCGCCCACCGTGGGGCAAGAGGCGCTTCAGGATCTTCAACGGGTGAGGACCAAGATCTTTGCGGGAATCGGCGAAACCGTAGCCATCGGCCGTGTTCTCTTCTCCCGCAACGTTCCGATTGTCCCTCCTGACGAGTTCTGGATCCCGGCGAAGACGAACCCTACAAGGTGTTCAATCGTTCCTATCGGAGACATCCACCTCTTCATCGGCGAAATTGACTCAGGCACTAGTTCCCTGGGAGTCGGAGGAGCATCAAGGCCCGCACGGACCGCCTATGGGCAGGATACATTTGCGGAAGGGTCGATGTCGGATCTCTCCTCGGAG
Source organism: Avena atlantica (assembly GCA_910589765.1). Taxonomy (NCBI): domain Eukaryota; kingdom Viridiplantae; phylum Streptophyta; class Magnoliopsida; order Poales; family Poaceae; genus Avena; species Avena atlantica. Next base: position 535,783,783 of record OU342733.1, on the reverse strand, counting down.
TTTGCCGGCAAAGATCGGAAAAATACAAGGCCCACCCAAACCGTCCGTGTGCAGGATATAAAGGTGGAAGATCACTGCAAATCCGCTGTCTTCGCCCGTGCGTCTAGATAGCAGAGATCCAAGTTCGTCGACGTGGTTACCATCTTCGATCTGGCGCGCTGCATTCATAGAGAAGGCGAAAACCCCCGCGATTACCTGGCCAGGTGTCTCCGTATACGAGCTGATCTGGCCCACTACCCCGATGATAACACTTTGTATCACTTCGTGGAAGGACTGGACCGTGGCACACTTCTCGTACATTCTTTAAGACGGCAGCAGGAAACAGGGCGTCTTACCCTCGAAGATATGGTGAGCACCATCAACAACTACGCGGAAGCTGACGCAGTAGCCCAGATGGCGCTTGTGCTCAGGGACGGAGAACCTCCGATTCAGCAACCGCCACCACCGCCTCCCGCTGCCATCGTCGCAGCAGCACCACCACCTCCAGTCATCGTCGAGGCCGTTGCACCTCCACCGCCCGTCATCGAGGAAGTCCTGGCACCCTCCGACTCTGTCATTGACGCGCTCTATGCTGATTTCAGTGCAGATTCAGGGGAGATAGATTTCAGTCCAGAAGAGCTAGACTCCGCTATGTAGGAGATGGAGGAGGAGTACTCACGCGACGAGCAAGCCAACAATGCCGTCACGTCTCGAGGGGTGTTCGTCACCATTGGGACGGCGATGGATGAAGATCAACCCGGACGAGCTCCGCCTCTGACCGTGGGCAAGACTCCACTGTCCGACATTATCAACAAAAGCAACGCTACGGGAAGGGTCACGAAGTGGGGCATTGAACTTGCCTCCTTCGAGATCACCTACAAGAAACGCGAAACTATCAAGTCACAAGCCTTGGCGGATTTTGTTGCAGATTAGACGGAGATGCCAGATGCTACTCCGTTACCGGAACCAGTGACTGGGTGATGCACTTTGACGGATCAAAGTTGCTCAACGGCTCGGGGGCTGGTGTATTGCTACAGTCACCAACCGGAGACAAGCTACACTACGTTCTGCAGATCCACTTCGAGGCTACAAACAACATGGAGGAGTATGAAGCACTCATTCACGGACTACGTGTAGCCAAGGATATTGGCATTGTAGGGGTTCGTAGCATGGAAAACAAAAAATTTCTACCGCATGAACACATAATAAAGATCTAATCTATGATCAAGCCAAGATCTATCTACTAGATTGTAGCAACGAGTCAATAGAGTACTAACCCTCGAAGATCCAAAGCGGTTAACGAGAGCAGATTCTCGTGGATGATGTAGTCGTACACTCCCGATCTCAAGATCGCGCAGACGATCCTTCCGGCGTTGCGTTCCGGCAGCGCTTCCGCAGTCGGTCACACGTTCGGTACTCGATGAAGACCTTCCTCTCCCTTATTCCAGCAAGAAGCGGAGGTTGTAGCACTCTCCTCGCGATTCCGGCAGCACGACGGCGTGGTACCGGAAGTAGAGGGGAGATCTCGCAGGGCTTCGCCTTAAGCCGGAGCGAGTATGGTGGACTATGAGAGAACCCTCAACGATCTAGGGTTTATACACGCCGAGGAAGAGATGATAAAGCGGCGGCTAGGGTTTGGGGCTTGCCCAAGTCGGCGCCAAGAGGATCCCTAGGAGGCGGCGGCAGCTGCAGGAGGTGGCGGCGCCAATCTAGGGTTTTGGGGTGGAGAACTTGTGTCTTGGAGGGGCAGCCCTGCCCCTCCCTTTATAGGTGGGAGGTGCGGCCAAGGGGAGGGGAGTCCCTCCCCAACTCGGCTTGGAGGTGGGCCGGCGGTTGGAGGAGGGAACTCCTCCCCAACTCGGTTTCAACCTCCTCCTCCTCTTTCCAAAAACTGTCGTTTGACTTTTCAAATTGGCGTTTGACTTTTCAAACTAGGATTTGATTAAACCTTTTATTTTGGACAGCGATGACACCTAGTACATGATGCAATCATTCCAACTTGTAATGACACATTCATGTATCCTTCCCCTCCGGAGTGCCGGACATTCCGGAACCTTTTAGAACATTCCCGACGAAAACACCGGAATCATTCTCCAACTCCGAAACAGGATTTTCCTTATATGAATCTTATTCTCCGGACCATTCCGGATCTCCTCGTGATATCCTGGATCCCATCCGAGACTCCGAACAACATTCGGTCTCTTACTCATCATTCCATAACTACTCAACAACATCGAATCCTTAAGTGTGTCTCCCTACGGTTCGTGAATTATGCGGACATGATCGAGACACTTCTTCGATCAATAACCAATAGAGGAATCTGGAAATTCATATGGCTCCCACATATTTCTACGATTACTTTGCGATCGAATGAACCACTTACATACGATACCAATTTCCCTTTGTCTCACGATATTTTACTTATCTGAGGTTTTGATCGTCGGTATCTCTGCATACCTAGTTCAACCTCGTTACTGATAAGTACTCTTTTCTCGTTCCCGTGGTATGTGATCCCTTGTGAACCAGTCACATGCTTGCAAGCTAATTGGATGACATTCCACCGAGAGGGCCCAGAGTATATCTATCCGTCATATGGATGGACAAATCCCACTCTTGATCCATGTGCCTCAACCCATACTTTCCGAACACTCAATGCCACCTTTATTGCCACCCAGTTACTGTGTGGTGTTTGATGTCATCAAAGCATCCTTCCGGTGATGGTGATTAACATGATCTCATGGTCGAAGGAATTAGGTTACTATGTATCAGAAAGCTTATAGAAAATGAACTATATTAAATGACTTGATCTTTATGCTACGCTTAACTATAGGAGTATGTCCATCACATCATTCTCCTAATGATATGACCCTGTTGTTAATAGCATCTCTATGTTCATGATCAGGAAACCATGATCATATATTAACCAACAAGCTAGTTTAACAAGAGGCTTTACTAGGGACTCTTTTATGTTTACAAATCACACAAGTATTAATGTTTCCTATTAATACAATTATAGCATGGTATGTAAACATTTATCATAAGTATGAAGATATGATAATAACCTACTTTATTATTGCCTCTTGGGCATATCTCCAACAGTCTCCCACTTGCACTAGAGTCAATAATCTAGTTTCATACCTTTGTGTATTCAACACCTATGGCTTTCCAGTGTTGTATGTACACGATTCCTAGTGGTCAACTGATCTCCGGATCTGACACTTCCAGGTCCGTGTGTAATTGCATGTCTTTGCCTCTCTATGCATCACTCATTCTTTAATGAGATGGCTTTGTATAAATTTGGTCCTTCGGTGAGACCTTTAGTTCTTTGGGGTTAAAACATGTTGATAATATTGTCGTACAATATATCTTCATAGTATTATCCCACTGTGAACTACACCTAGTTTGATAACAAACTACTTGACACAAATGCCCTCTTTAGCTGCTATTATAGCAGTCATATACTTAGCCTTTTGTTGTAGTATCTGTCACAATGTCTTAACTTTGGAACTCATCCAAATCCATTATGGAACTTACTTTCCATTATATTGTGCCACCCTTAGTTTAAATTGAGATAAACTTAATTTGTATTTTGTGACAAAACTAGTATCAATGTAATTCATTTACAATGAACTAACCATCTATATGTCACTTCTACAAATAATATACTCTTAGTTCTTCAAAAAGATCATAAGAATATCCTTACTATTGTCCAATGATAAACTTATGAATCATTCTGGTATATGCTCATAACATTTAGAGTATAGGACATATCTGGATTTGTACATATCACAGTATGATTGATATAAATACTCTTTGTAATTTCATACATCAAGTGTCAATCTATACTTGAATCTTTGTTTCACTTACCCTGTGTCAATACACTTGAATATATCATCAATATTGAACTCATTCAATCCTTTTTCTGTGACAAGAACCTTTCTTGTAGTTTCTATATTGAACTCATTCAATACATCATCTATGTACTTTCGACACAACCATATTAGCATCTATTGATGCCAAATATTTGGGTTTTGCCTAAGTCTTTCATCAGGATGAAATTCTTAATATGTGTTAATAAAATATACATCTTTTCCAATCAATAATATGTCCTCCACATAATGTATTAGAAATATGTCTTAGCGCTCCCACTTAATTTCTTGCAAATGCAAGCATCTTCATCGTCTCTGATGAATTTAAACTCTTTTAACAATTTCATCATTGTGAAGATTCCAACTCCGCGATGCTCACTTCAACCATTGAAGTTTGCATATTATTTTAGCATCCTTTGAATTAACAAAACCCTATGGACCGTGTCATGCACACGTCCTAGGTAACAATTTTATTAGAAGAACTTGTTTTTTTATTCAACTACCATATAAAAAAATTATATGTAGTGGTTGCTACATTAATCCGTCTAGACTAAATATCGCTATGAAAGATCAAATCTTGTCATAGTCAACCTTTGAACATTTTGTGAACTCTTTCCCAACATGTCGACTATTTCATAGATGTAAAACATCCATGTCTATTTCTTTATAGATCCAGACACAACTGTAAGGTCTTACACCTTTCTCGAGGGTCCTTCAATTTCAAAACTTGATTTCTCGTGTATGGAACTATCACGGATTTTATGGCTTGAAGCCATTAGACGGAGTCAGGGCCCATCATCGCTTCTTTGCATGTAGTCGGATCATTATTGTCAAATAATGATTTTAACTCTCAAATCTTGGTATTTGATTGTTTACCCGACCTACTTGTTTCAATAGGAACTTAGATCTCCGTGACCACAACCTTTGAGGCACGTGAGCCATGAGCATTATCGCTGCCTCCGGAACACTTTTCGGCGCTGCGCAACTCTGCACATATAGCTAAGGTTCTTTTAACCTTATCAAAGTTCTTTTGTCCTCCCACTTAACTTTTCACGAAAAATTCCTTCTCTAAGAAACTTGACGTTCTAAGTGACAAACATTTTTGTCTCCGATGTTATGGAGGAACAGTTATTCGAAATAACATACAAAGACTGGTTCATCCGACTTTGGTTGCAAACATCTTTCTTATGCATAGCATACCAATGTTTAAGAAAGGACAACTTGGGTTTTATCCCAAACCATAACTTTATATGGTGTCATTTCAATGGATTATGATGGAGCTCTTTTCAGTGGAAAAACTGTAATCTCTAAAGCTTTTAATCTTTAAAATATAATGGCAATTTTACGAATTACACCTTCGATCTTACCATGTCAAACAAGGTTTAATTACATATCTCGAATGCTCCATACTCTTATGGTGTTTCGGGAAAATGCAAATCCACGGAACGATTCCTTAAATCTTAGGTATTATGCTAAACTTGTAACTCAAATATCTTCCTTTATGATCTTATCATAAACTATTTATATTCTTGTTACAATGATTTTGCACTTCATCTTGAAAGTCTTTGAACTTTTCAAATATTTCATACTTCATCCTTATTAAGTAAATATTCATATATTCACTCAAATTTTCAGAGAAAGCATATGAAGCTGAAATCCATCGCTCTTGACTACACATAATGGACTTCATACAACAATATGTACAAGTTCCAATAAGCTAGTCATTCGTTCCCTTTTTGGCCTATGAACGAAGTTTTAATTATCTCTAGGAAAGTTTCACAAGCGTCATGTGATCAAAAATCAAAAGACTCCAAAATTCCATCCACATGGAGTTTCTTCATGTTTTCTTTCCAATATAATTTAAACGGCGATGTCACTTCCTAAGCGATCTTTCAATCAATTTGTCTTTCGACATTTTTAGCACTAGTTTTATGGATGTGATTTCTCCAACGAGATTTGTGAATCATCCATCTTTTATGGATTACGGCAATTATTTGAACAACCCTTTCGTTCTCATAATACCTGATAAAACAAATCTTGAAGGCAAGCTTTTGATGTTTAACGAGAAACACAATAACCCTTTATTTGTTCTCGATGAACATCATCACATATTCTTTTGCTAGTTACTTAGGCCATTGTAGTTAATGAATTGTGTTGTTTCGTATGACGATTCACACCAACAAATTCAGTATCAAATACTTAAGAACCACATTGTTTAATAAGCCAAGAATATAGCCATAACATCTATATATTTAAACTGAACAATTCTAGTCTTTTCTTTTCTGCCATATATTTATGAGATTCTCTTTCAGTATTTATTTTCTGTTTGAAAGAATCTATCAACATCAATAGTGGAGTCATACATATGACACATAGTCCAAAGCGTGTATAATTAAATACCAATGTCTTTGGACTTCACTTTGAAGTAGATCACCATCATCAAATGTTTGGTGTGCTTTCAAATTCCATTCTTTAGTAATCTCTTGGTGTGGTAAATATTTTACCTACATCAAATATTCACCCTTATCATGGAATTATTCATGATCAAGCTACTTTTAGCTTATAAAGATGAATCGCGAGTATAATGTTGCTCTCCAAAACCTTTTGGTGGATTAGGACAACTAGTGTCTCCAACCTTTTGCAAATTCTCATCAAATATGAGAACATGACTTTTGCCATATTATACTCTATCATGTTGTAACCAAAACTTCGTTTCAGATATCACAATATCTTCCACACATCATGGTTTCTGAAACAACTCTTTCAGATCCTAGATAACCTTGATATTAAGACAATCCTTTGAATATCAAGAATCATGGAGACAAACATGATACTCATACACTAACTCTTGGAATTGTCACTCTTGTTTTAATACCAATTCTATAGTTCTATCATCTCAATTAAAACTAAGCGCAAGGTGGTAAACGGATGCCAATGACTACAACAATTATGCAAATTCACTTTGATTTAATTTATGATAAATAGTGTTCAACTTTTAATCATATTGCCGTTGAACTCCCACTCAAAACAATATCCCTCACTTTGTTTTAGTGATCACACGAACCAAATCCACCACATCAAAACCGATCATCACGAGAGTTGATGTAGCTTCAATGGCGAACAATCATCATGTTCATTATATCTACTATATGACTCATGCTTTACCTTTCGGTGATCCGTGTTCCGAGACCATGTCTGTACATGCTAGGCTCGTCAAGATTAAACCTTAGCTTCCGCATGAGCAAATCTGGCTTGCTCACGTTGTATACACTCGCAGAATCTAACACACCCGATCATCACGTGGTGCTTCGAAACAACAAGCTTTAGCAATGGTTCTTACTAAGGATGAACACTTTAAAACTTGAAATTGTGTGCTTGAGGGATCATCTTATAATGCTACCGTCGTGAACTAAGCAATACAAGATGCATAAAAGGAATAACATCACATGCAATTCATAATATGTGATATGATATCGCCTTTTTCTTGTGCTTCCGATCTCCATCTTCAAGCACGAACATGATCTCCATCATCACCGGTGTGGCGTCAAGGTCAATGGCACCGCTTCATGGTTGTCTTCCACCAGCATCAACTATTACAACTACTTTGAATAGACACGCGGGTCATAACAGAATTTAAAGACAACCATATGGCTCCTACCGGTTGCCAACTTACAATAAGGAACATTGCATACATCATATATAATCACAATCATGGCCATATCACATCACAACACACCCCTGCAAAACAAAGTTAGACGCCTCTAATTTTCTTTGCATATTTTACGTGGTTTGGGGCTTTCAATAAGTGTCGTTCTAACTTACGAACAAGAACCACAACATTGATACTAGTATTGTCAATCACCCGTTGTAAATTGAATCTTAACTATGTTCGGAGAAACAGGCACCCGCAAAGCCACTTATGCAATACAAGTTGCATGTCAAGCATGGAGCAAGTCTCATGAACGATGTCATGTAAGGTTAGCCCGGGCCGCTTCATCCCACCATCCCGCAAGATGCAAAGTACACAAGAAGCAATCGACAACAAAAGCATCAATGCCCACAATGACCATTGTGTTCTACTCGTGCAACAGATCTACATATAGACACGGCTCTGATACCACTGTAGGGGTTCGTAGCATGGAAAACAAAACTTTTCTACCGCATGACCACACAATCAAGATCTAATCTATGATCAAGCCAAGATCTATCTACTAGATTGTAGCAACGAGTCAATAGAGTACTAACCCTCGAAGATCCAAAGCGATTAACGAGAGCAGATTCTCGTGGATGATGTAGTCGTACACTCCCGATCTCAAGATCGCGCAGCCGATCCTTCCGGCGCTGCGTTCCGGCAGCGCTTCCGCAGTCGGTCACACGTTCGGTACTCGATGAAGACCTTCCTCTCCCTTATTCCAGCAGGCAGCGGAGGTTGTAGCACTCTCCTCACGATTCGGGCAGCACGACGGCGTGGTACCGGAAGTAGAGGGGAGATCTCGCAGGGCTTCGCCTTAAGCCGGAGCGAGTATGGTGGAATATGAGAGAACCCTCGACGATCTAGGGTTTAGACACGCCGAGGAAGAGATGCTAAAGCGGCGGCTAGGGTTTGGGGCTTTCCCAAGTCGGCGCCAAGAGGAGCCCTAGGAGGCGGCGGCAGCTGCAGGAGGTGGCGGCGCCAATCTAGGGTTTTGGGGTGGAGAACTTGTGTCTGGGAGGGGCATCCCTGCCCCTCCCTTTATAGGTGGGAGGTGTGGCAAAGGGGAGGGGAGTCCCTCCCCAACTCGGCTTGGAGGTGGGCCGGCGGTTGGAGGAGGGAACTCCTCCCCAACTCGGTTTCAACCTCCTCCTCCTCTTTCCAAAAACTGCCGTTTGACTTTTCAAATTGGCGTTTGACTTTTCAAACTAGGATTTGATTAAACCTTTTATTTTGGACAGCGATGACACCTAGTACATGATGCAATCATTCCAACTTGCAATGACACATTCATGTACCCTTCCCCTCCGGAGTGCCGGACATTCCGGAACCTTCTAGAACATTCCCAATGAAAACACCTGAATCATTCTCCAACTCCGAAACAGGATTTTCCTTATATGAATCTTATTCTCCGAACCATTCCGGATATCCTCGTGATATACCGGATCCCATCCGAGACTCCGAACAACATTCGGTCTCTCTTACTCATCATTCCATAACTACTCAACAACATCGAATCTTTAAGTGTGTCTCCCTACGGTTCGTGAATTATGCGGACATGATCGAGACACTTCTCCGATCAATAACCAATAGAGGAATCTGGATTCATATGGCTCCCACATATTTCTACGATTACTTTGCGATCGAATGAACCACTTACATACGATACCAATTTCCCTTTGTCTCATGATATTTTACTTATCCAAGGTTTTGATCGTCGGTATCTCTGCATACCTAGTTCAACTTCGTTACTGATAAGTACTCTTTTCTCGTTCTCGTGGTATGTGATCCCTTGTGAACCAGTCACATGCTTGCAAGCTAATTGGATGACATTCCACTGAGAGGTCCCAGAGTATATCTATCCGTCATATGGATGGACAAATCCCACTCTTGATCCATGTGCCTCAACCCATACTTTCCGAACACTCAATGCCACCTTTATATCCACCCAGTTACGGGGTGTGGTGTTTGATGTCATCAAAGCATCCTTCCGGTGATGGTGATTAACATGATCTCATGGTCCAAGGAATTAGGTTACTATGTATCAGAAAGCTTATAGCAAATGAACTATATTAAATGACTTGATCTTTATGCTACGCTTAACTATAGGAGTATGTCCATCACATCATTCTCCTAATGATATGACCCTGTTGTTAATAACATCTCTATGTTCATGATCAGGAAACCATGATCATATATTAACCAACAAGCTAGTTTAACAAGAGGCTTTACTAGGGACTCTTTTATGTTTACAAATCACACAAGTATTAATGTTTCCTATTAATACAATTATAGCATGGTATGTAAACATTTATCATAAGTATGAAGATATGATAATAACCTACTTTATTATTGCCTCTTGGGCATATCTCCAACAGGCATCAAGCGCATAGTTTGCTATGGAGATTCCGACTTGGTTGCACAGCAGGTGGCTGGCACTTGGAATGCACGGAACCCTATGATGGCGGCATATCGGGAGAAGTGGACGAGATAGCCAAGAGCTTCTTGGGCTACGAAGTCAAGTATGTACCTAGGGAGCAAAACGAGGCGGCTGATCTACTGTCTAAACTTGGATCAGGGCGCAAGCAAATTCCGCCAGGAGTTTTCCTAGAGGATGTACGCACACCATCTGTGAATGGAGCCGACATCGAAAACCCGGATAGAGCTGACTCTTTCGTCAACATGGTGACTAAGGTCCCTCCGGCTTGGACAAAATCGTTCATGGAATATCTCGAACACGGAACTTTGCCCGACGACAAAGTCGAAGGACGGCAAATAGTACGACGAGCAAAGGGTAATACCATAATTAATGGGCAACCCTACAAAAGGAGCACTACTGGTGTATACCTAAAGTGTGTTTCCCAGCTAGAAGGTATGGAAATCCTACGTGAAATCCATCTCGGAGATTGCGGGCATCACGCCGATCCTCGATCGTTGGTCGCGAAAACCTTCTGGCAAGGATTCTACTGGCTGACCACGAAGGCGGACGCCGACAAACTGGTTGAGACATGCATGGGATGCCAGTATTATTCCCGACAACCACATGTTCCTGCTGAAGAACTACGAATAATACCAATAACTTGGCCGTTTGCAGTCTGGGGGCTGGACATGATGGGACCGTTATAGACGACACCTTGTGGGTTTACGCATCTGCTTGTAGCAGTTGACAAATTCACTAAATGGATAGAAGCTAAACCCATTAGAAAGCTTGATGGGGAAACTGCCCTCAGGTTTCCGGGATCTAGTGGTGAAATTTGGTCTCCACACAGCATTATCACCGACAACGGCAGCAATTTGTCACTCGGATAAGTGGAGGCTTATTGCTGGGAGAAAGGCATCCGACTTGACCTTGCATCTGTGGCACACCCACAATACAATGGTCAGGTTGAGCGAGCCAATAGATTAATTCTGCAGGGAATCAAGCCACGTCTTGAGGCACCGCTACATAGAGCAGCTGGAGCCTGGGCGAAAGAATTGCCTTCTATGTTATGGAGTTTACGAACTACACCCAACAGATCCACCGGCTACACCCCTTATTTCATGGTATATGGAGCAGAAGCCATCCTGCCTTCCGACATCCTTCATGATTCACCAAGAGTTGCCGCCTACGACGAAGATGGCGCTGAAGGATCCAGATGCCTAGATGTGGACGCTGAAGGACAGAGAAGCCATAAGTCGGCAAGTACCTGAAAACAGCGCTCGGCCTGACTTATTGAGCAGGCCCAGTCTTCTCTAGTCATGAGCCCTTCTGCCACCCACCGCCCGATTAACCTTGTCCGATTTATCTTCTCGTCTCTATGGAAGATGGCTAAATACAGCAAACAGGTCTTGTAGTCCCTAGGCAGATCGTTGTAGGATAACTTGAACATCTTGTAGCCATTAGTTCCGCCGGTTTCTCTGTACACGAGGCTGCTGCTCAACTTGTCCAGTTCTTCTCTGCTCCTCGTTGGATTCGCAAACAGAGCATGGATAAACATCTTTATGGAGAACTGGTCCAGCCTACATTTCTCTAGGATCTCAAGGAAGATCTTGGCGCTGTACTGGTTATCATCATTCACACGCACGGCCTTTTGTGTAAGATGGAGCGCTGTGTCATGGTAGTATTTGATAGAAGAGTATACGATAGGTAGTTCCCTGCCATAGCAAAACTTGTTGGCCCCTTCAATGTATTTTGTGGTAACTACCACTGCCATTGAACTGCAACCCAGATCTTGTAATGCTTTGGTGGTCTCTTCCCATTTGTAGCCAGAGGCATTGTGGACAACGACGAGTGTCCTTGTATTCTGCAGATGCTCCCGGACCCTCCCTGCAGTTTCTTGAAGCAGCAGCTGCTCTTTGATCCTCTCTAGGACTTCTCCAAGCCTCTCCCTGGAGTCCTTGCCTGGCAGCAGCAACAGTTGGTCTGGGCCGGATTCTTCCACTGATTTATCTTGCTGATGAAGTGACGCTGGCAGCAGCTCTGGCAGGATCTGCACTTGAATCTTCAGCGTGATGTCTTTGATGATATTCTTCATGATGTAATCCTCACCCGGTTTATTTGTGGCTGCATTGGCCTGCTTATTGGGAACAGGAAGCAGCTCCCGCAGGATGGCTACGAATTGAGGAAGCTCGATGCCAATCCTGCAGGAACCCTTTTCGCCTTCTAACTCCAGATATTTTTTAGCCTTCTCCGCTGTCTCCTTGAGGATCATTTCCTGGGTCTGATTCTGATCCTCGTTGGCGCACTGGTAGAAAAGGGCCCATGCGTCCCGGTTGGTAAGGGCCATTAGTCCCGGTTGCCCAACCGGGACGGGGCAATCGGGACTAAAGCTCTAACCATTAGTCCCGGTTGCCCCACCAACCGGGACAAATGGGGCACACGTGGCGGCATCAGAGCGCGAGGGGGTGGAGCATTAGTCCCGGTTCGTAACACGAACCGGGACTAATAACCTGCTGTCGCGGCAATTTCTCTGTCGCGGCAGAGAATTCATTTTGGCACATTTTGTTGCCGCGGCAGCATTTTCGCCACTTTTTGTGCCACGGCAGAGAATTCATTTAGGTTGTTTTATTGTTTATTTAGTGTTTTGCACTTATCAACGAAGGAACCTTATATTACACAAGATCATCATGACAACATTACATTCAATACACATATCGAGTTCATGCACTACATACAAAAGTTGCTATTTGATGCTACCGGCCAATTTCTTGAAAGTTGCTATTTTTACAATTCCTATTTTCTATACACAGCCGAGTAGTATTCCCCTTGTGTGTTTAGGACTTCTGCATCCAAGAATCCCGCCAATTCCTCCTGAATTGCTCGTATGCGATCCTTTGGCAGAAGACCGTTCCGTAGACGTTCGATCTGATTTAAAAAAGGAGTCAGCCTATATGAATATGAAACTAAACACAATTTGATTGTAATTAAAAACTATAGAAATTGTTTACGTACGTGGAGTTGCTCTAAATTTCTGCCCTTCTCATCGCACGTCTGCCGGATGAACTCGCATACATAGTATCCACATAGATTGTTACCTGGTCCCTGCGTCAGGCACTTTACGAGAACAGAGTTCAATCAAAATAATAATCAAGCATGATAATAACTGTATCAAAACTAGAATCAAAGAGATGCGCGGATATAGCTAGTGGTGCTTACATCTAGTGGTTGAAATGTAAGCTCCTCTTTCCAAACACCCCTAGCCTTCTTGGTGAACCGTTTCCAAGCGCTGTCCGGCGTAGAAAACGAATAAAATAAGTTATTAAGTACTTGATATCATAAAATTCACGAATGTTGCCGATATAGTGTCGTAATGATTAGAATTAACGCTGGAGAAGTATCTGCATGTCCTTCCACGTCTCAAGGGGTTTATGTTTCGAGTCCATGACTAGTACACGCCCTTTGTCAAGTTGAATGATTAACAGAATATAGTGGTACCTGCGAATGCAGAACTAATCAATTATATACTTAACATCGAGTAAGCGAAATAGAAAGTGTATACAAGAAAATAACACTCACTGGAAGTTGTAAGAAAATAGTGTTTCCCTTTTGGTTTTTTGAAACCTTAACGCGTGTACTATATTATCCTCCGTATCCTGGGGGCTTATTTTGAGATTAGCTTCATGAACCCAATATGGGTCAATGAAGCCAATGTCATAGATTTGTCCTCTACTGCATTCGAGAATCTTCATTCTGCATATTACAATATGATTATATACATGCAATAAACAAAATAATATAGCTGGAGACTAAACTAATTACAGAATTAGTACTTACAGACTATAGGCACTGATGATCGATTTGTCCAAGGCGTCTTGATTGAATAATTGAAATAGTTCATCAAATTCAATGGATATCATGTCATCCTTATCTTTCCCATGATGCTTTTTTGTAACCCTCAGCACTATCCAGTTAGCCCCGGCCCTTGTGGCATGCATGTACCAGTTATGCAATCTTCGCATTTTTGTTGGAAGATTGTTTACCTCCTCAGGTTTGACGAGAGGTTTTCCGTACTGGTATTTGTATGCTACTTCACTCACGAGGAAGAACTCTAACTGGGATAAGTACTGGGCAATACTCATACCTTGAGCAGCGGCAGCTTCTCCGTATTGTGCAACTACCTCTGGATCATACTGCTCTTCGGCCCCATATTTGCTCGACCCCACATTGGTTTGAGAAATCACCTTGAGAGGGGCGCAAGTCTGTTTTGCTTGTTCTCCGAGCTGGGCAACAAATTTCCCGCTTGCATCAGTACTGCTCTTCGAGGCTTTTTGTGCCACATGTGACTTGAGAATAGAACGCTCATAGTCTGATTACAGCTTTGGCTAGGGTTGATGAAGATTCTTTAGCATTTTCAACACTTTGGCTTTTTCTTCTTTGGTGTTGGGGAACTCTGGCTCTTTCGGCCGCCTCAGCTTAGCGAAAAACGCTGTCGTTTCCGCATCAACGATCGCCGCAGTCTCCTCTTCAGTACAGTCATAAGCTCTCTTGGGAGGAATCGTTGGTACTTTTGGAAGAGGCTCTTGTTTACGTTTCGGCGATCGCTTACGACGCATAGTAGCGGTACGCTTACGCTTTTTATCCCGAGGCGCCGGCGATGGCTTCCGCGGCGATGGCTGCACCAGAGATTGGTGAGGCGACGGAGCCGGGTGAGGCGACGAAGACGTCTGCCGCGGCGGCGACGACCTCGCTAGAGACGGGTGAGGCGGCGGCGAAGATGGCCTTGGCGTGTGATTTCGAAGCACGATACAATCCTTCGGCCATAGAATGGTGACGTTTTTTGCGTCACCCATCACAGTCACATCCCCTTCACCAGCAGGGTAGTGAAGATCCAAAACCTCAAAGGTGGGCATGATTTCATCCACGCCGACAACAGCGTAGCCCTCTGGAACCGGACGACAGTGGTAAGTTGGTGTGGGTCCAATTGGTAAGGCATAGCCGACCGCCACCTTCATTGATATGTTCACAACTTTGACATGTAGCTCGCAGTGTGTCATCTCTGTGATATCATCCACTGGGTAGCCAACAGGAGCCATCGTCGGTGCATCATCGGCATCACCATTGTCATCACCCGGGACCTCGGTGGAAGCCACACTGCTTTTTCGATTATTCGATAGGCCGGTAGCATCGAATGCAGTGTGCTGCTGAGATGGGCCGGTAGTACTTTGCTCTTTAAGTGTGTTAATTTCATCTTGTTGTTTCTTTAATCGTTCTTCAATTAAACGCATTCGCTCTTTCTGACTTTCTGCTTCAACTGCCGCCCTGTCCTTACTCCTCTGACGGCTTCTATCAGGATATTTCTTCCTCTCTTCGGGAAACCCAGTCCTCCATGATTGGGAGCCTATTGTGCCTCGTGTTCGTCCATCATGTTCCTTATTTCCAAGGGCGAGTGTGAGCTCATCATTCTCTCTATCGGGAATGAAGTCCCCATCTTTAACAGCCTTACTGCTTTTCTCATCCTCTGGATTGGCAAGGGGTCTTCTTTATGTCGTATGTTATATATACACCTCCCTTCCGAGTCCAACGTGCCCCCATCCCCGTAAAACCAATTCCTTGCACGTTCTACCCAATCGTCTGTCTCTGGGGTGATCTTTTTATCACGCAGTTCCTGCTCAAGTTTCTCCCACTTAGGAATGCCAACCCTGTAGCCACCTTGCCCCATAGTATGGTGATACTTCTTCTAAGCAGCATTCAGCTTATTCGTTTCAGACATTTTCTTAGCTTTTTCTGATTTCTTGTATTCCACAAACTCATCCCAGAATGTTTTTATCTTCTCAAACTGAATATTCTTGAAATCGGGAGTCTTATTTTTCATGACATAGTCAAGGTGCAATCTTTTCTTCCAGTTGGTGAAACACTGGGCCATCTTCTTCAAAGCCCACTCCCTGACCTTAGCCTCCATGGCTCTCCCATGTTGTAAGGCGTCCTCAACTGGATCCTCCACATTTGGATCCAGCTCTATCTTCGGTAGTTTGAAATTAACCATGAGCCTCTTCCACAGTAAATCTTTGGCGTGGTTAGGGACAAATAAACATGTTCCCTCTTCATCCGCATTAGCAGGCCTATTCCAATTTCTAATGGTGATCGGGATTAAGTCCCTAACGATTACACCGCATTGTGCCACAAATTTGGTTGCGAAAACTTCGGGAGCTGTCGGTCTGCCGTCTTCAGCGACATCTTCGATCCTGAACCTCTCATGGTATTGCAACTTTTTGGTTGGGCCTCGTCTGCTCTTTTCAGTAGATTCCTTCGATCCGGAGGGCTAAAAGAAGAAAGATCGTCGTTACTATTTCTATATAGATAGCAGATGATTAATTGATTTATATTACATGCACCTCGCCGGAGCGGTCATCTTCTCGATTACACAAGGCATCGCCTTCTCCCTCGCGGAAGGCAACACCTTCAACCTCAAACAAGTTGTCTACTCCGGTAAAAAGAGGATCACCCTCACCGGAGTTGTTCAGAAACGTTGATACGTCTAAATTATCTTCCCCACGGATCACACCTTGGATCAACTCTTCCTTTTCTTCGTCTCTGACGTGTGGGTCCATATTTTCTGCATAGGTGGAAAAACGAATAAGTCAAAGCGGCTAAAGGAGAAAGTTACGAATAAGTCAAAGCGGCTAACGAATATTTTCCGGATCGAAGGTGAAACCCTAATATATACATACACAATAATAAAAATGAAGAGAAACCCTAAACCCTAAGGCTATGAGAGGGGAACATGAGTATAAGGCTACAAAAGGTCTTCGATCTATCTATGGTCTTGATATCGGTCTTCGATCTCGATCTCGATATCGTATTCTACCGAGAAGAACCAAATCACCGGAAAGAAAGGGAAACAATCAACACATGGCATCGATGCAATGCTCAAGCAATGATGATGATACGACAAGTTAATGTGCATTGGAATGTAACCCTAAAGCATGCTCGACAAGTTAATCGGGGTTCCGAGGGGCGCAAACCCTAACTCAAGGAACTCCGGAATCACCTATTAGGGTTACTAGGGTGTTCTAATTAAACTTGTCATTTAATTAGATCTATCTATGGTCTTGATCTCGGTCTTCGATCTCGATCTCGATATCGTATTCTACCGAGAAGAACCAAATCACCGGAAAGAAAGGGAAACAATCAACACATGGAATTGATGCAATGCTCAAGCAATGATGATGATACGACAAGTTAATGTGCATTGGAATGTAACCCTAAAGCATCCTCGACAAGTTAATCGGGGTTCCGAGGGGTGCAAACCCTAACTCAAGGAACTCCGGAATCACCTGTTAGGGTTACTAGGGTGTTCTAATTAAACTTGTCATTTAAGTTGTTGAACAATGCATGATTATAGCATAGATAGATAGTTCTCATTTTTCTGAACATTTTGGTATATTATTTGTATTTTTCTGTATTACAGATTAAAAGTTATTGAATTTACAACTTTTATTCAAATTCTGAAATTATTAAATCAAATGTTTAAACCTTTTGCACCATAGTAACAACTAGCCATAGTGGCTGACAGGTGGGGCCCGGAGCCACCTCAGCAGCCACGCAAGCAAAGGGGAAACAGAGGACGCGGAGCCACCTCGCCACGCAAGCAAAGGGGAAACAGAGGTGGGGCCCGGAGCCACCTCGCCACCGCTGTCAAGGAGGACGCGGCCGCCGTGGCCGTGGACAAGGACGACGCGGCGGTGGAGGAAACGGCGCCAGCGACGATGTACCACCCGATCGAAGCCGCCGCGCCCACCACCAGCAGCAGGCCCGTCCAAGGCCCAGTGCGAGCTGGGCGACCGCACTGGGCCCCAAAATTTTCCAGGCCCCCCAGTTTCTAGCAACCAGCCCAAGTCTGCAGTAGTGAAATCCAGCCCGCTCGGTGCATCTGTTAATTTTCCAGCAATGTGGTAGTGGCTTGTCTCGATTCTACAACTCTTGCGGCCCAATAAACTACTCTCAGTTCTCAAAAAAATCTCCGGCATCGATCCTGATCGCTGAAGTAACCAGGTTCGTTCCAAACTCTAGATCGTTCCGTTAAAAAACGAAGAACAGGCCGTGAGGGCACCCATGTCGCCCGGAAGGGCACAACACCGACGCCCGTGTTTTGCCACCACACATCGCCCCTAGTCCCTAGGATTTTGATGTCTCCCAGCAGAGGGAGGGGGAGGACAGAGAGGCAGGGAGGGGCGGCGCCGTACCTGACACGCGGCGGTGGGGGAAGGGCGCGGTCGTCGACGGGAAGCAGAGACGCGGGCGCGACCGGCGGTCGTCGGGGGAAGGAGACGCGCGGGCGGCGCGGTCGTCGTTGCGCGGGAAGAGACGCGGGTGGCGGCCGGAGGCGGAGGCGTTGACGACGGAGCCGCTACGGGGAGCGCGCGGCGGTGGCGGGGGCAGCCTGGCGGCGTCGTCGTCGGCGAGGGCGCGGGCAGAGGCAGAGGTAGAGAAGTGAGTGGGAAAGGGAAGAAGAAGAGGAGGCACGCGCTGTTATAACTAAAGGGCCTTTAGTCCCGGTTCGTGGCTCCAACCGGGACTAAAGGTGCATACGTCCCGGTTGGAGCCACCAACCGGGACCTATAGTCCAATTTTCAGCAGCTGAAGGGGCGCGCGCGCAGGGGCTCTTCCGTCCCGGTTGGTGGCTCCAACCGGGACGTATTCCCCTGTTTTCAAATTTTTTCAGTTATTTTCTCTCTGTTCCCGCCTTATTTTTTATTTTGGGGTTTAAATTTGTAATGTTTTTTAAATGATAATTACTTTGGAATTTAGAAAAACTTTAAACATAAAAAGTGTTTGGATTTGAATAACTAATTCGAAACCATTTTCTGTTTTGAAAAATAATTAATGTAACCATTTAAACTACGAACCATTTAAAATTAATAATGAAATAACTTATATTTTTTAAATATTAATTTGGAATTTAGAAAAACTTTAAACATAAGAAGTGTATGGATTTGAATACATAATGCAAAACCAATTTCTATTTTTAAAAAATAATTAATGAAACCATTTAAAATTAATTAACTTATATTTTTGAATATTAATTTGGAATTTAGAAAAACTTTAAACATAAAAAGTGTTTGGATTTGAATAAATAATTCAAAACCATTTTCTGTTTTAAAAAACAATTAATGTAACCATTTAAAATATGAACCATTTACAACTAAAAATGAATTAACTTATATTTTTTTAATATCAATTTGGAATTTAGAAAAACTTTAAACATAAGAAGTGTATGGATTTGAATAAATAATCCAAAACCATTTTGTATTTCTAAAAAATAATTAATGTAACCTTTTAAAATGAATTAACTTATATTTTTGAATATTAATTTGGAATTTAGAAAAACTTTAAACATAAGAAGTGTATGGATTTGAATAAATAATCCAAAACCATTTTCTATTTATAAAAAATAATTAATGTAACCTTTTAAAATGAATTAACTTATATTTTTGAATATTAATATGGAATTTAGAAAAACTTTAAACATAAGAAGTGTATGGATTTGAATAAATAATCCAAAACCATGCTCTTTGTTTAAAAAATAATTAATGTAACCTTTTATTTCGTAACCATAATATGTGTCCTTTTGTCGATTCTCGCCTATTGTATCAAAGCGGACACCACTATTTTGGTTGGTGCTCTTTTTATCTTGGGCGATCGTGTAGAATGTATTCCCATTTATTTCGTACCCTTGGAAATTCAATACAGTAGAAGATGGTGACGCGGCCAACAAGTATAGCTGATCTCCAATAGTGGTGTCATTCAAGAGATGTGTCCGCATCCAACCACCAAAAGACTTCATGTGTTCATCTGTAATCCATGATTCAGGCTTCCCCGGGTTTTTGGAGCATACAATATTCTTGTGTTCCTCGATATACGGAGCTGCCAAGGTGGAATTATGTAGAACTGTGTAGTGTGCTTTAGTGAAAGAATCCCCGTCCCTACATATCATTGCTTTCTTTCCCAGCATGCCTTTTCCACTTAGTCTTCCCTCATGCCGCGAGTCAGAAACACCAATCGGCTTAAGGTCAGGAATAAAGCCAACACAAAACTCAATGACCTCCTCTGTTCCATATCCCTTGGAGATGCTTCCTTCTGGTCTAGCACGGTTATGAACATATTTCTTTAAGACTCCCATGAACCTCTCAAAGGGGAACATATTGTGCAGAAATACCGGACCGAGAATGGCAATCTCTTCCACTAGATGAACCAGGAGATGCGTCATAATATTGAAGAAGGATGGTGGGAACACCAATTCAAAACTAACAAGACATTGTACCACATCCTTCTGTAACCTTGGCAGAATATCTGGATTGATTACCTTCTGAGATATTGCATTGACGAATGCACACAGCTTCACAATGGGTACTCGAACATTTTTCGGTAGAAGCCCCCTCAATGCAATCGGAAGCAACTGCGTCATAATCACGTGAGAGTCATGAGACTTCAGGTTTTGGAACTTTTTCTCTGCCATATTTATTATCCCCTTTATATTAGATGAGAAGCCCGACGGCACCTTGATACTATAAAGGACTTCAAAAAAGATTTCCTTCTCTGCTTTGGTAAGAGCATAGCTGGCACGACTTAAGTGACGCCCTTTATCCGTCTTGTTATCTGTATGCATGTTCTTTGGGTATTTCATAATTTGTTGGTCCTCCCGTGCTTCAGGTGTATCTTTTGTCTTTCCATACACGCCTAGGAATCCTAGCAGGTTCACGCAGAGATTCTTCGTCACGTGCATCACGTCGATTGAAGAGCGGACACGCAGGAATTTCCAATATGGCAGCTCCCAAAATATAGATTTCTTCTTCCACATGGGTGCGTGTCCTGTAGCGACGTCGTTCGGAACTGATTGACCGCCGGGACCCTTTCCAAAGATTACTTCTATGTCCTTGACCATACCAAATACATCATCACCAGCAGGGAGTTCAGGCTTCTTCCGGTGATCTGCCTCACCTTTGAAATGCTTGCCTTTCTTTCTTACGGGATGATTGGTCGGAAGAAATCGTCGATTCGCTAGGTACACAACCTTCTTGCATTTATGCAAATATGTACCTTCGGTCTTATCTAAACAGTGGGTACATGCCTTATATCCTTTGTTTGTCTGTCCTGAAAGGTTACTAAGAGCAGGCCCATCATTGATGGTTACGAATAACAACCCTCGTAGATTAAATGGCTCCTGTTTGTTCTCATCCCACGCACGTACACCTGGTTTGCCCCACAACTGTAAGAGTTCTTCAACTAATGGCCTAAGGTACACATCAATGTCGTTGCCCGGTTGCTTCGGGCCTTGGATGAGCACTGGCATCATAATGAACTTACGCTTCATGCACAACCAAGGAGGCAGGTTGTAGATACATAGAGTCACGGGCCAGGTGCTGTGACTGCAGCTCTGCTCCCCAAAAGGATTCATGCCATCCGTACTTAGACCAAACCATAAGTTCCTTGCGTCACCTGCAAAGTCTGGGAAGTCTCTCTCGATTTTTCTCCACTGTGACCCATCAGCAGGGTGTCTCAACTTCCCGTCTTTCTTACGGTCTTCTTTGTGCCATCGCAACAACCTGACATGCTCTTTGTTTCTGAACATGCGTTTCAACCTTGGTATTATAGGAGCATACCACATAACCTTAGCAGGAACCCTCTTCCGGAGGGGCTCTCCCTCAACATCACCAGGGTCATCTCGTCTGATCTTATACCGCAACGCGTTGCATACCGGGCATTTATCTAAATTCTCATACTCCTTACCGCGGTAGAGGATCCAGTCATTAATGCATGCATGTATCTTTTGCACATCTAATCCCAGAGGACAGAGGGTCTTCTTTGATTCGTAGGTACTCTCGGGAAGTTCGTTATGTTTTGGAAACTTCGGCTTCATTATTTTCAGCATCTTTTCAAATGAGGAGTCAGTTAGACTACACTCTGCCTTCCATCGCAACAATTCAAGTGTGGTACCGAGCTTTGTGCTGCCATGTTCACAATTTGGGTACAACAATTTCTTGTGATCTTCTAACATGCCCTCTAACTTCAACTTCTCATTTTCTGTTTCACAGTCTCGCTTTGCATCAGAAATGACCATACCAAGTTCATCAGTCGGCTCATCTGATGCCCGTTCTTCACCTCTTTCCTCTCCATTGTCTTCCATTGCAGTATCACTGTATTCAGGAAACATATGATGATAGTTGTTATCATCATCTTCTTCTTCACCATCTTCCATCATAACCCCTCTTTCCCCGTGCTTGGTCCAGCAATTATAGTTGGGCATGAAACCTTTCATAATCAGGTGGCCGCGAATGATTTTTGAGGAAGAGTACTCCTTGTTGTTCCGACATTGAACACATGGACAACGTATAAATCCATTCTCTTTGTTTGCCGTAGCCACATCGATAAATTTATCCACGCCTTTGATATACCCGGCTACCCGCCGGTCACCGTACATCCATTCCCGACCGTTCATCTGCATCATATAAGTAAGTTTATCAAAAAACAGGACATCATAAATAGTGAAATAATCAATTCACACCGACACATGAATTGTATCAATGACCTAGAAAAGATAAGATTGCTAACCTCGATCGAGGGAAATAAAGAGGAGAAAGCTCAAGTGCGTCTCGGACACCTTCTATATTTTTGTTCTATGAGAAATTCAACGGGATTATTCACTCAAACATTTCAACAAACACCTTCAATGCATGCATGAGAAAAAACTAGCACACCCCCTCACACCTTCCACCATTCGAAAAACAGAGTGGAGGCAGAGGAGGCTGGGGCGTTGCATTTATAGAGGGCAGGGGTCTTTAGTCCCGGTTGGAGCCAACAACCGGAACTAAAGGTGCGTGCCACACCACGTGGCTGTGGCCAAACCTTTAGTCCCGGTTGGTGGCTCCAACCGGGACGCATGTCCCCTTACCAACCGGGACCCATGCCTCCTGGCCCCGTGCCCGCTCCAACCGGGACGCGTGCCAGCATTAGTCCCGGTTGGTGGCGCAACCGGGACTAATGCTCCGAGGGGTCTCGAACGGATAGCCCTTTTTCCTCTAGTGGCGGCATCCTCGTGGAGCAGCACCCGCAAGACGTTGCGTAGTGCTCCTAAAGGTTCAACCTGCAGCTGGTAACCCAGGTGCTCTCTGATCCTCTCAGTCTTGTGGTAGATCTTCTCCTGGATCTGCCCAATCATGTCGTCGGTTCTGATCTTCGCTGATTCGCGGGCCTCTCGACGGAGCTGCTTCAGGATGTTGGCAAGAAAATCCCAGGGTTCTTGCGGTTGCAGTGACCAGTCCCATAAACGGAACATGTGGTCGAACTTCTCCCTAACAGAACCATGAGCCAAAGCTTCTTTTGGGATTTTGTTTCCATTCTCTTCATGCGGTGCAGCAATGGCGATGGCTTGGAATGGGCCATCCTTGTGCTGGTTCTCAAGCCAGTCCATCAGCCTTTCGGCGCACTCGTAAAAAATGCGAGGCTCCGAAAAGGCTCGCTCCCTTCGCGGATCATCGTTTGTTGCTCGGTAGTAATCATCTTCCAAGTCATGGTCTCTTTCGGCTACAACTCCTGCAGCAGCATGAAACGACGCCACCGCCTCCACCTGTGTCAGCAGCTTGCCGGAGTCCGCCGGGACCTCGACGCCGTACCTGAGCCGCCGCTCGCCAACGTCGCGTGCCCGGGCTTTGAGGTCGCGCAGCTGGGTGGCTGCCAGGTGCTGAGCCAGCGTCTTCTTCACGAACCAAGGCTGCCAGGTGCATGAGGAAGCTGTTCATGCTCTCCATCTCCTCCTTGATGAACTGCACATCGCCACGGACGCCACCCAACAGCTCAGCCTCGTCGCGGATGACGCCCAGCAGCGAGCTTACGGCGCCCCCGGCGAGCTCAGCGTTTAGCATTCTAATGCGCGCGCGTGTGTGTGTGTCGTATGTGGACACAGGCTCACACCACCACATTAAGTCCAGAGCAGGGTCGCTCACTATCATCGTGGTTTCCGCGCATGCATTTAGTTATAGGCAGTGCACATGATGTGGACGTATAGCAGCACCTTTGTCGATGGACACACGACAACCTATTTGTTTCCTCATAAAAAATCATGTTTGATTGTGTGAACACATCTGACTAGTACCTATTTGTTGCATGCAGCGTGGAAACCAATCCTCCCGTCTCTGTATGGCCTTTCTCTTCCCATCCTGTCTTAATTACGCCATGGACCACGGACAATTGAAAGCCACCTAGATCCCAGAGTTTTGCTAAACTAGTCCAATAATCCGGTGTGGAGGGAGTACACAAACGTAAACAACATTAAAATGATGATAGAACGAACCTAGGTACATCGGAATCCACGTTCTAAAACTTGAAAAATAATGTGTTAGTAAGTTTTATTAGAATTCGAAATATAGTCACACATACACACATTGAGTTGAAACTTGTTCGTGCAATCTATCTTCTATCTACATATAATTATATATTAATTAGCATAGTTGCCCTCGCAAATGTGAGGGCATCATGTCCGTGTGTTTGATAACTAAGTTCATAGTTTCACATTTATATTACGGTATATCGGCATAGAAATACAGTTATATAGCCGCATCACATGAGTGGAAGTTGTGTACATCTATAGATCATTTTTGGTTTATATTATGTATGATAAATACACTGTGTCATAAATATATATGTGTTGAACACATTCTATGATGCGGAGTATATGACATCTAAACCACAAAACATTATAGGTAGGACAACCAAACAATGTGAGTTTTCATTTCACCTCTTCCGCGTGTGTCTTGTCTCATTTACTAAATCTATAGGTTTTGCATTTATCTTATTAATTCCGAGTAGTCTACCATATTCAAAGTGTACTAAGGTTTCGTTCAAAAAAAAAGTGTACTAAGGTTAAGCAAAATCCATGCCATTTTAATTATATGGGGCAACGCAATGCTTAGAACGGATGATTCATTTGTGGTTGCACTTTATTATTTTCAATTGTTTACCCTACTTTAAGCATTGAATTGTTATTTTTCCTTGACTGTGATACTGCAGGGGAGAACCCCTACGGTTTAATTTTTATATAATATGGAACAATATTTACAGAGAATAGGCCAAAGAGGGGGAGTTGCATCAAGGGGGAGAAAAAAGAACTCAGGGAGAACAAATCAAAGAGTATCATGAGAAAATGTTCAACATCCATTCAAGAAGGGGCTGCACCTTAGTGGACTCTGGCACCCTATATCGAATTGTTATTTTAGTTATACCGTATAGTAGCTTATTAGTTTAGTATGGGTTCTAAATTTCTCCTAGCATGAATCTACTTTCTAGATCTGTATTTTTGGCTGTTTGCGTTATGGTCTTATAGCTATGAAATGTATAATCTTAAAAGCATATCGACTGCATTGTAATATTTCAATTGTGGATAATGTTGCTAAAGATCTGATCAAACGACTGTGAAGTTACAGAACGACAACAATTGAAAACAACTTTTTTATCTACTATGAGATCTAAGAGAATCATGTCCCTCTTCCCTATAGATTTAGTTTAGATTTATAATTAAAATCTTAGATATGAAAATAACACACATGGACATTCTTTTTGGGAAACCATTGTCTGAGAACTTTCACCTCCATGCACAATTTTTATCCATATTATTTAGATTAACGTGGTAGTTTTGAGCTATTTTCTCAGGAAAATAAGATTGCATCTTATCATCCTAGTTTGGAACGATGACGTATTCATGTTCGTGCGTCTAGCACTTGACACCTTTGTTATGCTACATATTTGAAGGGAGTATATGGATGCAGTAAATCGGTGATGTACTAGTACTTCACAATAGCATTAGTACATAGAGGATTTTCTTATCATTGAATAATCAATGTGTTGGATATAGAATCATGCTTAATGTAAGCCAAAGAAGGACCATCGGACATCCATAAGTGGGTACACGTAAAAGAAAATCTGTATATCTGGTGAAGAACTTGTTCAAGGATCAAAATCTTGATCCCTCTACTGGTATTCATACATACGAGGTCACCAATTCAGCAAGGTTTCACCGTCATGTTAGAAAACCAAACGAAGACTAGTGCAGCCTTGCAGCTATGTGGAGAGGGAGAGAGAGAGAACCACTTGAAGGGAGAGGTGCAAACCACCAAGAGTATGATCATCTAGGACTGACCTCTCCCTCTATTTATGTAGGAGGATGGGAGGGGACGTCAGGCGCCTAGGGTTTCCCCTAGGGACAGTTGCCAAGGGGAGAACGGGCCGGCGGCCACAACCCTAGACACCCCCTTAATTTCCTTCCATGAAAGGGGGCGCGCCCATATGGGCCCCTTTTATTATTTATTATTTTAAATAATACATTATAGAAATTTATTAATTCAATAATTATTAATATGTTCCATAAAAGCCTCTTCAACAAAAACAGATGTCCTCTAAAACAAATTCTGATTTCTACCCGAAATGACTTCCGGTTTCAATCCAAAACTAGATCGAAAGTCGTCTCTATCGTCACAGCTGGAACGTAAGCATCATCATCACTATTTTCGCTGGATCGTGCACTATGTACCTGCCCATGTTGCAGTCGATGAAATGTTTTTATTTCTACGATGATGCGGTGAAGAAAATTCACAAAAAAAATGGAGAACTGATGTGAACTCTCTCATTATGGTTTGTACCCGTTGTGTGGACTGCTCTTAATTTCCGTACGTCGACGCTATCATTTATATTATGGTATATCAGCATAGAAATACAGTTATATAGCCGCATCACATGAGTGGAAGTTGTGTACATCTATAGATCATTTTTGGTTTATATTATGTATGATAAATACACTGTGTCATGAATATATATGTGTTGAACACATTCTATGATGCGGAGTATATGACATCTAAACCACAAAACATTATAAGTAGGACATCTAAACGATGAGAGTTTTCATTTTACCTCTTCCCCGTGTGTCTTCGTCTCATTTACTAAATCTATAGGTTTGCATTTATCTTATTAATTTGGAGTAGTCTACCATATTCAAAGTCTACTAAGGTTAAGCAAAATCCAGAAGTGTACTATGGATAAGCAAAATCCAGACCATTTTAATTATATGGGGCAACCATTTTAATTGTTTACCCTATTTTTAGCATCGAATTGTTATTCTCCTTGACTGTGATACCGTAGGGGAGAACCCCTATGGTGATTTTTATATAATATGGAACAATATTCACAGAGAATAGGCTAAAGAGGGGGGAGTTACATAAAGGGGGAGAAAAAGAACTCAGGGAGTACAAATCAAAGAGTATCATGAGGAAATGTTCAAGATCCATTCAAGATGGGGCTGCACCTTAGTGGACTTCACCCTATATCGATGGAGCAAGAGATTGCTCTGGCACCCTATATCGAATTGTTATTCTAAATTGTTGTTTCTCTTAGCATGGGTTCTAAATATCGAATTGTTATATCAGAGATTGCTTATTAGTTTAGTATGGGTTCTAAATTTCTCTTAGCATGAATCTACTTTCTAGATCTGTATTTTTTGCTATTTACGTTATGGTCTTAGATATGTAATGTATAATCTTAAAAGCACTTCGACTGCTTTGTAATATTTCAATTATGGATAATGTTGCTACAGATCTGATCAAACGACTGTGAAGTTATAGAACGACAACAGTTGAAAACAGCTTTTTTATCTACTATGAGATCTAAGAGAATCATGTCCCTCTTCCATATAGATTTAGTTTAGATTTATAATTAAAATCTTAGATATGAAGACAACACACATGGACATCCTTTTTGGAAAACCATTGTCTGAGAACTTTCACCTCCATGCACAATTTTTATCCATATTATTTAGTTCAACGTGGTAGTTTTGAGCTACTAGTTTGGAACGATGACGTATCCATGTTCGTGCGTCTAGCAGTGACCACCTTTATTATGCTACATATTTGAAGGGGGTATATGGATGCAGTAAATCAGTGATGTACTACTTCACAATAGCATTAGTACGTAGATGATATTCTTATCATTGAATAATAAAAGTGTTGGATATAGAATCATGCTTAATGTAAGCCAAAGAAGGACCATCGGACATCCATTTTTTTTCTTGGAAAAGAGTATATATTAATATCATAAGAACACCAATTACACCCAGCCTCTGCAACAACGTATGCCCTAGCGGCTTTACGGATGCACACAACTCAGAAAAAAGAAAGAGAAAATACAAAAAAGAAAAGTCCCGCTACAGAGAACTAATCCTCAAAGAAACGACAGTGACACCATCAGAACAACACCAGTAGTCCTCCACTCTAATAACAACGTCTGCAAGAAGGAAACAGTGCCCAACCGCCGTCGTTGCCCGATCAAAGGTCATAGGTTTTCACCCTGAAGAAAGTCCTTGCTCACAAAACAATTCCTTTAAAAAGGTCATTGCCAAGCACAACCAGCTAAGGCCAGACCTTGGATTTTCACCCTGCAAGATAAGACTGGAAACTCCCATGTGTTGTCTTCCCGCACCAACAACCGCTGCAACGAGTCCCAGATCACGTAGCCAGATCTCTGTCGCCACAGGAACAAAAATCACCATCGCTACCCTCAAATTTCCGCTTTACTAACATTCTCCGCATCTGACTTCACCATGGCTCTAAGAATGACACTTGGTGGGAACAAACAACAGAGCTTCACAACGCTCCCGTTGAAACCAAACGGCCAGAAAAACAAGGTGCGCACGACCGAATACCTCCCGATCCAGCAATCTCCAGGCATGATACGCTCATGGGAGTTTGCCGGCGGAGCCTTCAGGAACCCGCCTATCCAGATCGGATCAACGAGGGCAGACATCAAGCAGATCTTCGTCTTCGTGCAACAGAAACCAAAGGACCACCACCATTATTAGATCCGACACAGCGATCCTCACACCGCGCCGGCCGGTTTCCGGAGAACGGATCGAGCAGGTAATTAGGGTTAGAGAGCCGATCTAGGTCTTCCAACGGAATCCAATCATCGGCACCTCTTCCACCAGATCGCCCCACTCCCCCGCCCTGGAGGAAAGAACAAGCCCCACGGGGGACGGGCAGCCGCTGCACGCCAGCACTCCGGACGGACCTCGCCGCCCTCCATGCTGCCTCTGTAGGGTTCGCAGCATAGAAAACAAAAATTTTCCTACGATGGGAACAACTATGTACCAAGATCTATCTACTAGATACAAACAACGGGCGGATGTAAATCCGTAGAGAACATACCCTTGAAGACCGACAAAGCTTAACGAGTCCAAACTCGTGGTTGATGTAGACGATCTCTTGCCGATCTCAAGATCGAGAGGAAGTCCTAGCGCCGCAAAACAGCAGCGCATCCGTGCTCGCACACACGTTCGAGGCACCGAGCAACCTCCGCCTCCTCGCTCCAGCGATGCAGCGGAAGCACAACTCTTTCTTGCCGAATAGCCACCGGGAACATGTATCTCGCTAGTCCGAGACCATGGGGAATAAATTCTAGAGGGGGAGAGAGATCCTTCACGAGGAGGTGTGTTGTGAGAGGAGGAGAGGGGGGCCTTTTATAGGGGAGAGGGGGGCACCCAAGGGCCATGGCGCCCAGCCATGGGGCTGCCCCCACCTCTTCCACATTCATGTGGGTGGAGCTCCCACTCAAAAAATGAAAAGCCTCCACTCATAAATCCACTCACATGCATTAAATTTCCACCAAATTTAATGCAAGCTCTCATTTAAATAAAACTCTTTTATTTATTTATTCAGAATTTTGTTAATTACTTTAATTAACAAACATTCACATAAAACCCCTTGCTAGTATTCCATTTCACATGCAGAACCAGTTTCAGCAATTTCAACCGAAACAGTTTCGGTGTCTAGTGAAATAAATTCCTGCGCTTTCTTTTTCTTTTCGGCATGAAACTTTTGCTCCAATTGGATGTCGGTGTCTCTTAAGTGTGTCACCCTACGGTTCGCGAATAATGCGGACATGATCGAGACCCCTCTCGGATCAATAATCAGAAGCGGGATCTGGAGACCCATACTGACTCCCACACATTCAACGATGACTTTCTTGTGATCGTCGGAACCTTTTACGCTAGTATCTTAATCCTTTTGTTTCGCGATATATTACATGTCCGAGATTCGATCATCGGTATCTCCATACCTAGTTTGATCTCGTTACCGACATGCACTCTTTTCTCGTTCCCGTGATATAACATTCTAGTGATCAAATCACTTGCTTGCAAGCTAATCAATGTGATATCACCGAGAGGGCCCAGAGCATATCTATCCGTCATCGGGATGAACAAATTCCACTCTCGATCCATGGGCCTCAACATAACACTTTAGTAGTTCTGAATCCATCTTTATAATCACCCTGTTACGGTGTGACGTTTGATGTTATCAAGAAACTCTTCCGGTGTTAGTGATTGACATGATCTCATGGTCTAAGGATTAGGATCACTTCGTAAGTTGTTATAGCAATATAAACTCAATGACTTTGATCGTAATGCTATACTTCGGATGAATGTTCATCACACCATTACACTAATTTTGTGATCCCGTTATTAACAACATCCAATGTCCATGATCAGGAAACTTTGATCATCTTGTTAATCAACGAGCTAGTTTATGAGAGAGGCATAACTAGGAACTTCCTTTTTGTTTATTAAACACACATGTATTAACGTTTCCGTATTAATACAATTATAGCATGTAAAATAAACATTTATCATAAATAAGGAATACGATAATAACCACTTTATTATTGCCTCTCGGGCATATTCCCTTCAGTCTCCCACTTGCACTAGAGACAATAATCTAGTTTGAAAACTTTGCGTATTGAACACCTATGGCTTTCTGGTGTTCCAAATACGCAATTGCAAGTGGTTAACATAATCTACGGATCTGACGCTTTCAGGTCCGTGTGTATTTGCATGTCTTTGCGTCTTCACGCATCACTCATTCTCCAATGAGATGGCATTGTATAAATTTGGTCTTTCGGTGAGACCTTTAGTTCCTTGGGGTTAAAACACGTCGATACTATTGTCATACAATATATATTTAGTGTTAGCCCGTTGCGAACCACACCTTAGTTTGATAACAAACTACTTGACACAAATTCCCTCCTTTGCTGCTACTATAGCAGTCATATACTTAGCCTTTTGTTGTAGTATTCGTCACAATGTCTTAACTTTGGAACTCTTCCAAATACATCATGGAATCTCCTTTCCATTACATTGTGCCACCCATAGTTTAAATTGAGATAAACTTAATTTGTATCTTGTGACAAAACTAGTATCAATGTAACGCTTTACAATGAACTATTTGTAATTGTTTGTCACAAATATATTCTTAGTTCTTCCAAAAGATCATAAGAATATCCTCACTATCGTCCAATGATCATTTTATGATTCATTCTGGTATATTCTCATAACACTTAGAGCATAGGACATATCTGGATGTGTACATATCATGGTATGATTGATCAAGACATTCTTGTGATTTTACTCATCAAGTGTCAAAGCACTTGAATCTTGTTTCACTTATCAAGTGTCGATACACTTGAATCTTGATTCAATTACTTTCCATGCGACAAGAACCGTTTCTTGTTGATTCTATATTGGACTCCTTCAATATCTCATATATGTACATTTGGCACAACCATATTGGCGTTACAGTCTATCCACTATAGACATTCACGCTAAATATTCGGGTTTTGCCTAAGTCTTTCATCAAAATGAAATTCTTAACCTTTGTCAATAAAAGATACATCATTTCTAATCAACAAGATGTCCTTCACATAATGTATTAGAAATATGTCTCAGCGCTCCCACTTAATTTCTTGCAAATGCAAGCATCTTCATCGTCTCCTGATGAAAACTCCTTTTCATTAAGGTGAAGATTCCAACTCCGCGATGCTTACTTCAACAATTGAAGTTTGCATGCACTTTTTAGCATCCTTCGAATTAACAAAACCCTTTGGATCGTGTCATGTACACGTCCTAGGTAACCATTCTATTAGAAGAACTTTGTTTTGTTTATTCATCTACCATATAACAGATTATATGTAGTGGTTGCTACTTTAATCCGTCCAGACTAAATATCGCTATGAAAGATCTAATCTTGTCATAGTCAACTCCTTGAACATTGTCATAAAATACTTTACGACATGTCGACTATTTCATAGATGTGAGACATCCATGTCTGTTTCTTTATAGATCCAAATACGACCGATAGGTTTTTACACCTTTCCGGAGGGTCTTCCAAGTTCAAAACTTGATTTCTCGTGTATGGAACTATCACGGATTTTATGGCTTCAAGCCATTTGACGGAGCCAGGGCCCATCATCGCTTCTTTGCATATAGTCGGTTAATCATTGTCAAACAATGATGATTTACTCTCAAATCTTAGTATTTGATTGTTTATCCGACCGACTTGGTTCAATAAGAACTTAGATCTCCGTGACCACAACCTTTGAGGCACATAAGCTATGAGCATTATGGCAGCCTCCAGAACGATTTCTGGCGCTGCGCAACTCAGCACATTTAGCTAAGGTTCGTTAACCTTATCAAAGTTCTATTGTCCTCCCACTTAACTTTTGCGAAAAATTCCTTCTTCAAGAAACTTCACATTTCAAGCGACAAACCCTTTTGTCCTCGGTGTTATGGAGGAATAACCAATTGTTATTCGAAATAACCTACAAAGACATGCTCATCCGACTTTGGTTGTAAACATCTTACTTATGTTTAGCATACCAAAATTTAATAAAGGACAACTTGGGTTTTATCCCAAACCATAACTCATATGGTGTCATTTCAACGGATCAAGATGGAGCTCTTTTCAATGTAAAAGCGGTAGTCTCTAAAGATTTAATCTTTTAAAACATAATGGCAGTTTTATAAATAACACCTTTGATCCAACCATGTCTCACAAGGTTTCATTACAAATCTCAAACACTCCATATTCCTATGGTGTTTCGGGAGATGTAAATCTAGGTGTTTTGCTAAACTTGTAACTCAAATAAATCCCTTTTATGATAAAATCATAATTCATTTATTTTTCTTGTTACACTTGTAACTCAAATAAATCCCTTATGATAAAATCATAAACCATTTATTTTTCTTGTTACAATGATTTTTCACTTCATCTTGAAAGTCTTTGAAACATTTTTCAAATATTTCATACTTCTTTCTCATTAAGTGAACATTCACTCAAATTTTCAGAGAAAGCATATGAAGTTGAAACCCATCGCCTACGACTATACATAATGGACTACATACATCGATATGTATAAATTCCAATAATTTAGTCGTTCGTTCTTCTTTGGCCTTT
Source organism: Avena atlantica (assembly GCA_910589765.1). Taxonomy (NCBI): domain Eukaryota; kingdom Viridiplantae; phylum Streptophyta; class Magnoliopsida; order Poales; family Poaceae; genus Avena; species Avena atlantica. Next base: position 535,750,504 of record OU342733.1, on the reverse strand, counting down.
GAACGAAGTTTTAATTATCACGTGGAAAGTCTCACAAGCGTCACTTGATCAAATCAAAGACTCCAAAAATCCATGAATATGGAGATTCTTCATGTTTTCTTTCCAATATAATTTAAACAGCGATGTCACTTCATAAGTGATCTTTCAATCATTTGTCTTGCAACATTTTAGCATTGGGTTTTATGAATGTGATTTCTTCAACTAGATTTGTAAATCATCCATCTTATATGGAATACGGTAATTATTTGAACAACCTTTGTTCTTATAATACCTGATTCAAATAACAATTATTAAAACAAATCTTGAAGTCAAGCTTTGATGTCAACGAGAAATACAAACAACGGTTTGTTTATTTTCGATGAACATCATCACATATTCTCTTGCTAGTTACTTAGGCCATTGTGGTTCATGAATTGCGTTGTTCCGTATGAAATTTCATACCAACCAATTCGGTATCCAATACCCAAGAACCACATTGTTTAACAAGCAAAGAATACAACCATAACATGTATATCATCTATATACCTAAATTGGATATTTCCAATCTTTTCTTTTCTGCCAAATATATTTTATAGATTCTCTTTCAGCATTTCCTTTTCCTTTTAAAAGAATTTATCAACATCAAAAGTGGCGCCATATACATGACACATAGTCCAAAGCGTGTATATTCAAATAATAATACCTTTGGACTTGCACTTTGAAGTAGATCACCATCATCAAAATGATCGGTATTCTTTCAAAATTCATTCTTTAGTAATCTTTTAGTGTAGTAAACATTTTACATACATATTCTATTCACCCTTATCATGACAACTTTCATGATCAAGCTACTTTAGCTTATAAAGGCGAATCGTGAGTATAACATTACTTTCCAAAACCCTTTTGGATGATTAGGACGTCTAGCATCTCCAACCTTCGTAAATTCTCATCCAATATGAGAACATATATTATACTCTATCATATTGCAACCAAAACATTGTTTCAGATATCATTATATCTGTCACACATGATGGTTTCTGAAACAATTCTTTCAACTCCTAGATAAACTTGATATTAAAACAATCAAGAATCATGGAGGCAAACATGATGCTTAAGATACTAACACTGGAATTGTTACTCTCGATTTAATACCAATTATTAAATTTCACGGAGTAAATAGAATTTTGCTGAAAGTTTGCAATAGGACTTTAAACTTTAGATTGACACTCAACACAATACGATACCAGTTCGTAAAGTATATATCCAGAATTCTATAGTTCTATTATCTCAATTACAACTATGCATAAGGTGGTGAACGAATGCCAATGACTACAACAAATTATGCAAATTCACTTTGATTTAATTTATGATAAATTGAGTTCTACTAATCCAAATTAGAAATGAACTCCCACTCAAAAACGACATCCCTCGTGTCCTTTTGGTGATTACATGAACCAAATCCACTACACCAAGTCCGATCATCACGTGAGTCGGCGTAGCTTCAAAGGCGAGCATCCATATGGTCATCATATCAAAACATATGACTCATGCTTAACCTTTCGGTCCGTGTTCCGAGGCCATGTCTGTACATGCTAGGCTCGCCAAGTAAGAACCTTAGTATTCGCGTGTGTAACTGTCTTACACCCGAGATATGCTCGTGGATTCAAGTACACCCGATCATCACGTGATGTCTTGAAGCGACGAAACATTGTCGGTGCATACTTAAGGAAGAACACATTCTTATCTTGATATCTAAATGAGGGATCATCTTATTTTGCTAATAAAACGCCAAACAAGCAATATAAGATGCTATCAAACATCACATGTTTATTAGTGAAATGTTATGGTTCCCGCAGATGATCTCTATCATGTGCATCGTGGTATGATCACTATCATACCTATATGTGTAAATCCAAGGTCTATGGAGTTTACACGCTATGTGTGTTGTAAGAGTATCATCTCATACTTCTACTTACAATACTACCATATCATAACACTAGCCCAGCAACAATCTAAACTAGACGCCTCTAATTTATCCATTGCAAATTTTACGTGGCTTAGGGCTTTCGAAGATAGAACCGTTCTTACCTACGAACATGAACCACAACGAGGATAACCAAATTGTTGACAACTCGTTGCAAATTAGATATTGACTATAGTAGGAGAGACAGACACCCGCTAGCCACTTATGCAAAACTAGTTGCATGTCAAGCGTGGAACAGGTCTCATGTGCGAGGACATGTAAAGTTTGTTCGGGCCGCTTCATCCCACTATGCCACCAATATCCAAATTACAACCAAGAAGCAATAAAATGATCATCATCGCCCACATAATCATATGTGTACTACCCGTGCAAAGTATCTACGCATAGATCCGGCTCTGATACCACTGTAGGGTTCGCAGCATAGAAAACAAAAATTTTCCTACGATGGGAACAACTATGTACCAAGATCTATCTACTAGATACAAACAACGGGCTGATGTAAATCCGTAGAGAACATACCCTTGAAGACCGACAAAGCTTAACGAGTCCAAACTCGTGGTTGATGTAGACGATCTCTTGCCGATCTCAAGATCGAGAGGAAGTCCTAGCGCCGCAAAACAGCAGCGCATCCGTGCTCGCACACACGTTCGAGGCACCGAGCAACCTCCGCCTCCTCGCTCCAGCGATGCAGCGGAAGCACAACTCTTTCTTGCCGAATAGCCACCGGGAACATGTATCTCGCTAGTCCAAGACCATGGGGAATAAATTCTAGAGGGGGAGAGAGATCCTTCACGAGGAGGTGTGTTGTGAGAGGAGGAGAGGGGGGCCTTTTATAGGGGAGAGGGGGGGCACCCAAGGGCCATGGCGCCCAGCCATGGGGCTGCCCCCACCTCTTCCACATTCATGTGGGTGGAGCTCCCACTCAAAAAATGAAAAGCCTCCACTCCCATTAAAAAGCCTCCACTCATAAATCCACTCACATGCATTAAATTTCCACCAAATTTAATGCAAGCTCTCATTTAAATAAAACTCTTTTATTTATTTATTCAGAATTTTGTTAATTACTTTAATTAACAAACGTTCACATAAAACCCCTTGCTAGTATTCCATTTCACATGCAGAACCAGTTTCAGCAATTTCAACCGAAACAGTTTCGGTGTCTAGTGAAATAAATTTCTGCGCTTTCTTTTTCTTTTCGGCATGAAACTTTTGCTCCAATTGGATGTCGGTGTCTCTTAAGTGTGTCACCCTACGGTTCACGAATAATGCGGACATGATCGAGACCCCTCTCGGATCAATAATCAGAAGCGGGATCTGGAGACCCATACTGACTCCCACACATTCAACGATGACTTTCTTGTGATCGTCGGAACCTTTTACGCTAGTATCTTAATCCTTTTGTTTCGCGATATATTACATGTCCGAGATTCGATCATCGGTATCTCCATACCTAGTTTGATCTCGTTACCGACATGCACTCTTTTCTCGTTCCCGTGATATAACATTCTAGTGATCAAATCACTTGCTTGCAAGCTAATCAATGTGATATCACCGAGAGGGCCCAGAGCATATCTATCCGTCATCGGGATGAACAAATTCCACTCTCGATCCATGGGCCTCAACATAACACTTTAGTAGTTCTGAATCCATCTTTATAATCACCCTGTTACGGTGTGACGTTTGATGTTATCAAGAAACTCTTCCGGTGTTAGTGATTGACATGATCTCATGGTCTAAGGATTAGGATCACTTCGTAAGTTGTTATAGCAATATAAACTCAATGACTTTGATCGTAATGCTATACTTCGGATGAATGTTCATCACACCATTACACTAATGTTGTGATCCCGTTATTAACAACATCCAATGTCCATGATCAGGAAACTTTGATCATCTTGTTAATCAACGAGCTAGTTTATGAGAGAGGCATAACTAGGAACTTCCTTTTTGTTTATTAAACACACATGTATTAACGTTTCCGTATTAATACAATTATAGCATGTAAAATAAACATTTATCATAAATAAGGAATACGATAATAACCACTTTATTATTGCCTCTCGGGCATATTCCCTTCAGCCTCGCATAGCCGAGCCACCTTCCCTACACCGCCGCTGCCCTCCCTACCAGGTTTCGCCGCCTCCCAAGCTCCACCCTCCTCCACTTGTGACGAGCCGCCTCCGCGCGAAGAGGAACCGTCGGGAGAGCGCCTCCCTCGCCCGCCGCCTTCGACGGCCAGGCGCGGCCGCCACCGCCGGCGCCGATGGCGGCAGCGGCCAGGGGATAGGAGGTGGCGGTGCTGCTTTTTCTAGGGTTTGGGGGGCCTTCGGAGCCGCCCCGCGCGAGGCGACCCGGGAGGTATTCCGCTCAATTATCTCAGAGCCAACACCTAAAATGGAGGGAGGATTTCACTTCCCCGGCCTCTGCACCAACTAGGGATGCACACAGCCATTAAGCATGAGTACCAGGATTTTTAAACTTGGTTAAACACCAAGCCTGGTCCTCAATATAAATTGCATGAGTACCATAAGAGCCTAGTCCTCAAGTATAAATAGGAACCTTAATTCTCTTCCGTGAGGATTTGAACTCAGGTGTCGGGTTTGTACATCCACTCTCCCAACCAGCTAAGCTAGGCTCACTTCCCATATATACCAGGATTTGAACTCAGGTGTCGGGTTTGGACATCCATACGTGGGTACACGTAAAAGAAAATCTGTATATCTGGTGAAGAACTTGTTCAAGGATCAAAATATTTATCCCTCTACTGGTATCCATACATATGAGGTCACCAATTCAGCAAGGTTTCACCGTCATATTAGAAAACCAACCGAAGACTACTGCAACCTTGCAGCTATGTGGAGAGGGAGAGAGATAACCACTTGAAGGGAGAGGTGCAACTACCAAGAGAATGATCATCTAGGGCTGACCTCCCCCTCTCTTTATGTAGGAGGATGGGAGGGGACGTCAGGCGGCTAGGGTTTCCCTACGGCCGGTGGCCAAGGGGAGAGCGGGCCGGCGGCCACAACCCTAGACACCCCCTTAATTTCCTTCCATGAAAGAGGGCTCGCCCATATGGGCCCCTTTTATTATTTATTTTCAAAAATACATTATAGAAATTTATTAATTTAATAATTATTAATATGTTCCATAAAAGCCTCTTTAACAAAAACAGATGTCCTCTAAAACAACTTCTGATTTTTACCCGAAATGACTTCCGGTTTCAATCCGAAACTAGATCGTAAGTCGTCTCTATCGTCACAGCTGGACCGTAAGCCTCATCGTCACTATTTTCGCTGGATCGTGCACTACGTACCTGCCCATGCTGCAGTCGACAAGATGTTTTTATTTCTACGATGATGTGGTGAAGAAATTCACAAAAAATGGAGAATTGATGTGAACTCTCATTATGGTTTGTACCCGTTGTGCGGACTGCTCTTAATTGCCGTACGTACGTCAACGCTATCATTATGATATGCACGTGTAGCACGCCTTTGGTCCATGGACTGCCATTATTTTAGATACTATCTCCTTCACGATTTGCAGAGCGCCTAATCAAATTTAGGTTTTTCTAAAACTACAACATTCCTAGGAGTATAAGCATTAATTGTTAATTAATATGACAGCTTTTCTTCCAACTTTTTATGCATGCAACAGTCTCCCACCACTGCATCGCCTTAACCGCTCACTAATAGGTCTAATTGTCAGCCAATACGTTTACGCCTAGCTCCATAAAATTTTTGTAGAGAGCCCTGCAAACCGTGAAGTAGGGAGTAGGGCGTCTTTCCGGTTCACACGGGAACAGCAGTGAGAACCCATATGGTAGACAAATCTTGCACAAAATAAAAATGATAGAACGCGACATAGGTACACCCTTGTTAAAAATCGAAATAAATCAGGCATATACGTATTAAGTTGAAACGTGCTCATGCAATTTCTCGTAAAATAATAAGAGTACATGTAGCCTCCATAAAAAATGAGAACATAAAAGACGCTCATCGCCTCGGGCCACTTCGGTGTCAGGGTGATGCTGCTTGGGCCGCGGCCTAATTTGGTGTGATGTTTTGGCCCTTGCAATGTCCAGTAGTTGTTTAGTAATATCATTCTTGTATGCTTGATCTGTTTGATTTTTTACCAGAAATTTGCCTACTTTTCGAGATATTTTAAGTATGCTACATTTTACTTCACTTGGAAGCTTTTTTAAGTTTATTCCTTCTCCACTTCAAGACGCATACCTTGCAGAAGGAACAACCTTCGTGTGTGAAAGAGACAAAAGAAGGAGGGGTAAGCGTAAAAGGAGAGAGGGGGACATCGATCCTAAAGATGCGGCCATCAGAAGAGAGGGTTATAGGATCCACGAGAGTATTTGGGGAGCGGTTGAGCAAAGGATACATGCGGAAGGAATCGAACCACGAAGAAGGACGATGGAGACCTATATCTCGGTCTAACTCCCCCTTTCTCCTAGATCCCTAATCTCCTTATTGATCGATTTGTTCGTGTCAATTAGTAGAATAAGCCTAAGGATTGTCAGGATTACGTTCGGAACTTTAATCCTTGTTCTCTCTTATGCTAGAATCTGTAGTTGTATATTACTCGAAGTTGATCTGTGAGTGGGTCTGTGTTGAGGATTTATTAGTTTACTTGCTTGATCTTTTCCTATCTTCTCTTGCTCGTTCTTTGCCTTTGACCTGTGTGCAATAGTTGAGGCTGTCTTTAATTCTTTTTACTTCGTATTTCCTCCTGTCCATATTAATAACCTCAATTTCATCTAGATTCATATGTATCTAGTTAAGTATTTAGAGTGAAGACCATTAATATGGACCGGAGGCAATATGAAATTCAACTCATGTTTGTGAGGCTAAGTTGCGGGAGTATCGTTTCAAGCTGATACTTAATTTCCGCAGAACGAAAACGGCACTACTATAATATTGAACGATCAATGCTCCAGGTTGGAATGGTAATAGAGTCTTAGTAGTAACTGTTGATCTTCTGCTGTGAATGTCTAGAAAAGAGGAATGGCTTTTTTAATTGATCTTTCCCTGTTTAGTCAGCTTTACTAGCACTTTATTTCTTGATAAAAGAAAGTTCAGAATTTTTGACTCTTCCATTAGAAACAAACCAGGAAGAAACAACACACTGAACAAATCACATTGGAAGGCAACTTGATGGATCCATCAACACATGAGAGAAAATGAGATGTACTATAATATTGAACGATCAATGCTCCAGGTTGGAATGGTAATAGAGTCTTAGTAGTAACCGTTGATCTTCTGTTGTGAATGTCTAGAAAAGAGGAATGACTTTTTTAATTGATCTTTCCCTGTTTAGTCAGCTTTATTACTAGCACTTTCTTTCTTGATAAAAGAAAGTTTAGAATTTTTGACTCTTCCATTAGAAACAAACCAGGAAGAAACAAAACACTGAACAAATCACATTGGAGGGCAACTTGATGGATCCATCAACACATGAGAGAAAATGAGATGTACGGAGGCTGGTGATGGAGTCTCGATCTGCTGATTAATAGGTGCTTTTGGTTGGACTTAAATATGGATTTTGAATTTTGGCTTATAAATAATAAAATTAGGCTTTTGACTTTTAACTGGAGATAGTTGTTTGATGATATAAGTCAATAGAAAAAATCAGAAGCACCCATTTGAATTTTTTATGCCTTATAAGCCACAGGTCAATAGTTAAAATTTGAGCCCAACCAAGTCCTCCCTAATTGGGTTAAGGATGGTGGGCCGGTACTTATGGTAGGTTGATTATCCCAGATTGATCATCGAGGCCCGTTACATAACACCCTCGGTTATTCTAAAAAAAAGAAACCTAACACCTTCGGTAGACAACTAGTGAGCTGATCGATTCTTCAGGGGCGAATAGCTCCCAGGCGACATCATTGAAGGAAATGGTCTAGAAAGCGACGTTGTTCATGTAAATAACCTAGGTGCGACGTTTCTTGTAGCACAAATAGCTCGAGTGCGATGGGCTCTCTAATGCAGGTTAGCAGTAGAATTACTTGATCATGGTAGGCCCACTACTCATCCACGTCAGCAACATGGCTTTTAATCTTTTTACTTTCCCATCCTATCAAGTGAAAAAAACATGATTTTCTTTATCTGCTTTTCATATCATATAAAATGAAGATAATTTTCTGTGCACAAACAAGCAACACAATAAACTTCAAGAAATAATAGCCCCTGCCAAAAAGAAAGCAATGATATGGCAGGTTATGATATTTTGTGATGGGGGTGTGTTTGGTCCCTCCTCTTTTTTCCGGGCTTGGGACCGGCTATGCAACATTATATTTGCATAGGCAGAGTTACCCTACCCCCCCCCCCCCCCACAGCACGGAAAAAAACACATACCCACCCACGAACACAAACTATATGATATGAAAAAACAAGACATTTTTTTGGAGTTTTTTCTAATTAAACAACAAGGAACATATTAAGTAAAAAACACTTTTTTATTTCCTTTCAATTTTCTAGAAAAGGCAACAAAGCTAACAAATACTTTTTTCCTGATATTTCCCCTTAGGTACAAAACGAAGTAAAGAAAACAAACTATTTTTTTTGGTTTTGCTACAAAAAAATAAAGAAAAACACTTACTTAATTTCCCTTTGCAGCAAAAGAAAACACATAATGTATATTTCTAGTGACAAAAGGACTATATAGCAAATGTAGTAAATGTGGTAACTAATTTTTTGTCGGATTTGTTTTTTTTCTGCTAACTAACTGGGTAACAAGACACAAATGTTCTACAAGTACACACGGAAGCTTTTTTTGTTTTCTTTTTTTTTTTGGTAAGTAGCCAGTAACATTGATCCAGAAACCTCTCGGTATTTGTATCTTGTTCACAAGTACTGAACACCGCCAACCTACACATATGAAATAATGTGTCACGGTTTGTAGAAAATCTTGCATGTATAAAACGAGCAGAAAGTTGTAGACATACAAATGCACGGTATATATTGTTGGGAAATACATATGCAAGATGTGTGGCACATCAACTCTAGATTGGTACGTCAGTGCACATATCGATGGGGCGGACTGATGTGGGGCTTGATTTATTAATGCTAGATGTTATGTCGTGTTATACTCCCTCCGTCCACAAATAGATTGTCGCAAATTAATCTAAATTTAGATTCTATATACTAAATATTATCTGGATATATCTAAATTTAAACAAATTTGTAACATCCTCTTGTGGACGGAGGGTGTAGAAATAAAAGGAGAAACATGCAGATACTAAATATTATCTATAGGTTGTCGTAAATTAGTCTAAATTTAAATGTATCTATGTACTAAATATTATCTAGATACATCTAAATTTAGACAAAATTGGGACATATTTTTGTGTATGGAGGGAGTAGAAATAAAAGGATGAACATACAGATACACGTGTACGTAGGGACCTTGCATGCGTACCTTGATGCAGGTTGAATCAGCACGGCTATAGTAGCTAGACTCCATACGCATCGGGATCCTGAAACAAAAAAAAATGGACACTTCATATTTACGTCAAGACAGAAAATAAAAGCAATGAACATACGAGATGGTCGTGGATGTACTTACGTCAAGACGTTTTGCCATGCCTAAGAACCGCTGATACGAAGCGTGGGATGGTTGGGATGGCTGTTGACTGCATGCCTCACTGTTTCCCTAGCCTTGCTGTAGTCCTCGTTCTTGATACTTTTACCAGACCGCATCCAGATAGTGACCTTTTGGAGCATAGGCAGGTTCAGCAAGCTACCAAAGTCAAACTCAAACATCGACACATCGACCGAGAACCAGAGCGTTTCAAGGCTCGGCATAGCTCCTGGTAGAAATGGTCCAGGCGTTGCACTCGTCCAGTAGAACCTCAACTTAGGGAATAAACCTACACCTGCACCGCCCATGACATGATGGCCCTGGACGGGGCGCTCCACTTCTAAATGGAGATAAACAAGCCCTGGAAACCTTCCAAATATCTCCACATCTGGACTATCGACATGAAGAGATAGATGAGACAGGTTTGGAAGCCAAGATGATTTAATGCTTGCATAGAGGCCAGGTTGACGGGACGAGAGATTAAAGACACGGAGTTGTTGTGGTGGGACGTATCCTTCCAAGGTGACGTCACCAGTGTCCTTTGTGCTGATCCATTGTACGTCTATGACCTGTATTTTCTGCAACTTGACTAGAGACCTGGACCAGGCTTTTACCAAGCTCACGCTGCCCAAGTCTAAAGAGCTTCTAATTTGGAGCCTCCTCAACTCAGTGAGTTTGCCCAGCTCTGTTGCAAAGTTGGAGGAGGAATCAACACTGAACACCCATAGCTCTTCCAGGGATGTCAGTTTCCCAATCCAGTCTTGCCCCACTGTTAGGCAAGCATGTTCGGCCTTCAAGCACTTGAGTTGATTGAGTAGACCGATACTCTGAGGTAGTTTCGAGGACCCAACAAAGTTCAGCACCTGTAAGAACTTGAGATAACCTATTTCTTCTGGGACCTGGATATTCTGGACGGCTATTCCAAGATACCTCAAATGAACTAACTTTCCAAGATGCTCAGGATGAGTACTACTAGTACCACTGCTGCCTTGGATATTTAGGACACGCAAAACTTCAAAGCATGAAAGTGATGGCACCTTATCATCATAGTCAACGAAATTAAATGACCGTACTTGTAGCATGGAAGCGCTAGCCAGTGGGTCCTCTCTGTTTCCAATAACTAGCCTACGAGCATTGGTGTGTGTAGATGTGTATTGCTTGTTACTATCCAATATTGTAACAAAGTTTTCTTCCTTTGCTAACTGGCAAATCATATCAAGTACTATATCATGGAGGCGGCAACCACTTACAAAACCATCATCCGGGTTTTCTACTGGCAGGAGCATGCTTTTGTTAAGTAGCTCGTTGAAATATTTCTCGCCAATCTCAAATAATCCTACCCCTGGTTCCTCCATGATAAAACCCTCGCCAACCCATAGCCATATCAAATCATCTTTCTCAATCAAACGATCTTCCGGGTAAATGCTCAGATGCAATAAACATGTCCTTAAGTGGCAAGGCAGGTCATAATAGCTGAATAAAAGTATCTTTCTTGTGTTATCGACATCGCTGTTATTTCCATGCCCAAAACCAATTGAGTTGTATATCTTAGACCAAAACTCCACTGGTTTATTATCAAGCAGACTAGCGACTGTGATTATAGCCAAGGGCACACCACCACATTTATGTAAAATTTTATCATATACCTTCACCGGCAGATCAGAAGGGTTTTTTCTATTACCACCAGATAATCTTCTATGAAATAACTCCTTCGATAAATCATTTGAAAGTGATTTTATCCTGTATACTTCACCGGTCTTTTCAGCAACATCAAGAATACGAGTAGTTGTGATTATCCTGCTTCCACAACAATTATTTACCAAAGCACATTTTAATATTTCCCATGCTTCTGTATCCCATATATCATCAATAACAATGAAGTACCTGTCGTATCAATAAACGATTAACCAGTAAAAGTTAGTCAAAGCATCTGAGATATCTAGGAAGAAATGGAGATGCGTGCATGGACACCACTTCGATAGGATCTAACATCGGCATTACTGAATATAAAGGCAATGGAGAAAAGAATGTACGGGAGATAGACATGTAGTCATTTTATCATTCAGAACTCTAATTATGATTAATAAATCAAGTATTGTAGTATGCACGTGTGTACATACTTCTGCCATCAAACCGGCTAACCCTTTCTATTAATTTGTTTGAACTAGAGATAATGTTTTTGGATCGTGAGCAAGGAAAGAAAATGAACCAAACATAAGCTTTCCGTGTTTGTTCAATCAAAAAAACAAACATGATAATACGGGTAATTACCTCTTGCTCTCGAGTAATCCTCGCAGTTTGTCGATCAACTGCTTTTCATTCAACTCGGGTTGTTTTGTTTTGTCAATTTCAAAGAGAATGTTGTTGAGCAGATCCTTAATAATAGGATTCCTGCCCACAGGAACAAAAGCACTGCAATCAAAAGGGGATTGGAGCTTATCGAACAGTGCTTTGGCAAGAGTTGTCTTGCCAAGGCCTCCAAATCCAAAGATTGATACTACCTTGAGTTGCTTCTCCACATCACCATGCCCATCACTCAGCAGCATGTTGGTTAGCTCGTTGAGTGGCCCATCAATTCCGACTAGATCTTTTTTATCCTTGTACAGAGACAACAAGCGAGGATCCGCAATGATTGCAGCAGATGGATTAGCAACTACATCGTTCACCTTGTACCTATCACGCCGGTCTGCTGCCTCCTGGACACGGGCCTTGATGCCTTTGATCTCCTCGGAGATCTCATGACGAGGCTTGCTCTTGGTGAACAAGTCTCCCATCTTCTCCATGAGCCGCTTGAGCTTGCGCGGCTTAACAGCAGGCTCAGCTCCCTCGACGCGCACCAGGAACTTGTCGATGTTGTCCTCCATCGTGTATGACAAGTTCCTGACCTCGTCGGCCCAGCTCTTGACCTGAAGGTCAAGCTGGTCTCGCGGTATGTCCCCGACCTTGCGGAGGGCGATGTACATGCTCGTCAGCTCTCTCTTCATATAGTCGACGTCTTCCTTGACGCCGGTCTGCAGCTTGTACTCCCCCACGATGAGGTCACCAAGCTTGAGGAGTAGGCTGCCCATGGCTCCCGTCGCATGGTCCATGCTTGCTCTAGCAGCTGGTTGCTTGGTTTGTTAGTGTGCTGTAAGGAAATGCTTGGTTTGTGGTGTGGGGAGTGGTTAGCGCCTAGGGGTCTTTATCTGGACTTAGACCCGCAATAAGTGCGAAAAGCAGATGCACATGGTAGAACGTGCAGTGGGTCTTTATCTCGATCCAGACGTTGTGGGATCATCCTGTTTTGTAGTATTCACACTTCAATGGAATGTTACAGATGTAAAAAAAATGGAGATATTTTTATTTCTACGATGCGGTGGAGAAATTCATAAAAAAATGGAGAACTGATGTGAATCTGTACCCGTACGCTGTGCCGACTGCTCTTAATTGCCGTACGTACGTGGACACCTATCATTATGATTTGCACGTACGTCCATGGACTGCCATTATTCTACTACTAGATAGAGCGTCTTTCCGGTTCACAAAATAAAAATGATAGAACGCGACATGGGTAAAAGTCGAAATAAATCAGGCATAGACGTATTGAGTTGAAACGTGCTCACGCAATTTCTCGTAAAATAACACGAGTACTTGCACTATAGGAAATCTGTAATTTGCCGTAGGTAGGCAAGTTGTTCTACAAAGAAATAGCAAGACTCGTTCCCAACCGTCCGATCTAATTCGATCCACCGTACCGTACATAGAAAGCACACAAGCCGTGGACAGCTTAATCCTGTGCTCTGATTGGTTGGGAAGGTGATTAGTACATGATTACTAAGACTTGTTTCCAACCCTACCTCAAATCAAACAAAAAAGGACTCGTTCCAACCATGTGCTCCTGAACGCAGCAGCACCTGCTGCGGCAGCGCATCAACCGGAACGCTATCATTACGATTTGCACGTGTTGCACGCCCTTCGTCCATGGACTGCCATTATTCTAGATAAAACTTGCAAAAAAATTAATACTAATGAAAACAGGGCTTCCAGTTCTAAGGCCGTAAGAGCCCCTAGTCTCGATTTTAAAAACCAAACTAACTAAATAGAACTAAAAGGCCTAACCATTAGTCCCGGTCTAGTCACCGGTCAGGACAAATGGTTGTACACGTGGCTGCCATGGCATGTTTCGGTTGCACCCCACTGTTTCGGTTAGTATTAAGGACCGGGATTAGTGGTTTTTTGCCGCGGCAGCATTTTGTGTCATTTTTCTGTTGTGCAGATCATTTATTTTGTATTATTTTCTTTTTTATTTTAACATAGTTTTTAAATATTTTTACGCCACCATGTTCGTGCATATAGAAGATAACTTGTATTACGATATCGAGCATATAAATATATACATTTTTTATAGTTACATGGATATCAAAATTACCGGAACTAAAGTCCGTTTGTTCGATTATATGGAGATCAGTGGCGCCTATTCATACTAAATTCTCCGACATCGTCTACGATCTCTTTAAAAATAAATCCCGCTAGCTCCTCCACAATTCCTGGTACGTGTTGCTCTGGTAGGAGTTGATCTCGCATTCTCTCAAACTATATATGAAAAAGGAGATCGATATGAACATCAATCATGATAACAAAAAGTGACGGTAATAAAATTATTGAATTGCATGCACTAGTCAACGCAACCAACAGTCCGAACTAATGGAAAGAGTTAGACAATATATTTCAACACTCACCCTACGTCTTTCGCCCTTTGGCCTATTGTGACGTATGTTTTGGAGAGCCACAATATTTATTTTTAATTTTTGCGTTGGTCAAGATTTGATGCTAGGACCTCCTGCTATGATACCATATTAAATTGCATGCACTAGCCAACTCAACCAACGGTCCTAACTGATGGAAAGAGCTAGCCAATATATTTCAACAAAAATGATGGTGTGAATGTATTGAATACGTCGACTCTATAATCTTTATGCTCGGTGGTAAACGTGCGAATGAACTCGCAAACGTAGAATTTACATAGATTCAACCCTATGGATGCCTCGCGCCACTTTACGAGAATAGAATTCAATCAAAATAATAATCTAGCATCATTATTGTATTGGAACTAGAAGTAAAGAGATGCACCGACATACCACGTGCTACTTACCGAGACCGCCTTAAACGTCAACTTCTGACAAAATACACCCATAACCTCATGCTTGAACCGGATCCAAACCCTTTCCGGCAAAAAAAAAATGAATGAATGAGTTATTCATTACCTAATATCTCAGGAAATCAACGAAAGAGACCGATATAGCGCGAAACTTACTTCTGAAGCATGTCCTGCATGCCACGGAAATCTTCCAGGTTTCTCTTTAATGGGTCCATGACTTCAATTCTTTCCTCATCAAGTTGAATTTCTAGCAGAATCGAGTAGAAGCTGCAAACATTTATATATACATCAGTAACTCATCAGTTACACTTATCGTTGAGTAATCAAAAATGAATATGTACAACAGAGTACAGGTACACATTCTTCCTACATTTATTCAGATATATACTTTCAGTTTTATCTAAATAATGTGTGCATGCATTATATTCCTTGTTCATGTGTCGTGAGATATTACTAAGAGCAGACCAATCATTGATGATTACGAACAACAACGCTCGTAGGTCAAATGGCTTTTGTTTATGCTCATCCACACACGTAAACCTGGTTTGGCCCATACATGTAAAAGTTTATTAACTAATGACCTTAGGTACACATCAATATCGTTGCTGGGTTGCTGTAGGGTTCGCTGCATAGAAAACAAAAATTTTCCTACGATAGGAACTAAGTACCAAGATCTATCTACTAGATACAAAAAACGGACGGATGTATATCCGTAGAGAACATATCCTTGAAGACCGACAAAGCTTAACGAGTTCGACTCGTGGTTGATATAGACGATCTCTTGCCGATCTCAAGATCGAGAGGAAGTCCTAGCGCCGCAAATCAGCAGCGCATCCGTGCTCGCACACACGTCCGAGGCACCGAGCAACCTCCGCCTCCTCGCTCCAGTGATGCAGCAGAAGCACAACTCTTTCTTGCCGAATAGCCACCAGGAATATGTATCTCGCTAGTCCGAGACCATGGGGGATAAATTTTAGAGGGGGGGAGAGATCCTTCACGAGGAGGTGTGAGTGAGAAGTGAGGAGAGGGGTGCCTTTTATAGGAGGAGGGGGCACCCAAGGGGGTGGCCGCCGGCCATGGGGGCTGCCCCCTCCCCTCCTTCATTCATGTGGGTGGACACTCCACTCACAAAAATCCATTCAAATCCCTCCACTCAAAATCCCACTCAAACTTGCTATTAATTTTCCACCTAATTTAATGCAAACTCTCATTAAATAAAACTCTTTTATTTATTCAGAATTTGGTCAATTACTTTAATGACAAACATTCACATATAACCCCTTGCTAGAATTCTATTTCACATGCATAACCTCTTTATGCAATTTCACCCGAAAACCTGTTTCGGTATCTAGTGAAATAAATTCCTGCGCTTGTTTATTCTTTCGGCATGAAACTTTTGCTCCAATTGGATGTCGGTGTCTCTTAAGTGTGTCACGCTACGGTTCATGAATAATACAGACATGATCAAGACCCCTCTCAGATCAATAATCAGAAGCGGGATCTGCAGACCCATACTGACTCCCACACATTCAACGATCACTTTCTTGTGATCGTCGGAACCTTTTACGCTAGTATCTTAATCCCTTTGTTTCGTGATATATTACATGTCCGAGATTCGATCATCGGTATCTCCATACCTAGTTTGATCTCGTTACTGACATGCACTCTTTTCTCTTTCCCGTGATATAACATTCTAGTGATCAAATCACTTGCTTGCAATCTGCGGTGACCCAGCATACCACTGCATGTATAGTACACTATAGTCGTTGACATGACATCCACAGAACAACATTCCGTAAATATCACATCCCTTAGAGTGTTACAACAGAAACATTGCGGGTCCATATTACAAAAGTACACACATTATTATTATTACAATACCCGAAGTTCAAGACTTCCAAAAGATCCAACTTACAAACCAAAACATAAAGTGTTCAGCGGAATTTAAAAGTAGCATCTCCGACTAGGAGTTGATCTCAGGAGCTTATTCTATAGAGTTCATGCTGCTCGGCTCCGTTAGTTACTACTGCTATGATAGCGGATCTCGTTAGTTACTACTAACTAGGTACTTATTTGGACTCGTTCTCATCGACACCGTAGCGGATCTCGTAATCCACTCCTTCAACTCCTCCGGACAGATCAGGTTCCTCGTAGAACACATCTTCTTGACATTCGGATGCATACATTGGCATGTCTTCGGGATCCTCAGAGTCTAAGCAAGGGATCAAAGGAAAGAATGAGTAACAATGTTACCCAACAAGTTCATTATATAAAAGGTGGGAAGTTTGATGCTCTAACTACCACCTCGGATTATAAATCCTTGGCATTATGCAGTTTTTGTAAATCTTTCTACAAAGTTTGATTTTATTATGAAAATCTATGACCATCAGCCTTCACAGGTTAATCAGAACTTTCATGGAGTTCCTTTCCTGCCGCGTTCGTAGCTCCTTCTCAGAACAGGGAGTAACAAGTTACAGTTCTTACACTCTGCAGAGGTGCGTTACTTTACCCATGAGAGATCAACTCTTTGTTGCACAACCGAGCGTACTTTCCCGTCCACAATTCCATGATGTGGAGCCTAGTAGTTGGTCCAAGCCAATCACTACCCCCTTCACGACCCCGCATGCATCCTTGGTGTACACCATGCCCACATAATAAATTACGGCAATGGTTTGTACAAACCGTTAGATGCCAGAACTATCTTGGGACGATGAGGGTTCCCACCCATACGCTGCATATCCTCTACGAATTACCAATTAATATGCACACTACGAGGATAACAACCACGACCTGCACATCCGGCTTCATGCGAGAGGAAGAAGATACAGCTGACTTCTCTGTCCCATTCCAAATCTCATGGCTAACGCGTAATATACGACGCTAGAATCACTAATGTCAGGGGTTATTAAGTCCCTACTTGATTATCATCATTGCAATTAGAACACTAAGTTCTATTGCTCCATTATATCATCACTTAGGATGATATCTATGATTTATTTATTTGTAAAAACAATATTTTCTTTCTTTTATAGCATATATGATAACACATAATTTACAAATACTTCGATAAGACTCTTCAAAGGACATGAGCAAGTGATGAACTTGCCTTGTGATGTCAAGGTAGTGAAGTCTGATGCTTGCACTGGACCTTGAGCTTCTAGTTCTACAAAACATCATTATTGCCCGGTAAGGACAATATTTAAAGAAGCAAAATGATTATGCAAGTAATGTAATGCATTATTTAATTCTATATGCATTTTCCCTATATAAGGTGCCTTTTAATAAAGTATTTATAAATATTACTTTATAATATTTATAACATATATTGAATTAGTTTATTTTATTTCCTTTTTATTTGACTTTTATTGATTTAATAATTATTTTAGGAATTATCAATTATACATAAAAAATGGTTATTAAATATTTATTTAGTATTTTTATAAAATACTAAAATATTAATACATAATGAAAGTGATTTTTATTTATTTTTATCATCTTTCAATAATTTTGTAAAATTCCATAAGGAATATATAAATTACAAAATTCTTATAAAAATTTAAATGTCCAAAATTTTATAACTTATTTTATTTGGATAGAGTGGATTATTGTGAATCTAAAAGTATTTAATTTATAATTTTTGGACTTATATTTATTTTTTAGAATTTATTTAAGTCTAGGGGTATTTTGGTCTTTTCCTGTTTATTAAAACAGGCCTGGAATTGTTTCTGGGCTGATTATTCTTATTGGGCCCTAGTGGCCCATTTAGTTTTAGACAAAAGGACCACCCCGAAGGGTTTGGCCCAGCTCGGCCCACTCCTCATTGCCTCTCTCTCTCCCTCGACCTTATCCTCTCCTCCTCTAACCCCGACCCCGTGGTCGGCGATGCCGCCACCATCGATTCCCGTTGCCGTCGTCCGTTCTGGACGCCGCCGTGGTGCAATTGGGGGTTGTCGATGATGCTCGTTCGTTCAATCCAATTGGATTTGAGCCTGGGGCTCTCCTGCAATGGATCGATGCCTCTCTGAACCCTAGGGTTTGGGGTTTGGCATGTGTTCAAGTGCTGCCACCGTCGTCGTGGTCTCGCCTGTGGTGGTGTGGTTGATTCGTGTGTTGTTGTGGCCGCCGCCGTGGCCGGTGCAGGCTGCAGCGCCCCCTGGGTGCACCCTGTGCCTCCGTGGGTTCGTCGGCCAATCTGCTTCCTCTTTAATTTCTTCAGCGAGGACCTACAGTGAGTTTGATTCCTTCCCCCAAGTGCTTTTTGTGCTGGTTTATTTGATGCTAGAGGCTGACAGTGTCCTCTCTGTCTATTGTCTGATTCAGATTAAGAGGATCATCCATTTAGGGTTCCTGCTATGTGCTTGTTCATGTACTGGATGATTTGAATCATGTTTGGTTAATCTATATTCATGCTAAATGATTATTGCCTAAGGCTTGTTGTTTAAAATGATAGATGTTGTTTCTGATGGCTTACTAGATGATTTGATGCTTGGATTGCATGTGATTCAGATGATGTAGTTGTTTGGAAATATGCTTGGTAAAGCCAATGACTTGATAGCTTTCCACTATTTATTTGATTCATGGTCATAATTATGATAAGATACAGCTATTGTCTTAGTGCTGTTAGCTTGGGAATTAACATGTGGTTTGAGATCATCAAGATCTCAAACAGTAAGTGTAACATAGGAATCTCCTAGTTATGATTCATGTGCTAACAGGAAGATGATTAGTTAGTTGATTGTCTAAATCTATGATGATTTACTGTCTCTCCTGATTCATATTTGACTGTTCTTGTGACACCATCATAGTATGGCACACAAGTTTGATTCTAAACCATGGATTTGGTTAGTTTATGTTTAAGACAATCTTGGCTTTGAAAGATAAATAGAAATGCTTTTATCTGAATTCCCTAAGACCAATGATGTTGGTCTGAGGCTTAGGGATTTAGATCTTATCTAATTGGTTCATCTAGATAGTCCTGGTAGTGGTACCAGTTATTCTTGATTGAATCAAAGCTTGGAAAAATGATAGTGAGCTTGATCATGTTATGGACCCTAAGGATTTGTTCCTAAGGTGCTACCCTTCCTTTAGGGATGTGCCTAGGAATAGATCATAGGTATATGTATGATTGAATTGCAGAATATAGTTTGACAACCAGAGCAAGGATGTTGCTCTGAGCTCTGGTTGGATCTTGGTACTTTGTTGTTTGCCTTTAGAGTTTCAAAAATCCCTATGATGGATTCACCCCACTTGGGTGCTTTTCTGAGGGTTTGTTTTATAAAACAACACATGCTTCTCTCTGAATAAGATGATTAGATCATGTGAAGGTTTTATGAAACTCACACTACTAGGAAACTAGCTATAGATAGACATACCTTCTGTGGCGCATGGTTCTAACCATGCGCCACAAAAGTTATCTAGTGGCGCATCCGGAGCAATGCGCCACAGAACCACGAAACTTCTGTGGCGCATCCTATGGAGTGATGCGCCACAGAAGTATGGTGGGACCCGCACCAGCGGTTGGACCATGTATCTTCTATGGCGCATCAACCCGTATGCGCCACTGAAGTTTGGTGGGACCCACAGCAGGCGGGGTACGACCATGCTCTGACCAAACTTCTGTGGCGCATATAGGATTATGCGCGGCGCATATCATCATATGCGCCACAGAACAATAATGTGGGCCCCACACTCTGGACACCCATGTACAAGATTCTATGGCGCATTTGTGCATATGCGCCACAGAAGAACAAACTTCTGTGGCGCATTCCTCCAATATGCGCCACAGAATGCTTCGTATGCGCCACCGAACAATAATGTGGGCCCCACACTCTGGACACCCATGTACAAGCTTCTATGGCGCATTTGTGCATATGCGCCACAGAAGAACAAACTTATGTGGCGCATTCCTCCAATATGCGCCACAGAATGCTTCGTGTTTCCTAGAACAAACTTCTCTTGTGCTTTTCCCAACTAGTAGTGGAATAGGTAGAATATACTAGACAATCTAGTAGATAGACATGTGCAGTGGCATACATCATTGCAAAATGCACATGCACATAGCCTTGAACAACAAAACAACAATGCCATACATCATTGCAAATACAAAAACTACAACATTGCAAATCCCTTCATAGAGCTGGTGGGGGCGATGGCGGTGGAAGATGCCAAACCTCCCTGTTCACGCGCGCCTGCAGCCTGCGGACGTGGTCCTCCATGGACACGTTGGGGTCGAGCACCGGCCGCCACCCGATTGGTTCCGCCATGCGCGCCCTCTCCTCCGGAGACGCGATCATGGCGTATAACCTCATGGCCTTGTTGTAGAGGGCCTCGTGCCATAGTCTGGCCTCCTCCTCGATTAGTTTGACCTCTGAATCCCGCGACGGCTGACTCCGAGCACTGCCCCTCGACCTCGCCCCTCCACTGCGAGTAGGCTGTAGGGAACGCGAGCGGGCTGTGCTCTCCAGCGAGTCTTCCGACGAGTTGTGTGAAGAAGACATGAGGGGAAGGTATGTTGCTTTGGACAGGGAGTGTGGCATATATATAGAGGGGTGTCATTAAAGCAGCTCTATCTGCCACCTTTATTTGGTGCAGATATGTGCCCTCAGTGTTCTGTGGCGCATGGGACAGCTATGCGCCACAGAAGTTTAACCTTCTGTGGCGCATAACCATAATATGCACCACAGAACACTGAGTGACAGGCCCACAGTGGCTGGCCCACAGTGTCTGGCCACTGGCCAAGGTTCTGTGGCGCATATATTTGCCATGCGCCACAGAACATTGAGTCACGGGGCCCACATGGCCCATTGCACCCTATGGCCAAGGTTCTATGGCGCATGCACCTAGTATGCGCCACAGAAGATTGAACTTCTGTGGCGCATATTGCCTGTATGCGCCACCGAATCCTTCGACCAGATCTGCACAAAGGTGGCAGCTTTGCACCCCTCTATCTACCACCATCCATTTCACATCCTTCTTCCCCCTCCTCCCAACTCATCTTCCTCCTCTCTCCCACCCTATTGTGTCTATACTTTTCTACATTTTGTTGTATTTAAACCTACTATAGTTGATATATTGGTTAGGGAAAGCCTTTCTCCAACTAGTAGATCTAAACACACCTACTTTTCTCCTCCACATATCTATTTGTATACTATTATCTATCTATAGATCTATTGATCCACAATCTCTCACATCACGCTCTTGACTCGGTATTCAATCTACCCGGTGAGTAATTGGCCATGAATATGCATGTTTTGTAGGTGTAAAGCTTGTCGCGTGGGTGGTGTGTATATGCGATGCATGCATGGCTCAAAGATGATGTTTGTGCATGAAGCTTGTGTGGTGCATGAATGCTTGCATGGGAAGCTTGCATGGGAAGAAGATTCTTGTTTTTGCTTGTCTCTGTCTTGGTGTGGTGCATGGATGTTTGCCGAAATGTTGATTCATTTCCATTTTGGCAAATTTTTGCACCACCCATATGTCCTACTTTTAGGAAAGGTCATGCCGAATTTTTCCAGCGACGACCATGCATGTGTGTTTTGTGTGTGTATAAGGTATTGTTTCTAATTAACCTACTCTCTATCTTTTGCTCTATATGTGCATACCGCGCAGGCTACCATGGTCGTCAGCATGAGCGAAGGTTGAGTTACTAGGTATAAGAAAGACGCCAAGCCGGATATGATTCGGAACAACAAGACCCAGATAAGATGTCCATGTCGAACATGCAAACTCCAGCGCTGGATCGACCCTAATTCTGGACAATTGGAGGATCACCTGCTCAGGCGCGGTTTCATGCGTGACAACTTCGATGAGGAGTTGGCAGTAAATGGTGTTGGTCATCATGAAGACTTGGGCGGGCGAGAAGACGAAGAGTCTCCCGACGGGCATGGGCATGATGATGAAGAATATACCGGCGACGGGCATGATCATCATGATGAAGAAGGAGATGTCGACGGGCATGACCATCATGAAGAAGGAGAAGAAGCGAACAGCCAGACGCTGCTAACTTCGGTGTTAAGGGACCCTCATGTTCAGGAACTGCTTCTCAAGTAGACGAGCAATGCCAAAGATGTAGCCAAAGAGAAATCCAAGCAGGCACAAATGGAGTTAGATGGGATGACTCCATTGTATCCTGGGTGTCGGCCCAAGGATACATGCCTGAGTGTAACGCTCAAGGCTCTAGAGATGAAGGCGGAACACAAATGGACCGACGTGAGCTTCAATGCTAACATGGAATTCTGGCACGATCGTCTTCCTAACGGGAACACATTGCCAACAAGTATAGAGGAGGCCAAGAAAATCGTGTGCCCTCTCGACCTACCGCATGTTAAATACCACACATGTATCAATGATTGCGCACTTTATCGTAACGAGTACGCGGAGAGAACCACATGTCCGGTGTGCGGCCATGGACGGTACAAGAGAGGGAATAAGAAAGTTCCTCGAAAAGTGGTATGGTACTTCATCTACAGAGATATTTCGTAGATCCTAAGGAAGCAAAGCTAATGCAATGGAACGCGAAAAGGGAGAAACCCGAAGATGATCCAGAGAGGGGCAAGATCCTAACACACCCTTCAGACGCTATCCAGTGGAATGCATTGGACATCGAGTTTGAAGAGTTCGGGGGCGATGCAAGGAACGTCAGGCTGGGTATGAGCACCGATGGACTCAATCCTTTTGGAAACCAGAGTAGCATGCATAGCACCTGACCCGTGTTTGAATGGCCGTACAACATCCCCCCGTGGCTCTGCACAAAGAAAAGGTACGTACGCATGAGCATTCTTATTCAGGGACCGAAACATCCAGGTGTCGATATGCATCTTTATCTCGGGCTATTGAAAGAGGAGTTAGCCACATTGTGGGAGACGCCAGCCCATACGTGGGACACCTACACTAAAGAATATTTCCCTTCGAGAGCCGCGTTGCTCACGACGATGCAGGACTATCCTGGTTACGCATATGTATCGGCCCAGGTGAACCACGGACACAATGCATGTGTCAAGTGCATGGATAAGACCCCGCATCTCTAGCTACCCAAGGATCCCGGGTCTTCGAAAACCGTGTTCCAAGGGACTCAAAAGTGGCTTCGCATGGATCACCCGTGGAGAAAACGCGGTGACCTGTTCCATGGTAAAGACGAGATCGAAAGAGCCCCGCGTACGAGGAGCGGCGAAGAAATCGAGGAGCTTCTGAATAATTGGGATGATTGCCCAGCGCCAGGAAAGAAGCGACCAAGGACAAAGCCGCTTCTGGGTGTATGGAAAGCGAGGTCTATTTTCTGGGACCTGCCGTACTGGAAGGTCCTCCACACGCCCCATAGCCTCGATGTAATGCACATCACGAAGAACGTTACCGAGAGTATGCTTGGCACTCTCCTCAACATGCCGGGGAGGACCAAGGATGGGCCAAAAGCAAGAAATGACCTGAAATTGCTTGGAATAAAGAAGGAGCTTCAGTACCCTGATAGTGATGATGATGATGATGATCAAACGGAAGGGACTCAGGGTCGCCGCAAAAGGGTTAAGAAGAATGAGGTGGTTGTGCTTCGCGCTGCCTGCTTCACTCTGTGTCAGGAGGAGATCGAGCAGTTTTTCAGGTGCCTCCTAGGAGTCAAAGTTCCTCACGGTTACTCGGGCAAGATAAGCAGGTATCTCGACGTAGCGAAGAAGAGGTTCAGCGGTATGAAGTCCCACGACTGTCACGTGATGATGACACAGATACTTCCAGTTGCCATACGTAGAGTCGCAGAGATCTTTATTAAGTGGCATGGTATATATCCTGTGCCTAGTTAGTTTCTGAAGCCTCTTCTTCATCGATCAAAGTGGGGATACCAACCTAGCTAGAAGACTCTTATTATCTCCCCAGTTTACTTGAGGTTGCTTAAAGTATGGTCTGATATGCATTAGATTTGCCATATGTATAATTTAGAAAGATGGATGAGGGTCATGTCACTAAGTCCTGATTTCTTGAATGCACTCTTATCTTGTGGGGCTGGGGGAACCTGAATTCAAGGATATATGCATCTGGTGTCTGAATGATGTAGTACTATAATTCAAGGATATAAGTATTGAATGTTAGTGAGCTGCTTTTTTCCTATATGCAAACATGGATATATGCATGATGTGCTACTACTACTACTACTATGGTGCTGCTGCTACTATGTAAATATGCAGCTGCTACTACTACTATGGTGCTGTGCTACTGCTACTACTTTGGTGCTGCTGCTACTATGTAAATATGCAGCTGCTACTACTATGGTGTTGTGCTACTGCTACTACTATGGTGCTGCTGCTACTATAGCTGTAAATGTTGCTTAAAGTATTGAATGTTAGTCAGCTGCTACTACTACTATGGTGTTGTGCTACTGCTACTACTATGGAGATGCTGCTACCATGGTGCTATTATATATGCATGATGTGCTGCTACTATGGTGCTCCTATTGTGAATGAAATGGGGTTATCAATGGGGCTGGGGTGTTTTTTCTTGCAGGGATTTCAATTGATTTGCCCGTTTCTCCGGAAGTTTTGATTCACTTCCGTTTCGGTTGAGAAATGGGCACTCGTAGGTCCAAAAATTAGCAAAGGTCATGCCGAATTTTTCGATCGATATTTGTGCTAACTTTTTGCCTGTTTTTTTAGTAATAAAGCGCAAACATGTCGACTAACGACGAGGCCGGTCCTTCTAAACAAATGAGCGTAGAGGATCTAGCCCGAGAGGCCAACAAGTCGTTCTGGGGGCCATCCCAAGAGCATGAGGAGGCAGAGGAGATGAGAATGACACCACCACCGACGACCGTCGTCGGAGGTGCTGGGGGCGAGGAAGATCCAGATTACGAGGGGGACGACGACGACTACGACAAAACTAGTGAAGGTGAGGAGGAGGGTAACACCACCACGGATGGTGGCGAGCGCACAGATGGAGGTAGCGGCAACCCGGCCACCATACAGAACAACAACAAGAAGAAGGATATTAAGGATCGGAAGCCGCAAGTGCTCGCCAACGTCTGTGATGTGTTCACCGAGGTCATAGAAGGTGGCCAACCCATTGCGCCTTCAACGATTGCCTGCAGGTACGGCATGCAACTCGGGTGCATCGTCCGGGAAAGCATGTCGATCAACACAAAGTACATCCGACGTAATCATGCTTTGGTCGAGAACCTCCTTAAGAAGCTTCACAAGCGATACACATTCCTAGAGAAGTTCAGAAACCTGTATAGTAATAAGAACCCGGTGAATAAACTAGCACTGACAAAGATGAGAAACGCCTTGAGCATCTAGAAAACCCGGGTAAAGAACATCATTGACAAAGGTGAAAGCTGGGAGATTATAAGTAGGAAAAATCCGATGCTCGACGAAGAAGAGTTCAAGATATCAAGGCGGACTTAGATACCACTGCCTCTAAAACATGGACTGAGTGGGGAAAGACTATGCGAGAGGACGTCGAGCTTGAACGTCTGGGTAAAGAGAACCCATGGCATAAAATCACAGACCTGCAGATCCGACAATTTGTCCGGGCCCGCTACTACCTGTACCCTGTTACAGGGGAGTTCGTCACCGATGACCCGGATGTGAAGGCCTTTGAGGATGAGCTGGTAAGGAATTTAGTGTGGATCTCTCATCAAAATAATTAAGCCAAGAATCTAAATGCATGCATGGGTTCACCTCTCCTTGTATCTCTGCAGGAGAAGGAATTGAACGCTAGCGAGGACTTGTCGTCCCAAGATTCGGCGGCGGAGCCATGGGACATTGTTTTTAACAGGGCGACGAACCATTACAAGAAGAGGGAGAAGAAGTTGCCACCAAAATTAGCTGGCCGTGTGTCCGGCTTCGGTACAAGCATGAAGTTTACCGAGTACTACAAAGAGGACGCAAAGAAGAGGAGGGAGAGGAAGAACCAGTCGGCGGCTAAAGATAAAGCCGAGGTTGAAGAGCTAAAGTTGAAGGTGAAGACATTAGAGGAAAAAGTGGACGAGAAAGCAATGGACAAGTTATTGGAGGAGAAGCTTCGCGCGATCATCCCCCCTGGGTTGATGGAGGGGCTAGCTGTTTGGAATGCGGGAGGTCGACAGGGGCCGATAAACGTGCCCAGCTTTAGCGGCAGCAACTCGAGAATCAACGTTAACACGTCGCTGGACTTGGTAACCCCGCCGGCCACCATCGCCGCGGCGCAGCCGCAAGAGTTTGTTGTCGCACAACTGCCCTTGCTGCTCCCGCCAAAAATACCAGTATCGCACAGCCGGCGGTGGCACCAGTACCGCGGGAGAATGCTGATGATAGGCCTGCCGCCGGGATCGGCCGTGTGTCGACATTAGCCGAGCTCAACGCCCTCACGAAGGTAACTAATATCATACTACGCTTCATCTTCTTTATGCGCCTTTGGTGATTGCCATCTCGATCATGATGCCCAACACATGTGTTGATATTCAGGACGCTGCTTGCGTACTACTACACAAAGTTGCCGACGGCGAGTTGAAGGATGTTGCCAAGGGCAATATCATACAACCGGCGAACCGCACGATGCACAACAATGCAATGGACGATGCCGTGATGATGGTCTGGATTGCTCGGGTGTTGCCAGGGTGCGACGACATGGACCCCCCTTTCAACCTCAGGGAGCCGACAAACACAAGACCCTTGCAGAATACCACGGCTGGCCCTTGACATGGCCGAAGACTCAGATTCTTCTTACGGGGCACCTAAGCGCCACCTCGATCGTCTGGCCACCACCTCGGATGCCACCTGTCACCGGCGCCACCTCGATCGTCCGGCCACCACCTAGGAAGCCACATGTCGTCGTCGCCACCACCTGTCGCCACCAACAACTGTTGGGAGCGTGTGGGCCACCCCAAGGCGATGCCGTTGTCGCAACGCCACCGCCGTCTCCCCCGCCACCACCATCACCACATGGCGCAACAACGATGATCATGAAGAATTTGTCAACATCGACGACTACATCAACACCGATGCCGTCATAGGATTGTACATGCCTGTTGTGGATGAAGAACCCTTCATCGCTCGCGAGGGTCAAGGTGGGCGTCCCACTACATGCATGCAACGCCTGGTCTTCCATGGTTTATCTCAAGAGACGCCTCCGGCCGCCGATCAACAGGAGAAACCTGTTGGATTCGTCTTTAGCCCTGACACACCCCAAAAGGCGGCCGTTGAGCACTTAGCATCCCTAGTGGAGGAGCCTGGTCATAAGACGAAGAAGCACAAGAAGAGAGGTAAGAAAGCTGAGAGCCAACCTCCTCCGAAGAGGATCCGGGCTAAGGATGACGTCGTACCAGCCCGCGAGGATGGCTTGCCTAGGATACATATAGCCGGTGAAGCGATACTGACTCCGGAGCTGCTTCGCCTTGTTGGTGGACATATGCTCGCTTTGAGTGATAGTATCAAGACACTAGAGGGCATTCTTCTTAAATACAAAGATCCAAATTACCCGTTTTTCACTGTCAAGGTGCCATCGGACGCGGACTTCGTCCATGAAGCCCCCGCGTACATGTTCTTCATATCGTACGAGGACGTCTTCAAGCTGGTTCTCTCGAAACGGCTGGACTATAACATGCTCCGCCTATTCGCGCTCAATCTGGCGATGAAGACCAAGAGAGAGCAGACCCCCTACATCGCGATAGTGGATCCCTACTACATGCGTGATAGCCAGTTGAGGGAAGGATCTGAAACACGTGCCAAGGCGATGACGTATCTCGAGAAGTTCATGGTGGATCACAAGAGGACGAACACGCTTCTTTTGCCTTTCTTTCTCGAGTAAGTACACATAGCCCCTAGCATTGTTAACTTAGGCTTTCTTATAGCTTTCTTCCTTTGCCCTTTTCCAACATCCCGTTTCAATCGTGTTGTGCAGAGACAAATACTGCACACTCATCGTCATTTGCACAAAGTACTCGATAGCATCGTATTTCGACTCGGCGAGTTAGAAGAAGAAGAAGGACTACACCAGAATAAGGGGTGTTTTGAATGAGGCTCTCGAGGGCTACGCTAAAAAGGGATGCCCCTTTAGCAACAAGGGGGAATGTATCAAGGATGAGAAGCACGTGCTCGATTTCCCCTGCGTCAAGGAGCCGGCTACTGGCGGCGCCAAGGAGGCCTTCTACGCCATGCATCACCTTAAAGGGTTTGTCCGGGATTGCCAGAACCTAACTCTGCCATCTAGTTTCCGAGCATGGGCCGAAAATTTGGCGCGAAGGGACGATGATGATCTTAGTGAAGACTTCCATCGCATCCAGGTTAAGTTGTCGGAAATCATCGTGGAAGATGTCAACACGAGGGGAGGGGTCCTAAAACACAACAGAGGGTTGACTAAGAGGGAGATTGATAATATTCTTCGTCAACAGGGTGACAACAGCACGTGGATGACGAAGGATGTCTATCTACCATTCCCGAAGCCGAGCGTTACCAGTTCTCAACATTGATCGATGTGTGCGCCTAGAATTATCATAGATTTCTGTGTGTAGAGTTGTGTCACAAACTATATACTACCATGGTCGTATGTTGTAAACTTCACTATTGTGGTCGTTGTCGTCAAAGTTCTATGATTATGATCGATGTGCTATCTTCTATGTTTACTGATCTTTTGCTTTAGTTTATGTGAATATATATGCATGTGAACCAATTTAGTTCTTTCTGTTGCATGATTTACTAATATGCCTTATCTATAGAGATGACGAAGTGGTACGTGGTGTACAAGGGTTAGGTTCCAGGAGTCTACGATGAGTTGGAGGACTGTCAGAAACAGGTGAACAAGTTTAGCAGCAACAGCTACAAAGGATACGCGACTCGAGAGGAGGCGGTAGCCAAGTGGAGGAACCACCTATGGAAGGAGAACCGGATGAAGATATTGCTAGTGCTCTTGCTCTTGCTCACCGTCATCACAGTTGTATTTTGTTTGATTCTAGTGTAGGCGATGAACACTTCATTTTTAATGTGATGAGATGGTGAACTTTGTAACAAACACTTGTAACAAACACTTCATTTGACTTGTATTGTAATATGATGATCACTTGTCTATCTCGTTCGGGCTCTAAGTAGTGTGATGGCACTATATTCATGTTTGTATTATATTTCTTTTCATATACTAAGTCAAATATACTATTTCTGTATAATACTGTATAATACCTGTATAATACTGTATAATTGGACAAGTTTCGATTTTTAATACCTAATATTCAAACCAGTGGCGCATCGTTTTAACCTTCTGTGGCGCATAGAGCTTCAGTGGCGCATTGTCCAGAATGCGCCACTGAACAGAGTCCCGTGGCGCATCAACCAAAATGCGCCACAGAAGTATCATGACTTCTGTGGCGCATTTTGTAATGCGCCACAGAAGTTTTCATCAATGGCGACGTAACAGTGGCGTCCCTGCCATGCGCCACAGAAGACCAATATAGATGCGCCACCGATGAAGGATTTCCTAGTAGTCACCACAAAATCTTGCTGTGTGTGAAATAAGTTGGTGATGATCTTGATCTTGATCTGCTGGATTCATGTGCTTGCTCTTGATCTAGACTGCTCCTCCTAGCTCCTGGGCTTGGCCTTGTTGTCCACCTGATTCTTCCCCCTCCTTATGTCACCATCCTGGTGATGTTTGGTTGATCTAGGGTGGTTTGGTTTGGCTGCTGTTCTTGGTTTAGCTGCTGTCTACACTGGCCGTTCTTGTGTGTGGTGTAGTGGAGAGATGCACTAGTGTGCTCCTCCACGGCTGTGCTTGTGGTTTTTTGAGATTGAGTTACTCCGTGAGCTTGACAACACACCACATGCATGCTGGTGTGTGTCATGCATGTGTGCTTGCTATGCACTTGTGGATATGTTCAGAAGTTTTGAACTTACTCTTACCAGATTACTTTCACCTGGCTGGTGAATTTGTCCCTCTTGGCTGTCATTTGACTTCTGGCTTTGAATTTATAAAAGATGAATTCTTTCATATTGGTGAAAAATTCCCCTTTTTTAAATGTCTCAATGATGAATTTGTCAAGTGCATTTCACTGACATGTCTGAGATAAATAATACTAACCCTAATCATCTTTTGATTTTATTTAGTCTTTGTTTTACAGGTACAAAGATAAAGATGAATATTTAGTTTATATTTAGATATAGGATAGTTAGTAAATATTCCAATGTAATTTTCTTATTCTTTTGTAATTTTCTTTTATTATTCTTGTAATCTTTATTTTATTCAATTGTAATAAATATTATATTATTAATAATAAAGAATATTCCTATTCTTTGTATATTTAATTTTGTAAGTTATGTGGATGATTCAAATAAGTTATAAGTTTATAACTTGATTATATATATTGATGATAAGAAATAAACTTTATATTCATTATTGTTTTTCTTTGGATAGAATTCAAGTTGTAATATTTTTCTCTTAATTGAATTAAGATTCAAAACTTATATCTAATTCATTTGAATTATAATTCAAACACTCAAGTCTAATATTCAAATCCATTTGAAAACACATAACTCCTTAAGATCATCTCAAAGTTTATAACAATCATCCTTTAAGACTAAACCTAATCTCAAAGTATGAAAGAAACATTGATCACTTAGGTTTTTATATGGCGAAAATTTTACCCACATTTTCACAAATAGATGCATGCAACATTCCATATTCCTAAATCTACCCTTCATTAGGTCCTAAATGCTGGGATGTTACACAAGCTAACCAATGTGATATCACCGATAGGGCCCTGAGTATATCTATCCGTCATCGGGATGAACAAATTCCACTCTCGGTCCATGGGCCTCAACATAACACTTTATTAGTCTTGAACCCATCTTTATAATCACCCTGTTACAGTGTGACGTTTGATGTTATCAAGAAACTCTTCCGGTGTTAGTGATTGACATGATCTCATGGTCTAAGGATTAGGATCACTTCGTAAGTTGTTATAGCAATATAAACTCAATGCATTTGATCGTAATGCTATACTTCGGATGAATGTTCATCACACCATTACACTAATGTTGTGATCCCGTTATTAACAACATCCAATGTCTATGATCAGGAAACCTTGATCATCTTGTTAATCAACGAGCTAGTTTATGAGAGAGGCATAACTAGGAACTTTCTGTTTGTTTATTAAACACACATGTATTAACGTTTCCGTATTGATACAATTATAGCATGAAAAATACACATAATAAACATTTTATTATTCCCTCTCAGGGCATATTCCCTTTAGTCTCCCACTTGCACTAGAGACAATAATCTAGTTACATAGTGATGAATCTAACACCCATTGAGTTCTGGTGTTGATCATGTTTTTCTCTAGGGAGAGTTTTAGTCAACGGATCTGCTACATTGAGATCCGTTTGTACTTTACAAATCTTTATATCTCTATCCTTGACATGCTCGCGGATGGAGTGAAACCGGTGCTTAATATGCTTGGAATGCTTGTGAGACCTTGGTTCTTTGGCATTGGCAATGGCACCATTGTTGTCACAATAGATCACCATTGGGTCCAACGCGTTTGCAACCACTCCTAGTTCGGATATGAACTCCTTCATCCAAACTGCTTCACTCTGCCGCACATCAATTTGTCCCCTCCACCGCGTTTGAGTCTTCTCCGACGGTCCATGGAGCTGCACAGAGTCCACCTATTCCTTCCAAAGCCCTTCCCGTGGAGCGGTGCGTCCCCAAGATCCTGATTCGGTCGCCGTTGTCGTTGACCGTGTCGACGATGCCGATCCCCTCAGCCCTCTAATGGGCACACCTCCACAATCCCAGAGATCCTCCGATGCTCCCACACTGCTCCTTTCTCTTCCTCCTTCTTCGTGTCGCCCCGCGCCTTGTTTGTCGCCGCCGCCATGGAGGCGTCGGTCTTCTCCGATTCCGGCCGTGTCCGTCATGGAGGAGCAGGGCGTGTCTGTCAGGGAGGAGCAGGGTGCGCCGGTCAGGGAAGAGCTAGGGGAGACTAGCCTGTGTGGCAGGGCGGAGTGGAAGGGGGCGAGTTCGCCGGGTTCGGGAGCTACGACGGCGATCCATCCCCACTGTCCCGTTGTACGGTGGTGCTTTTAGAGAGAAGAGAGTATTTTATCTGATATTAAGTGGGTCCTCCCCCCTCACAATTTTTTTTTGACAAAACAACCCAAAACGAAAAACAATCTGACCTTTGTCACCCTGGACTATCTTCATCATGCCACATCATCCCGACAGTAGCAGCCCACCGGTCAGTTTTGTCATTAGACTAGGCTTAAACCGATATCAGTGCTATCTATCACGAATTCACTCTGAAGTGGTGGTTTACCCAAACATGAAGTGGTTGTTTTTTAAAACCCTAGACTGTAATGTGGTGGATTTTTGCAATTTTCTCGGGTCGCCATGGATGTGTAGCTGACTAGTTTTGGTGGAGCGGGTTTCCAAGTTGGTTTGTGTGCTAGAGGTTGGATGTGTTTTTTGTAGTGTTTGGTGTGCCGTTGGCGAGGGCTTGAACCTGTTTGTATTTATTTCTTTTTTATTTCAACATAGTTTTTAAATATTTTTATGCCATATCGTACACGTTCGTGCATATAGAAGATAACTTGTATTACGATATCGAGCATACAAATATATACAATTTTGATAGTTACATGGAAATCACAATTACAGGGACTAGATCCCGTCTGTTCGATTACATAGAGATCAGTGGCGTCTATTCACATTAAATTCTCCGACATCATCGACGATCTATTTAAAAATAAATCTTTGGTACGATTTGATCTCGCATTCTCTCGAACTATATACGAAAAAGGAGATCAATATGAATATCATCCATGATAATAAAAAGTTACGGTAATAAAATGATGGTGTGAATGTATTGAATACGTCGACTCTATAATCTTTATGCTCGGTGATAAACATGCGAATGAACTCGCAAATGTAGAATTCACATAGATTCAACACCATGGCTGCCTCGCGCACTTTACAAGAACAAAATTCAATCAAAATAGTAATCTAGCATCATTATTGTATTGAAACTAGAAGTAAAGAGATGCACGGACATATCACGTGCTACTTACCGAGACCGCCTTAAACATCAGTGAAAGGATACAAATGTCGCCTAGAGGGGAGTGAATAGGCGATTAAAACTTTTCCGAGAGAGGCTCGAAAAGGCGGAATTAAACTAGCGTTTACTTTGTCAAGCACAACCTAGAACAACTAAGGTTCACCTATGTGCACCAACAAATTATGCTAAACAATACAAGAAACAATGTGATAGCAAGATATATATTACTCAAACACGAAGGCTATCACAATGTAAAGTGCATAAATAAAGAGCTCGGTTATAGAGATAACGAGGCACGCGGGGACGACGATATTTTACCGAGTTTCTCCCAATATGGAGTACGTCGCGTTTGGAGAGGGGGTGGTATCTAACCACCTACGCCACAAAAGGCCTCCCTTATTCTCCGGTGAATCTCACCCCAATGGGATCGATCCACGCTTCCACTATCAGTGCACTTGTCAGTGGCAACCAGAACGTTTCACAAGGTTGGGGCACTTCTCCGCAACTTAATTGGAGGCTCCCAACAAACGTCACCAAGGCCTCAACAAACGCCACCAAGGTCACAACGCCACCAAGGCCACAAAACCTTCTAGGGTTCCAAGAACCCAAGAGGGACAAATTCCAACGAGTCACACAAACCAAATCCTTCGAAGATAACTCAAACCCATGCACCAAATGCAAATGGCAAGAACACCACAAAGGTGCTCAAATCCCTCACTCTCAAGTTCCAACAAAGCTACTAAAACTATTGAGGGAACAAGAGTAGAGGAATCAAAGAGAAACACAAAATCCCACAAAATCTAGATCCCCAAAGATGCACTCACAAAGAGATGAATCAGTTGGGTCAAAACGTGGATCAGGATCTTCTCTCTCTTCCACTCAAATATGGGCAAGAATCATCGAAGGGAAAAAATTAGACAAGCTTCAAGATCTAGAGCAAGTGTGGATAAAGCTTAGCCTAATAGAAGAGGAAGAAAACTTACTAAACTAAAAAGGGGCAAAGCCTTAAATAGGGGCCCCAAAAATCTAGCCGTTTGAGGCATATTTCTGTCTTGGCCGGTAGTACCGGTTAAGTCAACTGAGGCGGGCGACGCGCGTGGCAGCTCGCAAGAGAGAAATGGCGCAACGGTGGGCCCACGCGATCCAGCGGCAGTGAGGCAGCGCAGCGCATCGCAGGTCAACGCAGTGCCGCTGGCGCGCGCGAGGCAGAGAAAACGAATAGTGCACACGCGGACACAGCGAATGGGCCAGCGGAGCTGCCGCGCGCGGCAAAGCGGCGACTACGCGGGACCTAGATGGCAGGGCGCGCACGCGATGCATCGAAGCGCGCGAGCGAGCTAGCGAGCGCGGGGCGGCGCGCGGGCAGAGCCTAGCAAGCGCGAGACAGCAACAGCTGCGGCTGGGCTGATCCAGCGAGCAGGGGACAAGCAGGCAGGGGTGCTGGGCTGGTGTACCTGGGCCGGCCGGTAGTACCGGTCCACCCAGGCGGCACTACCGGGCCGGACCAGCAACCGGACAAGGCAGTAGATAAGTGCGCGGCGCCAGGCGCGGCCGGTATCGGGTCCGATAGTACCGGCCGGCCCAAAAACAGACTATTTCTTTTTTCTTTTTAAACCGAATAAAATCAAATATTTAACGTGCGATAACTTTTGATTGGGAGTCCCGATTGACCCGATTCCAATTGCCTTGGAAAGAGGACGACATATGCTACCCAATAAAAAGTGAAAATATTGGTTATCACCAAGTGAGAATGTATCAAGTATCACTACAAGAGATCTGACATACTATGACGAAAACCCTCGTGACAGTGGTCTGTAACGTCACGCAATATGATATTGTGTGACGTTTTTCTCCTACCGTCATGGTGTCCTAGAATACATGACGGTCGCACATTCACCGTCACATATTTGCACATTCTATGACGGTCCGGATAGCTTCCATGACAAGCGTGGATGAGTCACACAAAAATTTCAAGCGAGAGACCGTTGAGGTGGACCCACATTTTAGGAATAAATAATGGAAAATTGATATTCAAATATAGCTTGACCATCGATATCGTCGATATTAAACGCGCGCGGTTATATGGTGGACTAGATCAAAAATCTTCAAATAGCATTGATTTTACTAATTTGACCATATTGGAATTGATTTTGCACTAATGTTAATATCGATGAGGACAAGAGATATTCTTGCCAACCTTTTCATTTAGTGTCATCATCGATCACCGCATAATATGGTTTTTCCATGCTTCTTTTAGCGCCAAACAGATTTAGTGATTACACAAATAATTTGTACAATATGGGAGCGATTATGAAAAATTAAACATTCACGTGTTTGTCTCAAAATGAAACTACCTCTTTTTTATAATGTAAAACCGTTCTCTAGAAGCATACCGGAGCATGTAGTTTTCTAAAACTACCCCTAATTTAGTTTACGGAAATATTCTATTATGGAATGAATTCGGTATATTTTCCCTCCACAAACAAAATGCTTCCGTCTTTTTTTTTCAAAATTTTGGCCGTATATTTCTTATGGCCCTGACGGTCTGTCATCGGAAATATTTCCAGCCACCACGATCTTATCCCACGCGGAGCCATCACTCCTCCCCCATTTTTATGCTCCTCTTCCCTGCTCATAACCATCGATCAGATCTCGGGAGGAGGTTTCCGATCCAACCGCCCAACCTGCTGCAAACCCGGCGGCTGCCGACCTCCCCTTTGATCCACCACCACCCCCCAACTCGCTGTTGCGCTGCCGCCGGCCTCACCTCCGATCCAGCCGCCCCAACCCGGGGTCTCACTTTGCATCACCACCGCCAGCCTAACCTATGGAGTTGAAGCCGCCCGCCTCACCCGCGGAATAGAATCTGCTCGCCTCACCCGCGACATCCTCCCGTGCCCCTTCCCTGCTGCCCTCTGATCAGGGCGACAACGTGCCCCTTTGCGATGCCCTCCCTCCATTGCTACACCGGTCGGAACGCCTCTTACCTCTGCTTCGACACGTTCAGTTCGAGGACAAATTCAGTTCGATAAAAAGATATAAATGGAAGATCCGATTTTAATGAAAAAGATCTTGTTATAGAGATTACCACAAGCTCTATATCCTCACATGGATAAGACCAAAGAACAACCAAATATGATGATGCAAGTATGCAAAGGTTTGAGCTATCTCCGAACGATGTGACCGAGTTACTCATTCGAGAGCCCCTCTTGATATTACGGTTATCTATCCTAAATCCGGTCTCCCACACACAACACGAGACCGACAAAAGGGAAAACCTATCAAGATTATACCTTTGCCTTGAGCATTCCACTTGAGCTCGATGTAGACGATCTTATCCTTCTCAAGATGGAACGCCTTTCTTAATTCCTCATCATCGATCCATGGTCACTGAGGAAGGCAAGCATCAAACATTAGATCTTCTACAGATGGCGCATTTTGAGCTTGCACAACACATCTTCTTCTCATTTCATCGACCTTGAAGCCCACACATACTCCAAGCGATGTCAATGGACAATTCCTACAAGTACAACTTAAGACACACATTAGTCCATAAAGATTGTCATTAATTACCAAAACCACACATGGGGGCCCGCATGTTCTTTCAGTCAGCTTCTGACTAAATACACCCATAACCTCACGCTTGAACCGGATCCAAACCCTGCCCGGCGAAGAAAATGAATGAATGAGTTATTCATTACCTAATATCTCAGTAAATCAACGAAAGAGACCGATATAGCGTGAAACTTACTTCTGAAGCATGTCCTGCATGCCGCGGAAATCATTCAGGTTTCTCTTTAATGGGTCCATGACTTCAGTTCTTTCCTTATCAAGTTGAATGTCTAGCAGAATCGAGTGGAAGCTACAAACATTTATATATACATCAATAACTCATCAGTTACACTTAGCATTGAGTAACCAAAAATGAATGTGTATAACAGAGTACGGGTACACATTCTTCCTACATTTATCCAGATATATACTTTTAGTCTCATCTAAACAGTATGTGCATGCATTATATCCCTTATTCGTCTGTCGTGAGATGTTACTAAGAACAGGACAATCATTGATGATTACGAACAACAACGCTCATAGGTCAAATGGCTTTTGTTTATGCTCATCCACACACGTAAACCTAGTTTGGCCCACACATGTAAAAGTTTATTAACTAATGTCCTTAGGTACACATCAATATCGTTGCTGCGTTGCTTCAGGCGTTAGATGAGCACTGACATCATAATGAACTTCTGCTTCATGCACAACCAAGGAGAAAGGTTATAGACACACATAGTCATAGGCAGGTGCTATAACTGCAGCTCTGCTTCCCAAAATAATTGATACACACGATGAATGGATTCGAGCAAAGCCATTCCTCCATTTTAAGAAACACACGATGTTTTGCTCAAAGTACTAACATAAATCAAACAACACACAAAATACGAAATACCTCTATGCATCTGGTAGTTTATTAGGGTGACACCAACGATGAGGCGCTAGTTGAAGTGCTGGATCGTCTAGATCGTAACAATGGCTGGAGCTACACCTATGCTATATAGTTATTTTATTCGACTACACGGTTTTTCCGACAATTAATTGAAGCTACAAGTATGCAAAAAATAAATCAGGCATAGACATATTGAGTTGTGATACGTCGGAAACGTATCTATAATTTGTGATGCTCCATGCTTAATTAGTATCTACTTTTCTTTGCTTTGTCTACACTTTGAGGTGTTTTTATATATTTTCTGGAAGTAACCTATTAACAAGTTGCCACAGTGCCAGTTGCTTGTTTTCTTCTGTTTTTGGTTCCAAAAAGGAAGAAAATCAATATTCTCGAAATTGGACGAGACAAAATCTAAAGTCAATATTTTACCGTGGGGGACACGAATCCAGAAGACAAGACGGAGAAGCAAACTAGGGCGGCCAAACCTCCCTAGGCGCGGCCAGGTGTAGGCCCGCGCCTGGGCAGGGTGTGCCCCCTGGCCGCCTCGCGGTCTCGCCTCTTCGCCTATAATAAGACCCCGATGCAAAAACTCAAAGTACGCGATCAATATTTCACGAAACATTCTGTAGCCGTTGCCACCGTCATCTCTAGATCGAGGGGGGGGGGATCTGAAGTTCTTTACGGCACCCTGCCGGAGGGGAGATCATCCCAGAGGCCTTCTCTCTGGTATGATGCGTGAGTAGTTCCACATTGGACTATGGGTCCATGTAGTAGCTAGATGGTTGTATCTCCTCCTTGTGCTTTCATGTATAGATCTTGTGAGCTCCGTTCATGACCAAGATCTAATATATTTGTAATCATGCATGTTGTGTTTGCGGGGATCCGATGGATATTGAGATTTCTATGTCAGATTGATTAATGTTTTTGTCTTTATGATTCTATCATGTCTGTGTTGTTTGTGATCTTGCATGCTCTCCGTTGTTAGTAGCTATCTTGGCCGAGTAGTTGCTAGTGACTCCAAGAGGGGGTATTTATGCTCGATAGTGGGTTCATGCCTCTAGTTTCCAAGGGAAGTGACAGAAATATCTTCGGTTGTATATGTGTTGTTGCTACTAGGGAGAAAACAACGGTCTCTTGTTCATGGAACAAGTGGATTGTTTACCTTACACACTTTGCTTAAAGGAGTTGTCTGTTTCTTGCAACTTAATACTGGAGGGGGTTCGAATGATAACCTGAAGGTAGACTTCTAGTCATAGATGTAGTTGGATTTCAGTCTATGTATCTTGTTGTATTGCCCAATCGAATCTCATAGGATCTTTTTGTCTAGTATTGAATTGTTATTCCTTGCTCCGTTCCTGTCAATTGCCTTGTTGTAATTTGTTTACCCTTCATGCCATGTTGTTTATATAAGGAGAGCACCTCTAGTGAACTACGAACCCCGGTCCAATCTTTATCATTGATACATCTTCCACTGTTACTTGTTTACTTGCTGGAAACCATTACCTTCCACACCATACATTTAATCCTTTGTTATAACATACCGGTGAGCTTGACAACCTCACTGATTCGTTGGGGCAAAGTCTTAAATTTGTGTTGTGCAGGTCTCCGCGTTGCTTGCAACACCTATGTGACGTTTCCTTCCTCCTACTGGTTCAATAACCTTGTTTTCTTACTGAGGGAAACTTGCTGCTGTGCTGCTTCACACCTTCCTCTTGGGTTTCCCAATAGGCTGCACGTTAGCCATCAAGCTCTTTCTGGCGCCGTTGCCGAGGAGGCTAAGGACGTCTTCACAAGGGGAGTCCTACACTTCCTTTCTCTTTACTTTGTTTTTAGTTTGCTTTGTTTATTTTGCTTGGTTTTGTTTGCCTCTTTTCAAAAAACCCAAAAAAATATTAGTCTAGTTTGGTTTGCTTGGTTTATTCAAAACACACAAAAATTAGTTCCTGCTCCAGCTGCTGCTGTTTTTGGCTTGCCCACCTTTGCCAAAATGAACGCTGCGGAGAACACCAAGTTGTGTAACTTCACTAGCACCAACAACAATGATTTCCTTAGCACACCTTTTGCTCCACCTGATCCTGATGCTACCTTTTATGAAATTAAGCCTGCTTTGTTGAACCTTGTGAAGAGAGAGCAATTTTCTGGTGCTAGTTCTGATGATGCTGCTGCCCATCTCAATAACTTTGTTGAACTTTGTGAGATGCAAAAGTATAAGGATGTAGATGGAGATATTATTAAGCTCAAGCTTTTTCCTTTCTCCTTGAGAGGGAAAGCTAAAGAATGGTTGCTATCTTTGCCTAAAAATAGTATTGATTCTTGGACTAAGTGGAAAGATGCTTTTATTGGAAAATACTATCCTCCTGCTAAGATTATATGTATGAGAAGTGACATTATGAAATTTAAACAACTTGATAATGAACATGTTACTCAAGCTTGGGAAAGAATGAAATATTTGGTTAAGAATTGTCCCACTCATGGACTCACTGGTTGGATGATTATCCAGACTTTTTATGCAGGTTTGAACTTCTCCTCAAGGAACCTGTTGGATTCAGCTGCTTGAGGTACCTTTATGAGCATCACTTTGGTTGCTGCAACTAGACTCCTTAATAATATGATGGTTAACTACTCTGAATGGCACACTGAGAGAGCTCCACATGGTAAGAAGGTAAATTCTATTAAGGAAACCTCCTCTTTGAGTGATAAGATTTATGTTGTTATGGCTATGCTTGTTAATGGGAAAGCTCCTCTAGATCCTAATAGTGTTCCCTTAGCCTCTTTGGTTTCTCAAGAAGAGCAAGTTGATGTGAACTTTATTAGAAACAACAATTTCAACAACAATGCCTATAGGAATAATTTTGGTGGTAACAACAATTATAGGCCTTATCCTCCTAATAATGGCAATTCCTATGGAAGCTCTTACAACAATGCTAGAAGTTCCCCCTATGAACTTGAAGTCATGCTCAAAGAATTTATTAGTAAACAAACCACTTTAAATAAGCTTATAGAGGAAAATCTTTTTAACTGTTGAGAAGAATATATCCTCTCTGTCTGAAGCATAGTCTTCCTTAATTAATAAAATGACTGCTAAACCTGAAACTATGGAAAATACCTTTGCTACTGCTCATGCCATACAAGTTACTATTGATGAAAATGTTAGGCTGTTGGCTCAACTTCATGCTAAGTGAGAAAGGGAAGCTGAAAAGATAGAAACAATAGTGTGTGCACTATCACCACTAAACCACAAGTAGTCCTTGTTCCTCCTCCTACTATGCCTAAGCCTATTAAGCCTACTACTAGTGATGCTAAGTTTGATTTTGATATTGATGGTTGCAATATTTCTGACGTGATTATGTTCTTGCAAAAGCTTGCTAGAAGTCCTAATGGTAGTGATATGCATGTTGCTTTCACTAAACACATTACAGATGCTCTTGTTAAGATTAAGGAAGAGAAGCTAAAACACAAAGCTTCTATTCTTAGGAAAGTAGAAGATAGTTGGGAACCCATTATTAATACGCAAGTGAATGACTTTGATCTCAAAGCTTCATGTGATCTAGGTTCTAGCGTCTCTATTATGCCTATAAAGATTTATGAAATGCTTGATTTGCCACCTTTGGAAGATTGTTATTTGGATGTCCCACTTAATGATAATGCTAAGAAGAAACTCATGGGGAGTATTAATGATGTTCTCATTATGGTTAATAATTATTATGTCCCTGTGGATTTGTATGTTTTGGATGTTGAATACAATGTTTCTTGTCCTATTACTTTGGTAAGACCTTTTCTTAGAATAGTTGGTGCCATCATTGATATGAAAGAAGACACCATTAAATATCATTTTTCATTCAAAAAAGGTATTGAACACTTCCCTATGAGGAGAGAGAAGTTGCGTGTTGCTCCTCCTTTCAAAGCAAGGTTTGATGTTAATGCTTCTTCATTTGAAAATACTTGATTCTTCTTGCTTCTTGTTCCTAACTTAAAGACGTTAAAGAAAATTACTTATCGGGAGTTAACCCAAGAGTTTTTTTGAGTCTTGGAAGTTATTACTTCAGTAATGACCT
Organism: Avena atlantica; assembly: GCA_910589765.1. Lineage (NCBI taxonomy): Eukaryota > Viridiplantae > Streptophyta > Magnoliopsida > Poales > Poaceae > Avena > Avena atlantica. The sequence continues at coordinate 535,708,318 of OU342733.1, read as the reverse complement.
CTCCTTATCCTTTTTGTTTGCTTTTTTCTCCAAGAATGATCTCTAATGAGAAGGAAGTAAGATTTGGAGAGTTGTTGTCTCGGAATAGATTTATGTCCTCCACCAAAACAATTCTTGAGGAGTCTATGTAACTCGGATTGATCTGGAATTTTACGAATAAATCCCCCAGTATATTATCTAACTTTCGTTAGTTCATCACTTTTTGATTTGAGCAACATAAGGCGTTCGAAAAAATCGATTTATACCTACTCGTCTGTTTTGACAGATTTCTGCCATTATGTGCATTTGCTTCTTATTGATTCCTTTTTGAGTTCTTTTTAGGTGAATTGAGCTTTTTGAAGGAGTAACTATAGTAGCTTGTGTTTTTAGTAAAAAGACTTGCTGTTCCAAATCTTTGCCAGAGGTCTAATATATTTTGAATAAACTAATGTTGCTAATGAAAATTGTGTAAAGTTTTGTATAAAGGAAAATTTCAGGTGTAGAGAGAGAATGATGCAATAAGATGAAGAATGGACAAAAACTCAAACTTGGGGATGCCACCCCGGTGTCACCCCAAGAAATATCAAAGAGGTACAAGTGTCAAAGCTTGGGGATGCCCAAGGCATCCCCTTCTTCATCAATAAAAAGCTCATGTCTGTCTAGACACTTCGTTTTTATTGTTTCATGCACAGTTGTGTTGTTCTTCGAGCGTCTTAGTTTTCGTTTGATTTGCTTAGGTTGTTTAGTTTGCTTGAATAAAGTAGCTTGGACCCCCGTTCTCGCCGTGTTGTTTTGCAAATAATTTGCTTGGTGTTGAACAGGAGTAGAAAGTTCTTGCTTGTAAGTGCAAGAGGAGCTTGCATTGACTGTGACTTAGACTTTAGCATGACATACTAGGTGTTATTTTGAACTTGTGATTAGTGATTATTGCTATAGAATGTATTGTTCCAAACAATTGGGATTGCTTAGTGTGCCTTGAAGAAATTATGCGTTGTTTTAGCATGCAAAAACATAGTATTGTGGTTTTCTCCTTTGATGCTTTGTTTGGGTTGACTTGGCACATGCTCACACCATGTTATGGCTATGACGAGTCACCATAGCCTCTATGATCATTTAGTCCTTGACTTGTAGTACCACTCTATGCTTTAATTAGTAATGCTTTGTTGCTATGCATGATTATGGCCATTATGCTCTCTTAGTTGGTTGCGCCCAGTCTTTTGCTAGCCTCCACTTGTATGAGTAAGCTCTACTCATGCTTCCAACTCCCAATAAACCAATTTTTTTCCAAAGTGTCCACTATAAATTCCTGTGCATGGTGTGTTACACCATTCCAAGTATATTCTTATTTTCAGCTATCTTCCAATTAAAAACTATTTTGTTATGTGAAAACTTAGTGATTAAAGCCCTAAAAAACTTAAGGCATATTTTATATTCTTTTCCCCTAATAAACTTGAACCATTGTGTCATCTATGTTTTATATGCTTGCACTTATACGTTGGAATTAGCAGAACCATGCTGTCACGGGGAACGTTTTTAACATTGCACTTATACTTTGTACTCAGTTGATATCATGCTCTTTTGTCTATGGATGTCACCGGTGTGAAATAAAGAGGGAACTTGTAAGTCCATGGAGTATGTATTTTGTGTTAAAGAAATGCCCGGGCCGCTAGACTAAGCCATGCCTAATCATGGTGGAAACTTGCAGCATCACCATAGTGAGCTATCTATGAAGCCTCCTCAATAAAAAGCTATGCATATAGTAAATAAAAAGATCGATGATATGCTCATTCTCTGCTTGCCTTGTCATTTTGGTTATGGGATAGCTCCTGTACCATGTGCAAGGGGTACCCCGTTGGCGGTTCTCTATGATATGCATGTACTTACAATGACAAGAACTTATAGGTGACTGAAGTTAAGGAGCATGAGGTGTGGCCCTTGTATTCAAGGGACTTGAGATTGAAAACTTATACTTTGTCAAGCATATACTTCATCTTTGTTCACTTTAACCTTAATCACTTCAAGATGTTTATGATGGGAGCAATGAGGGCTGAAAGCTAACAAGTACCATAATTTTCGGAATCTCTTTTTGAAACTTGAAATCCTTGCTTCCTTTATGAAAGGCCTTTCTTCCACCATTATTTGAGTCTCCACCTTCTACCTTTAGGCACCATTAAGAGAGCATAATTTTCATTCCGTGTGCAGTGTCCCAAAGCTTATTGATTGATGCATATTGTGATATTATTTGTTCTTGTGCTACTTGTTTCTAGTCACCCTTGTGAACTTTGAAGGTGTCCTATGCATTTATTTGCTACTCTATGAGGAACAAGCGGATTGCCACTATGCTACGTTTTCTGTATGTGAAACAAACAAACGTTTTTCAATGCATGTTATTCATGATCTTTGTTTGTAGCCTTTCATATTACATGCATAGTTACTATGTCCAATTGTTAGAACTCCATCTTTCATGCACATGTTTAGAGTTTTTTGATCCCAGCTTCCAATGCTTGCAAATGGTTTGATATTGGTTTTGATGGCGCATGTCACCTAAAAAATTATTATTTTTATCACTTACCTACTCGAGGACGAGCAGGAGTTAAGCTTGGGATGCTTGATACGTCGGAAACGTATCTATAATTTTTGATGTTCCATGCTTGTTTAGTATCTACTTTGCTTTGCTTTTTCTACACTTTGAGGTGTTTTTATATGTTTTCTAGAACTAACCTATAACAAGTTGTCACAGTGCCAGTTGCCTGTTTTCTTCTGTTTTTTGTTCCAGAAAGGAAGAAAATTAATATTCTCGGAATTGTACGGGACAAAATCCAAAGTCAATATTTTACCGTGGGGGACACAAATCCAGAAGACGAGACGGAGAAGAAAACCAGGGCGGCCAAACCCCCCTAGGTGCGGCCAGGGGTGGGCCCGGGCCTGGGCAGGGTGTGGCCCCCCGGTCGCGTCCCGGTATCGCCTCTTCACCTATAAGAAGCCCCCGATACAGAAACCCTAAGTACCCGATCAATATTCCACGAAACCTTCTGTAGCCGCCGCCACCTTCATCCCTAGATCGGGGGGATCTGAAGTTCTTTCCGGCACCCTGCCAGAGGGGAGATAATCCCGGAGGCCTTCTCTCCGGTATGATGCATGCATAGTTCCACCTTGGACTATGGGTCCATGTAGTAGCTAGATGGTTATATCTCCTCCTTGTGCTTTTATGTGTAGATCTTGTGAGCTCCGTTCATGATCAAGATCTAATCTATTTGTAATCATGCATGTTGTGTTTGCGGGGATCCGATGGATATTGAGATTAAGATGTCAGATTGATTAATGGTTTTATCTTTATGATTCTATCATGTCTGTGTTGTTTGTGATCTTGCATGCTCTCTGTTGTTAGTAGCTATCTTGGCCGAGTAATTGCTAGTGACTCCAAGAGGGGGTATTTATGCTCGATAGTGGGTTCATGCCTCTAGTTTCCAAGGGAAGTGACAGAAATCTCTTCGGTTGTAGATGTGTTGTTGCTACTAGGGAGAAAACAACGGTCTCTTGTTCACGGAACAAGTGGATTGTTTATCTTACACACTTTGCTTAAAGCAGTTGTCTGTTGCTTGCAACTTAGTACTAGAGGGGATTCAGATGATAACCTGAAGGTGAATTTCTAGTCATAGATGCAGTTGCATGGTGGTCTATGTATCTTGTTGTATTACTCTATCGAATTTCATAGGATCTTTTTGTCTAATATTGAATTGTTACGCCTTGCTCAGTTCCTGTCAATTGCCCTGTCGTAATTGGAGCGCACTGAAAAATATAGAGAGCACGCTTAGCATCCGTTGGAGCGCTAGTTTTCACTCCACGCGCGTTAAATTGATATTCCAGCGCCAGCGACTACGTTTTAGTGTACCGGTTGGAGATGCCTTAAGAGCAATCAAAATAATGCCTAATGTCTTAAACACTATGTGAAGTTGGGCCCTATATTAATAAATTAGTACTTAAACCTAACTATCGTATATATTGTCTAGCTCTAACTGATATAACAATTATACCCAAGAGTGGGGTATAGTACTACCTCTATCTAAAGTTTAAGGCCCAGTTTGGCAACAAAGTTTTCATAAAACTAAAATATTACAAAACTATAGTATTTATTTGTCGGGCTAGCAATACTTTAATTTTAGAAAATAAGGTCCGGAGTCGTTTTTCCAATACTTAAAAAATAGCTTGTTTTGAGAGATAATAAAGTATTAAACTATTTTAAACTGTAGTATTTTAAGAAACTAAAGTACTGGTGAAATACTTGAAAAATACTTTGCTACTAAACACAGCCTAACGTCTTTTTTTAAAGTCATGCTGCAGAAAGTTTGGCCAAACTTAAAAAAAAAACTATAAAGGATCCATATTAGTTGCTTTAGATTCATCTAGATACGGGTGCATCTAGTCAAGTTTTAGTGCTATATATATCCATATCTAAACAAATTTGAGTTAAACTAATATGGGTCAGTGGGAGTATTATAGATACCATGTTTCATTATATATCAAAGTGTATAGATTTCATATTATAAATATTAATATTTTTAAAAAAACTTAGTCAAACTACACATAACTTGACTGTTGTCAACGCTCGATCAGTTCCTTTTACACTAAGTGATTGCTTAGGAAGTTTAGCGCACAGTCTGGTCTGTTTTCCTCTCAACTGTAGTATTGAACTTGCTTAATCCATTTACCTTCCCATGAAGATGCCGCACTTAATTAAGTACCATCACTTCTGACACCGACCATGGCCCTTTATAGTTTAAGTCGATGGAGTATAAAGTGAGTTGTACGTGCCCTAGTTAACAACGCTCGATGTAGAAATCTAAATCTAATCTAGTACTTCCGGCCAACAATGGACTTAGAGCATCTCCACTCCTTGGGCGAATCCAGGCCAAATTTCAGACAAATTGATCGGATGAAAATCATTTTCGGCCTGGGTACGCTGTTTCCCACTCGCGTATCCGGGCCGAGTTCCCACGTCCGGCTAAATTTTGTTAAAGATGGGCGAATTTCATTAAAGATGGGCGAATATAGATGGATTACATCGAATTCAGACTAAAGTAGTACATAATAAACTAAAAAATATTAAAAGGCCACCACCGTGGCCTTCGCCGATGCCGTCGCTGTTCTACATGCCGAAGTTGCTGTAGAACGCCGTGTAGCGGGATCAGCCCCGCCATCATCCTCGCCGCCGTCGTCGTCGTCGCTCGGCGGCTGGTGCTGGAGGGAGCTCCCCTGGCCTTGGTCGCCACACCTCCACGGCTGGTAGGAAGGGCCGTCGTCCTCGTCGTCGTCGAGGACGAAGAGCGGGGCGCCCTGGTAGGCGAGCTGGCGCCCGGACATCGCATGTCTCCGGGCCGCCTGCTCCTCGGCCTGCTGCTGCAGGCCGAGGACGCGCTGCCGCTCCGCCTTCTCCCAGTCCGTCCTGGACCATTCCAGGATGTCCGACGAGGAGGGCTCCACCAACGGCGGTTGCGGCGCAGATTCGCGGAGCGACTGCTCCAGCGCCATCCTCAAGGTGCTGTCTTTGGGCGGCGCCGAGCCTTCAGTCTTCGGGCGGCGAAGGCGAAGTTGGCCAGTTGGCGACGCCGTCACGCGTGGCTCGCCGATGACGATGCCGCGCGAGCGTATCCGCGGCGGCGAGCGCCCAGGCGAGCCCGCCTCGCGCTTGACTGGGCGCAACCCCGACGAAGTCCCAGTCGGCATGCACATCGGCGTGGAGCCCGAGGAGTGGGAGGCCGAGGCGGAGGAGGAGGATCTCATGCTAGCCATCCTCCTCGGCATCTAGTTTGCCGGAGGACGCCGCCCTGACCTCGACGCCGGCGTGGGAGTTCGAGGGAAGCCTAGACGCGGCGTGTTCCTGGTGGTGATGTGCTCTAGTACCGCCTTCAGCGTGCGGCCTGGCGCACTCCACCAACGCCGGCGACCCGCCGAGTTATTGCGCTTTCGCGGCGACTCGTTGGGCGGCCCTTCGTGGTGGTCGAGCTCCTGGGCGCGGCCGTCCGCGTAGAACTCCTCCCAGTAAAGGAGGTTGTCGGGCGACTCGGCGGCGGAAGGGTCGTCCATGGTGGTGATGTATTCTTGAATATCGTACGGCAGCTCCTCCGGCGTTGGCGCCGACAGGATAGGGATGCCGCCGACGCTGAGCTTCCACCCCGGAGGGTTCCGCGTGTCCGGCAGCGCCATGTAACCGGCCTCGTAGAGCAGGCGCGCCTCCCAGGCCTGGAAGGTGCGCCGGCCGAAGCCGTTGGCTGCCGCACCGTCGCCGAGGTATCTCTTGGCCATGGCTGGGGGAGTTGAGCTACGAGAAAGAGTTCACCGGGGTGCGGGATGGTGGGAAGGGGGAAGCTGTGAGAGAGTGTGAGGTTCTCCGGCGAGAGGCAATAATAAAAGAGGTTATTATTATATCTTTGTGTTTATGATAAATGTTTACATTCATGCTATAATAGTATTAACCGGAAACATTAATACTTGTGTGATTTGTAAACTAAATTAGAGTCCCTCGTAAAGCCTCTTTATAATACTAGCTTGTTGGTTAATGGATGTTCGTGGTTTCTCGATCATGAACATTGAGATGTTATTAACAACAAGATCATATCATTAGGAGAATGGTATGATGGATATACTCCTATAGATAAGCATAGCATAAAGATCAAGTTATTTCAATAGTTCATTTGCTATAAGCTTTCTGATACATAGTAACCTAATTCCTTCGACCATGAGATCATGCTAATCACCATCACCAGAAGGATGCTTTGATGACATCAAACACCACACCGTAACTGGGTGGCTATAATGGTGGCATTGAGTGTTCGAAAAGTATGTGTGGAGGCACATGGATCAAGAGTGGGATTTGTCCATCCATATGACGGATAGATATACTTTGGGCCCTCTTGGTGGAATGTCATTCAGTTAGCTTGCAAGCATGTGACTGGATCACAAGGGATCACATATCACGGGAACGAGAAAAGAGTACTTATCGGTAACAAGGTTGAACTAGGTATGCAGAGATACCGACGATCAAACCTCGGATAAGTAAACTATCGCGAGACAAAGGGAAATTGGTATCGTATGTAAGTGGTTCATTCGATCGCAAAGTAATCGTAGAAATATGTGGGATCCATATGAATTTCCAGATTCCTTTGTTGGTTATTGATCGAAGAAGTGTCTCGGTCATGTCCGCATAATTCACGAACCGCAGGGAGACACACTTAAGGATTCGATGTTGTTTAGTAGATATGGAATGTAAGTAGGGAAACCGAATGTTGTTCGGATTCTCGGATAGGATCCGGGATATCACGAGGAGACACGGAATGGTCCGGAGAATAAGATTCATATAAGAAAAGTCCGATTCCAGAGTTCGAAAATGATTTCGATGTTTTCATCGGAGAGCTTATAGAAGGTTCTAGAAGGTTCACCGGACCGAAAGGGGAATGGTCCATGAATGTGTCATGGGTAAGTGGAATGATTGGATCATGTCCTAGGTCACTTTGGTTGGGGATTTGCGAGAGAGAATTAAAGCTCTAAATTGAAAGTCAAAAGCGAGGTTTGAAAAGTCAAACTGGAACAATAGTTTCCTAGTGGAAGAAGAAAATAGTCCTTCCTTCTATCCAACTTGGGTTTGGATATGGATTCAAACTCCCCTCTCCCAAGGCTTCCCTCCCTCTCATAAATAGAGGGGGAGGGCTGCCCCAAAGTCCATAACACCAAGCCCTCCCCACCCGTGCGACGATGTCGCCGCCCTCGCCGATGCCGCCAGCCGCTGCCTAGTGCCACCGCCGGCCCGCCGCCGACACCTGCTCCTCTCCGGCCTTCTAAACCTAGATCGCCGGAAACCCTAGATCCACCATAACTCGCACCGGCTTAGGTGAAGCCCTGCGGGATCTTCCCTCTACTTCCGACACCATGTCGTCATGTTGCCGGAATCGCGAGGGGAGAACTACAACCTCCGCTGCCTGCTAGAACATGGGAGAGGAAGGTCATCATCGAGTACTGAACGTGTGACCAACTGCGGAATCGCTGCCGGAACGTAGCGTCGGAAGGATCGTCTACGCAATCTTGAGATCGGGAAGTGTACGACTACATCACCCACGAGAAACTGCTCTGGTTAACCACTTTGGAATCTTCGAGGGTGAGTACTCCAATCGACTCGTTGCGACAATCTAGTAGATATATCTTGGCTTGTTTGTGTGCATGCGGTAGAATTTTTTTGTTTTCCATGCTACGAACCCCTACAATGGTATCAGAGTCGTGTCTATATGTAGATCTGTTGCACGAGTAGAACACAATGGTCATTGTGGGCGTTGATTCTTTTGTTGTCGATTGCTTCTTGTGTACTTTGCATCTTGCGGGATGGTGGGATGAAGCGGCCCGAGCTAACGTTACATGACATCGTTCATGAGACTTGCTCTACGCTTGACATGCAACTTGTATTGCATAAGTGGCTTTGCGGGTGCCTGTTTCTCCCAACATAGTGAAGGTTCAATTTGCAACGGGTAATTGACAATACTAGTATCAACGTTGTGGTTCTTGTTCCTAAGTTAGATCGACACTTATTGAAAGCCCCAAACCACGTAAAACATGCAAAGAAAATTAGAGGCGTCTAACTTTTTTTGCAGGGGTGTGCTATGATGTGATATGGCCATGATTGTAATTATATATGATGTATGCAATGTTCCTTATTGTAAGTCGGCAACCGGCAGGAGGCGTATGGTTGTCCTTTAATTCCATTAAGACCTGCGTATCTATTATTCAAAGTAGTTGTAATAGTTGATGCTGGTGCACGACAACCATGAAGCGGAGCCATTGACCTTGACACCATGTCGGTGATGATGGAGATCATGTTCGTGCTTGAAGATGGAGATCACAAGCACAAGAATAAAGTCCATATCATATCACATATTTTGAATTGCATGTGATATTAATCCTTTTATGCATCTTGTATTGCTTAGTTCGCGACGGTAGCATTATAAGATGATCCCTCTAGCACAAAATTTCAAGTTATAAAGTGTTCATCCTTAGTAAGCACCGTTGCTAAATCTCGTTGTTTCGAAGCACCACGTGATGATCGGGTGTGTTAGATTCTGCGAGTGTATACAACGGGAGCAAGCCAGATTTGCTCATGCAGAAGCTAAGGTTTGATCTTGACGAGCCTAGCATGTACAGACATGGTCTTGGAACACAGATCACCAAAAGGTAAAGCATGGGTCATATAGTAGATATGATGAACATGTCGATTGTTCGCCATTGAAGCTACATCAACTCTCGTGATGATCGGTTTTGATGTGGTGGATTTGGTTCGTGTGATCACTAAAACAATGTGAGGGATATTTTTTTGAGTGGGAGTTCACCTAGATTAATTTAACTATTAATTAGAACTCAATTTGTCATAAACTTAGTCTAAACTATTGCAAATATGTTGTAGATCAATGGCGGCCCCTACCATCAATTTTAATGCGTTCCTAGAGAAAGAAAAGTTGAAAAACAATGGAAGCAACTTCGCGGATTGGTTCCGCAATTTGAAGATTCTCCTCAATGCTGGTAATTTGACCAATGTGTTGGATGCACCGCTGGGTGATCCACCTGCAGCCGATGCTACCGATGAGGTAAACACTGTTTTCCTCGCTCGGAAGAATCAGGACTCCACAGTTCAGTGTTCTATCTTGTATGGTTTGGAATCGGAGCTTCAGAAAAGGTTTGAGAACCATGACACACATGATATTGTCCGTGAACTCAAAATGATATTTGAGACTCACGCGGCAGTTGAGAGTTATGAGGCTTCTGAAAAGTTCTTTAACTGCAAGATGGAAGAGGGCAGCTCCGTTAGTGAGAACATGCTTAAGATATCTGGGCACGCAAGCAAGCTTCAAAGCTTGGGTATAGTGATTCCTAATGCTTTGGGGATTCACCGTGTCCTCCAATCACTACCACCAAGTTACAAGAACTTTGTGATGAACTACAATATGCAAAACATGGACAAGTCGTTGCCCGAACTCTTCTCCATGTTAAAGTCTGCGGAAGTGGAGATCAAGAAAGAGCACCAAGTGTTGATGGTCAATAAGACCACCAAATTCAAGAAGCAAGGTAAGTCCAAAAAAAGGGAAACTTAAAGAAGGGCGGTAAGAATGTTACCGCGCCGGCGAAGAAGACCAAGGCTGGGCCTAAGCATGATACTGAGTGCTTTTACTGCAAGGGAGAAGGTCACCGGAAGCGGAATTGCCCTAAGTACTTGGCGGATTTGAAGAACGACAACATCAAGAAGAAAGTTATATCCGATATACATGTTATTGATGTGTATCTCACTAGTACTCGTAGTAGTGCCTGGGTATTTGATATTGGTTCGGTTGCTCATATTTGTATCTCGAAACAGGTGTTGCAGAATAGATGGAAACTAGCGAAGAGCGAGGTGACGATGCGCGTTGGAAATGGATCAAAGGTTGATGTGATCGCGGTCAGCACGCTACATCTTCATCTACCATCGGGATTAGTTTTATACTTAAATAATTGTTATTTGGTGCCTGCGGTCAGCATGAACATTATTTCCGGATCATGTTTATTGCGAGACGGTTACTTGTTTAAATGCGAGAATAATGGTTGTTCGATTTATATGAGTAATATGTTTTATGAACATGCACCTTTGATAGATGGTCTATTCTTATTGAATATCGATTGTAGAAATACACACATTAATAACATTGAAGCTAAACGTTTGAAATTGAGTGATAACTCGACCTATATGTGGCACTGTCGTCTTGGTCATATTGGAGTAAAGCGTATGAAGAAACTCCATTCTGATGGACTTCTTGAATCACTTGATTTGAAATCACTTGAAAGATGTGAAGCATGTCTGATGGGTAAAATGACTAAGACTCCATTTTCTGGTATGATGGAGCGAGCTACGGACTTATTGGAAATCATACATACCGATGTGTGTGGCCTAATGAGTGTAGCATCGCGCGGTGGTTATCGTTATGTTCTTACCTTCACGGATGACTTGAGTAGATATGGGTATATCTATTTCATGAAACATAAGTCCAAAACTTTCGAGAAGTTCAAGGAATTTCAAAGTGAGGTAGAGAATCAACGTAACAAGAAGATTAAATTTCTATGATCTGATTGTGGAGGTGAATATCTAAGTTACGAGTTTGGCGAGCATTTGAAGAAATGCGGAATACTTTCACAATTTACACCGCTGGGAACACCACAACGTAATGGTGTGTCCGAACGTCGTAATCAAACTCTCTTAGATATGGTTCATTCTATGATGTCACTTACAGATTTACCGCTATCATTTTGGGGTTATGCATTAGATACAGCCGCATTCACTTTAAATAGGGCACCATCTAAATCCGTTGAAACGACACCGTATGAATTATGGTTTGGGAAGAAACCTAAATTGCCGTTCCTTAACGTTTGGGGTTGCGAAGCTTATGTAAAGAAGTTACAACCCGACAAGCTTGAACCCAAAGCGGAAAAATACGTCTTCATAGGATACCCGAAGGAAACTATTGGGTATACCTTCTATCATAGATCCAAGGGCAAAATCTTCGTTGCTAAGAATGGATCCTTTCTAGAGAAGGAGTTTCTCTTGAAATAAGTGACTCGAAGGAAGGTAGAACTCGACGAGTTTGTTGAACCTTCTCTCGGACTTGAGAGTAGCGCAGCACCGGAAGTAGTTCCTATGGCGCCTACACCAATAAGAGAGGAAGCTAATGATGTTGATCATGAAACTTCGGTTGAAGTAACTACGGAACCTCGTAGGTCAACGAGAACTCGTACCACTCCTGATTGGTATGATCTCGTTATGAGTGTCATATTCGTGGACAACACCGATGACCCTGCGACATATGAGGAAGCGATGATGAGCCCAGATTCCAATAAATGGCAAGAAGCCATGAAATCCGAGATTGGATCCATGTGCGAAAACCAAGTCTAGACTTCAAGGAGTTGACTACGATGAGACTTTCTCACCGGTAGCGAAGCTAAAGTCTGTGAGGATTTTGTTAGCAATAACTGCATATTATGATTATGAGATATGGCAGATGGATGTCAAAACGACGTTCCTCAATGGAGACATTGATGAAGAGTTGTATATGGTACAACCCAAAGATTTTGTCGATCCTAAAGATGCTAACAGGGTATGAAAACTTCAATGGTCCATTTATGGATTGAACCAAGTATCCTGGAGTTGGAATCAACATTTTGATAAGGTAATCAAAAGTTTTGGTTTTATACAAACTTATGGAGAAGCTTGTATTTACAAGAAAGTGAGTGGGAGCTCTGTAGCATTCTTAATACTATATGTAGATGACATATTGTTGATTGGGAATGATGTAGACCTTCTTAATAGTGTCAAGGATTATTTGAATAATAGTTTTTCAATGAAAGATCTTGGTGAAGCAGCTTACATATTAGGCATAAAGATTTATAGAGATAGATAGAGACGTCTAATATCATTGTCACAGAGTACATATTTGGACAAAGTTCTAAAGAGGTTTGGAATGGAAGATAGCAAGAAAGGGTTCTTGCCCATTCTGCCCAATACGACCTTGAGTAAAACTCAAAGTCCTGCAACGGCAGAAGATAGAGAAAGGATGAGTAAGACTCCATATGCCTCAGCCATAGGATCTCTTATGTATGCCATGCTATATACTAGAACCGATATGGCATATGCTGTTAGTTTGACTAACAGATATGAAAGTGATCCAGGAGTGGATCATTGGAAAGTGGTCAAAAACATCCTTAAGTACTTGAGAAGAACTAAGGATATGGTTCTTTCTTATGGAGGTGATGAACAACTCATTGTTAATGGTTACACCGATGCTAGTTGGAACACCGATCCAGATGATTCTAAATCTGAATATGGATACGTATTTACTTTGAATGGTGCAGCAGTTAGCTGGAGGAGTGCAAAGCAAAGCGTTGTGGCGAGATCTTCAACTGAATCGGAATACATAGCTGCCTCGAAGGCTTCACAAGAGGCGATATGGATGAAGGAGTTCATTACAGAGCTCAGTGTGGTTCCAAGTGCGCTGGACCCAATGTCTATCTATTGTGATAACATGGGCGCCATAGCCAATGCGCAAGAACCAAAGTCACACAAGAAGCTGAAGCACATCAAGCTACGTTTTCACGCTATTCGAGAGCATGTCCAAGATGGTGACATAAAGATTTGCAAAGTACACACATATCTGAATGTGGCGGATCCATTGACTAAACCTCTCCCGAGGGAAAAACATGACCAGCACCAAACCGCCATGGGTGTTCGGTATATTACCATGTAATCTAGATTAGTTGACTCTAGTGCAAGTGGTAGACTGTTGGAGATATGACCTAGAGGCAATAATAAAAGTGGTTATTATTATATCTTTGTGTTTATGATAAATGTTTACATTCATGCTATAATAGTATTAACCGGAAACATTAATACTTGTGTGATTTGTAAACTAAATTAGAGTCCCTGGTAGAGCCTCTTTATAATACTAGCTTGTTGGTTAGTGAATGATCGTGGTTTCTTGATCATGAACATTGAGATGTTATTAACAACAAGATCATATCATTAGGAGAATGGTATGATGGACATACTCCTATAGATAAGCATAGCATAAAGATCAAGTCATTTCAATAGTTCGTTTGCTATAAGCTTTCTGATACATAGTAACCTAATTCCTTCGACCATGAGATCATGATAATCACCATCACCAGAAGGATGCTTTGATGACATCAAACACCACACTGTAACTGGGTGGCTATAAAGGTGGCATTGAGTGTTCGGAAAGTATGTGTTGAGGCACATGGATCAAGAGTGGAATTTGTCCATCCATATGACGGATAGATATACTCTGGGCCCTCTCGGTGGAATGTCATCCAATTAGCTTGCAAGCATGTGACTGGCTCACAAGGGATCACATATCACGGGAACGAGAAAAGAGTACTTATCGGTAACAAGGTTGAACTAGGTATGCAGAGATACCGACGATCAAACCTCGAATAAGTAAACTATCGTGAGACAAAGGGAAATTGGTCGTATGTAAGTGGTTCATTCGATCGCAAAGTAATCGTAGAAATATGTGGGAGCCATATGAATTTCCAGATTCCTCTATTGGTTATTGATCAAAGAAGTGTCTCGGTCATGTCTGCATAATTCACGAACCGTAGGGAGACACACTTAAGGATTCGATGTTGTTTAGTAGATATGGAATGTAAGTAGGGAAACCGAATGTTGTTCGGAGTCTCGGATAGGATCCGGGATATCACGAGCAGATCCGAAATGGTCCGGAGAATAAGATTCATATAAGGAAAGTCCGATTCCGGAGGTCAGAAAAGATTTTGATGTTTTCATTGGAGAGGTTCTATAAGGTTCACCGGACCGGAAGGGGAATGGTCCATGAATGTGTCATGGGTAAGTGGAATGATTGGATCATGTCCTAGGTCACTTTGGTTGGTCATCTGCGAGAGAGAATTAAAGCTCTAAATTGAAAGTCAAAAGGGAGGTTTGAAAAGTCAAACTGGAACAATAGTTTCCTAGTGGAAGAAGGAAAGAGTCCTTCCTTCTATCCAACTTGGGTTTGGGTATTGATTCAAACTCCCCTCTCCCAAGGCTGCCCTCCCTCTCATAAATAGAGGGGGATGGCTGCCCCAAAGACCACAAAACCAAGCCCTCCCCACCCGTGCGCCGCCGCCGCCCACGCCGACGACGCCGCCCTAGACGCCGTCGACACCTCCTCCTCCTCTCCGGCCTTCTAAACCTAGATCGCCAAAAACCCTAGATCCACCATAACTCGCACCGGCTGAGGTGAAGCCTTGCGGGATCTTCCCTCTACTTCTGACACCACACCGTCGTGCTGCCGGAATCGCGAGGGGAGAACTACAACCTCCGCTGCCTGCTGGAACAAGGGAGAGGAAGGTCATCATCGAGTACCGAACGTGTGACCGACTATGGAAGCGCTGCCGGAACACAGCGCCAGAAGGATCCTCTACGCGATCTTGAGATTGGCAAGTGTACGACTACATCACCCTCGAGAATATGCTCTCGTTAACCACTTTGGAATCTTCAAGTGTGAGTACTCCGATCAACTCGTTGCTACAATCTAGTAGATAGATCTTGGATTGTTTGTGTGCATGCAGTAGAATTTTTTGTTTTCCATGCTACGAACCCCTACAGAGGTGGGCGGCGAGGGCGGAAGCCGAGGGCGGGAAAAGGGGAAACGACGGGAAGTTTGTGCCCGACAATCCGTCATGGGAGCCAAGGCGACGACGGTGGCGCCACAAATCGGCGACGCGTGGCCGACGCGACGGGCAGTTAATGTCCGGCGGTCGCCGCGTGGTTCAGAGGACGACAACGACTCGGCTTCCGTCGCTGACTCGGCGGGTCCATGCGCCGTTTTTTTTCATCGGGTTCGCTGCGTCTGACGTTCCCAGGGCGTTCCCGGGAACCTGGGTTCGACCTGGGTAGTTCGGACCAAAATTGGCCCAAATCCGGTCAAAAATAAGTTCCTGGGTACGCGACTGGGCCAATTTTCGGCGTCCGGACTGAAATTCGGCGTCCTAGGTAGCCGAGTGGAGATGCTCTTAGGTCTCGAACCAAATGATTACTCTTATCCAGCCGCTATTGTCGAAGGGCCACTGTCTAAACCATGCCGACATGTGGGGTTCTAGGAAGAAAGTAGTCAATAAAGGTCATGTGCACTAGGTTTATGTCAGTTTTTTCTTTAGAGTTGCTACATCGGACTTTTATCATAGTGGAAGATAGAGAATTTTGAAAAAAAAAACATAAGATTGCCTTTATTTAACTACTATAATAGATGATCCTTAAAATTAAGAGAAGTCATTTTGTCTGGTGTACCTTGTGCCTTCACTTATCAACATAATTTTTACTATAATTAATCTGTTCACATCAATTTTTCGATTTTAGAGATAATAATAAAAATTTAAGAGTTGACCTATTGTACAACTTATTTTTATTGTCTTTTTAGATGACAAGTAAACATGCCCGTGTGTTGCATCGGGTAATAAAAATTGAACACTTTTACTAAGAACATTGGCACGGCCCGATTTTTTGCCCTAAGATGACGGGCTTATAGCTCCTATGCGACGTCTTTACATGGAATTGGAAGAAACACGACATCGTTGAAAAGAATAGCTCGCACGCGACACTTCTGAAGCGGCAAATAGCTCCCGTGCGACACTTCCACTTAACCCCACGAGACCGTCAACGAATTCGAATCAGCTGAGCACAGTAGGACCCACAGCCTCTCCACGTCACGGCGGAACTCACCTGATGTCCACCTCATATCGTGGGACCCACCCTGTGGTTGAAGAGAGCCGTTGGCCCCGATCCGTCCCCGCACCCGAGCACTCCCGCCACCGTTCCAGCATCTCATCCCCTTCTGTTTTCTTCTCCGGCGAGCAAGTGCGGCAACGCCGGCGAGGGATGTCGAGCTCTGCTTCCTCCCACCGCTCATGGCCTCGGTATGGTGCGGTGCCGATAAGGAGGTGCCCCGATTGCCCCCGTACCGCGCCCCTGAAGCGGCTTGTCACATCCACCGACAAGAACGGCAACATTGGTCGGGAATTTGTGAAGTGTGAGAGCAAGCCCGAGCCGGGAAAGGTGAGATCTGAGTGTTCCGAGCGCCAATTTCTCGCTTTTCTTTCGAAATTTCATGCATTTCATCGAATTTGGGATTTAGGGTTCATCTCTGCGATTTCAGGAACTGCCAACATGTGGGCATTTTGAGTGGCTTGATGAGTACATCGAGCGAATTGGGGTGGAGGTAGCATCCCGGGAGCTCGAAAACCCGTCCGTGGTGGAGCAATTGGGATGTGGCAACCCCATTTCCGCTGGTACTACGGTGGATGCGGAAGTGAAGGCCGAGCTAAAGAAGATGAACAAGCAGCTAAGGCAAATCATCGAATTGAAGAAGCAGGACAATCTGATGGCCGGTTTTTTTTATTTTTGTGTAATTTCTCTCGGATTAGTTTATCTCCTCATCGTTAGTCATTAGACAGCGCAGTCAGTGTTCGAGTGATGCTTTGTAGTGGATGTAATGGTCTATGTCTTTGGCTTGAATAAAATGCAACACAAATTCGGGCTAAATTTGAGCTGCTCTGTTTTCGAAATCAGTGTTTCTTCAGTTTCGTCAGTTTCGTCAGTGTTCCTTTTATCAGTGTGCAGGGGGCGCCCGTGTGCAGGGGGCGCCCGTGTGCAGGGGAGGGGGAGGGGTTGAAAAGTAAAAAAACAATTGACGAGGATTGAAAAAGGCCAGGCCCAAATATAACTTAGCCATGCCAAAATGGACGTATCCAGGCCCAATAGTTACTATATGTTGATTGGGCAAAAAAAAATGGTACTCACGTTACAATCTAAATAGGAACGTGTGGATCTGCAGATACTCGTGCTCAGGTTGCAATCTTTTTTTTTGCAAAAGTAAATATATAAATGAAGTCCAAGGATATCCATTTAACTAACATAACTTGGGCGCTCCTTTAACTTATGTAAATATGTAAATGTCTTATTTGAAAATGAACCATGTGTTGTATGAACTTGTTTTTGTGTCTTTTGTTTTATACACTTGTAAATATATAAATATTGCACGAGTATTATATGAACTTGTTTTTGTGTCTTTTGTTTTATACACTTGTAAATATATAAATATTGCACGAGTATTATATGAACTTGTTTTTGTGTCTTTTGTTTTATACACTTGTTGTTTGGGTGTTTTGACAAATGACAATACAATAAAACACAGATTACAATGAAACAAGGGATGGAATAGGCGCAATAATATTACAATAAAACACAGATAACATTACTTATATTAGATAGGGGGGATCGATAACATTACAATAAAAATAAAAAGGTACAATAATATAGAAGGGGCGGAATAGGCGCCCCGCCTAAACCCTGGGCTAGCCCCTAAACCCTAACCCCCTACTCCATCGGCGGTGGAGGCGGTGCCGGTGCAGCCGCATTCCGGGCCGCATTCCACGCCGCCAGCCTCTCCCGCTGGTCCTGCTTCCGTTGCTCCTCCCGGAAGGCCCGGCCATTGGCCTCCCGTTGCTCCTCCTCCTGCCGTCTGCGCCTTTTCTTCAAGGAGCGCTGGGCCTCCTTCTCCTCCCACCTGGCGATGCGAGCCTCCTGCCTTGCCTCCTCCTTCGCCGCCTTAGCCCAGTAGGCTTCGGAGGGGTGGTCGCCGCCGCCGGGGAGGTTGGGGACGGGGTTGTGGACGATGGGGCCCTGGTCTCCCCAGGGGCAGGGCGGGGACTTCTTATCCTTCTTGCCACGCTTGGGGCGGCGCGTGGGCTGCTCCCACCACTACTTGTGGTCCGGGTGGTTGTCCTCGTCGCTTAGTTCGCTGTCGGAAGGGAGGCGGAAGGGGGAGGTCGCCATGGTCGGAGTGTTTGGGGGGCGGCTGGGAGGAGGCAAAGGGACGGGCTCGAGGTTGAAGAGATGAGGGGCAAGATGAGATGAGGAGGCAAAGGCGTTTTGCCTATTTATTGAGGGCGGAGCGTGAAGGGCGGCGTGGGAATCCAGCGTCGCGTTGGCGCAGACGCCGAGACGAGACGCGTGCGCTGCGTTGCCCCTGCATGCATGATCAATGCGAAAGAGACGGGAAGCGGGGCAGCGGGCGTGATCAATGCGAAAGAGAGAAAAAAATAGCTAGGATGCGACGCCCCCGCCCCTGCATGCATGCATGTGCATTAATGCGAAAGAGAGAAAAAACGTCCAAGGTAGTTGTTCATTGGCAGTGAAAAATAAAAGGGAAAATATAATTTGGCCTTGATTTACTTCGGTAATAAATGCAGGAATCTAGTACCAAGGTACTCGTTCGTTTTTACACACGCAAGAAAAATCGGTGGGAGTAATATTGACTTTTTGTATGGCGCATGAACCAGATGGAAGTAAATTTGAGTGAAGAAAGTTGTTCGACGTACACTTATTTAATGGGGTAGCTCTGTTGCACGCAAAATAGCTAGACTGCGACGCTAGGGGCAGCTGCTGCATGCATGGTGCAGCCCGCCCAGACGTCGAGAGGAGACGCGTGCGCTGCGTTGCGTGTGGGAAGCGGGCGTGATCAATGCGAAAGAGAGAAAAAAAATAGCTAAGATGCGACGTACTGTAACCCCTGCACCGCCGCCCCCGACCCTGCATGATGCATGCATGGTGCAGCCCGCCCGCCCAGCGCCCTCGCATGCCACGCTCGGTCTAACGGTCTCGAGTGTGCCAACGCTGTACGTTATATTTATTACATATTTTAGATTTTGATATTTTTTCTGTTGGTCATAGTGACATGCATACTCCCTCTGTCCACAAATAAGTGTACGTTTGGCTTCAAAATTTGTCCACAAAAAATGTACTTCTACCTTTCCAATGCACTTGGGCATCCACTATGTAGTCCATAAGGCTATCCACAAGCCAAAAAGTAGTCCATAAGACTAGTCATAGTGGGAGTAACTTAGGTAGTAACATGCATGTACATGCAATGCCAATTAGGCAAATTGGTGACATGGCATGACAATTAATGAAGAAAGAGAGAGAGGTAGTAACTTAGCTAGTTACCATAACATCACACATAACTAAGATCATATGAGTCTACAACCTAATTAATTAGCTCTTGCATGACACCATACATATGTTATCACCCACTATGAAGGTAGTAACATCAACTAGTAACATGTGCAAGTTACTAGTCTTAGTTACTTAGCACTATGACCAGCCTAAGGCTATCCACAAGCCAAAATAACATAGATGTGGTATCATGCAAAGTCTCATTTATTACAATGAACCTGAGGGGAGTAAGTTTGATTGGAGAAAGTTGTTACACGTAAACTTATTTAATGCGACGGAGGGAGTAAATACGCTGCAGCGCTGTTGGACGTAAAATAGCTAGACTGCGACGCTAGGGGCAGCTGCCTGCCCGCATGGTGCAGCCCGCCCCGCCCAGCGCCCTCGCATGCCACGCTCGCATGCCACGCTGTTGCACGTAAAAACGATGAAGCCAATCAGATTCCAGAATCATCCATCCCACGGATCGCCAAGAGCTAGCCACGAAATCCTTCTAAGAGACGCCAACCAATCAGGTTGCAGAACAAGCCCTTCCACGGATCGCCCAGAGCCACTCGCGGAATCCTTCTAGAAGACGCGATCGGACGGCCACAGTGTCGCGCTAGGGTTAGATCTACGGTCCTCATTCGGCCTTAGGGTTAGCGGGGTTTAGGATGCAGTCAACGTGGTTTCACAAGTTTGACCAAACATTCAAATGTGCATAACTAATTCAAAAAAAATCAAAAAAATACAAAACCTTCGCATGGTGTCATGTTATGTCACATAGTTGTGAGGAAAAATATCAAACTTGGTCTATTGATCATATTTCAAAAAACCCTTCACAAAATGACCTATCTCCTCCGAGGTTTTCTGGCTTTCGGGTCAAATGACCAATGATATGGCTAGAATCAAGGCATAGTTTGTGATAATGTGCCCATATTTGGCATGCATGTCTATAATGGGATGACTAACAATGTTGTAGCACAAAGTTTTCCTTTTCGACGCACAGAAAAATCATTTTCTATTTTCTGAGTGCCGAAAGAGGGGGGATTTGTGAAGCAACCACCAAATTGAAGTTTCAAAATGGTAACATCATATTTTTCAAAAATACTAGACCACCTAGAATGTACAATTTCCCAACCTGAGTATCTCAAACCTTTTATTCCATCCCTGGTGAAAAAGACAAATCTTGCCGAATCGGTTGGAAGTGGGTAAGATATGAACTACAGGTACATGATTCCATGCTGATGATTTTTTGTAAAAATAATTTTTAGGTTCACAACATGCTATTTCATCAGAGATCCAATGCTAGTTTTGCGAGCCTCAGCCCCTAGCTAAGAATATTTATGAAAACCCTTCAAGTTTGACCAGACATTCAAATGTGCATAACTAATTCAAAAAAAATCAAAAAAATACAAAACCTTCGCATGGTGTCATGTTATGTGACATAGTTCTGAGGAAAAATATCTAACTTGGTTTTAGAAATGGTCGAAAAAAAACTTGCTTAGAAATGGGGTGGTTTCCCTAGCTTTGGAGCCCATTTCTACCCCATTTTGGGTGAGGGTGAGTTGTACTTCACAAAAGGGATCAGGGTGAGGATGAGTTGTATTATACATATGAGAAAAACGTTGGAAGCTCATACAAACATAGAAAAGTGACATAGCTACATATGTTGAAATTCAAATTTACCATCATATTTGAATTTTGTCCAAATTATCAACAAGTGACAAATTATTATAATAACAAATGTTTACAACAACAAGTGCCAAATTATTACAACAACAAGTGTCAAATGTTTACAACAATAACAAATGTTTACAATAACAAATGTCTATTTCTTTTGGCTCTTCTTACCCCTCGTTTTCTTCTCCTTCACAAGTTTCACACCACACAATAGGTTTATGCTCTTCTTTTTCTTACCATTACCATCTGGCCTCCCCACAACACGTCCAAGAGTCTCCTTCACCTCCTGCACCTCCTCAACAACCTCATGATCATGATCCAGAGCCTCGACAACTTGGTCAGTTTGCACCAGAGCCTCAACAACAGGCTCATTTTGCACCAGAGCCTCAACAACAGGCTCATTTTGCACCAGAGCCTCAACAACAGGCTCATTTTGCACCAGAGCCTCAACAACAGGCTCATTTTGCACTAGAGCCTCAACAACAGGCTCATTTTGCCCCTTATTTTGCACCAGAGCTTCCAAATCAGAAACGGTGTGCCCTAAAGCCTCAACAGTTTGCACATCATCCTCCAAAACAAGTTCAGATTGCACCTCAGCAGCACCAACCATGATCTGGTTAGTTCTCTTCTTTCTTTGGCCATTGATTCTTGCCCTTTTCACTGGCCAGCATTCGTCAACAACAAGAGGTGGGCCTTTTTCTCCACGCTTCCTCCTGAAAACAAGCAAGTTAGCTGGGGGAGAAAAATCATCAACAAGAAATGGGATAGATTTTGGATGAACATACTTTGGCTTTTCAGCAGTGTATCTGCACTTGGTAGAGCCAGCTCGGTGTCCAAGTTCTTCACAGAGTTTGCATCTATTCTTGTTACCTTTTTGGGCCCTTTTTGGCTTGGCATCTTTCTTTTCATCTTTCCTTCCCTTCTTGCTGCTCCCACCTTTCTCAAACCAAGCCTTGAATCTACTCTGCTTGGGCCTGCCAGCCTTTCTTTTCATCAAAGGAGGACACAAGGAGAACTGAATGTCCACTTCAGGCCACTGAGACTGATCTGTAAGTGCTGGAATTGGTGTTCCATATGCAGCCTTGAATTTTGCTACAGAATAATACTCATGCAAATATGGGTGCATATTTAGCTTGTGTTTGGAGGCCAAGAAAAGTATGGCATGCTCACAAGGCTTCCCAGTGTGTTTCCACTCAAGGCATGTGCATTCATGCAATTGAGTGTCAACAACATGCCTCCTGCCAGTCTTTGTATCTCTGACTTCAGCACCCCACAATGAGGATTTCTCAACACGCAAATGTGCAAGATTTCTGCTCCTGTTGACCACCTGCTGCACAACATCAGGAAGCTTATCTCCTTGAAGAACATCACCAAGCCTTCTTCTCAATTCCCACAACCTCATGATCATGATCCTGATCTGGTCAACCATGTCATGGACAGGCAAGTCTTTTAACTCCTTCACTTTGTTGTTGAAACTTTCTGCCAAATTATTGTTGATATGATCACATTTGATGGCAGTGTTAAAACCAGACCTGTACCATAAAAGAGAATGGTAGGTTTCCAACCATGTACAAAACTTGACCCTATCCTCCTCAGAGCATGCCGCCTTAATCTTCTCAAGGTGATATGAATGTGTCTGCCTGGTGTAAGATCTTGCTGCTGGCCACATGCGTCCAAAATCATCTCCTCTGAATTTTTTGATCAAATTCATCCACATATGGCCGAAGCACTCCCTCTGCTCAGCATGAGGGAAAACAATCTTCACTGCATTTTCTAAACCTTTACATGCATCTGTGTGCACTGCCAATGGAGAGACTGGCCCTATGCATCTTTTCAACTGCAACATGAACCATGTCCATGATGCCTCTGTCTCAGACTGAAACATGCCAATAGCTACAAGGAACATCCAATTGTGTCCATCTAAAGCATTGCATGCTGCTAGTTGACCATTCCACTTTCCAGTCAAGAAAGATGAGTCTATACTCAAATATGGACGGCAACCTGCTTTGAAGCCATCGATGCAAGGCTTTAAAGCCATGAAGAATTTAGAGAAGAAGACTTTCCCATCAGCTGTTACCTCAGTATCTATCTCCACAACACTGCCAGGTGACCTCTTCTCTACTTCTGCTTTGAAGTTATAAAGCATTCGAAAGGTATTTGCCCAATCACCATATAGCTCTTTCATTGCCCTTTGCTTTGCCTTCCACACTGTAGTATAATTCAGCTTAATGGGGTACTGCTTTTCCAAGTCTATTTTCAGTCTCTTTGCAGTGCTGTTTGGTGTTGTGGCTAAAATGGGCTTGATATTTTCTACAACCCATAATTGTGATGTCATCTTTGTAACTGTTTGAGAACTTGTAATGCAAGTATGAGGTTTTGGAATTTGATTCACTCTTATTGTCCTTCCATCAGGTTGGCGTCTAGCAGATATATACCACTTGCAAGGCTTGGCACCACCATCATAACCTATGCATTTTGCATAGAACTTCTTTTTATCAGTCCACATAGTCTTGGTAGCAAACTCATGTTTGACTGCATATGTCCTGAAACACATCCTGAATTCATCCATGCTTGGAAACAATCTCCCAACTTCAATAACTGGGTCCTCTTTGTCATAAACTGTTACTAGCTCATCATCATGTGCATCATCTACATGAACTGCAGCATTTTCCAACAACTCTAGATCTATATCTGCCTCTTCATCTCTTAAATGGTTGTCACCATCATTTGCAGCTTCATCCCTCTTCTTCTCCTTGTCTCTGTCATCTATAGGAATGCCAAAAAGCTTTGCCATTTCAATGTCATCTATTGGTGCAATGACCAAATCAGTGCGGTCATGTATCTCAACTGAATTCCAATCAACAGTTACAATCCTTTGTGCATTACCATCTGCAGCCTCCCCTTGTGCATTAGGATCATCATCCTCCACTGTTAACACTTCCAACTCAGTAAGTATAGGAATTACTTGCCTTTGTGCAGCCCAATCATCCTCGACCATCTGAGCAGCCAGCTTCGAGGCCACATATCCAACCCTCGAATCAGGTTTTAGATCAATGAGCTCTGCTAAAAACAGAACATTTTTGCTTGTCCAACCGTTTCTCTCATCGATTTCATCAACTATATGTTCCCCTGTCTCAACCCTAACATAGTCACATTTGCAATCATCAAATCGTAACAAAGAAACTTCTTGTTCTGGCCCCCAAACCACACTATCCCCAATTTTTTCCACCATTTTCCTTACTGCCTCCTCTCCCATGTTTATTAGCTCTTGGGGATCAACATGTTCTAATTCCACCTCCCATTTAACAACCGTGTCTCTCTCAATGATCTGCGTGCTGCCATCAACTAAAACAGCCCTAGAGGGAAAGAAATTGATGCGAAATTCGAAGGTTTGGCGCGCAACATCGTCTCCCCTGTTTTTGGCGGGCACTGTGAGCTAGCGGAAGCGAACAGAGAGATCAACCTTAGAGAAATTAAGTGCAGAGATACGGGATATACCGATTAGAAGTCCCCTCTCCATGCTCCATATCATTCCCCCTCGCCCCGTTCAGCACACCCTCACCTCCACAATCTAGCATCAATGGGCACGCTCAGATCTCGAATTGAGAAGAATGGGAGAGGAATTAGCTTTCAAATGGCACTCACCACCTTCGTCGTCGAACGAAAGCGCCGCCGCCTAAATTAATTGCCGTGCCGCCGCCGCCGGCGCCGAGAACGATGGGTGAGGTCCGCCGCCACCGTCGGGGAAGCTACAGTCAGTGTTACGCGCGCTCTCGGTCGGAAGCGGTTGGTTTGACTGGCTGTCCCAACCAACCGGTTTGGCTTAACCCTAATATTGGAACAAAGTTAAATGTGTCCTTACGACCGTTTTAAGGCCCGTGTGGCCCTGGGATATTAGCCGCCTCACAACCGTCGCATGCGAGCTATTCTTTTGAACGATGTCGCTTTCCTTCCAATTCCATGTAAAGACGTCGCATAGGAGCTATAAGCCCCTAAGATGACCCATTCGCAAAATTATAGCCTTAGTTCACCCTTTCATAGTAATCTTTAGTTTTTATTATCTTTTTATTTGTTTACTCCTTTATGCTTCATTTTAATTTATTTCTACTCAATCAACTATTTTAGACTCTATTCAATTTTAATACATATTTATGTTTGAAGCCACCATATGCGATACAAAATTGAGATGTATTAGAGGTAGTAGCCATCCAATATTTTTTTAGAAAATTAAATCGATAAGTATTGTCAAAACATTATTGCTTAGTATTATCAGTGCACTGGTTAAATAAATCTCCCTTAACAAAAGAACCCATCAATGCTTAATATCTATAAGTACTGGAGCATGGAAGCAATGCTGCTAATTTGAAAACCTTGAACCAACTTTACACCATTAGTCTCACGAGTAGAAACATCTTCACTAGTAGAAAAGAGGCTATCTGTTCGTGCCTCCTAACAGCATTAGTCCCGGTTCCGCCACGAACCGGGACTAATGCTGGCACGCGTCCCAGTTCGAGCGGGCATGGGGCCCGGAGGCATGCGGCCCGGTTGGTAGGGGGGAATACGTCCCGGTTTGTAACACAAACCGGGACTAAGGTTTGGCGTCAACCACGTGGCGTTGCCAGCACCTTTAGTCCCGGTTTGTGTTACAAACCGGGACGTATGCTCCCGCCCTCTATAAATGCAACGCCCCAGCCCTCTGCCTCCAATCTGTTTTTTCTTGGTGGAAGGTGTGAGGGGTGTGCTAGTTTTTTTCCCCTATGCATGCATTCAAGGTGTTTGATAAAATGTTTGAGTGAATGATCCCGTTCAATTTCTCATAGAACAAAAATATAGAGGGTGTCCGAGACGCACTTGAGCTTTCTCCTCTTTATTTCCCTCGATCGAGGTTAGCAATATTATCTTTTATCTGTCATTGATACAATGCATGTGTCGATGTGAATTGGTCATTTCACTATTTATGATGTCATGTTTTTCATAAACTTACTTATATGATGCAGATGAACGGTCGGGAATGGATGTACGGTGACCGGCGTGTACCCGGGTATATGAAAGGCGTGGATAAATTTATCGATGTGGCTACGGCAAACAAAGAGAATGGTTTTATACGTTGTCCATGTGTTCAATGTCGGAACAACAAGGAGTACTCTTCCTCGAAAATCAATTGCGGCCACCTGATTATGAAAGGTCTAACTGACTCCTCATTTGAAAAGACGCTGAAAATAATGAAGCCAAAGTTTCCAAAACATAATGAACTTCCCGAGAGTACCTACGAAGCAAAGAAGACTCTCTGTCATCTAGGATTAGATGTGCAAAAGATACATGTATGCATTAATGACTGCATCCTCTACCGCGGTAAGGAGTATGAGAATTTAGATAAATGCCCGATATGCAATGCATTGCGGTATAAGATCAGACGAGATGACCCTGGTGATGTTGAGGGAGAGCCCCTCCGGAAGAGGGTTCCTGTTATGGTTATGTGGTATGCTCCTATAATACCAAGGTTGAAATGCATGTTCAGAAACAAAGAGCATGCCAGGTTGTTGCGATGGCACAAAGAAGACCGTAAGAAAGACGGGAAGTTGAGACACCCTGCTCATGAATCCTTTTGGGGAGCAGAGCTGCAGTCATAGCACCTGGCCGTGACTCTATGTATCTACAACTTGCCTCCTTGGTTGTGCATGAAGTGTAAGTTCATTATGATGCCAGTGCTCATCCAAGGCCCGAAGCAACCGGGCAACGACATTGATGTGTACCTTAGGCCATTAGTTGAAGAACTCTTACGGTTGTGGGGCAAACAGGTGTACGTGCGTGGGATGAGAACAAACAGGAGCCATTTGATCTACGAGGGTTGCTATTCGTAACCATCAATGATTGGCCTGCTCTTAGTAACCTTTCAGGACTGACAAACAAGGGATATAAGGCATGCACACACTGTTTAGATAAGACTGAAGGTACATATTTGCATAAATGAAAGAAGGTTGTGTACCTGGCGAATCGACGATTTCTTCTAACCAATCATCTCGAAGAAACAAATGCAAGAATTTCAAAGGTGAGGAAGATCACCGGAAGAAGCCTGAACTCCCTGCTAGTGATGATGTATTTGGTATGGTCAAGGACATAGAAGTAATCTTTGGAAAGGGTCCCGGTGGTCAATCAGTTCCGAACGACGTCGCTATAGGACACGCACCCATGTGGAAGAAGAAATCTATATTTTGGGAGCTGCCATATTGGAAAGTCCTGCATGTCCGCTCTTCAATCGACGTGATGCACGTGACGTAGAATCTTTGCGTGAACCTGCTAGGATTCCTAGGCGTGTATGGGAAGACAAAAGATACACCAGAAGCACGGGAGGACCAAAAAATTATGAAAGACCCAAAGAACATGCATACACAGAACAAGATGGATAAAGGGCGTCACTTAAGTCGTGCCAGCTATGCTCTTACCAAAGCAGAGAAGGAAATCTTTTTTGAAGTCCTTTACAGTATCAAGGTGCCGCCTGTCTTCTCATCTAATATAAAGGGGATAATAAATATGACAGAGAAAAAGTTCCAAAACCTGAAGTCTCATGACTGTCACGTGATTATGACGCAGTTGCTTCCGATTGCATTGAGGGGGCTTCTACCGGAAAATGTTCGAGTACCCATTGTGAAGCTGTGTGCATTCCTCAATGCAATATCCCAGAAGGTAATCAATCCAGATATTCTGCCAAGGTTACAGAAGGATGTGGTACAATGTCTTGTTAGTTTTGAGTTGGTGTTCCCACCATCCTTCTTTAATATTATGACGCATCTCCTTGTTCACCTAGTGGAAGAGATTGCCATTCTTGGTCCGGTATTTCTGCACAATATGTTCCCCTTTGAGAGGTTCATGGGAGTCTTAAAGAAATATGTTCATAACCGTGCTAGACCAGAAGGAAGCATCTCCAAGGGATATGGAACAGAGGAGGTCATTGAGTTTTGTGTTGAATTTATTCCTGACCTTAAGCCGGTTGGTGTTTCTGACTCGCGGCATGAGGGAAGACTAAGTGGAAAAGGCACGCTGGGAAAGAAAGCAATGATATGTAAGGACGGGGATTCTTTCACTAAATCACACTACACAGTTCTACATAATTCCACCTTGGCAGCTCCGTATATCGAGGAACACAAGAATATTGTACGCTCCAAAAACCTAGGGAAGCCTGAATCATGGATTACAGATGAACACATGAAGTCTTTCGGTGGTTGGATGCGGACACATATCTTGAATGACACCACTGTTGGAGATCATCTATACTTGTTGGCCGCGTCACCATCTTCTACTGTATTGAATTTCCAAGGGTACGAAAAAAAATGGGAATACATTCTACACGATCGCCCAAGATAAAAAGAGCACCAACCAAAATAGTAGTGTCCCACTACTAGAGAAAAGGCTATAGGAGACATGCTTATGCGAGGCACATTTAGAAATATGCGCCTCCTATAAAATAGGCGAGGCGCACTTTGCGATATGCGCCTCTAGTATAAAAATAGGCGAGGCGCATATGATAAGAATGCGCCTCCTATAATCCCTGTACAGACGGAATCTAGCAGCCCCATATTATGCGAGACGCATTCTAGTCATATGCGCCTCCTATACATCAGATAGGCGAGGCGCATATGGACAGAATGCGCCTCGCATAATCTGTGTGGGCCCGCGTGTTGGTAGGTGCACGAATATGCGAGGCGCATATGGTTATATGCGCCTCCTATATTTGATAATATGCGAGGCGCATATGCTCATATGCGCCTCAAGTAACTCCTGCGGGCCCGGGCGGTGGTAGGTGGCCGCATATGCGAGGCGCATATTGCTATATGCGCCTCCTATAGTTTATAGGAGGCGCATATAGCAATATGCGCCTCGCATACCCTGACACCACTTTTTTCCAGCTTTTTCCACATGGAGCCAACTTCATAGAGATACTGTTGAATAACACGTGGGACCCCGTGGCCTCTGGTCCCATCGGTCAGCGTCCCAGTCATACCACTCCCCTGCTCGTGTCGTGTGTGGTGGACTGGTGGCCGGGAGCGGAACAGTGGAGCAGATCGGTGGAGCCGGAGAGGTCATGGCTCCGAGGGAGCAGCAGGGGGCGGGAGTGGGGGCGGCGCGGCGGATCCGGAGGCTGACATCGAGGCCCCACTCATCTCATCTGGCTCGTCCTTCTTCTTCTAGGACGCGGCGGGCGAGGACGGCGAGGAGGAGCAGCAGCGACGGGCCCGGTGGCGGTTCCTCTCCTCCTTCGGCCGCCTGCGGTCCAACGTCACCTCCCAGGTTGCGCTCGTCGGCACCGACGTCTTCCCCATCGAGAGCCTCGACTACGAGTACGCACTACGCCCATCTCCCCCAAAATTTCACGCGATTCGTTTGCTAGCTTGGCTTCATTTGGTCTAGACTGACTCCATCGGTCCCGTGAAGGTTGATCGAGAACGACGTGTTCAAGCAGGACTGGAGGGCGCGGGGGCGGACCCACATCCTGTGCTACTTCGCGCTCAAGTGGGCTCTCTGCTTCCTCGTCGGGACGCTCACCGCCGCCGCCTCCTTCGTCGTCAATCTTGGCGTCGAGAACGTCGCCGGCGTCAAGTTCGTCGTTACCTCCAACCTCATGCTAGAGCGCAGGTAAGGAGAAGCAGTGGAGGGACACTCGAGGCCTTCTGTTGAGCTCGTCGCGATTCAGGCGTTTTTGGTCTTGACTCCAAATTGACTCCGTCAGGTTTGAATCGGCGTTTACGGTGTTCCTCGCGTCAAATTTCCTGCTCACCATGTTCGCGACGGCGCTGACGGTGTACGTGGCGCCGGCGGCGGCCGGGTCCGGCATCCCAGAGGTGAAGGCCTACTTGAACACGTCGATGCCCCCAAGATATTCTGCCTCAAGACTCTGCTGGTGAAGGTACAGACATTCGTTTCGCTTTCATTCATGGTGTTTCATGAAATTGAACTTGGAAGTATCCTTGATCGTCGTTGCAATCAAATACTAGTTGGCTTTTAGGTAGTAATAACTTATTAAAGCAATGAAATGCCTGATGGGGTTCTTGATCTGTCATTGTGGTAGTATTGTAGCAGAGATATTTTATAATCTGCTTGCCAGGTATTTTAGTTGGATCTGCAGTAAAAAGAATTGTACTTATTCTGATTTTATTAAACATCACGTGAGAGACGATCTACATAAGTTGGGAGTGTTGGATTTGATGTTATCTCTGTGAAGTAGGAACTTCCTCGTGATCACCACCTTGTTGCTCTTCATGGTAGGTTATGTGTTCTACTTCATCTAGGTAGAGCTACGTCGTTGGAGTTGTAATGTGATTGTGAACTTGTACTCGAAGGTGTAATGTGATTGTGAACTTGTACTCGGAGGTGTGAACTTGTGGCACAAACACTTGATGTATGAATTTGTATGTCATGATTGATGTGTAATGTATTGTATTCATGTTGGTTCTATTATGCTTTGGCAAATTGCAAGTTTCTGAAAAATTCTGTGCTCTTTATACTGTATTCTGGACTATATTGTATATTTGAATTTCTGTATATTATTATTTATAGTGGTCAGTAAAACTTGAATTTCGAAAATATTACCGGAGGCGCATATAGGATACTATAGGAGGCGCATATACTATAAATATCGGAGGCGCATTGTAAAACATATGCGAGGCGCATATGATATGCGCCTCCTATAATTCACATATGCGAGGCGCATATCGATATGCGCCTCGCATATGTGAAGTATAGGATGCGCATATCATATGCGCCTCGCATAAAAAATACCCGAGGCTTGAATCTAGAGGCGCATATGATATGCGCCTCGGATAGGCTTTTAGGTGCGCCTCGCATAGGCTTTTCTCTAGTAGTGTCCGCTTTGATGCAATAGACGAGAATGGACAAAAAGACACATACTATGGTTACATAGAGGAGATATGGGAACTAGACTATGGAGTCTCTTTTAAGGTCCCTTTGTTTCGCTGCAAATGGGTCAACCTGAATGGGGAAGGGGTAAAGATAGACCAGTTGTACGGAATGACAACAGTGGATCTCAACAATCTTGGTTATAGAGATGAACCATTAGTCCTAGCCAATGATACAGGTTTTCTATGTGAAGGACATGTCCTCCAGACCGAAAAAAAGAAAAAATATGCAAACGAATACATCATATGATGAGCCAGAGCGTCACATAATTTCTTTTCAGGGAAAAGAAACATCGTGGGAATCGAGGACAAGACAGACATGTCAGAAGATTATAATAAGTTCGACGAAATTCCGCCCTTCACAGTGAAAACTGACCCAAGCATTCCGTTAAGTAAAGAAGATGCTCCATGGTTACGTCTGAAGCGATCATAAGGAAGGACATATGCCAAGAAGTTCATGCTCATATTATGTAACTCTAGTTCATGTCTTTCGCGGTTTGTGGCTTGACCGAAGGATATCTTTCGTGGTTTGTGGCTTGACCGGGACTATATATAGGGGGGCCTTTAGTCCCGGTTTTGTAGTCTTAGTTCTTAATATTAATAAATGTCTTGAGTGTTAGTCCCGTTTTGTAGCTGGACCATGACTATGAAGAAGTTGTCCTGATTCGTACTTACCATTAAGATCTGATCTCCAAACGCGCGCGGTCACATATTAGGGAGTGCCTCTATGACCATTTTCTTGGAGATGCCGGAGGACTGGGATCCGGCGGCATCTCCCTGAAACTGGTCGTAGTGGTGTCCCTGCTCTCGAAAACCATCTTGCAGCTTGTAACTTCTCTAACTAGATCAATACACCTGGGAGCTAACTAATTTCAAATATTAGGGAGTGCCTCTATGACCAGTTTCTTGGAGATGCCGGAGGACTGGGATCCGGCGGCATCTCCCTGAAACTGGTTGTACTGGTGTCCTTGCTCTTGAAAACCATCTTGCAGCTTGTAACTTCTCCAACTAGATCAATACACCTGGGAGCTAACTAATTTCACATATTAGGGAGTGCCTCTATCACCAGTTTCTTGGAGATGCCGGAGGACTGGGATCCGGCGGCATCTCCCTGAAACTAGTCTTAGTGGTGTCCCTTCTTTCGAAAACAATATTGGAGATGCCTCAATCTGGCTGGAGGACTGGACTCACAAGGATGCATTTTATAGTACAAGCAGCTCGGCATAGTGTCGACACTTACGACATAATGTCGACACTCACCCCTATTATTAGTGCTAACTCGTGTTTTGTCCCGGTTGGTGTCTCCAACCGGGACTAAAGGTTGGTACATGCCGCATGACATAATGTCGACACTCACCCCTACCATTAATGCTGCCTGGCCCAGCCTGCCGAAATCCCTCCAACCGGGACGAAAGATGAACCTTTAGTATATTGAAAATCCGAACAATGAAAAATTCAAAAAATTCAAAAAAATCCGAACAATAAAAATCCTTCGCGTGGTGTCATATTATGTGACATAGTTGAAAGTAAAAATACCAGACTTGGTATATTGATCATGTCTCGAAAAAACCTTCACAAAATGACCTATCATGTTCGAGGTTTCATGGCTTTCGGTCCAAATGACCGATGTTATGTGATGAATCACGGCATAGTTTGTGATAATGTGCCCATATTATGCATGCATGTGGACATTGGTATGGAGAACAATGTTGCAGGAGGAAGTTTTCCTTTTTGTCGCACGGAAAAGCCCTTTTTCATTTTCCGAGCGCAAAAAATGGGTCGTTTTGTGAAGTAACCACCAAAATGCTGTTTCAGAATGCTACCGTCCCATTTTCCTAAAATACTAGACCACCTTACATGGACTATATCCCAACCGGGACATCTCAAACATTTTCGTCCATCCCGGGTAAAAAGGAGAAATGTTTGCCGAATCGGTAGGAAGTGGGTCCGGTTTTGTACTACAGGTACATGATCTATCGCCCGTGATTTTTTTGAAAAAAACATTTTTAGACTCGCAATATGTGGTTTATTCAGAGATCCAATGCAAGTTATAACGATGCTCGTCCCCTATCTTCATGCACGCCGATTCGACCATAGTTAGAAATTCAAAAAATTCAAAACGGGCATAAGAAATTCAAAAAAATCCGAACAATGAAAATCCTTCGCGTGGTGTCATATTATGTGACATAGTTGAAAGGAAAAATACCAGATTTGGTATATTGATCATGTCTCGAAAAAACCTTCACAAAATGACCTATCATGTTCGAGGTTTCATGGCTTTCGGTCCAAATGACCGATGTTATGTGCTGAATCACGGCATAGTTTATGATGATGTGCCCATATTATGCATGCATGTGGACATTGGTATGGAGAACAATGTTGCAGGAGGAATTTTTCCTTTTTGTCACACAGAAAAGCCCTTTTCCATTTTCCGAGCGCAAAAAACGGGTCATTTTGTGAAGTAACCACCAAAATGCTATTTCAGAATGCTAGCGTCCCATTTTCCTAAAATACTAGACCACCTTACATGGACTATCTCTCAACTAGGACATCTCAAACCTTTTCGTCCATCCTGGGTAAAAAGGACAAATGTCTGCCGAATTAGTAGGAAGTGGGTCCGGTTTGTACTACAGGTACATGATCTATCGCCCGTGATTTTTTGAAAAAAACATTTTAGACTCGCAATATGTGGTTTCTTCAGAGATCCAATGCAAGTTTAACGATGCTCGTCCCCTATCTTCATGCACGCCGGTTCGACCATAGTTAGAAATTCAAAAAATTCAAAACGGGCATAAGAAATTCAAAAAAAAATCCGAACAATGAAAATCCTTCGCGTGGTGTCATATTATGTGATATAGTTGAAAGTAAAAAATACCAGACTTGGTATATTGATCATGTCTCGAAAAAAACTTCACAAAATGACCTATCATGTTCGAGGTTTCATGGCTTTCGGTCCAAATGACCGATGTTATGTGCTGAATCACGGCATAATTTGTGATGTTGTGCCCATATTATGCATGCATGTGGACATTGGTATGGAGAAAAATGTTGCTGGAGGAAGTTTTCCTTTTTGTTGCACGGAAAAGCCCTTTTCCATTTTCCGAGCGCAAAAAATGGGTCGTTTTGTGAAGTAACCATCAAAATGCTGTTTCAGAATGCTAGTGTCCCATTTTCTTAAAATACTAGACCACCTTACATGGACTATCTCCCAACCGAGACATCTCGAACCTTTTCGTCCATCCCGGGTAAAAAGGACAAATGTCTGCCGAATCGGTAGGAAGTGGGTCCGGTTTGTACTACAGTTACATGATCTATCGCCCGTGATTTTTTGAAAAAAATCATTTTTAGACTCGAAATATGTGGTTTCTTCAGAGATCCAATGCAAGTTCTAAATGAGCCATTTTTCTTCCCGCCATTTCTTCCCGCCATTTTCCTTCCCGCCATTTTTTCCCGCCAATTCTTCCCGCCATTTCTTCCCGCCGGTTTTTCCCGCCAGTTCTTCCCTCCAGTTATATTCCTGCCATTTCTCACTATATATATATGTAGGGTTGGCCTCCATTGTCATTGCACATCTCTAGACTCATAACTGGAACCTCATCACTCTTTCCCATGAATTTCACCGTAGCACTAACTCCCAGGGAGGCGGAGGCGCTTTGCGCCTCGAACTACCCCTGCCCGCCGGGCTACTGTGTCCCCGTCGGCTGGATGCTGAGCGCCGGAGGCGTGCCGGTTCCTCCTGTCCCTCTAGGTGTGGCGCGCCGGATGGCCATCACGAACCACTACTACTTCGAGCTCACGCCGGAGCAGCGGAGGAATCCCATATGGCATCCCGACTATTTCCCGACTTGGGAAGCCTTCTTCGTGGATCGGCGTGATAGGGCGCTCGCTAGGCATGAGAAGGACGGCCCACCTCCTCCGAACTTCAACGAGGTCGGCCGTCGACTATGGTGGCACGACCGGACTCTCCAGAGCGTCATGGCCTACGACACGGACGCCGACTCTAGCCCTCACCTGCGCTACCCTAAAGTCCAGCCCACTCGTACTCAGCCTTCAAGGTTCAACTACGGCGACCCCGACGACGACAACGACGATGGCCGCGGCGAGTACGATGACTACAGTGGCGAGTATTACAGGTGTAGGCAGCAGCATGACTGAATCACTCCAACATTGCAAAACAAGTTCGGCCGATTGTGACTTAATCTGGCCATGTATCTTAATTTTCAGTTCTTCGATGTAACTTTGTGTTAGTTTTGTTATGTACTTTAATTCCAGTTCTATCATAATAAAAATTTCTTTCCGCCCATTATTTCCCGTCCTTTTTTTCCCGCCCATTAATATATAGAAAATATAAGTTAATTCAAATCCAAATTAAAAACAAAAAATGGTTTTGAATTACTTATTCAAATCCAAACACTTTTTATGTTTAAAGTTTTTCTAAATTCCAAATTAATATTCAAAAAATATAAGTTAATTCATTTTTAATTGTAAATGGTTTGTATTTTAAATGGTTACATTAATTATTTTTTAAAACAGAAAATGGTTTTGAATTATTTATTCAAATCCAAACACTTTTTATGTTTAAAGTTTTTCTAAATTCCAAATTAATATTCAAAAAATATAAGTTAATTCATTTTTAATTTTAAATGGTTCATAGTTTAAATGGTTACATTAATTATTTTTTAAAAATAGAAAATGGTTTTGAATTAGTTATTCAAATTCAAACACTTTTTATGTTTAAAGTTTTTCTAAATTCCAAATTATGTTCAAAAATATAAGTTAATTCATTTTAAATTTTAAATGGTTACATTTATTATTTTTAAAAACAGAAAATGGTTTTGAATTAGTTATTCAAATTCAAACACTTTTTATGTTTAAAGTTTTTCTAAATTCCAAAGTAATTATCATTTAAAAACATTACAAATTTAAACCCCAAAATAAAAAATAAGGCGGGAACAGAGAGAAAATTCCTGATTTTTTTTGAAAACAGGGTTATATGTCCCGGTTGGAGCCACCAACCGGGACTAAAGACCCTGCACGCGCCAACCCTTGTTCTGCTGAAAAAAGTGGAGTATACGTCCCTGTTGGTGGTTTCAACCGGGACATATGACCCTTTAGTCCTGGTTGGAGCCACCAACCGGGACAAAAGGTCCTTTGGTTATAACTGGGTGCCCCTCCTCTTCTTATTCCCCATCTCACAATCTCGCGCACGAGGCCGTCAGGCTGCCCCGCTGCCCCGTCGCCCTGCATGCCCTACCGGCCGCCCCTCGCCTAGCAAAGCATGTAGGAAGCTTCGCCTCGTCGCCCTGAGGCTTGTCCCCGAAGGAATCGGCCCCGCTCGCTCCCAATCGTCGCCGCCGCCATCTCCCTCGAGCCCGACGACCGGCGCCGCCGTCGATTCGTTGGCTCCCAACCTCGCCTCGCCTCCCCGTCACCACCACCGCACACCTGGTGAGCTGCTGGTCCTCGTGGACCCTCTCTCTCGCCCCCTCTCGCTCTGGTTCCTCCTCCCTGTCGACCACCAGCCACCACCGCCGCTCACCGTCCTCGTGCTTCCCTCTCCGGTGACCTTTTTGAGGTGGCGCCGCTACTCTTTGGCTCGCCTCAACCTCCTCTCTCTAGCACGCACACGCACACAGCCTAGCTCGCGCTCCACCGCCGTCCCCTTTGTCGTTCTAAGGCTCACCAGCGTCAATGACATCACGGTGACATCACCCCGGCGTCGACACGTGGTCAACCCCCAGTCAACCTGGCCTGGGTCCCACCCTTCCCACATGGAGGATGAGTTGGCCTAGGGCCCAACTGTCTGTTTCTCTGGCTAGCTGTAGCCCGGGTGTAAAAAGTATATAAGTTGGTTTTAATAATTTCACAAAATGATTTAATATTGTAAAATCAATAACTTATTGTTTATAAGTCAGAAAAATACAAATAATATATCAAATTCTTCAGAAAAATGAAACCTATCTATTTAACCTATAATCATGCATTGTTAAACAACTTAAATGACAAGTATAATTATAAGAACAAATGCACCCCTCTCATATGTTCCGGAGTTTCCCCGAGTTAGGGTTTTCACCCCTCGGAACCCCGATTAAATCGTCGAGCATGTCTTAGGGTTACATTCCAATGGAAATTAACTTGTCATATCATCATACTTGCTTGAGCATCAATGCCATGTGATGATTATTTCCCTTTCTTTCCGGTGTTTGGTTCTTCCCGGTAGAATACGATATCGAGATCGAGATCGAAGCCAGAGATCAACACCGTCGAAGCTCGAAGACAAATACTTGACCAACTGTAATCAAGTCAACTACAAGGATCCTGAAGCTCTAATTTCGGCTATCAAAGGCAAAGGCAAGCATAGCCCCACCATGATATAATCCTATGATTTCTAAAGCATTTCAATTCTTGCGATGATGCATACGATTCTACTGTGGTCTTTTATCGATAGATAGATTGTCCTATATGTTGCATTACTCCCTTTGAGCTTATATTACCTGTTCCACTGCTCCTAGCATATTAGGTTTATTAGTTTGGATTATTAGGTTTATTATTAGTTAGGTATTATTAGGTTTATTAATTAATTAGGTATTATTAGTCTTCGGCCCCACTAGTCAGTCACTGTGGGTAGCCCCAGACCCGATGAAAAACTAACCCCCTGTGTTGATGTACATATTGATTGCGTATTGTATTATGCCATGTATTGATTGCCGCCTTTCTTTTCGGTATTGGTTCTTCGCGATAGGATCTGAGCCCGAGAGTTTCTCCGAATTAGGGTTTCTGATATTGTAAATTCATTTTTATTATTGTGTATGTATATATTAGGGTTTTTCTGAATTAGGGTTTATATCTCTCAACACCGTACCTAACATTCTCCCTTAGCCGCTTTGACTTATCCGTTTTTCCACCTATGCAGAAAATATGGACCCACACGACAGAGACGAAGAAAAGGAAGAGTTGATCCAAGGTGTGATCCGCGGGGAAGAAAATTTAGATGTATCGACGTTTCTGAACAACTCCGGTGAGGGTGATCCTCTTTTTGCCGGAAGAGACGACTTGTTTGAGGTTGAAGGTGATGCCTTCCGCGAGGGAGAAGGCGATGCCTTGTGTAATCGAGAAGACGACCGCTCTGGCGAGGTGCATGTAATATAATTAATTTATTAGTTAATCATCTGCTATCTATATAGAAATAGTAACGACGATCTTTCTTCTTTTAGCCCTCCGGATCAAACAAATCTACTGAAAAGAGCGGACGAGGCCCAACCAAAAAGTTGGAAGACCATGAGAGGTTCAGGATCGAAGATATCGCTGAAGACGGCAAACCGACGGCTCCCGAAGTTGTCGCAATCAAATTTGTGGCACAATGCGGAGTAATCGTTAGGGACTTAATCCCGATCACCATTCAAAATTGGAATAGGCCTGCTGATGCGGAAGAAGAGGGAACATGTTTGTTTGTCCCTAACAAGGCCAAATATTTACTATGGAAGAGGCTCATGCTTAATTTCAAACTACCGAAGATAGAGCTGGATCCAAATGCGGAGGATCCAGTTGAGGACGCCTTAGAACATGGGAGAGCCATGGAGGCTAAGGTCAGGGAGTGGGCTATGAAGAAGATGGCCCAGTGTTTCACCAACTGGAAGAAAAGATTGCACCTTGACTATGTCGTGAAAGACAAGACTCCGAATTTCAAGAAGATTCAGTTTGAGAAGATAAAACCATTCTGGGCTGAGTTTGTGAATTACAAGACATCAGAAAAAGCTAAGAAAATTTCTGCAACGAATAAGCTGAATGCTGCTAACAAGAAGTATCACCATACTATGGGGCAAGGTGGCTACAGGGCTGGCATTCCTAAGTGGGAGAAACTTGAGAATGAACTGCGTGCTAAAAAGATCACCCCAGAGACAGACGATTGGGTAGAATGTGCAAGGAATTGGTTTTACGGGCATGGGGGCACGTTGGACTCGGAAGGGATGTGTATATAACATATGACATAAATAAGACCCCTTGCCAGAAATTTAATGCGGAAACGACAGTGTTTTTCGCTAAGCTGAGGCGGCCGAAAGAGCCAGAGTTCCCCAGCACCAAAGAAGAAAAAGCAAGAGTGTTGAAAATGCTAAAGACTCTTCATCAACCCGAGCCAAAGCTGTCATCAGACTATGAGCGTTCTATTCTCAAGTCACATGCGGCACAACAAGCCTCGAAGAGCAATACTGATGCAAGCGAGAAATCTTTTGCCCAGCTCGGAGAACAAGCAAAACAGTCTTGCGCCCTTCTCAAGGTGATTTCCCATACCAATGTGGGGTCGAGCAAATATGGGGCCGAAGAACAGTATGATCCAGAGGTAGTTGCACAATACGGAGAAGCTGCCGCTGCTCAATGTATGAGTATTGCCCAGTACTTATCCCAGTTAGAGTACTTCCCCGTGAGTGAAGTAGCATACAAATACCAGTACGACAAACCTCTCGTCAAACCTGAGGAGGTAAATAATCTTTCAATAAAAATGCGAAGATTGCATAACTAGTACATGCATGCCACAAAGGCCGTGGCTAACTGGATAGTGCTGAAGGTTACAAAAAAGCATTATGGGAAAGAAGTAGATGACATGATATCCATTGAATTTGATGAACTATTTCAATTATTCAATCAAGACGCCTTGGACAAATCGATCATCAGTGCCTATTGTCTGTAAGTACTAATTTTGTAATTAATTTAGTCTCTAGCTATCTCACCTTGTTTAGTGCATGTATATAATCATACTATAATATGCAGAATGAAGATTCTCGAATGCAGCAGAGCACAAATCTATGACATTGGCTACATTGACCCATATTGGGTTCATCAAGCTAATCTCAAAACAAACCCCCAGGATACAGAGGATAATATGGTACACGCGTTAAGGTTTCAAGAAACCAAAAAGGAAATACTATTTCCTTACAACTTTGAGTGAGTGTTATTGTCTTGTATACACTTTCTATTTCGCTTACTCGATGTTAAGTATATAATTGATTAGTTATGCATTCGCAACTTCCACTATATTCTGTTAATCATTCAACTTGACAAAGGGCGTGTACTAGTCATGGACTCGAAACATAAACCCCTTGAACAGTGGAAGGACATGCAGATGCTTCTCTAGCGGTAATTTTAATCATTACGACACTATATCGGCAACGTTCGTGAATTTTATGATATCAAGTAATTAATAACTTCTTTTATTCGTTTTTTTCGCCGGACAGCGCTTGGAAACGGTTCACCAACAAGGCTAGGGGTGTTTGGAAAGCGGAGCTTACATTTCAAGCACTAGATGTCAGTACCACTAGCTATATCCGTGCATATCTTTGATTCTAGTTTTGATACCGTTATTATCATGCTTGATTATTATTTTGATGAACTATGTTCTCGTAAAGTGCCTGACGCAGGGACCAGGTAACAATCTATGTGGATACTATATTTGCGAGTTCATCCGGCAGACGTGCGATAAGAAGGGCAGAAATTTAGAGCAACTCCACGTACGTAAACAATTTCTATAGTTTTTAATTACCAAATTGTGTTTAGTTTCATTCATATAGGCTGACTCCTTTTTTAAATCAGATCAAACGTCTACAGACGGTCTTCTCCAAAGGATCGCGTACGGGCAATTCAGGAGGAATTGGCGGGATTGTTGGATGCAGAAGTCCTAAACCCAAAAGGGGAATACTATTCGGGTGTGTATAAACAATAGAGATTGTACAAAGAGCAACTTTCGTATGTAGTGCATGAACTCGATCCATGTATCGAATATAATATTGTCATGATGATCTTGTGTAATATAATGGTTCCTTCATTGATAAGTGCAAAACACTAAATAAACAACTAAACAACATAAATGAATTCTCTGTCGCGGCACAAAAAGTGGACAAAATGCTGCCGCGGCAACAAAAATTGCCAAAATAAATTCTCTGCCGCGGCAGAGAAATGTGCCAATCTCTGCCGCAGCAGAAGGTTATTTGTCCCGGTTCGTGTTACGAACCGGGACGGTTGCTCCACCCCTACTCGTCCTCTGCCGCGGCCACGTGTACTCCCATTTGTCCCGATTGGTGGGGCAACCGGGACTAAAGGTTGGGGCTTTAGTCCCGATTGCCCCGTCCCGGTTGGGTAACCGGGACTAATGTCCCTTACCAACCGGGACCAATGGGGTTGTTCGCACTAGTGCTTGTTATACACCAGTTTGATGCCCTTTATTTACACTTAACTGCAGGTTCCTTACTGGCAGAATAGATCACCCAGTACAAAAAAACATCATACAATTTCAATGACCATAAGAAAACCTCCATGCCTAGACATTTTGTGTTTCGAAAACAAACACCTTTACTTTTATTTAGCTTTATGTCTTATTATCTGTTCCATGTTTCCACAAAACGGATGTGTTAGTAACTATGATCAAACTGTTAATGTTTAATGAAAGACCACTACAAAACACAGTTTGCCCTGATTGATCGAAGCCCTGGCTGTCAAAGAGAAAGTCAAGTCCATTCGCGGTTGGACATGGTGGCGTGGTGGCGATCCACTCACGACGACCCAAGACGACTTTGCTACAGCATGCATAATATAGAGTATCATATCCCCAATCTAAAGCTGATAGTTTTTCCTGAACCTTTTGACCATCCTATACCCAATCTAAACCTGATAGTTTTTTCTAAACCTTTCCGGCTTTCCCTAACAATGTAAACTACCATGAAGAAAGCTCCAAAGAATAACACCCAGCAGAACAAACACAATTGAAAGAAGTTGTTGGCTCAATTGAATTCCTTTATGGAGGTGTCAGATACGAATTCTCAAGGACAAGAGAAGTGAAATCACCAGCAGGGGCTTCATATTGGATCAGGTTGAGATGATCAATTGCACTTCGAACTTGCACTGGAAGGGGGCGCCCATATGGGCCCCTTTTATTATTTATTTTAAATAATACATTATAGAAATTTATTAATTCAATAATTATTAATATGTTCCATAAAAACCTCTTGAACAATTACGAATGTCCTCTAAAAACAACTTCTGATTTCTACCTGAAATGACTTCTGGTTTCAATCCAAAACTTATTTTGATATTCTGAAACTATTTTGATGTTATTCTCTCACAAATATATGTTGATTGTACTCAGCAAATCAGTGATTACTTCACCGTGTGACCCGGTAGGTAAGGTAAGGTAATATGCGGACATGAACCTGAAACCCTTTTCTGGTCTATAATCATAAGGAATAATGAATTTAGAAATATTGCCTCTATGGCATCTGTTCTTCACTTATCTCTTGGTGGATTCACATTTGAGAGCAAGTTTGTTGATCCTGTGTGGCTCCCTTTGTGTCGGTTTTAGTGTATGCCGGGATAGCTGCCCTAGACCTATGATGTGTGTCCTGGCGGTGACCTCAAAAAGCTACCGTTGTGGCTCTACAAGGTGGGGTTGTAACTCGACATGGTTTGGGTGATGATCGTGTGCCTACAGTGCAGTGAGGTAGCTAGCTTGGTCGAAACGTCCCAAAGAAGGCGATTTGATGCTATGTCGTGGCGGCAGCCCTAGATTCTTTGGTGTGACATGCAATGGTCAACGGGCAGTCGGGCCGTGCGACGTTGCAACTCGAGGATGACCGGCCGGCAGTATGTCATCCTCAACCTGGATACCAAAGTCTATGTAGGGTGCCATGGAGCGGTCGTCATCGGGGTGGCGGCTCCAGGAGTTTATCAGCTTTGAACGTGTTGATCGCACTACGGGACGGCATTTTTGTACGCCGATGCCAAAACGTTAAGGCCGTCGGCATAGTTTGATGGGTTGTCCCAGTTTTGCCATCGGCATAGGATAAATAGGCCAACGACGACGTAAACGGGTCCGTCGACGTAGCCTATTAGGCTAACACAGAGCAACGGCGTATAGTTTTTTTTTTCTTTTTTGCCACATTAATCTTAAAAAAATCATAACTAAATCATTTAAATCCAGAAAAAATACATATATCAAAATTTGCAGAAAAATAAGATCTATCTATATAAACTAAAATATTATATTTTTTATTCAAAAAATACATAAAAATACAAATACTTTCATATAACATATTTTTCATTTTTCGAATGCAAAAAACGGGGTGTTTTGTGAAGCAGCCACCAAATAAAAGTTTCAAAATGATAATACCACATTTTTCAAAAATAGTAGACCATATTGACCGGACAATTTTCCAACCTGGTTACCTCAATCCTTCCATCCACACCTCGTGAAAAATACAAATTCCTGCCGAATCGGTAAGAAATGAGTTAGATTTGAACTACAGGTACATGATATGATGCTCACGATTTTTTGTAAAAATAATTTTTAGGTTTACAATATGCTATTTCATTAGAAATCTAATACAAGTTTAGTGAGGCTCGGCCCCGAGCTAAGAATATTCATGCCCTCGATTTAGAAAGTTTGACGATAGTTTGAAATATGCCTAAAAAATTCAAAAACAATCGAAACAATACAAAATCTTCCCGTGGTGTCATATTATGTGACATAATTACATGAAAAAAAATACCAAACTAGTTATATTCATTGTGTCATAAAAAAAACTTCATAAAATGACCTGTCTCGACCGATCCGATTTAATTCGATCCACTGTACATAGAAAACACA
Organism: Avena atlantica; assembly: GCA_910589765.1. Taxonomy (NCBI): domain Eukaryota; kingdom Viridiplantae; phylum Streptophyta; class Magnoliopsida; order Poales; family Poaceae; genus Avena; species Avena atlantica. Next base: position 535,664,553 of record OU342733.1, on the reverse strand, counting down.
CAAGCCGTGGACAGCTTAATCCTATGCTCTGATTGGTTGGAAAGGTGATCAACGGATCGATGACCGGGACTATCCCACGACCGACACACCAGTACATGATTACTAAGACTTGTTCCCTCCATGTGCTCCTGAAACGCAGCAGCACCTGCTGCGGCAGCTCTGAATCGCCGTACGTTGACGCTATCATTACGATTTGCACGTGTAGCACGCCCTTCGTCCATGGACTGCCATTATTTTAGATAAAACTTGTAAAAAAATTGATAGGATTGCTAGTCCCGGTTTTAAAATCCAAACTAACCAAGTCAGACTAGAGGTCTAACCATTAGTCCCGGCCTAGTCACCGGTCGGGACAAATGGTTGTCCACGTGGCTGTCATGGCGCATTTCGGTTGCACCCCAATGTTCCGGTTAGTGTTAAGAACCGGGACTAGTGGTTTTTTACCGCGAGAGCATTTTGTGTGCTTTTTCTGCTGTGACAGAGCATTCATTTTGTATTTTTTTTATTATTATTTTAACATAGTTTTTAAATATTTTTACGCTACCACGTATCGTACACGTTCATCCATATAGAAGATAACTTGTATTATGATATCGACTATACAAATATATATAATTTTGATAGTTACATGAAGATCATAATTACTGGAACTAGAGCCCGTCTGTTTGATTACATGGAGATCAGTGACGCCTATTTACACTAAATTCTCCAACATCGTGTACGATCTCTTTAAAAATAAATCTCGCCAGCTCCTCCGCAATTCCTGGTACGCGTTGCTTTGGTAGGAGATGATCTCACATTTTCTCGAACTATATACGAAAAAGGAGATCAATATGAATATCAATCATTATAACAAAAGGTGACGGTAATAAAATCATTGAATTGCATGCACTAGCTAACGCAACCAACAGTCCAAACTGATGGAAAGAGTTAGACAATATATTTCAACACTCACCATACGTCTTTCGCTCTTTGGCCTATTGTGACGTATGTTTTGGGGAGCCGCAATATTTATTTTTTATTTTTTCGTTGGGGACCTCCTGCTCTGATACCATATTGAATTGCATGCACTAGCCAACTCAACCAATAGTCCGAACTGATGGAAAGAGCTAGGCAATATATTTCAACAAAAATGATGGTGTGAATGTATTGAATACGTCGACTCTATAATCTTTATGTTCGGTGGTAAACGTGTGAATGAACTCGCAAACATAGAATTCACATAGATTCAACCCTATGGCTGCCTCGCACACTTTACGAGAATAGATTCAATCAAAATAATAATCTATCATCATTATTGTATTGGAACTAGAAGTAAATAGATGCATGGACATATCACGTGCTACTTACCGATATTGTCTTAATTGTCAGCTTCTGACTAAATACACCCATAACCTCACGCTTGAACCGGATCCAAACCCTGGCCGGCGAAGAAAATGAATGAATGAGTTATTCATTACCTAATATCTCAGGAATCAATGAAAGAGACCGATATAGCGCGAAACTTACTTCTGATGCATGTCCTGCATGCCGCAGAAATCTTCCAGGTTTCTTTTTAATGGGTCCATGTCTTCAATTCTTTCCTTATCGAGTTGAATGTCTAGCAGGATCGAGTGGAAGCTGCAAACATTTATATATACATCAGTAACTCATCGGTTACACTTAGCATTGAGTAATCAAAAATGAATGTGTACAACAGAGTACAGGTACACATTCTTCCTACATTTATCCAGATATATACTTTCAGTCTCACCTAAACAATGTGTGCATGCATTATATTCTTTGTTCGTGTGTCGTGAGATATTACTAAGAGATGGCCAATCATTGATGATTACGAACAACAACGCTCGTAGGTCAAATGGCTTTTGTTTGTGCTCATCCACACACGTAAATCTGGTTTGGCCCATACATGTAAAAGTTTATTAACTAATGACCTTAGGTACACATCAATATCGTTGCTGGGTTGCTTCAGGCCTTAGATGAGCACTGACATCATAATGAACTTCCGCTTCATGCACAACCAAGGAGAAAGGTTATAGACACACATAGTCATAGGCAGGTGCTATAACTGCAACTCCGCTTCCCAAAAGAATTGATACACGCGATGAATGGATTCGAGCAAAGCCATTGCCTCCATTTTAAGAAACACATGATGTTTTGCTTAAAGTCCTAACATAAATCAAACAACACACAAAATACGAAATACCTCTATGCATCTGGTAGTTTATTAGGGTGACACCAACGACGACGCGCTAGTTGAAGTGTTGGATCGTCTAGATCGTAACAATGGCTAGAGCTACACCTATGCTATGTAGTTATTTTATTCGACTACACGGTTTTTCCGACAATTAATTGAATCTACAAGTATGCAAAAAATAAATTAGGCATAGATATATTGAGTTGTGATACGTCGGAAACATATCTATAATATGTGATGCTCCATGCTTGTTTAGTATCTACTTTGCTTTGCTTTGTCTACACTTTGAGGTTTTTTTATATATTTTCTGAAAGTAACCTATAAACAAGTTGCCACAGTGCCAGTTGCTTGTTTTCTTCTGTTTTTTGTTCCAGAAAGGAAGAAAATCAATATTCTCGGAATTAGACGGGACAAAAGCCAAAGTAAATATTTTACCGTGGGGACACGAATCCAAAAGACAAGACGGAGAAGAAAACTAGGGCGTCCAAACCCCCCTAGGCGCGGCCAGGGTTGGGCCCGCGCATGGGCAGGGTGTGGCCCCCTTGGTAGCCTCCCGGTCTCGCCTCTTCGCCTATAAGAAGCCCACGATGCAGGAACCCTAAGTACCCGATCAATATTCCACGAAACCTTCTGTAGCCGCCGCCACGGTGTTCTTTAGATCGGGGGGATCTGAAGTTCTTCCCGGCACCCTGCCGGAGGGGAGATCATCCCGGAGGCCTTCTCGCCAGTATGATGCGTGAGTAGTTCCACCTTGGACTATGGGTCCATGTAGTAGCAAGATGGTTGTATCTCCTCCTTGTTCTTTCATGTATAGATCTTGTGAGCTCCGTTCATGATCAAGATCTAATCTATTTGTAATCATGCATGTTATGTTTGCGGGAATCCGATGGATATTGAGATTACTATGTTAGATTGATTAATGTTTTTGTCTTTATGATTCTATCATGTCTATGTTGTTTGTGATCTTTCATGCTCTCTGTTGTTAGTAGCTATCTTGGCCTAGTAGTTGTTAGTGACTCCAAGAGGAGGTATTTATGTTCGATAGTGGGTTCATGCCTCTAGTTTCCAAGGGAAGTGACAGAAATCTCTTCGGTTGTAGATGTGTTGTTGCTACTAGGGAAAAACAACGGTCTCTTGTTCATGGAACAAGTGGATTGTTTACCTTACACACTTTGCTTAAAGTAGTTGTCTGTTGCATGCAACTTAATACAGGAGGGGGTTCGGATGATAATCTAAAGGTGGACTTCTAGTCATAGATGCAGTTGGATGGCGGTCTATGTATCTTGTTGTATTGCCCAATCGAATCTCATAGGATATTTTTGTCTAGTATTGCATTGTTATGCCTTGCTCAGTTCATGTCAATTGTCCTGCTTGTTGTTTATCTAAGGAGAGCACCTCTAGTGAACTATGGACCCTGGTCCAATCTTTACCATTGATACATCTTTCACTGTTACTTGTTTACTTGCTACAAACTATTACCTTCCACACCATACGTTAAATTATTTGTTACAAAAAACCGGTGAGCTTGACAACCTCACTGATTCGTTAGGGCAAAGTCTTAAGTTTGTGTTGTGCAGGTCTCTACGTTGCTTACAACACCTGTGTGACGTTTCCTTCCTCCTACTGGTTCGATAACCTCAGTTTCTTACTGAGGGAAACTTACTGCTGTGTTGCTTCACACCTTCCTCTTAGGGTTCCCAACAGGCTGCACGTTAGCCATCAAGATCTTTCTGCGTCGTTGCCGGTGAGGCTAAGGACGTCTTCACAAGGGAAGTCCTCCACTTCCTTTCTCTTTACTTTGTTTTTAGTTTGCTTTGTTTCTTTTGCTTGGTTTTGTTTGCCTCTTTTCAAATAACCCAAAAAAAATTAGTCTAGTTTGGTTTTCTTGCTTTATTCAAACCACACAAAAAATAGTTCCTGCTCTAGCTACTGCTATTTTTGGCTTGCCCACCTTTGCCAAAATGAACTCTGCTGAGAACACCAAGTTGTGTAACTTCACTAGCACCAACAACAATGATTTCCTTAGCACACATATTGCTCCACCTGCTCCTGATGCTACCTTTTATGAAATTAAGCCTGCTTTGTTGAATCTTGTGATGAGAGAGCAATTTTCTCGTGCTAGTTCTAATGATGTTGCTGCCCATATCAATAACTTTGTTGAACTTTGTGAGATGCAAAAGTATAAGGATGTAGATGGATATATTATTAAGCTCAAGCTTTTTTCCTTTCTCCTTGAGAGGGAAAGCTAAAGAATGGTTGCTATCTTTGCCTAAAAATAGTATTTATTCTTGGACTAAGTGCAAAGATGCTTTTATTGGAAAATACTATCCTCCTGCTAAGATTATATCTATGAGAAGTGACATTATGAAATTTAAACAACTTGATAATGAACATGTTGCTCAAGCTTGCGAAAGAATGAAATATTTGGTTAAGAATTGTCCCACTCATGGACTCACTGGTTGGATGATTATCCAGACTTTTTATGCAGGTTTGAACTTCTCCTCAAGGAACCTATTGGATTCAGCTGCTGGAGGTACCTTTATGAGCATCACTTTGGGTGCTGCAACTAGACTACTTGATAATATGATGGTTAACTACTCTAATGGCACACTGAGAGAGCTCCACATGGTAAGAAGGTAAATTCTATTAAGAAACCTCCTCTTTGAGTGATAAGATTGATGTTATTATGGCTATGCTTGTTAATGAGAAAGCTCCTCTAGATCCTAAGAGTGTTCCCTTAGCCTCTTTGGTTGCTCAAGAAGAGCAAGTTGATGTGAACTTCATTAGAAACAACAATTTCAACAACAATGCCTATAGGAATAATTTTGGTTGTAACAACAATTATAGGCCTTATCCTCCTAATAGTGGCAATTCCTATGGAAGCTCTTACAACAATGATAGAAGTGCCCCCTCTGAACTTGAAGTCATGCTCAAACACTTTATTAGTAAACAAACCACTTTAAATAAGCCTATAGAGGAAAAGCTTTTAACTCTTGAGAAGAATATATCCTCTCTGTCTAAATCATAGTCTTCCTTGATTAATAAAATGGCTGCTAAACCTGAAACTATGGAAAATACCTTTGCTACTGCTCATGCCATACAAGTTACTATTGATGAAAATGTTAGGTTGTTGGCTCAACTTCATGCTAAGTGGGAAAGTGAAGCTGAAATTGATAGAAACAATAGTGTGTGCACTATCACCACTAAACCACAAGTAGTCCTTGTTCCTCCTCCTACTATGCCTAAGCCTATTGAGCCTACTACTAGTGATGCTAAGTTTGATTTTGATATTGATGGTTGCAATATTTCTGAAGTGATTATGTTCTTGCAAAAGCTTGCTAGAAGTCCTGATGCTAGTGATATGCATGTTGCTTTCACCAAACACATTACAGATGCTCTTGTTAAGATTAAGGAAGAGAAGCTAAAACACAAAGCTTCTATTATTAGGAAAGTAGAAGATAGTTGGGAACCCATTATTAATACGTAAGTGAATGACTTTGATCTCAAAGCTTCATGTGATCTTGGTTCTAGTGTCTCTATTATGCCTAGGAAGATTTATGAAATGCTTGATTTGCCACCTTTGGAAGATTGTTATTTGGATGTCCCACTTAATGATAATGCTAAAAGAAACTCATGGGGAGTATTAATGATGTTCTCATTATGGTTAATAATGCTTATGTCCCTATCGATTTCTATGTTTTGGATGTTGAATACAATGCTTCTTGTCCTATTACTTTGGGAAGACCTTTTCTTAGAACAGTTGGTGCCATCATTGATATGAAAGAAGACACCATTAAATATCATTTTCCATTCAAGAAAGGTATTGAACACTTCCCTAGGAGGAGAGAGAAGTTGCTTTTTGCTCCTCCTTTGAAAGAAAGGTTTGATGTTAATGCTTCTTCATTTGAAAATACTTGATTCTTCTTGCTTCTTGTGCCTAAATTAAAGACGTTAAAGGAAAGTACTTATCCGGAGATAACCCAAGAGTTTTATTAAGTCTTGTAAGTTATTACTTCAGTAATGACCTCTCCTTATCCTTTTTGTTTGCTTTTTGTGCCAAGAATGATCTCTAATGAGAGGGAAGTAAGATTTAGGGAGTTGCTGTCCCGAAACAGATTTATGTCCTACACCAAAAACATTCTTGAGGAGTCTATGTAACTCGTATTGAGCTGAAACTTTACGAATAAATCCCCCAGTATATTAGATAACTTTCATTAGCTCAACACTTTTTGATATGAGCAACATAAGGCGTTCGAAAAAATCGGTTTCTACCTGCTGGTCTGTTTTGATAGATTTCTGCCATTATTTGCATTTGCTTCCTATTGATTCCTTTTTGAGTTATCTTTAGGTGAATTGAGCTTTTTGAAGGATTAAATATAGTAGCTTGTGTTTTTAGTGAAAAGACTTGTTGTTCCAAAGCTTTGCCAGAGGTCTAATATCTTTTGAATAAACTAATGTTGCTAATGAAGATTGTGTAAAGTTTTGTATGAAGGAAAACTTCAGGTGTAGGGAGAGAATGATGTAATGAGATGAAGAATGGAAATAACTCAATCTTGGGGATGCCACCCCGGTGTCACCCCAAGAAATATCCAAGAGGTACAAGCGTTAAATCTTGGGGATGCCCAAGGCATTCCCTTCTTCATCAATAAAAAGCTCAGGTCTGTCTAGACACTTCGTTTTTATTGTTTCATGCACAGTTGTGTTGTTCTTCGAGCGTCTTAGTTTTCGTTTGCTTTGCTTAGGTTGTTTAGTTTGCTTGAATAATGTAATTTGGACCCCCGTTCTCGCTGTGTTGTTTTTCAAATAAGTTGCTTGGTGTTGGACAGGAGTAGTAAGTTCTTGCTTGTAAGTGCAAGAGGAGCTTGCATTGACTGTGACTTAGAATTTAGCATGACATGCTAGGTCTTGTATTGACCTTATGCTTAGTTATTATTGCTATAGCATCTATTGTTCCAAACAATTGGGATTGCTTAGTGTGCCTTGAAGAAATTATGCGTTGTTTTAGCATGCAAAAGCATAGTTTTGTGGTTTTCTCCTTTGATGCTTTGTTTGGGTTGACTTGGCACGTGCTCACACCATATTATGACTATGACAAGGCACCATAGCCTCTATGATCATTTAGTACTTGACTTATAGTACCACTCTATGCTTTAATTAGTAATGCTTTGTTGCTCTGCATGATTATAGCCATTAAGCTCTCTTAGTTGGTTGCTCCCAGTCTTTTTCTAGCCTCCACTTGTATGAGTAAGCTCTACTCATGCTTCCAACTCCCAAGAAACCAAGTTTTTTCCAAAGTGTCCACTATAAATTCCTATGCATAGTGTGTTACACCATTCCAAGTATATTCTTGTTTTCAACTATCTTCCAATTAAAAACTATTTTGTTATGTGAAAACTTAGTGATTAAAGCCCTCACAAACTTGATGGCACACTTTATATTCTTTGCCCCTAATAAACTTGAACCATTATGTCATCTATGTTGTATATGCTTGCACTTATATGTTGGAATTAGCAGAACCGTGCTGTCACGGGGAACGTTTTCAACATTGCACTTGTACTTTGTACTGAGTTGATATCATGCTCTTTTGTATATGAATGTCACCGGTGTGAAATAAAGAGGGAACTTGTAAGTCCATGGAGTATGTATTTTGTGTTCAAGAAACGCCTGGGCCGCTAGCCTAATCCATGCCTAATTATGGTGTAAACTTGTAGCATCACCATAGTGAGCTATCTATGAAGCATCCTCAATAAAAAGCTATGAATATAGTAAATAAAAAGATTGCTGAGATGCTCATTGTCTGCTTTCCTTGTCATTTTGGTTATGGGATAGCTCAGGTACCATGTGCAAGGGGTACCCCGTTGGCGGTTCTCTATGATATGCATGTACTTACAATGACAAGAACTTACAGGTGACTGAAGTTGAGTAGCATGAGGTGTGGCCCTCGTATTCATGGGACTTGATTGCGGTGATCCATCATACCACTGCATGATGTAGTACACTATAGTCGTTGACATAACACCAATGAAACACTATTCACTAGTATTACATCCCTCAGAGTGGTACAACAGAAACACAGCAGGTCTAAGACATGACTATAGGTTACAACTCAAGTTTTTACACAAGATCCAGAGAACACTCTAGGTTAAAGAGAGAAAGAAACTTCTTACAAAGAAGAATCAGAAATAAACAACTCAAAAACTATCATACTATTAAGACTAGTATTTTAACTAATGGTCTGGCATTGCTGCTATTGCAATATTATACAGAAATAGGTTTTATGGCTAGAGATTATATTCCTATCTAATCAGTAACTTCGTATTCACTTGAGTTGATGTATATATTGACTTTCTTGACTTCATTGAAGAGCTCTAACTTTTGATGATGATTCCTGGAGCATAACTTGATGTAGACGTCGTCTTATTGGCTTCAGAATCTAGCAAGGGCTAAGAAGATACGTTGAGTACGAGCGTACTCAGCAAGTTCACTAGAAAAAGGAGTGTTTGATGCACTATATCTACAGCCACAGACCGTAGGTCGTAGGAAATGCAAGTTTTCATAAACATTTCTTCAGAGGATGCTTTTATTCTGAAAAGCTATGTTCGTCAGCCTTCACGGGTTTACCAGAACATTCATGGAGTTCCTTTCCCGCCGCGTTCGTAGCTCCTTCCCGGAACAGGGAGTAACAAGTTACAGTTCTTACACTCTGCAGAGGTGCATTACTTTTCCCATGAGAGACCTTAGCCTTGTTGCACAACCAAGTCATGACCTTGTCCATACTTCCTTGGTATGGGGCCCAGTCTAAGATCCAAGCCAATCACTGCCCTCTCCGCGACCTCATATGTCTACACGGTCCTTCGGGGCCGGCTCACCTCTGTTAAGCCCCCTTTCGGGAAGGCTAAAACCCTGGTGAGTTCCCGAAGACTATGACACTAAACACCATCCATAGATAATCTAGACACCAAAAGTGTGAGGCGTAAGGGTGCCCACCCATATGTTGTATCCGCACTAGGAATCGCAACGTAATCTTAAGGTCGTCTTGCCTCCATACGAGAGGAAAATGATACAGCTGACTTCTCCGTCCCATTCCAAATCTCATGGTTAACGCGTGATATACGGCGCAAGAATCACTGGCGACATTGGTTGTTAAGTCCTAAATAATATGCTCCTTTACCACCGGAACTTTCATAGTAGGTTATTACCTCATGGTAAATAACCTATAATCATATTATTATGAAAATAGTGTTTTCTGACCTTTTTCAAATGCAAGTGATGACAACACTAGATTTGTAAAATACTTTACAGAAAATAATCAAAGGACATGAGAAAGTGTGAACTTGCCTTTTGTGATTGCAAGATTATGCACTCACGGTCTTCGAGACAATATAAAAGATCTAATATTTGAAATCAGCATCATTGGTCCGGTAAGGACTAATGTTTAAAGAAGCAACATGCTATTATGCATAAATAATGTAATGCAATTTCGTAAACTCGAATCCCGGGGATAGCGTTGATCTAGGGTTTGGATACTGGAAATGGTTACTTTAGAATGTGTTTTCCTTTTAGATAAGTTTCATACTTGTGCTTCTTATTAAGGCTTGTGAGTATGAGTGAAACAACATGTAAACATAATGGCATACAACAATAAGATATACTAATGAGATGTGCTACTCTTATCTTATCTTCAAGTTTTACTTTGCAAGTAATGGCATTTATAAGGAACTTGAGTGTTAACAATCCTAAGTATATAAGTAAAGCTTAATGTAATGCGATTATTATTAATTGTCATTTGATGTTTGAAGTGGCAAAAAGAATAACAGTTGAAGAAAAGATTTCCTTCCTAAGGTTTAAACAACCCTGATAGCTTTTAGAATATGATTGATAGAATGTGATTGATGTTGTTTATGCTTGCTTGAATAGTCTGACTTGAGATGCTTTATGTCTTAATTGAAATAGACCAAAGTTAACTATAAAAACATAAGTAGTGCATTAGACCTGATGTTTATAGGCTTTGAGACTAAAGTTAACATTAAAAGGGTAAGTAAACTTAAGATGTAATATGTTTTGATTATTCCCAAGTTTTAGATTTATGATAGGTATAACTAGAGTGTGGAATTATTCATTTTATATTTTTAGTGAATGATTAGATTAAATTGGTTTTGCTATTATGAAAAGAATATGTATTTTTTTAATGGAAACATAATTAGATGATCTTAGTAATTTGTTAGAATTTAAAGTTATGTTAATAGTGGTTAAGATATAATGATTATTCACCATATTATATAAATGAGTGATACCCAATTTTTATTTAAAAGGGTTTTTTAATAAGATTTTTAAAAAACAATTTTGAAGTTAAAAGTTATACTTAAATTTGATTAAGAATTTAAGTTATAGGTTTGGAATTAGTATAAAGACACTAATTTCTCAAGGTTTTATAAGATATTTCTTATTTAACAATTGTTTTTAAAGAATTCACAAAATAAGTATTAGACAAGGATTTATTATTTAAAATATTAAAGACTTTTCTAATAATGTATTTAATATTTTTCAAATGTCATATATTTATTTAAGATCTTAAAAATGATTTTCATTTAATTCTTAAGTATTATTTTTATGTTTATAAAATTCCATAAAAGATTAAATGTATTTAAATATTTACTTCAAATTTTATTTATAAAAGAGTTGAGTTAGTATTTTTATAAAATAGTGGATTTATTTCTTTACACAAAAATGATTTTTATTTATTTTTTTAGGATTTTTCCTTATTTTATGAGAATTCTCTTAGGATGTAATGGTGTTAATATTTATCTACATTTTATTTATATCAACAAGTAAGATTATAATTTTTCTATGTATATATTATTCTTGTGGTCCTTTTGACATATCATATGTATTTTTGGGATTTTTCTATATTTTGCTAGGATATAAATTATGTTTAGGGGTAGTTTGGTCATTTATTGATTTGATAAATATCTTATTTTCTTATTTTTTTCCTTCCGAATTTGGTCAGGCTCACCAATGAACCCATCTGGACCCAACTTGGCCCAACTGGTCTTGGGTTCAAACCCCATCCAGTGGCCACTGGACCGACCCATCGGCCCAGTACCCCCTTCTCTTTCTCGAGCTTGTTCATCCTCACCCACTCATTCCCCTCTCTGGCGACTGGAAGTTCCTCGCCGTCGCCGCTCGATTCCGACCATCTCTAGACCGTCAGGTCGCCGCCGTGTTGCACGTTGAGGTAGTCGACGATGCTGCATCGAATAGCCCAGCTCGATTCGATCCTCGGGTCCTCTTCTAGCCATGCCATATCCTCTTTGGTGCCTAGGGTTTCGGACGCCGCATCTTCGTCGTGCTCCAATGACCTTACAGGGTTGCTTGTTGGGTTGGTGGTGTGGTGCTGATGTTCATTGATTGTTGTCGATTTCCCTTGGGTGCTAATGGTAAGGCTTGGCGCGGGTTGAGCACCACCGGTGCTCCTCGTGCTGCCATGCCAATCTTCACCGCTGGTCTGCTTCCTCTCCAATCTCTAAGAGAGGACTATGGGTAAGTGATGATTCTCCTTTTCTTTTCTCCACCCGATTCCCCTCTGGATTTCTCTCTGTGATGATTGGGTTATCCTAAGTAACATCGATGCTCTGTTCTAGGCGTGATTAGAATCTGATCTACTTTGAATTGTTCTCTGCTAATTAGCAGATGGATCAAATACATGTGATTGTGCAAGCTATCACCCTAATGATCCATTAGGTGGAGGATATTATGTTGATGAATTTGATTGACTAGCTTGTGGTTATTGTTACCCTCTGATCTAAAGTCTGGTGCAAGTATCTTGCTTTCACAGTACCACTATTCTGTAATTGTTACTTGTATAGCTACCTTTGCTGTTACTTTGATCAGAAAATTAATGGTTTTGCTAAAAGAATGTGGTTGAATTGGTAGCTGGTTAATATGATAATATGCTAGGCTTTGAGTTATTGTCCCTTTGGTTAAATAATGATCTGGTGTCTGTATTGGACTAAACTTTGAAAGAACATGTTGGGCCCCCATGTGTGGTTTTGGTAATTAATGACAATCTTTATGGACTAATGTGTGTATTAAGTTATACTTGTAGGATTTGTCCATTGGCATTGCTTGGAGCATGTGTTGGCTTCAAGGTCGATGAAATGCAAAGAAGTTTTATCGTGCAAGCTCAATATGCGAGGTCGATGATGAGGAAATAAGAAAGGCGTTCCATCTTGAGAAGGGCAAGACCGTCTACATTGAGCTCAAGTGTATTGCTCAAGGCAAAGGTATAATCTTGATAGGTTTTCCCTTTTGCTGGTCTCACGTTGTGTGTGTGAGACCGGGTTTAGGATAGATAACCTTACTATCAAGAGGGGCTCTCGTATAAGTAATTCGGTCACATTGTTTGGAGAGAGCTCAAACCTTTGCATACTTGCATAATCGTATTTGGTTGTTATTTGGTCTTATCCATGTAAGGATATAGAGCTTGTGGTAATCTCCATAACAAGCTCTTGTTCATCAAAATCGGATCTCCCATATATATCTTGTTGCGATTTTGATTTATGCGGCTTTTTGGGTTTCTCACCAAGTGAGGTATATCACATTATTCTACTTGATACTTTCTCACTTGGTGATAATCAATATTTCCACCTTTTATTGAGAAGCCCTTGTTGTCCTCTATCCAACGCAATTGGAATCGGGTCAATCGGAGCTACCGTTTAAAAATTATGTCCGTTTGAATATTTGCCGTTTTAAATTGAAAAAGAAAAAGAAAAACTGGGCCGACCGGTACTACCGCAGCCCAGTACCGGTCGAGACCGAGACGCGCAGCCCATTCTTAGTTTGGCCTGGCACCCACTTCCGGTCCTACCAGACCGGCCCGATAGTACCGCCCGGGTGGGCCGGTACTACCGGCCGGCCCAGGAAAAATGCCCATCTAGATCCGCTGCTGCCGCTTGTTGCTTCACAAGCCCAGCGCCCAGCTCAGCTGGCCCTGCTGCCGCCGCCGCCTCTTGCATCGCGCGCTCGCGCACGCTCCGACCGTTCCCGCGCTGGCCCCCGCTCGCGTTGACCTGCAGCTCGCTGCCCGCGCCCGCCTGCCATGCTAGCCCCGCGCACTGGTGATGACTCGCGTCTCGCGCGCTCGCCAGATCCCGCATGCGCGCGTGCTGGCCCGCGCTGGAGCCTGCCTGCTTCGCTGCTCACTGCGCGCTGCCGCTTCGATCGCGCATGCTGGCTTGCTTGCGTGCTGTGCTGCAGCTGCTGCTTCGCTGCTTTGCTGCTGGACCGGCCCCACACTGGCAACGTGCAAAGGCACCACATTCCCTGCTGTCTACGCTCACTTGGTGCTCTGCCCTGTTGACCTGCTACAGGGCGGTAGTACCGGTCAAAACCGGTACTACCGGTCCAGACCAAAAATAGCCCCAACGGTCAGTTTTTCTGGGCCCTCTATTTAATCTTTGCCCGTTTTCAGTTTAGTCAGCTCCTCTATTATCTATTAGGCTAAATTTTGTCCACACTTGCTCTAGATCTTGAAGCTTGCCTAATCTTTTCCCTCTGATGATTCTTTCCCATATTTGAGTGGAAGAGAGAGAGGAGATCTAGCCCCACGTTTTGACCTAACCGATTCATCTCTTTGTGAGTGCATCTTTGGGGATCTAGATTTTGGGGGATTTTGTGTCTCTCTTTGATTCCTCCTCTCTTGTTCCCCCAATAGCTTTAGTAGCTTTGTTGGAACTTGAGAGTGAGGGATTTGAGCATCTTTGTGGTGTTCTTGCCATTTGCATTTGTTGCATCGGTTTGAGTTCTCCTCGGAGTATTTGGTTTGAATTGCTCATTGGAGCTAGAGGGTTCTTGGAACCCTAGACAGCTTTGTGGCCTTGGTGGCATTTGTTGAGGCCTTTTGTGGCGTTTGATGGGAGCCTCCAATTAAGTTGTGGAGTTGTGCCCCAACCTTGTGAGAGGTTCCGGTTGCCACCGACAAGTGTAACGATACTGGAAGCGTGGATCGATCCCATTGGGGTGAGATTCACCGGAGAATAAGGGAGGACTTTTGTGGCGTTGGTGGTTTGATACCACCCCCTCTCCAAACGAGACGTACTCCATGTTGGGAGGAACTCGGTAAAATATCGGTGTCCCCGCGTGCCTCGGTTATCTCTATACCCGGGCTCTTTACTTATGCACTTTACACTGTGATAGCCTTCGTGCTTGAAGTAATATATATTTTGCTATCACTTTGTTGTTTGTATTGCTTAACATAAGTTGTTGGTGCACACAGGTAAACCTTAGTTGTTTCTAGGTTGTGCTTTACAAAGTAAACACTAGTTTTATTCCGCCTTTGTTGAGCCACTTTAGGAAAAGTTTTAATCGCCTATTCACCCCTCCCCTCTCTAGGCGACATCCGTATCCTTTCAAACTTAGCTATCTATGTTGACAGATAGTGTTAAAATGAATCCTAATTATGTAATTAGGAAAATTATTACTAGCTGTTTGAGGTATGTTAGTGGCTTCTCATGACTTAGTTATATTTGTGGTGCCTCCAAATAGGAGTGTGCACAATATAACTTAGGTAAGATGATTTGCTCCTTAAACAATTGAAGAGACTCATATGGAATTAATGCTTATGATGCTGGTCTGAAGCGTCTGTGGAATGAGGACAAATTTACTTGGAATTTAAAGTTGAAAGGCTAGCATAATTACTATTATTATGGTACAGTGCATCCTTGGATGATCTCTAGCCATGATCAGCTAATGTTAAACTGACTTTGCTTTCTGGATATATTGAGAAAGAATTGAGTTCCTGTGCATAAGGACACATAATTATAATGCATAATTGATTCCTGGATTAGCTTCTGGGAAGATGATAGAATTTTGTTGTGTTTGGATAACTTGTGAGCTAGCTAATATGTAAGAATCATTCTGGTGGCTTTAGCTATCCTTGGGCTGCTACTATGGTGCCTCCAACCTTGGAGAGTGCACAATAGTAGCCCATGTAGCATGACTTGCTACAGAGAATAACTACAGTGGTGTAGTTGATGTTGATATAAACAAGAGAGAAACTTAGCTTGTGATGCAAAAGGCTGAAGCTAATTTGGTGGCTAAAATGTAGGTTCTTTCTCTTGCATTGATCTTAGCTCTAGGATGATACTGGAGTAGCACTTCTACCTAGTCTGAGAGCTCTTTCTCTCCAACCTCATTCTCTAAACAATATGATAAGAACAGATACTAAAAATTGTCTTCATATATTAATAGAAATGGATATGTGCTTAATTTCTTGGCTCAGCCCATGATGCATAGGCTGAGGCTTTGATGATGCTTGGATAAATTAGTTATTGCTTGCTTGTGAAAATTATCCAGTGATGATCAGGTACTCCACTTGAGTACATATCTGAGGATTTTCTATCACCCCATCCGTTTTCTAGAATGCAATAGTAAGAACAGATATAAAGGCATGATCTTAGATGGATAACCTGTGGTTCTGAAGCTATGGTTGCTCTTGGGAAACTTGTTCTACTGATGTTGTTGATGACCTGGTAAGCTTGTGATTCAACTGCTGATACATCCCTCTTCTCCTAGTTCCTAACTTGATCTATTGGACTTGCTATGGTTTTCCTTCTGGTATACTTGCCCCTCCTAGCTCTTGGATGGATCCAGGGAGCAACCAGAGTTAGAGATGTGGTGAGATGGTGGAATAATCTGTATGGTTATTATCCAGTGGGTGGCTCTAATGATAGATAAGTATGTGTTCTTGGTATGCTCAGTGAAGTGTTCTTGATACACTTTACTACAGGGAGAGAGAGGTGTAGTTTCGGCTGGAATGGTTTGATATGTGAGAACAGCCCCTGGGAGTTCCCTTCTGCTACTTTTGTACTGTTATACTACTTAATGTGGTAGTGACAACACATGCCATGCATGTGTTGTGTGAGCTACTTGCCTGCTTCATCCATCATGTGGATCGGATCAAGTACACTAGATCTTTTGGTGGAATTACTGCTTTTCCTTTTACCTGTTACTTATTTGGTGAAACTTGTCCCACGCCTGTGATGCATAGACTGAGGCCCTTTTTGGAATAAGAACATATTGCACACTTTGGCCCCTTTTTATCAGTGACTCAATGATGAGTTTTGCAATGCACTTCATTGCCTAATCTGAGAGTATGATAACCCCACATACCCTTTGTTTTTTATTTCTAGAACTTTGTTTTCTTTTGAGTTGTTTTGCAGGTACAGAAGGATAAGCAGAAAAGGAAGTTCAAGAAATAATATAGGAAAATACTTTAGGTTTTCTTTTTTTATCAATCAATATAATTTCTTTTCTGTTTGAATATTGTGAAGACATTGTATTGTTGTATTTTATTTAATAAAACTACTTGTTTTCCTTTTCTTTTATGGTTTATTTGCAAAGACAATGTAATATTGTATAATATTAATAAAGTTAAATTTTCTTTCTACTTGTAATCTGGATTCTTGTAATATTAAAATCTTGTTTAAAAAAATATGAACTCCATTCTTATTATTGTTGTAATTCTTTTTCCTTTTGTATTTATATTTTAATTATCTTTTCTAATTGGATAACTGTAACCATTGTATCTTATTTATAAATAAGAGTTCACCTCTTATTTCCTAATACAATTCAGTTTCATTTATTATTTTATTTCAAATCCTTTTTGTATTCAAACTTATTAATTAAATATTCATATTTTGAATTGTCTTCCCCTCCAACACAAAAGTATAGTAGAGGTCATGTCGAAATCCATCGCACATGTCCTGATGTTTCCATCAGAACAAGAGAGACCTCAATTCCTCTATAGCTTCTTGTGTATTGCGCGAAAATTCCTCGGATTTTCTGATGCATGAATGCAATGAACACACCTGCGTCCCCTATAATTCTAGGTGCTAAACCTGGGATGTTACATTGAGATTGCCAACTTATACTTTGTCAAGCATATACTTAATCTTTGTTCACTTTAACCTTAATCACTTCAAGATGCTTATGATGGGGGCAATGAGGGCTGGAGGCTGACAAGTACCATAATTTTTGGAAGCTCTTTTTGAAACTTGAAATCCCTGCTTCCTTTATGAAAGGCCTTTCTTTCACCATTATTTGAGTCTCCACCTTATACCTTTAGGCATCAATAAGAGAGCATAGTTGTCATTCTGTGTGCAGTATCCGAAAGCTTATTGATTGATGCATATTGTGATATTATTTGTTCTTGTGCTACTTGTTTTTAGTCACCCTTGTGAACTTTGAAGGTGTCCTATGCATTTATTTGCTACTCTATGAGGGACAAGCTGATTGCCACTATGCTATGTTTTCTGTATGTAAAACAAACAAACGTTTTTTAATACATGTTATTTATGATCTTTGTTTGTAGCCTTTCATGTTACATGCATAGTTACTATGTCCTATTGTTAAAACTCCATCTTTCATGCACATGTTTAGAGTTCTTTGATCCCAGCTTTCAATGCTTGTAAATGGTTTGATCTTGGTTTTGATGGTGCATGTCACCTCAAAAATTATTCTTTTTATCACTTACCTACTCGAGGACGAGCAGGAGTTAAGCTTCGGATGCTTGATACGTCGGAAACGTATCTATAATTTTTGATGCTCCATGCTTGTTTAGTATCTACTTTGCTTTGCTCTGTCTACACTTTGAGGTATTTATATATTTTCTGGAACTAACCTATTAACAAGTTGCCACAGTGCCAGTTGCCTGTTTTCTTCTGTTTTTGGTTCCAGAAAGGCAGAAAATCATATTCTCAAAATTGGAGGGGACTAAAGCCAAAGTCAATATTTTACCGTGGCGGACACGAATCCAGAAGACGAGACGGAGAAGAAAATCAGGGCGGCCAAACCCCCTAGGCGTGGCTAGGGGTAGGCCCGTGCCTAGGCAGGGTGTGGCCCCCCTGGTCGCCTCCCGGTCTCGCCTCTTCGCCTATACGAAGCCCCCGCCACCATCGTCGTCCCTAGATCGGGGGATCTGAAGTTCTTCCTGGCACCCTGCCGGAGGGGAGATCATCACGGTGGCCTTTTTTGCGGTATGATGCGTGCGTAGTTCCACCTTGGACTATGGGTCCATGTAATAGCTAGATGGTTGTATCTCCTCCTTGTTCTTTCATTTATAGATCTTGTGAGCTCCGTTCATGATAAAGATCTAATCTATTTGTAATCATGCATGTTGTGTTTGTGGGGATCCGATGGATATCGAGATTACTATGTCAGATTGATTAATGGTTTTGTCTTTATGATTCTATCATGTCTGTGTTGTTTGTGATCTTGCATGCTCTCCGTTGTTAGTAGCTATCTTGGCCGAGTAGTTGCTAGTGACTCCAAGAGGGGGTATTTATGCTCGATAGTGGGTTCAAGCCTCTAGTTTCCAAGGGAAGTGACAGAAATCTCTTCGATTGTAGATGTGCTGTTGCTACTAGGGAGAAAACAATGGTCTCTTGTTCATGGAACAAGTGGATTGTTTACCTTACACACTTTGCTTAAATGTAACACCCTCAGAATCAGACCTATGCAAGTTTCAGCGCTTCCCGCCAAACCCGCATAGAAACGATTCAAAGGTGCCCACCAGGCACTTTCGTGCGGGTGGAAAACGAAGTAATAACATTACACAACAGTCCTCGATGGGACCCACAGAACAGATATATATACAACACGACTCCATGAGTCAAGAATACAGATATACAATGCAAGATCCAAATCACCTTGAAAATGATACCGCGTCCGACTACGGACAAGATGCAAATGGGGCTAAGAGCCCTGAAGAATAACCAATGGCGTCCATAACCCTGCCCAGGCCAAGCCGGAAGGGTAACCCTGCTAACGACGTCGATCTCAAAACCTGCTTAAACAAAAGGGGTGCCGACAAAGGGCAAAGGAAAAAGAGGAGCGTCAGTACTGAGGCCAGTACACGGCGAGACTAGAATTCGGCGGTCCTCGCCTACATAGGTATGGTGGACTGAAGCGGCAGCGGCAGCATGCACTAAACAACCTATAGAGACTCGACACAACTGGCGGCAATCAGAGAGGGTTAAGAAGGACCTATCCAGAACCAACCTGATACTACCATCAAACAAACCCATCCTGGCGTTTCCCCCTCGAGACCAAACGAGGAAGTCAACCGAGAAACTCACACAGTTGGCAGTTTTATTAATTCAGTTATCGTTACAGTAGTTACTAGTCAAGTATAGATAACCATCCGGATAAAATAAGCAGTGGGCACTTTTATTTAACCGTTCCATTGTAGTTGCAACACTTACTAGTCAGATACAATTAGCATGAGATAACCCGAAAACCCAGCAGTTATTGGTACTTTTATTTAGCCATTCCGTTGTAGTTGCAATACTTACTAGTCAGATACAATTGTCGCAAGCGACAAACCAAACAAGCAATTGTGGGCAGTTTTATGTAGCCATTCCGTTATAGTGAAGCTGATTACTAGTCATTGTAAAGTCAAATTTATAGCACTACTTTAGTTATAGTTGTCTATGATCGAGATACTGTGCTCCAAGTCATCCATAACCGCGGACACGGCTTTCAGAAAGTTTTACCCGGCCGGGGTGCACCAATAGCAACACACACTCGATCAACCTCGGAAAAACCAAATCAAAACCCAACGAGGCCTTCACGACAAAGCAATCACAGGATTCAGAAGTATTTCAGGGGGCCACCCCTTGGAGTACACCCGCAACGAAGTTAGCTGACTCCGAGACGGACCCGAGGTTTGGGTGGACGGCTGTGAACGACTGGGAACCAAAAACTGGGCTTGTCGACACCGCGAAAACGTGTCCCGATCCTAAACAGTACAGTGTGCTCCTCGCACAATCGTAAATAAAGCAGTAGCATGGCATAAGTACAGGATAGTAAATAAAACCTCAAACTAGTTTGTGGCCCCAAGAAATAAGACTAAATCAAGCTCTAGCTCAGGGGGGTCCCATAATCCTCCCGGATGTGGATAGCGCGATAAATCAAGGAACAGGTATCAAGCACTCGGGGTCCTACGGGACACAAGTGGACGGTTAACAACCAAATAACATCTATTGCCCACCTGTGCCTCTGCTTACTTACTTCAATTTTAGTTGTTAAACAGGAATTAAAGTGAACGATAAGTAAAGCCATGATCATCTCCAACATCAACATGCGGCAAAGCACCAACAACTGTGGCAATTGACGCCACGCAACAGCACTTGAGCAAGCGACTACGACGCGCAAGTCCATCTATCTACCAAACAACAGGTAATAGGAGGTGTCCAAGGCAGTATAAGGCTGCACGGGATATCACGGGTACGAAAACTAGAGCATCGCAACACAGATAGCAATAGATCAACAGGAGGGAATAAATGCTATAAAAGTAAGATAGGTAGAAAGGGGGAGATGCTCGCCTGAAAACATTGTCGAAGGTTCAACCGAAGATCGGGGCGAAGCTCACATCAACTCAACGGCCTTTTCCGCGAAGAAGCAAAACACTAGAATAACACCGGATGCACTATTTAATACTACGGCAAAAGATCGGGCATGATGCATGAATGATGTATAACATGGCAAAGGTGCGATGCAATTAGGTCAGTATTAAGTGGAACCGGGGTCCCGACAATTAATTAAATGGTCCAAGTTGTTTAGATACCCCGCAATTTAAATGTTGTCTTAACAAGGCAAGATAAGTTACCGGTTCGCTACACAATTTAAATGAGGCCAATATAAGACTAGATTTGCCCGCATATGGGCCCCATATTTAATTATGAGATGAATCGGCATAAGGCCCCCAAACCACACAAACATGCATGCGAGATAATGATTATTATGCAACAGGTTTTATATTTAGCATTTATAAAATAGGGGCTCGGGAAAAGGTTCACACATTGGGTTCGGCGAACTTGGGCTCCGGGGGTTCGAGGTCGGTCTCAGGGTTCAGGGTTCGACGGGATCGGTCTCGGCAGAACATTCTCGAGCAACGGGTAGATCTTGTCGTATCCGGGGTCTTCGGGTCATGTCGTCGGTCATGTCGTTCGGAATGAAGTACTTGTCGCATCGGGGTCTCGGTGTCCTCGGATCCGGTTGAAGATCTCGGCGTTCGGCAACTTCGAAGTAGACCTTGGAGTTCCGCGATGATCTTGTCGATTCCCTGTCGAAGGCCTTGGCGCTTCGGATCGGTCTTCGGTTCGGGGCCTTAGGGTCTTGGGGTTCGCGTCCGTGTGGCGATCTTGTCGTTCCTTGTAGGCGTCCTCGGTGCCGGGGGAGATCTTGGGGTTCTAACTTGTTCGTCGTTGACGGACTTGGTTCGTCGTCGGGTCTCGTCGGGATCAGTCTTGGGGTCCGGTGCCGATCTTCGGGTACCGCAGGCTCTCGAAGGGGAAGATCTTATCGACCGGGCGGCTTCGGGGCGATCTTACCTAGAGCCTCTTGTTGTTGCACCGTTCTCGTCTGTGCCTTGTTTGCGTTCGACGAGGAGCCATCAAGGAGAGGCCCGACGGCGAGGGCGAAGACGCGCAGGGTCCGGGCGACGGGAGCCTCCGGCGCCGGCGAGGTGAGGCCGGAGGCGGACTCGGAGGCGCGTAGGAGGCCACGCGGACGGGTCGGCCTGGCGAGGCGAGGCCGCGGTGGTCGAGGACGGGCAGCGGCGGGCGGAGGATGGCGGGAAGAGGCGTGGGGGCTGCGAGTCGCGGGTGGCGGACGGCGGTCGACGGTGACATGGCGTGCTCGGCCGCGCCGACAGAGGAGGCGACGGGGAGGAGCTGGCGGGCCGGGAGGAGGCGGCTTGGCCGGTGCGGGGCGCGGCCGGGAGGAGACCGGCGGGCGGCGGCGGGCAGGGTCCCGCGGCGGCGCGGCCGGGGCTCTGCAGGAGGAGAGGGCCGGCGGGGAGCCCGCAGGCGGCCGGCGGGGCGACGGGGGCGCGGGGCCGGCTCGGGTGGCAAGGGCGGCCGCGAAGGGAGAGGGAGGAGGAGAGGAGGAGGGGAGCCGGCGAGCGGCGGCGCTGGAGGGTGGCGGGCGGAGGCGGCTGCCGGAGTGGAGGAAGAAGGAGAGAGGCGGAGGGAAGGGGAGAGGGGAGGCAGACGCGGGAGGAAGGAGGGAGGTGGGTGAGAGCGCGCCGGGGAGGAGAGGCCGGCGGGCGGCGGAGGGAGAGGAGGCGGCGCCGGCGAGCTCGGGGGGCACGACACGTTGGGGAAGGAGGGAACGGGGACGGGGATCAGAGGAGGGAGGAGGCAGCGGGAGGTGGGGGACGGGGTGGGGTGTGGACAGGGGGCGCGTGGGGCAGGGGGACAGCTGGTGGTAGGGCCCAGGCGCGGGGTCGGTTGGGGAGAGGGTGGACCAGGTCCAGGTGGGGTGAGGGACAGGCAGGTGGGCCTGGGGCGTGGGGCTGTGGTGGGGGTGAGGGATCGGTTGGGGGAGAGAGGAGAGAGAGGGTAGCAGGGTGGGACCGGAGTGTAAGTGAGAGGGGGGGCAGGCGGGTAGATGGAGGATAGGTGAGAGAGAGAGGGGGGAGCTGGTGGATTGATGATGTGGCGGGGTGGGTAGGAAATTGGGGGAGGGGTGAGGTGGCACGCTGCGGTTGGTGGGTAGATTGGGACTAGGTAGATATAGGATTTAGAGTTTAGGTTTTATTAATTTTCTAAATATGTGTTTGTTTTGTTTTGTTTATTTTAAAACAAGGCTACTTTGCAATTAGTTTTTAGGTAAATAAAATATCCGATACGATCGGGGTTTTGCATTTGAAACAAAGAGGGGTATTTGTACAAAGCAAAACTCGGCTTTTCGAAATAGTGCAGACAAACAATGCATGATGATGACGATGCAATGCACAAAAACAACGCGATTTTCTAGTAGTGGTTTTGCGGGATGCCACATTAAAGCAGTTATGTGTTGCTTGCAACTTAATACTGGAGGGGGTTTGGATGATAACCTGAAGGTGGACTTCTAGTAATAGATGCAGTTGGATGGCGGTCTATGTATCTTGTTGTATTATCCAATCAAATCTCATAGGATCTTTTTGTCTAGTATTGCATTGTTATGCTTTGCTCAGTTCCTGTCAATTGCCCTGCTGTAATTTGTTTACCCTTCATGCCATGTTATTTATCTAAGGAGAGCACCTCTAGTGAACTATGGACCCCGGTCTAATCTTTACCATTGATACATCTTCCACTGCTACTTGTTTACTTGCCGCAAACCATTACCTTCCACACCATATGTTTAATCCTTTGTTACAACAAATTGGTGAGCTTGACAACCTCACTGATTCGTTGGGGGAAAAGTCTTGAGTTTGTGTTGTGCAGGTGTCCGTGTTGCTTGCAACACCTGTGTGACGTTTCCTTCCTCCTACTGGTTCGATAACCTCGGTTTCTTACTGAAGAAAAACGTGCTGATGTGCTGCTTCACACCTTCCTCTTGGAGTTCCCAACAGGTCACACGTTAGCCATCAAGTTGAAACGTGCTCACGCAATTTCTCATAAAATAATAAGAGTACATGTGGCTTCCAAATAAAATGAGAAAATGCAAGTGCTGCAGTGCAAGATAAAAAAAGTGAACCTTGAATGTTTTGTTACTTCTACACATGTTATATTGTTTTGCATGAGCATACTTTTATCCATTATATACATGCATTATTTTCCTAATAGTTTTAGAGCTTAAGAAACACAATTTTTGCTAAATTGGAAGTTCAATCGTATGTAGATTCCGGCTTCCCTTTTCTAGGCAGTGAGGTTAGGGTCTTATTGCCCATTGTTCGCTACGGCAGCATGCACGTTCTTGGGCCGAGCTATAGAGGAGGCGGTGGCGTCTTATCCCCCAACAACCACCACCCCTCCTCCCCCCACACACACTCACATCACCGTACAAGACTGGTAAAATGAGTAAATAAATTTCAACATTAATTATCTATTACACTCTTAGATTTGAAGTAGACTCATAATATATGCATCTTTGTGATCTTGCAAATTGCTTCAACATGTGTATAACTAGCCTGTATATTCCTTGTCTGCATGGATAGAGTATTCTTGCATTGGTAGAGTAATGTGAGGCTTTCAAGATCTGATCTTCTATGCAACTGTTTATAGGTGGTTGGATCAAGTCGGTGCTTTGGAAAATGAGCTGCTAGTGAGGATTAAGTAGTAATGACTCAACATAAACTCCCTGGCAACATCATCGGATAGTATATGCGGCTCATCGACTCGGGCCATTTCAGTGTCACTATGACGCTGCTTGGGCCGCGGCCTAATTTGGTGTGATGTTTTAGCCCTTGCAATGTCCAGTAGTTGTTTAGTAATATCATTCTTGTAATGCTTAATCTGTTGGACTTTTTACCTCAAATTTTCCTTATTTTCAAGATATTTTATCCCTTGTCTAGTCCTAGGATCCTCCATTTTAAGAAAGTATGCTACATTTTACTGCAGTTCGGCGCGAGAAGGGGCTCTTCTCCACTTCAAGACGCATATACCTAGCAGAAGGAACAACCTTCGTGCGCGAAAGAGACAAAAGAAGGAGGGGGTAAGCGTAAAAGGAGCGAGGGGGACAGTAAGCCTAAAGGCGCGGCCATCAGAAGAGAGGGATATCGGATCCAGGAGAGTAGCTGGGGAGTGGTTGAGCAGAGGATACTGTTAAAACAATCTTGTAATGGATCTAGTCTAGATTTATCAGTAGCACTGTACTTTACCTTTCTTAGATCAAAACAGAGAGAGAGAGAAGGATAGGGGAACTACCTGCTCCCTGGCTCGACAGACATGAGCCAGAGGGGATGCCCGAGCTGGTGCCAGAGCTGGAGCCTCCGTCGTTGGCCATGGGTGATAGGGGGAGAGTGTGGCGGCGGTGGTGCTTCCCGTCGGCGCAGCGCTAGGCCTAGATCGGATTGGCTTGTAGGTGGGGCGGCTAGGGCACGGCTAACCTCGTGAGGTGTGCTGCCGGCCCCCACCTCTTTATACAGCGCTGGCGACAGGGGCCCACCCACCAGATGAGGTGGGGCGCCCCCGATCAGGGCGCGGATAAGGGACTCCGTTCGGCTCGAACGGGGAGAGATCTATCTAACATTCTCCCCCTTGATCTCGACTTTACTTTTGACTTTGTACTTTACTTATTTCATCACAGAACGATACATAGAGCATGTTTCATCGTCTCATCTCAATTGCCGATAGAATCAGACAGCCACTATATACCTTCATGTTTTGAAACAAATCCTGTTACTTTTGGGCCTCTGTAGTCCAGGAGTCATAGGCTTCCCGTTAAACCCATGCCGGCTATGTGTTCCCTGAACACATTGGGTGGTAATCCTTTCGTTAGCGGATCCGCAAGCATATCCTTTGTCCTTATATGCTCGAGTCTTATAGTTTGATCCTGGACTTTGTCCTTCACAACATAATACTTTATATCTATAGACTTTGTAGCATTACTCGACTTGTTGTTGTGAGCATAGAATACTGCGGGCTCGTTGTCACAGTACATATTTAGTGGCCTGCTGATGCAGTCAACCACTTTCAAGTCGGATAAGAATTTCTTTAACCATAACGCCTGTCCCATGGCCTCATAACATGCTATAAATTCTGCATACATCGTAGATGATGCAACTATCGACTGTTTGGCGCTTCTCCATGAAATAGCACCTCCTGCGAGAGTAAAGACATACCCTGTCGTGGACTTTCGGTCGTCTTTATCTCCCGCAAAATCCGCATCTGAATACCCTTTTATCTCTAGGGAATCAGATCTTCTATATGTTAGCATGAGGCCTTTTGTGCCTTGCACATAACGCAAAGCTTTCTTTACCATCTTCCAGTGCTCTATGCCTAGATTCTCTTGATATCTACCGAGTACCCCGGTGATAAATGCTAAGTCAGGGCGAGTGCACACTTGTGCATACTGTAAGCTTCCAATAGCCGAAGCGTATGGTACTGACTTCATTTGATCGATCTCATATTGATTCTTTGGACATTGGGATTTCTTAAAACTATCGCCCTTGACTATGGGAGCAGGTGTTAAATTACTCGCATGCATATTGTATTTCTTTAAAATCTTTTCACAATACGCTTTCTGTGACAGTCCTAACACTCCATTCTTTCTATCTCGGTGAATTTCTATGCCCAAAACATAAGAAGCTTCATCAAGGTCTTTCATGTCAAAATTTGATGACAAGAACTTCTTTGTCTCTAGTAGTAGACTAACATCACTGCTGGCAAGCAGAATGTCATCCACATACAGAATTAGGAAAATATATTTCCCACTTTTGAACTTTGCATAAATGCAGTTGTCCTCAACATTTTCTTTGAATCCAAATCTTTTAATGGTATCATTAAACTTTAAATACCACTGCCTAGAGTCTTGCTTTAACCCATAAATGGATTTCTTTAGGCGGCATCCCACATGTTCCTTCCCCTCCAAGAAAAAACCCTTGGGTTGTTTCATGTAAACATTTTCTTCTAAATCTCCATTTAGAAATGCCTTCTTAACATCCATTTGATGCAACTCTAAATCAAAATGTGCAACTAGTGCCATGATGATTCTGAAGGAGTCCTTACATGAGACCGGAGAAAAAGTCTCATTGTAATCTACGCCTTCTCTTTGCGTAAATCCTAGCTTTGTACTTTTCTACATTTCCATTGGAGTCATACTTTGTTTTGTAGACCCATTTGCATCCTACTGTTTTGGATCCTTTAGGAATTTCCTCTAAGTCCCAAACATTGTTGGAACTCATTGATTTCATTTCATCTTCCATTGCGTCCACCCACTTGGCTGAGTGAGGGCTACTCATGGCTTCTTCATATGAGGTAGGATCGCCCTCCATATGAACTACATTGTAGATTTTGTAAATTTCTTTGGAAATGGCTGGTCTTCGTTCTCTTTTAGACCTTCTGAGTTCATCAGACTCTTGCTCATTTCTTGCCTCTGGTTCAGGCACATTTACAGTAGGTGGCTGTTCTGGCTCCCTTTCGTGCTCAACAGTGGGTTCAGGTGGCTCCTGATGGACAGGTTCCGAACTTTCGCCCATTGTTGTCACGTGTGGAGTCACAACAGGTGCCGGCACCACAACCTCAGGGGTTGTAGTTGGTGGCACAACAGGTAGCGAGAAAAATGGCTCCTGAGTCATCGGATTAGGTGCATGCACCCTCTTATCCTCAAGATCAATCTTCCTAGCTACCGTGCTCCCCCTCATCAATTCGTCCCCCAAGAATACTGCATGTCTCGTTTCTATAAACTTTGTGTATCTGTCGGGACAGTAGAAACGATAGCCTTTTGACTTATCTGGATAGCCAATAAAGTGGCAAGATACTATTTTGGGGTCTAACTTTGCAATGTTTGGATTGAAAACTTTTGCCTCAGCTGGGCTCCCCCAGACCCTCAAGTGGTGCAGAGAGGGGACTCTGCCTGTCCACAATTCATACGGTGTTTTGGGCACCGACTTACTTGGTACTCTATTGAGAATGTGAATGGCGGTTTTAAGCGCCTCCATCCACAATCCCAATGGTAGTGTGGAATAGCTCATCATGTTGCGTACCATATTCCTAAGGGTACGGTTACGCCTTTCAGCTACTCTGTTTTGCTGAGGTTCGCCCGGCATAGAATACTGGGTGACTATTCCATTTTCTTGCAGGAACCTTGCAAAGGGTCCTGGTACTTGACCATATGGAGTATGCCGACCCTAGTACTCCCCCCCCCACGATCGGACCGAACTATTTTAATTCTTTTATCATGCTGATTTTCTACTTCAGCTTTGAAAATTTTAAATTTATCCAATGCTTCAGATCTTTCTTTAATTGGATAAATATAACCATACCGGGAGTGATCATCCGTGAATGTTATGAATGAATCATAGCCATCCACACTTTTCACCGGAAACGGTACACAAATATCCGTGTGGATTATTTCGAGTGTAGCTATGCTTCGGTTTGCACCCTTTTTAATTTGTTTGACATACTTTCCTTTAATGCAATCTATGCATTGTTCTATGTCTGAGAACTCTAACGGAGGAAGAATGTCATTTTTAACGAGGCTTTCTATTCTTCCCCTCGAAATATGTCCTAGTCTGTAGTGTCGTAACTTCGATGAGTCAAGAGTTTGCTTTCTTTTCTTTTGTTCTTTGTTCGACAAGGGAACTTTTTCATTCACATCACACACAGAAAATACTTTCTCATGCAAATATAATAAATATAACTTGTCATGTAAGGTAGCAACACCCACACAAATATCTTTTAACCAAATGGCACATTTGCCATTTCCAAAATAACACTCATAAGAATCTTTGTCCAAGCACGACACACTTATTAAATTTCTATGAATTGAAGGAACAAAAAGAACATCCTTAAGCAAAAGAGAAGAGCCATCAGCCAGCTCCAGAGGGATGTCACCAATGGCCTCCACTTCTGCTTCAATCCCATTCGCCACTTCAAAGAGTCTTTCTCTTTTTGGCAAAATCCTTGTCGAATGGAAACCCTGTAAAGAGTTGGCAACATGAACAGTTGCACCAGAATCAATCCACCAAGTAGATCTAGAAAACTTTTCATACAGAGATTCATTAACAAAAGAGACTATATCTTTACCGTTTTTGGCCATGATGTACTTTAGCCAAACTGGACAATCCTTCTTGTAGTGGCCAACCTTCTTACAGTGGTGGCACTGGTCTTTTTCCCTAGGGGTGGACTGCTGGTGCTGGTACTGGTGCTGCATTGGGCCCTTGCCATGTGGCTTGGAAGGTGAGCCACCATGGTTACCGTTTGTGAAGCTTCTCTTCCTATTGTCCTTCACGAAGTTCAAGGAACCACCGTGAAGGGCCTTCAGCCTTTCCTCCTCTTGGGAGCACATCCCAATGGTCTTTTCTATGTCCCACTTTTCAGGGGACATGTTATAGTTTATTACAAAATTCTCGAATGGCTGTGGAAGAGAGGCCATCACCAGGTGCACCAAGAGTGCAGGCTTTAGCTCGAGGTCCTCATCCATGGGCTTCATCTTGGCTGCCATGTTTGACATCCTCAAGATGTGCTCTCTTATTCCGTGTGGCCCTCCCGTGTACTTTTCAGTCACCAGCTGTTTTAACAGCTGGGTCGCATACATCTTTGAAGATCCAGTAAACTGGCTCTTTATCTTGGCAAGGTATTCGCCCACGGTGGCACACTCTCCAATTGAGCCCACTATGGCGTTCTCAATTGTGTTTTTTACAAAAGCCAAACATTTCTTGTTGGCGTTCACTCACTTTTGATTATCAATCGAGTAGGACATCTCTAATGGAGCATGGTCCCTCTTCCTTTTCTCAAACGCAGCACTTTCCTCAGCATCTCCCCTGACAGGGTCAGCAGGCTTGACTGGTTGCTTGGTGTCAACCACCCAATCCACTTCGGCGCATACAAACGCCATATCAACCTTTTTCCTCCATTCGGAGTAGTTGTCCCCCCTTAGCAGCGGGATGTCCTTCAAACAGCTCATGAGGTTGAGACCTCCTGAAAATCACAAAAGATGTGAGATCACCAAAGAAAACAACTATATGCATTAATTCAACGTTGGTATAAATTATGCATGCAATTGTTTGTGCTATTTAAAATTACATCACCGTTGGGTAGAAATAAAGTTAAATGCACCTTTAATACTCAATGAAAACGATCATGGTCATGTTTATTAATAACGTTGGTCAATTAATAACATGAGACACAATCATCTTTAATTACTTTGTCACATATTTATAACAAAATTTAAACAAAATTTATTGCATTATTGCAATTTAAATCATCTAATTGCAGCGGAAACATTTATAATAACTTTCATAAACTTTAAAATTTACAGAAAAAATTCTGCCTCTTTCAAATTCTCTGAAATAAAAGACTAGGAAAAAACTATGCAAATAACTATCCAAAACTTGATGAAAAACATCAAAAAAGGATTTCTGTAAATAGGAAAAACTAAAAAAAACTGTGTTGTGCGCCCTACTGGGCCTTCTCTGTGGGCAGCGGGTAGCGGCCCAAGGCGGCCCGCTCTGGCCCACCGCCAGCCGCAGCCTGCCCGCGTGCCCGCTAGCCCGTGCCGGCCCACCTAGCCCAGCCAGCGCCCGCTAGCGACCGGCCGCTCAATCCTGGCCGTCCATCTGCGGTCGCCCTAGATCCGACAGCCGCGCGCTCCTTTAGGCCGCATAAAAACGCCCCGCACCGACCCCCCTGAAACCCTAATCTCATTTTCCCCCTTTCCTCCCGCGAGCCCTCCCTCTGGCGGCGGCTGTCCCACGCGAGGCCGAGGCGAGGCGGCCCCCTCGGGCGCCCCTCCCTCTCCCTTGGCTCCGGCGGCGCACGCGCGCGAGTCGGGCGAGGCGAGGTGGCCGCGACGGCGCGCCCCTCCCTCTGCCTTGGCTCCGGCGGCGCACGCGCGCGAGTCGGGCGAGGCGAGGTGGCCGCAACGGCGCGCCCCTCCCTCTGCCCCACGGGGCCGCGAGCTCCCCTCCGCAGCTGCTTTGAGCGAGGCGAGGCGGTGCCGCCCGGCACGCCGCCGGTCCCCTCCCTCCCCCAGTGCGCAAGCTCCTCCCTTTCCCCCTTCTTGCTCTCTGTCCTAGCCACTTCCCCACCCCGCAAAAAGAGAGATGGTTGGTGGAGGACGCACGGCACCCCCCTGCCCCCCTTGGCAATGGTGTGTCCACCCGAGGGTGGGCACACCACTGTCAAGCGGCGCAGCGGCGACGCCCATGGCCGGCAACGGCCGGTGAACCCTTTTTATTTTGGCTTGATTTTTCTCTATTAAGTAGGGGCTTTGGGGATTTGGAGCTTTTCCTTGCAGGATCTGGGAGAAAAAGGTGGGATCTTGATTCTTTGTTTCGGTTCTGGGTGGGATCTAGGATAGAACTTGGGTTAGCATGCGGGATCTAGGGTTCTTTTGGGGTTTCTTTTCTTTCTTTCTCTTTGCCCCAGAGGGGTTTGTTCTTCTTCTAGATGTCTCCACTATGGATGCCCATCTGGATCGAGAGGAACGGCACGGCCATAGGGCAGGCGCACTTTACATCTAGGTCTTTTCCTTTTCTACTTTTGCACCGAAAAATCTAGCAACTAAATGCGCTCTGATACCATTGTTAAAACAATCTTGTAATGGATCTAGTCTAGATTTATCAGTAGCACTGTATTTTACCTTTCTTAGATCGAAAGAGAGAGAGAGAGAAGGATAGGGGAACTACCTGCTCCCTGGCTCGACAGACATGAGCCAGAGGGGATTCCCGAGCTGGTGCCGGAGCTGGAGCCTCCGTCGTTGGCCATGGGTGATAGGGGGGAAAGTGTGGCGGCGGTGGTGCTTCCCGTCGGCGCAGCGCTAGGCCTAGATTGGATTGGCTTGTAGGTGGGGCGGCTAGGGCACGGCTAACCTCGTGAGGCGTGCTGCCGGCCCCCCACCTCTTTATATAGCGCTGGCGACAGGGGCCCACCCACCAGATGAGGTGGGGCGCCCCCGATTAGGGCGCGGATAAGGAACTCCGTTCGGCCGTTGGGCTCGAACGGGGAGAGATCTATCTAACAGATACATGCCGAAGGAATCGAACCACGAAGGAGGATGATGAAGACCTAGATCTCGGTCTAACTCCCCCCTTTTCTCCCAGATCCCTAATCTCCTGCTTGATGGGTTGTCCGTGTCAATTAGCAGAACAACCCTAAGGATCGCCAATACAGTGATTAC
Organism: Avena atlantica; assembly: GCA_910589765.1. Taxonomy (NCBI): domain Eukaryota; kingdom Viridiplantae; phylum Streptophyta; class Magnoliopsida; order Poales; family Poaceae; genus Avena; species Avena atlantica. The sequence goes on along the minus strand of OU342733.1, from coordinate 535,632,752 downwards.
GTTCGGAACTTTAATCCTTGTTCTCCCTTATGCTGTATTCTGTAGTTGTGCGTGTTACTCGAAGTTGATCTGTGAGTGGGTCTGTCTTGAGGATTTGGGTCTGTGTTGCGGATTTATTAGTTTCTTTGCTCGATCTCTTCCTATCTTCTCTTGCTCGTTCTTTGCCTTTGACCTGTGCGCAATAGTTGAGGTGCCTTTATTTCTCTTTTCTTTGTATGAAATTCAACTCATGTTTGTGAGGCTAAGTAGTGCTCCAAGAGGATACTTAATTCCATAAGAACAACAACGACACTACTATAGTATTGAACGATGAATGCTCTAGGTTGGAATGGTAATAGAGGCTTTTTAGTAATTGTTGATCTTCTGCTGTGAATGTCCAGAAAAGAGGAACGACTTTTTTTAATTCATCTTTCCCTGTTTAGTCAGCTTTACTAGTACTTTCTTCTTTATAAAAGAAAGTTCAGAATTTTTTATTCTTTCATTAGAAACAAACCAGGAAGAAACAAAGCAATGAACAAATCACATTCCCCTAAAAAAATGAACAAATCACATTGGAAGGAAAATTGGTGGATCCATCAACACATGAGAGAAAATGAGGTGTACAGACGCTGACGCTGGTGATGGAGTCTAGATCTGCTGATTAATAGGTGCTTTTGGTTGGACTTAAATCTGAATTTTGAATTTTGGCTTATAAATAATAAAATTGGGTTTTTGACTTTTAGCTTTTTTTTTGCGGGAGATAGTTGCTTTTGACTTTTAGCTGGAGAGATAGTCGTTTGATGGTATAAGTCAATAGACTAAATCAAAAGCACCCATTTGAATTTTTTTATGCCTTATGATCCACAAGTTAAAAGTTAAAATTTGAGCCCAACCAAGCACCCCCTAATTGGGGATGGGCTGGTACTCACGGTAGGCTGATTATCCCAGATTGCTCATCGAGGCTCGTTACCTAACACCCTTAGATATTCTAGAAACAAAAAACCTAACACCTTCGGTAGTCGAGTAGTGAGCTGATCGATTCTCCAAGCTATGCTTGCTGCCTGTCGATGGTACCAAACTACCACCTTTCCTCGAGTGCAATTTGAGCAGATGCGTCTGAGCGATGGCGCCTGGTTCGCTTCCCTTTGGCAAAACCGCTAGTTGCTGTTAATTGCTGTAAGGCTTATTTTATTTTTGGACTGTGCTGATGCGCGCCGTCGTACACATGTCCATCCGTGCGGCGGCCGTATTTGTACACGCGTTGTGTTTGTTTTTTACTTTTAACCGGATGTCCTTCCATGCACATCATATATGCAATTAAAAAAAAGCTACATGATGCCGTCCTGCATGCCTATGCATAAAGCTGCATGCAAAGCATCTAAATGCTAGCTAGTACAAAGCATCTTTCATATGGCATAAGACTATAGCTTATTCGATTTCTCAACTAAAATTTCATAATGCCCCGTTTAGCTAGCATAAAACAGAGCATAGCTGCCACTTGCCAGATAGTATACTTGACTGGCTAAATAATTGTACTTATTGCCAGAATAGTTAAACTTGATTGCCTAATTTATTAAACTTAAATGCCATAATTGTTAGACTTGATTGCCTGATTATTAAACTTGATTGCCAAAATAGTTAAACTGGATTGACAGAAAAATTACTCTAATAAGATATGCTTACCGGCTCACCCGAGCATAGTTGCCAGATAAGCAAAATTTGATTACCATATTTAAATAAAATAGGATCATTAGTTAATTACTATATAGCTGCCAGGTTAATTTTATCTAATTGCCATATTCATAGTGCCTGATTGCCAGGTTAAATCTCCGTCCGGAGAAAAGACAGAGAACGAATGAGTGGTCCAGAGCAATTCATAAGAGTATAAGGTTGGTTAAAAAAAATATGTATACAAAGTCGCCCGGCCGTCCGGCCACCGCGATCGTGACGTGCGTCTTCATATGGTGCACCCGTCGCACGGTACTTATGTGGTACGGCGCTGCATGTTAGATTTTTACTTTATTTTTACGTGTTGCAGTAAGGCATATAGGCGGCCGGAGAAGAGTTGGTATTGTTGAGGCCATGCCTTCCCACACTTTGCGCCCAATGAATGGTGCACCTCCAAGGGTTCTTTTTTTAATCTTTTCCAAACGCAACTAAAGCTTTTCGAGGTCAATAGACACCGCCACCGTCTTCTTCTCCTTCGTCCCTCATGTCGCCCGGGGCCGCCTAGTCCCCGCCACCTCGTCCATCCATACTCTACACACCGTGCCCAGTGTCCTTCACCCCCGTCGCCGCCGTCGATCTTCCCCCACGCTGTGCCGTATGTTGGATCAGCCCCTGCCGTCGAGTTCCTTTCGACGACCGCGACGAACAAAGATACCTAAGCTGCCTAGCACACACTTGAATCAAAACAGCTGGCTCGACTCAACGCACGAGAAGAAATTCTGATGGCTCCAGGACCTGCTTGACTTGTACTGAATTTCACGGTTATGTCTTACAAGAGTACGTACAAGGATATAAATACTCGGCAAGACGTCGCAGCACCAATACTAGTCGGTGGTGGTATACTACTCCTAATCAATCAGCTATACGAAACCAACTCGCACACGTTCGTGACTAGCATGCACGCGGACGCCCGGCCGTGTCCGGTCGTGATTATTATCGCTAACAATTACCCTCCTAAACACGATCTGCCGGTCTTCGGCCGGTCGTGATTATTATCGCTAACAATCACCCTTCTAAGCACGATCTGCCGGTCTTCACAGCTTGCACATCGATCCTTTCTCGCATCTCCCGAACTTCACTCGTTTCAAAAATTTAGTTAGGATATCTGCAAGTTGATCATCGGTGCATTTTCAGTACTTGTCAACCTCTTGGTATTTCCGCTCACTCGTGGTACATTAGTTCCTCGTTTCACCTGCGTGCAGATTTGGATTATCCGACTCTAGGTATAGATTGTTTAAGACGGTCTTCTCATTCCTAATGTGCAAAAAAGATCCATCTCAGGATAGGCTCCTTGTTCTGTTCAAGGCTGCTTGTTCCATCAACTCAAGGCTGCTTGTTCTGTTCAATTTTTTGTGTGAAAGTTCTGAATTTGCAGGAGTCATTTCACTGATATATATATATATATATATATATATATATATATATTATTATATGTCTTCAGATCCCTAGTGGTCTGTTAGCAGCTACTACTGTAAGTGAGATGGAGAGATAAATATTGGTGGTTCTTGTAGAAAATTATTAGCAGCTTCAAAGGATTTTTACGAACTTGTACATGCACGCAAAGATGGTGGCAGATTTTCAAATGTTATGTGATTATGTCCATGGCCAATTAATGAAAAGATCAATGGAAAGCCTACTTCAGAGATTGGCAGTATCCATATTGGTAGAAGATGTGATGAGACCATGATGCATTCGGGAGGGGATCAATTGATCAAGAAAGAAAATAGAGAGATTGGTTCCACTGGCATGAAGCCTCATTTACAGTACATGTTCCAGAACAAGGGCTACGTGTATGCTTCCCTTGTTGCTGTAACAAACTTACTTTACATTTCTTGACAAGCTGCGCAGAATTCATGGCTTTCCACCAACGTCCAAAACCCTCATGTGAGCGGACTGTGCCTGTTTGTGGTGTATATCGCAATCCGACTTGGTTCACTGAGCCTTGGCCTTTAAACAATGGAGTCTCTGTTTTCCTTTTTACTCGCCACTCTGTTCCGTGTCTGTGTATCTTTTTTTATTCCACTACACTTGGAAGGCTACTTAGCCAGGTAAGGCCAGTGCATACGATTATATTTTCTAACCAGAAGGTTATGTTTGATTTACATAATCCTGTGATTGATAATTCTGCTTCAGGTGAGATGGTGACGTACAAGCCTCTTGGGAAGCTGATGCAGATAGAAGGGTCGTTGTTCAGAGAACTCATCAGTAGTCTCAATCTCAGCCTACAAATTAAACTGATTGTGCTAGCTTCTTTTATTTATATGTATTTATTTGTTCACGGTAGGTACATGAATTAGCATAGCTGATAGTATCTTCTTTTTGTGTGTGATGATTGATGGATCCAACATAATGAAGTTCAATTGCACTAGTAGTATGCCTGAGAAATTTACATTACTAATTAAGACATGACCCATCTCAGGGTATATAAGGCCACAAATTTTGTCTAACCAAGTTTACACCCTTTTTTTGGAATCCATGTATGAAAACATATTTCATTATTGATCCATGCTATTTGTTGGTAATTAAAAAGACGCATTTCAAGTTGCAGCAAATTAAAGTTGTTGATCCTATTCAACCGTTCACGGGAAGCAAAATACACCTGCAGCTATCACAGATTTGAGATTGCATTGGTCGGTGGTTAGGAATTCAGGTACTATGGTCGCTATGGTTTTGTAGAAATGACAAGATTTTTAATAACATTGTGTCTTCTCCTCTGCAGGTTGTCTATCGAGCCACGGCTATCCTCCGATCTTGGAATATTCTCTGACGTATGGAGTTTCGCGACTTATTTATGGAGGGATGTACGCGATTGGAGGACACGACGAGGGATATTTTCTCCCGACATGGATGGCCACGTGATCCGAGGATTGATCTACCTTAGATTCTAGAAATTTATTTAGATAGTGCCTTTGTGTAATGTTTGTCTACTTTTTAAATTAGTCCTGTCGTTCGTGTGGTTGTGTGCATCTTGATTATGCAGAGGCCGGGTTAAACTTTGAACAGTTTTAATAAAAGCGCCCATTTTCAAAAAAAAAGGAATTCAGGTACTGTCAACTCACTTTTTCAAAACATCTAAACACCGGTACTGCGATTTTTTATGTTTATATCTCTCACATCTGTGGTGCATCATGAATGATGGCTATCACACAGAGGATGCAGAATTTGTTGTTGTGCTATGGGCTTTGTCCACACTACACTCCGCAAGCTCATAGTCATGTTCTATGAGTTCCCCGTGGAACCAACCAGCTGATATTGAGGGGGAGAAAGTGAAGAAATCGTTACCTAGAGACTTGATAGATTGTACTAATACGTTGTCGGCTCTCCAATCCATAGAGCATGCCTGCCCATGGCCATCATATGGTGCAAAAAGACAAAAATAACCTTTTGATCAAAGTCTAGCAAAAAATAAACCATTCGTAAAACTATTTTAAAAAATAACCATTTTGAATAGCGCCTATGGCGGGGCCGCTACCCTATGCATTGTAGCACCGAGTGGCGGGCGCTATGGATCTACTTGGCACACCCGGGATCTATGGCCGGCATGGTAGTATATGGTCGCTAACCTATATATGGTTAATTCTCATATAATAGCATGTTGCTTATTTTCTCTCTCTCTGTCCAGTCCTACTCCCACACTCTTGGCTATGGTTGGGTCAATGTTTGACTCAGACAGATGATAGAAGTCCCCAACTGCATCTCTATCTGTACACACACAACACCATTAAAGCTGAAACAAGCAAAGCACATTAGTGATTCAATAGAAGCTCTCAAGACACCATTAAAGCTGAAACAAGCAAAGCACATTAGTGATTCAATAGAAGCTCTCAAGATCATCTGTGGGAAAGAAAAGATGCCTCCATCTTTTGTCATTCAGCTGCTGCTGTAACTTGTGTCTAGCTGCTAAACATGGCTTTTAATCTTTTTACTTTCACATCCTATCAAGTGAAAAAAAACATGAGTTTCTTTCTCTTCTTTTCATATCATATAAAATGAAGAATTTATATGCACAAACAAGCAACACAATAAACTTCAAAAAATAATAGCCCCTGCGAAAAAGAAAGCAATGATATGGCAGGTTATGATATTTTGTGATGGGGGGTGTGTTTGGTCCCTCCTCTTTTTTCCGGGCTTGGGACCGGCTATGCAACATTATATTTGCATAGGCAGAGTTACCCCCCCCCCACCCACCCCAACCCCAGCGCGAAAAAAAACACATACCCACCCACGAACACAAACTATATGATATGAAAAACAAGACATTTTTTTGGAGTTTTTATAATTAAACAACAAGGAACATATTAAGTAAAAAACACTTTTTTATTTCCTTTCAATTTTCTAGAAAAGGCAACAAAACTAACAAATACTTTTTTCCTGATATTTTCCCCATAGGTACAAAACTAAATAAAGAAAACAAACAATTTTTTTGGATTTTTCCTTTGGCTTTGCTACAAAAGAAAATAAAGAAAACACACTTCTGTAATTTCCCTTTGCGGCAAAAGAAAACACATAATGTATATTTCTTAGCGACAAAGGGACCATAAAGCAAATGTAGTAAATGTGGTAACTAATTTTTTTTGTAGATTTCATTTTTTTTCCTGCTAAGCTAACTGGGTAACAAGACACAAATGTTATACAAGTACACAAAGAAACCATTTTTTTTCTTTTTTTGGTAAGTAGCCAGTAACATTGATCCGGAAATCTCTCGGTATTTGTATACTTGTTCATAAGTATTGAACACCGGCAACCTACATATATGAAAAAATGTGTCACAGATTGTAGAAAATCTTGGTTATATAGAACGAGGGGAAAGTTGTAGACATACAAATGCAATGTATATATGCTGGGAAATACAGATGGAAGATGGTGTGGCATGTCAACTATATATTGGTATGTCAGTGCACATATCGATGGGGTGAACTGATCATGATGTGGAGGTTAATTTATTAATTCTAGATGTTACGTAGTGTGTTGTACTCCTTTCTTCCTAAATAGGTTGTCGCAAATTAGTCTAAATTTAAATGTATCTATATACTAAATAATTAATATTCAGATACATATAAATTTAGATAGATTTGTGAGATCCTTTTGTGGATTGTGGGAGTAGAAATGAAAGGAGGTATATATATATATATATATATGCAGATACACGTGCACGTAGGGAGCTTACGTACCTTGATGCAGGTTGGAGCAGCACGGGTATCTTAGCTAGACTCCATATGCATCGGGATGCTGAAACACAAAATGGACAATTTAGATTTAGACTGCAACAGAAACTAATGAACATTCGATGGTCGTGGATTTACTTACGTCAAGGCATGGCACGCATCCAAGAGAATCCTTGAGATCAAGCGTGGGATGGTTGGGATGGCTGTTGACTCCGTCCCTCACTGTTTTCCTAGCTTTCTGCCAGTCCTCATCGGTGATGCGCGTACCAGATTCCATCCAGATAGTGACCTTTTGGAGCATAGGCAGGTTCAGCAAGCTACCAAAGTCAAACTCAATGTTTCCATCCCTAGAGGTCCACACAAACATGTAGAAATTGGCCAGGTGCTGCACTCGTTTCATAGACCCTCAGCTTGGGGAATAAACCTACACCTGCACCGCCCATGACATGATGGCCCTGGACGGGGCGATCTTTAAGCAAAGAGAGATGAACAAGCCCCGGAAACCTTCCAAATATCTCCACATCTGGACTATCGACATGCAGAGATAGATGGGACAGATTTGGAAGCCAAGATGATTTGATGCTTGCATAGAGGCCAGGTTGATGGTACACGAGATTAAAGACACGGAGTTGCTGTGGTGGTACGAAGCCCTCCAAAGTGACTTCACCAGTGTCCTCTGTGCTGATCCAATCCACGTATATGAACTGTATTTTCTGCAGCTTGACTAGAGACCTGGACCAGGCTTTTAACAAGCTCACGCGCGCTGCCCAAGTCTAAAGAGTTACTAATATGGAGCGTCGTCAACTCAGTGAGCTTGCCCAGCTCTGTTGCAAAGTTCGAGGAGGAATCAACATCGAGTACCCACAGCTCTTCCAGAGATGTCAGTTTTCCAATCCAGTCTTCCTCCACTGTTAGGCAAACCCATCTGGCCTTCAAGCACTTGAGTTGATTGAGTAGACCAATACTCTGAGGCAGTTCGTCTACATAGGACGAACCCAAGTCCAGCACCTGTAAGAACTTGAGATAACCTATTTCTTCTGGGACCAGGATCTTCTTAGCGTCTATTCTAAGACACCTCAAATGAACTAACTTTCCAAGATGCTCAAGATGAGTACTAATACTGGTGTCTTGGATATTTAGGACACGCAAAACTTCAAAGCATGAAAGTGATGGCACCTTATCACTAGAGTCAATGGCATTAAATGACCTTACTTGTATCATGGGAGCGCTAGCCAGAGGCTCCTCTCTGCTTCCAATAGCTAGCCTACGAGCACTGGTATGTGCAAAAGTGTATTGCTCATTACAATCCAATATTGTAACAAAGTTTTCTTCCTTTGCTAACAAACAAATCATATCGAGCACAATATCATGTACGTAACAACCAGTTATGATGCCTTCATGCTGGGATTCTACCGGTAGTAGCATGCTTTTGTTAAGCAGCTCGTTGAAATATCTCTCGCCAATCTCAAATAATCCTAACCCTGGTTCCTCCAAGATAAAACCCTCGCCAACCCATATCCATATCAAACTTTCTTTCTCAATAAAACGATCTTCCGGGTAAATGCTCAAATGCAATAAACAAGTTCTCAGGTGGCAAGGTAGGTCATAATAGCTAAATAAAAGTATCTTTCGTGTGTTATCAACATCATTGTTATCATCATGCCCAAAACCCATTGAGTTATATATCTTAGACCAAAACTCAACTGGTTTGTTATCAAGCAGACTAGCGATTGTGATTATAGCCAAGGGTACACCACCACATTTATGTAAAATTTTATCATATACCTTTGCCGGCAGATCAGAAGGGTTCTTGCTATTACCACTAGATAATCTTCTATGAAATAAATCCTTGGATAAATCATTTGAAAGTGATTTTATCCTATATACTTCACCGGTTTTCGTAGCAACATCAAGAATACGAGTAGTTGTGACTATCCTGCTTCCATAGTTATTATGTACCAAAGAACATTTGATTATTTCCCATGTTTGTGTGTCCCATATATCATCAATGACAATGAAGTACCTGTCCGAAAAACAAAAGAAACCATTAGACAATAGTAGATGCATCTGAGATATCTATGGATATACTAGTTGAATGCCCGTGCGTTGCTACGGTCCAATAAATTTAGATCTCATAGATTGATCAAATCATTTGTAATTATGATATATTTGTTATATACTCTCTAATGACGACTACCACCTCACGCTGTTAAATTTTTTTTCTCTCCCGCATATTTAAAATAATGCACGTGAAAATTGTACACTTGTGATTCTGTAGCGATGTCGACCACAATGCCAACATACATGAATGGAAACAAAGTCGTCTTACACTTACGCAATTGGAATTTTTTATATTTCCTTAGGCTAAACTCGGTCTATAAATCAACTCTCTATAGCAGGATGATAAAATCAAGCACACTCTTGAAATAGGCTTTCGCCCCGCTTTATAGAATAAAGCCACATCGGCCAAACAGATACAAGGTGGAGGGGAGACCCCTTTTACAAAGCAGATCAAAATAAGCAAGAAAACCGCGGAGAACCTAAACTTGTCACCGAAGACAATGAGCCAAGACCGAGATGAGCCAGGGCTCCACGACGACGCCCCCAAGAGGGTAACGACAGACCACACCACCATCGCCGAGACCAACGGTCAAGGGTTTTCACCCGAAGCCCTGTCGCGAGGGAGGTAGCCACATCGGCGCCCCAAGAGGGTAATGGTACCCGCAGGCATCGCCGCTGATGGTGCCTAAGCACAAAGCTTTTGCCCGAAAAAACCTTCGAATTGGTCCCCGTCTTCCGCCACGCCCGTTGTCCCCAAGTTAGGCCTCCGACACACGATCTGGGAGCTGTCAAAGCCGAAGCGCCGCCAACACCAAAACCTCCCGATTCCCTCTCCTCGCCATCCACATGACCGAGGGGATAAGCCACCACCACTGCCACGACGCTCGACGAAGAGCCGCATGCGCAGTCCACCTTTTGGGGCCGCCACCCCGACATCCTCGAGCTCTAGCCATCGCTCCGAACAACGACACATCACATCACCGGAGAGGGGGACGGTTAGGTTTCACGGACTTGCAGGCCCCGAGGCACCGAACGACATGGGGGAGGGGAAATTTCCTCCATCACCTGCGGTGAGTGCCGTCCGGACGCCGTAACAGATCCAATTAGGGCTGGATTAGGCCCGGATCAGGCCCGGCCCATCGGTCAGGCCCAGATCGAGGCCCGATCGGCCCCATCAGCTCCGCCATAGCGCTATTGCAGCCGTGCTGTCATCACCAACGGGCACGTGCACCCCGAGAGAAACCAGACCCCGCCACCACTGCCCTGGCAGACCACCATGGCCGCCACCGGAGCTCAGCCGAGCTTGCCCGGAGCTCGCACCGCCCAGGCCGTCCCCGCAGTCGAGAGGAGAGGCCGCCCCAGCTAGGTCGTCCCCTCCTCTATGGCGACACCCACCGCCCAGCAACCACGGCCCGCGCCTCCGCCGCTGAGAACTGCCGGGGAACGGCTGCCCCCGCAAGCACCAGACACCACCGCCGCCTCCATGTGCAAGGGACATCCCTAACACAGTCCGCCGGCCGCCTTTGTGTCAGATCCCGACCACCCCTGCCGATGAGCACCACCGCCAGGGAGGGAGCCGTCCCGCACGAACCTCCGCACGCCAGGGAGAGGAGATCCAGCCGCCGCCGGCACCACGCGAGCTTCGCCCGGCGGTGCACGCCGCCGCCGGTCGGGAAGGAAGGGAGGAGGGAGGCGGGGGGATTAGGGTTCTGCCCCGTGGTCGCTTGGGAGCGACCGAGGAGCGGGGTGTTTCCCCACACCAGGACTTCTCTTCTCTCAAGCAGTTGAACGCTGAGGCCCGAGGGGCGAGCCGGAAAGCCCAAATCCTAAAAGCAAGCACTAAAAGGTGTTTTAAATTAAGATTTGAAAGGATAGGGTACAAAAATATACCACAAGTCTCCCTCGCTTGTTGTTCATGCTTTATTTTTATTAATTTCTCTTTTGTGTCCCAATCTAAATCTGCCAAGCATCCAAATCCATGGTAAAGAAGGGGATCTGACATACTGACAGAAAAAATTCCTGAACATTCTGGTACTCCCTCCGATCCAAATTAATTAACTTGAATTTATCTAGATTTGGATGTATCTAGCACTAAAACATGATTCAAATCTAGAAAAATCTGAGTCAATTAATTTGGATTGGAGGGAGTAGTTATATGTTACATCCTCCTTCTATTGAACCCTATATATAATCCTTAAATTTCTATCTTTGTAGCCAATAGATAGAAGCACAGTTAGGAACCTAAATCTATATTTGTAGCCAATAGATAGAAGCAGAGTTAGGCACATCACCGGCGTGGGATTTGTCATAACAAGTCTCGATCTGAAGCTTTATTTGCAGTAGGTATTGTCTTCGAATGCAAGAATTGGTCCTGTGTAGCTAGGTTTCCATGGTGGCGCCAGCTCAACACACCACCCGATTCCCTTGAGATATCTTCTGCGTCGCCTCCCTCTCATCTCTCTTGCTGGCTTGTGCTGCTGCTGCCCCACAGTGTTAGACCGCCTGGCATTTTTACTCGACTGCCTGCCCACACTTCGCCTGGCTCCCTCCTGCCCCGCTCCGTCCGCCAGCAAAAGACGCCGCACCGGCCAGATCAGCCGCCGAAGTTCCAACCTCATCTCTCCTCTACGCATTGACCGCTACCGGCTCCTCATCCCAGGCGCGGCCCCGACGAGGTGGTCCAGAAAGAGGAGGGCGGCCGCCTTGGAGGTGGTTGTGCCGTTAGTAGCGGCAGGAGGGTTGTGGCGAGATGGGAGGGGCGGAGGCGCGGGACCATGTGCTAGGGTTCTATAGGAGAAGGTCGTGAATGATGGGTCACGACTCACGACTGTCGCTTCCTCTCTAGTTGGTGTTCTGATCGGGTATCCTTCACTTATCGGTGGCAGTGAATGGTAATTAACTAAGCCAAGTATTTGGAACACTCACCGTATCATCGGATGTAAATTAGACGGTGTGGATGTTTCCAATGTTTGATGCAAAGTGAGCCACCAACTCCCATTTAATAGTAAAGAAAAATAGATATATGGAGAGACAACTTTTCGATTGGAATCTAAGAGGATCTCCAAAATGCCCTAAAATTTGATTGGTAAAAATGGTTATAGAAAGTGGAGAGAGAAGGGAAGAGGAAGGCAAGGAAATTTTGCTTTTATAGTTTGCTAAAACTGGATTGGTAAAATCCAGGACCCACCTTGCAATGGATCATTTTTTCCTCATTTTTTCTCTATGTCTTCTCTTTTCCCCACCCGCTCATCATGTCCACCTCCACCACTTGTCCCCCCTATTTTGTGACCGCTACTCAAGCCACGAGTGCCCGCTGTTGGCCGCATACCTAGATCGTCATTGTCACCTATGTGCATAGGCTAGGGAGGGGGCGGCGCAAGAGGCCGTGGGGTTAAACTATCCATCTCCAATGGCATCGAACAAGATTTAATTGATCTACTTGTTGGGGACCTCGCTCTGGATCGGCTGGGCAACGGTAGAAGGTTGTGAGGAGGGAGGGGACGGTGGCAGCTGGACTGTGCCGGAGGAGGCCAGGCACCATCGGCGTTGGAGGAAGAAGGGGTGGGGATGTTTGGGAATTTTAGGGCATCTCCACTCTAGGTCTATAGGGGGTGCCGACACCAAAATGGACGCCCAGCCGACCCCTAGTTTGGTCTTGGCACCGGCGTGGACCAACTAGTTATACGGAGCCCCCAGGCTAAACCTAGCTCGCGGGGGTGGGGGGGGTGGAGGGGGCTAGCGGGGGCGCCGGATGGACGCGTTTTGGTGGGAAGGTATGAGGGGAGAATGCACAAGAACGGTTCTATCATCATGGGAAAGGTTTGTAAGAGGTTGCGACTTTGCCGGTCTATCTTCCTCCTTGCCTGGTGCGCCATGATTAATCGCCCGAGCTCTACCACAACCTTTGCAATGATAGGCAACATCCGGAAGCATCGACGCGTCTCATCGTTGAGGCATGTGGCGGGTTTAATGCGCCTCCACCGCTCCACCGATCGGCTCCTCCCCCTCTTCCGCTATTAAAACAGCCTCGTCGGCGCCATTCCTTCACACAACCGTCCTTTCCGCCTGCAATCTTCCCTTCCAAACCCAAGCCAAATCCCCGCCACTGATGGAGCATTTTCCAGGAGATGGAGCCACAGTGAACTGCCTCGGGTGGCGTTGGCTACATGTCCAGGAGGCGCAGGTGCTCTAGGATGCCTAGTACCCAGTCCCACCAGACTTTCGGTTGCCGAAGGGATAGGTGCTCACCGTTGGCGGTCTACCGGTGCCTCTAGTGGTGGACGGCCAGGCACGATCCACGGCCATCTATGAGCACTTCTGGTCAGTCCTCATGGCGGAGGAGAGGGACGACCCCCAATGGGATACCGACTACCACCACGGGTGGACACTCTTCTTCGAACAACAGTGCCAGGAACGCATCTCCACCTACGATGGAAATGTCCCACCACTGGAGAACAATAACAGCGATGGCCGACGGCAGTGGTGGAGTGCCCCAGGGTGCACGGTCGCCTGGGTGCTCTACTACATAGCTGCCGGGAGCTACCTATATCCGATGATGCCACCACCGTCGCGACAGCCCCGCCATGGTCTACATGCTTGGGCTTCGTGGCGCCAGGCGTCGGGTTATTCCCCGCACTCCTCTTCATCGAGGTCTTCATCTTCCCTGTCCCTGGCAAGGTACTCTCCGTACTCCACCCCCTCCCCTCGGTACGGCGGCCAGCTCTCACCCGTGAAGGACGAGCCAGAGGACTTCCCTCCTCCATGTAGGCACTCCGGCAGCAGTAGCGGTGTCATCCATGAACTCCGTGCACCACGCCAGCCATCTCCTCCTAGATGTTGCGTCAGCCTGTTCGTCGACCTGGAGGGCGAGGAAGAGGCCGGTCCCTTTGGACTGGCGCAAGCGCGGCGACTAGGGCCTAGGCTGCAGCACCATGCTGCCACCGAAGGAGGAGCCTAGAGACAATGACGACGAGGACCTCATGGACTACGCGGCGGTGATGTACCGTTGCTTTGGCCTAGGCGCGCGGGAGTGGCCATGGCCGCAAGTAGTTTAGCTTTTTTCCCTTGTTTATTTAAATTTTATATAAACATGTTTGAACTGCCTATGAAATCGTTGTTAGTTTCATATTCTAACCAATTTACTAGTTATTTTGAAGGTTTGAATCTTTTGTATTGGGGCACGGCTGGGTGCCAGCATCCCCACCCTCCCAAAAAAAATCTTTGATATATTGGCGGTCCTCAGTATGGGCCAAAAAATGGCTGCGCCGGATGCTGTATGGGGAACACAGTGGAGATGCTCTTACTCATCCAACTTGTGATTGGCATATCTGTGCAATTGGAGGGCAAATTTTAGTAAGCACGCTATAATTGTTTGGGAGGATAGCACTTTCAGCAATACTTTCAGAGCAGGATTTTTGTCTCAGCTTTTAGCAATTGGACGTAAATATGAGAAGACTAAAAGTTTAAAAAGTTATGAGAAGACTCTTGGAGATGCTCTAAGGTTGGAATCTGACTATAAAGAAAATGGATAACGGAAACCGCAAGAGATCGAGATACATGCATTCTTTTCATCGTTCAGGACTGTAATTCTGATTATGAAATCCTGATGCAGATACTTCATGCACTGTTGTACATGAACTTGTACCATCAAACCGGCTAATCCTTTCAATTAATTCGTTCGAACTATAGATACTGCATGTACTTTAAGCAAAAAAAGAAAGAAAATGAACTTGTATATGCATGCCGGTTTTTTTGCATTGGCAGGAAAAATGATAATAGGAGGAGTACCCTTTTGTTCCCGAGTAATACTCGTAGTCTGTCGATCAACTGCCTTTCATCCAACTCAGGGTATGTATTTTTGTCAATTTCAAACAGAATGTCGTTGAGAAGTTTTTTTGCACTTGGGTTCCTTCCCACCGGAACAAAAGCACTGCAATCAAAATGGGATTGGAGGTTATCATATAGTGCTTTGGCAAGAGTTGTCTTGCCAAGCCCTCCGAATCCAAAGATAGAGACTATCTTGAGTTGCTTGTGCACATCACCATGCTCATCGCTCAGCATGTTGGTTAGCTCGTTCATTGGCCCATCAATTCCAACCAGATCCTTTTTATCCTTGTACAGAGCCAATAACCGAGGGTCGGCAATTGTTGTAGTAGCTGATTGAGAAACTACATCATTCACCTTGTACCTATCACGACGGTCTGCTGCCTCCTGCACACGGACTTTGATGTCTTTGATTTCGCCAGAGATCTCATGGCGAGTCTTGCTCTTGGTGAACAAGTCGCCCATCTTCTTCATGAGACGCTTGAGCTTGTGTGGCTTGTCGGATGGCTCAACTCCCTCGACACGCACCAGGAACTTGTCGATGATGTCCTCCATCATGTATGACAAGTCCCTGACCTCGTCGGCCCAACACTTGACCTGCTGGTCGAGCTGGTCCCGTGGCACGTCCCCAACCTTGCGGAGGGCATGGTACATGCTTTTCAACTCTCTCTTCATATACTCGATGTCTTCCTTGACACCTGTCTGCAGCTTGTACTCCCGCATGAGGAGGTTGCCAAGCTTGAGGATCAAGCTGCCCATGGCCCCTGTTGCATGGTCCATGGTTTGCTCTAAGCAGCTACAAAGATATATAATGCTTGGTACGTTGCTAGCTGTTTCTTGATAAAAGAAACTCCTCTCCTTCAATTGTGTGCGAGGTCTATGGTTGTTGTGTTTGTGTGTGTGCCCAATAGTGCTTGGTTTAGTTTGTGGTGAGGGGGAGTGTCTGCTATATAGTAGCCGGCTAAGTCTATTAGAGGCAAACTTGGAAAACTGGCACCTTTTAGCGCTATTTAAAACTTTGGTACGCGTCATTGTATAGTTGTTCCTTTAAGAAAATGGCTGCTAAACATATCGCAATACTACAAAAAATAAATACTACTTGGCGCTGGTGGCGTCCGAGGCTTTGTTTCTCCTAATTAACTTGACGAACGCCAGCCGTCCACCAGACTTGTTTTTATAATTCTGCTCCACGTAATGCTTTTGTTGGCTGTGATTAGTTCGGTTAGGTGCCCACATCAGTTGGTAGCATGACTACCATCTACTAATCGCCAATCTAGATAAAAAACAATAAAGTAAACAAAGCAGCTTCTGGAGACTGACTCGATCCAAACTAGAACAAAATTAGTCATGTCTTTTTGTATTTATATCTTACCTCCCGCGACACACCATTTCTCCACCCATTTTGTCCCTAGGACGGAGCTGGACCTCAAGTCATTCCAATGCAGCACTTTGACAAGGCAAAAAGAAAATTTCAAACACCAACAAGGCAATAGGCAAATCCACTTTCACAAAAAAGGAAAAAGAGAAAATATTTTTGTATTTTTGAGGACGGGGATTAAACAATAGAAAAGAACTTGCGACCAAGCAAGGAACTCAGAAAATAAATATAAAAGAAAAACAAAAGCAAACGAAAAACGAAAGGAAATGCGAAGTGTTGGAACAAACCAACATAAGTGTTTCAAAGCTCACAAGGTGCTGAAGTATAACCTCATTATTACACAAATATAAATGTCGGGGGACATACCCCCAAGCTTAGGATTTTGCAAGCCCTTTTGTTTCTAATTGTGGTGGCGGTGGATAATCTCCCATGTTCCATTGGCTGCTCCAATTGTTGAATTGGGTTGAGAGATTGGCAGTAGCATATCGAAGGTTGATGGCGAGTTTGCTCATGTTCTGGATGCTTCCTTCGAGAGCATATATATCATCATATGTGGTGTACAAGTTTGGTAGATGCACATCATGTTCGGGTCCTTCTTGTTCTATATATGGAACCATGAGACTGCATAGTATGATGATTAACATAAAACAATAGAAGGGCACCCAAATTTGGCGTTAAGTTGCAGTTAGGAATACCATCTCTAGAGAGGATCATCATGTCCTCCTTATTTACTCTAGTAAATTCACCACGTGTCTACAAGGTGTTAGCAATAACATAAAATAAATAACGAACAACAAGATGATCAATTTGGTTCCCATGGTTGTGTTTCCACGAATTATCACTCTATTAAAGTAAGCCAAGGGTGATGGATCAAGAACAAAGGTGGTGGAGCGTATGTCAGTGGCATTGTTGACAACCCCAATGTAATAAGCCCAGTGGTCGAGTGGCAAGGAGTACTCACGATTCACAAGATGGAAGTTGATGCGATCAACTCCAGGCATTTCCTCCTCGGGGCAGTAGTGTGAGCTCATCGTATGCGTCAAGGTCCTAAGTAACTCAAGCGTCAAGTGGCGGTATGTGGCGGCATCGTGAAAAACAAAGTGATACAAACCAACATTGTTGCAAAGTAAAGCAAAATCATGACGATGCCAGTTGGTTGAGGATGTAAGGACGCACCCACTTGGTGGAATTGATTTCTTGGAGGTTGATACGATTGAAATGATTGAGCTCAAACTCCTTAATGAAATCGATACCAAATGACTCAGGGGTTAGGGTATCAACGGGTGGTGCGGCTTGTGCCGCAGCCATCACACGTGTACGGCTCCTCGTGTTCATATCTCCACGGGGAAGATATCGTGGCCGCGTACTCGGTACGGGCGGGTGGTATGACCCGAGCCCGCCTGTACCGAGTGTCATACCTTGGGGTCGAAGTATCCCTTCCGGTGGTGCATTTGGTACGGGCGCACGGTACGGTCACATGCGCCCGTACTACTGGTCATTATCTCGTAAGTAAGTTTTCTTCAAACTTTATGTTTTTCTTGGGGGTATGGTACGGGCGGGCGGTACGACCGCCTCCGGTCATACCAGTGGTCGTTATGTATAATGTGTCCTGCAACAAGCATCAGAGTTCCTATTTTCTTGAGCCGCGATGTGGTACTTGCGCGTGGTACGGTTGCATCCGGTCGTAGGTGGTCGTTAAGTGTCCTGTAAGCTTTGAAACTTGTGAAATTAAGTTAGTAGCTTCATACGCCTTTTCACATCTTAGTAACAACAGAATAAAAAAATAAACTTCATAAAAAATAGTAGTACCTTATGGACATGTGTTAGCAAGTATAATAGATTGAGTATTACCTTATTTTCTTCTCCTATCTCCAAAGGAACTTCTTGAACACTCTTTATTAAAAACAAATACAAACCAAACTAACACAAGAATACAATTTTTATTTTACATCAGTTGTCTCCCATGAAGCGCTTCTAGTTAACGTCAATTAGCCTGATCCAGATGGTGGTCATTTAGGCTTTGTGAGTAGAACACCCACTCCAAAGTAATTATCTTTTAGTGTAATTACACCATCATCATCATTAGGCTTGTCCTTCTTCTTTCTAGTGAAGTGGAGTATAAAAGGATCTCTGGATGGTAGACCTATTCTCACATTCCTTTCATGTAGATTAATCAAGGCTTTAATGGTTCTAAGGAATGGCCTATCTAGAATTATAGGTGTGATGAGATCTTCAGGCATGTCCGGTATAACAAGATCAATGAGAGCAGGACATCCTTTAATTTCAACAACTATGTTTTCTTTTATCCCAACATCTTATTTTATGTTGAATCAGCAAGATGGATTCTCATTTCAGTAGTTGTAAATGGGACCAAGTTTAACTTGTCAAATAAACTATTGGAAATTGTCGATACGCTTACACCAAGATCACAAAGTGCATATATCTCATTAATACCAATTCTAACTTTAATAGTAGGCTAAAAAATAACATCTACTTTAGGTGGAAGCTTATCAGCTAATTTCTTAAACTCCATTTCCAGTTCACAAACTTTAGATGCTACTTCTTTTATAAATTATTGGTATGTAGCATCATTACCATATTCTATACTAGGATTCTTTATGATGATCATCTTCAATAAGTCTTCCATGGTGTAGTTTGGTGATGGTGCATTGCTATAGTCCCGTTGTTAAGGTGTCAAGTGGGATCCCACCAAAATCCCATTTCTAGTTCATTTGCCAAAATCTAGTGTAAATTTTTGCTGAAAATTTAAACTAGATTTTGACAAATGAACTAAAGGTGGGACTTTGGTGGGATCCCACTTGACAACCTACCAGCTCTTCAGGCTTCTCATCTTTTATTTCTGTCCTCGTCATCCTGAGGTATTCCACCGGGTTTGGCTTGAGCTTTCCGGCGAATTTTGCAAGTATGAGAGCTTGGCTCTCAGCTACCAACCCCAATTGTGCATCCACGTTCTTGGTTCTTTCTTGTAGAGCCTACACATTATTTCTAATTGCAACGGAATTGTTAGATAATTTTACAATACTAATCTCATGGTTCACCATGATTTTGATAAGCATATTATTTTCCTCGGTTTGAGCCTGCATGAAAGTAATAACGATATGTTCAAAAGAGATATTGACATGATTTGCTCCATTATGGTTATCATAATTATTATGTGGAGCACCTGTAGGATTAGAATATTGCTTTTGAAAATTTGAGGAAAAGTTTTGACTCTTCAAAGTAAGATTATAAGGATTACGAGCTACAAAATTAATATCATTAACATCTATAGTGACAACATTAATTTTGGTATCTTCCTTAGCCTTTACTATGTTGAGTAACTCATCTAATTTTGTATTAAGCACTTCATTGTTTGCCTCTGTGATTTAATTCACCCTTTTTGAGGTTCTTTATACATGTCATTGGGCATGGTTGTTTTGCATATCATCGACTAATTTCTTTGCAACACTCGCTTGCTTTTCCATGATGGTTCCTCCCGATGCGGTATCTAGCATAGACTTAGACATTGCGTTAAGACCATTATAAAATAAATGTAATATGATCCATTCTTCCATCCCATGACTAGGAAAGTTCATTACGTCTTCTTTCATCCTTTCCCAAGTAAGCGCTAGTGGCTCATGGTCTTCTTATCTAAAACTTGTAATGTTGGATCTTAGCTGGAGTGAAAAATTTAGTCATAAAAGGATTAGTGCATTACTACCAATATGTAATAGTTCTTTTAGGCAAAGCTAGCAACCAGTACTTAGCCTTTCCTCTTAGAGAGAAATGGAATAAACGTAATTTAACAACATTTGGGTCAATATATTTGATGTGCATCATGTCACAAATTTCAGTAGAAGTATAAAGGTGCAAACCTGAGTCCTTAGCAGATTAGCCTCCAAAAGGTTATACTTAATTTCTTATGCTTCCACATCAACAGTTGGCTGAGTAATAGGTGCACGAATAAAATCATCATTATGAGTAGCATACTCCCGAAGTTTGTTTTGAGCCATGGCTCTTTTCTTTTTGGTGTTTTTGAATAAGAGAAACAAATAAACAAGTAAATATTTTTTTAGGGTTTTCAAATAGATAACAAGAAAGTAAACTAATAACAAGAAATAAACTACAAAAAAACAAGGTCTCTAGTGATCTCATGAGGATAGTGAATTCTTCCCCGGCAACGGCTCTAGAAACAGCGTTGATACCTTCGATCTAGATTCATGGATGCAGTATAGTAGCTTTTTCCCTAGTAGACTTAGGTTGAATCGAACCCTCGGAAACAATGCTAAAATGAATTAAATAAGGACACATCTACAAGTTGTTTGTTCGTTTTACCATCATTTATCGGACCTTTATAGTTTACTTTCAGTTGTGGATTGTTTAAACGGATGGTCATAGGCCAGGGTTGAAAATTCACCTACAGCTAAACACCATATGGGATAAAGATACTAATAAGCATAACCATGTGTAATATTTCAATAAAGATAAAATATGTGGGCAGTACATCCAGATATACTAGAGCCCCTTGTCGTGGTATTGCCCACGAGTACGCCATGGAGGGGTCCTCACAATGCGTGTTTAGAGACGTGGGGTAAGGCGGACTGTTTACGGGTACGAGGTAACACAGCTTACCCAGGTTCAGATCCCACAACGATGGCGGAATCCTACTCCTGCTATAAATCACTATAAGGGCAATACGCCGAGTTACAGGGATTGGTTCGCTGTGCGAGGTGCGTCGTAGTCGACACTAGGTTGTCTGAAGTTGTGCCCTAACGGCTCCCATAGGCCCGACTTATATAGTCGCCAGGTACTAGGGTTACAGGAAAAAGTCCTAGCCGGACAGGTTACAGAGTCCTACAACGTCTATTACTAGTCTTGTGTATCTTGCACTCCAAGGCTCCGGGTACGCTGGTGACTCCACCGTAGCCTTCCTTTATCCGGCATGGGCCTCCCTTCTGGATCCATCTAACTGGGCCGCCCAGCAGGCCTTAGGCCATGCTACCAACTATGGGCCACCCGGGTTATCCGGATAAGTGACATGCTATGGGGATACCCATATAGCATATCCCCAACAGTAGCCCCCGGAGAACTCCGAGATCTTGCGCCATCTTGCCTTTTCAGATGAATGCTCCGTCTAGTTGGATGTCGGCATATCGTCAAGCAATATCTTGTAGTCCTCACAAAGAACCCTGCAAAACTTTCTCCGTCTTCAACTTGTAAGCCGGAGAAATGCTGAATCTTCCATCGTACACTTCCGTAGTCGGATTAGATCCGTCTATGTCGGAATCTTCGATGTGACGGCTCATCTACCCATGTCAGCTAGGACGATGTAGGCTTAGGTCAGCAACACCTCGTAACTCACACATGCAGAAAACGCAATCATGTCTGATTTTCCCGCGCGAGCGATACGAACCGTTGGCGGTGACGGTTGGAGACGTGGCGAAATTTCCACGCACGTTCGCGAATACGTCGTCTACGCGGCAACCGTCCGATCAAGCTGCACAAATCTTGACTTCGAGGATGATAAATAGTAACCGTGGGGAAATTTCCACTTTTTACCTCATTCTCCTCACATCATCTTCTTCCTCCAGCCGCGTGTCTCCTCGAGCTCTCCGCGAGAACTCTCGAAAAAACCCTAGCTCCAATCTGCGCCAGTCACACCCAATCCTCCCTCCATGGCTAGCAGCAGCACTTCTCCATCAATGGCGGCATTGAGCGAAGCCGCGGCAAAGTCGGCGAGCTCCTTCATCGTGCCCCCAGAAGGTTTGGTCATCCCTGAGTCGGCGGTGATCGAGTCCATCGGCGGCGACCTAATTTTGGCGGCGCTAGAGCCACTGGAGGAAGAACCAGAGTCGCACAAGGGCGACTAGCGCGGCTCGGATATCACAGACCGTGATATCCAAGAGATGGTCGCCGAAGGCTACCTCCCCGCGATGGAGGGACTTGCATGGAGGGCGACGCCGGCCGACGAGGTGACACCTTCTCCCCAAGCCGGAGAAAAGGTATACCTAAAAGCTCAACTGGTACATGGCGTCTCCCTGCCCATCTCCAACTTCTTCCTCTCTGTCTTGAACCATTATAGGGTCCATCCCCAGAACCTTTCCCCCAATAGTATCTTAGTGCTTAGCAACTACGCTAGGGATATCTAGGGATAAAACCTAGGTTAGATCTTTTTGTGTACTTCTTTACCGTCAAACGTGAAGTCGGACATAACAAGTAAGAGCTTAGGAACTGTGGCACCATAAGCTTCAAGATTCGACCTGGCCGGCGGTTCCCCGATATCGTCGTCCACGAGTCCTGCAAGAATTGGCAACAAACGTACTTTTACGGCCCAGACATCCCTCTGACTGGCCGACAAGTTACATACCCGGACTTCATTGACGGAGCCGCCGCTGAAGCCTCGTCATGGAGATCCCAAGCCTATCTTCCCTCCGACCTCGACGCTTCTAGGACCATAAGGCGGATCGAGTGGTTCGTAGAGACGGGTCTGAACGTCTTGGACCTAGCCATGTGTTGGTTCATTAGGCGAATCCAACCTCTACAGCACCAAGCGAAGCTCATGAACGAGTATACCAGCGACAGAAGGGATAGTCTCCGCATCTCCGTGGAAAACTTCTCGAGCAACTCCGTCAAGCTCTGCCTTAAGGACATTGTCAAGGTGAAGGATAAGAAGCGTGGCTTCACCATAACCTACGACATGTTCGTATACGGCAAGTGCCCAAAGGTAGGTATTTATTTTCCTTGTACGACATATGCTCCAGTTCTTCCGTCTTGCAAATACCATCTTATCTAACACGGTGATTTCTCACTTAACATCTTAGCGATCTAGAGGAGGGCAACCTGGCTGCCCAAATCTACGATCCAAAGATGAAGGAAGTCACGGTCATGTCCGACGACGAGGTTCCGTTGGCGCGAAAGCGGAAGAGCTCCACCTCTGACGCTGCCGACGGAGGCAAGAAGAAGAAGACGGAGGGTGGAGCCTCCAAGAATACTACCGCCACCCTAGAGGCGGAAAAGAGAAAAGTTACCGGGATCCCCTTTGCCAAAGCATCACCACTTGTGTAAGCTTCTCATTTTCCGACATTGTCTATTTATCTGTCTTGCTCCTGTACTTATGCATTTCGCATGTTTCAGGAAGAAAGCCACGACCAGCCTCAAGAAGACCTCCAAAATATCGGGGGCTTCTAGAAATATTAAGGACATGCTGCATCGCGACACCTCCCCTGCCATAACCCCTTATACTCCTGCCGTCAAGCCCTCGTCTGCTCCGACAAGCTCACAAGCTAAGGAGGCATCAGCCCCTTCCGCCATGGAAGTGGATTCTGGCGCCTCTATCGAACTCGCTATTGTCGGCGAGCAGGCAACGCAGGAGAGCACCGCTCAACAAATGGCTGAAGATCTCGCTAAGGATGCCATTGGTGGTGGCAAGGCGGTGGTGGAAGCTGGTACTTCTGCCGGTGGCGGCGCCCCCGCACCCAAGAAAACCATAGTCTATCCGAAGATAGTCTATCCGAAGATAGTCTATCCGGTACTTACACCGGGTATCACTGCTTTGGTTCCTGGTGCGGCGCCAACATCTCCAACGTGCGGTCTAGAGGAGCTCCGCCGGCAAGAAGAAATCTTACAAGGAAATAGCCAATCCTTTGCCAAGCTGTTGGCCGAGAGTGCTACGAACCTCAAGATCATCGCACTTGTAAGTTTTCTTTGCCTTTTGCATTTCATATGAGTATCCCACTGTAGCCCCCGAGGATGTAGACGGTTAAACCATAGGTTTTTTACATCTATATGCTCTAAGAGTGACTAAGTTAGAAAAACTATCACTATATCCCCCAAGCATTTAGATGAAATGAATTTTTCCGACTAGATGCTTTAAGAGTAGCATACGTAGTGTTTATAAATTTCAGTATTGTAGCCCCCAAGCTTCTAGTTGTAACTGAATTAGTTCCAACTAGATGCTTAAAGAAAAGCTAAGCAGATATCCGAGTTAAAAACTTTATATTATAGCCCCCAAGCTTCTAATCGAGAACTGAATTAGTTCCGACTATATGCTTAAAGTAGAGCTAAGCATATTGCTAAGTTAAAAACTCTCGCTGTAGCCCCCGAGCGTCTAGGTGGAAAATTTCCGTCTAGATGCTCCAAGTAGAGTAAACAATGGTTAACCTTGTTCTTTTTTCCATAGAACGAGAATGCTCGGAGGGGCATGGCAAATGACCAGTACCAGAAGATGCGCGCTGATCTTGAAGCTAAAAAGAGTAAAACTGCCTTCTTGAAGGAACATATCACCAAGAGCAAGCGTTTGTTTTCTAATGCGCATTTTGACTTGGTTTTGTGCCTATATTATCCAAGTACTCACTGTGTACTTTTCTTTCTCCGACATGCAGAAACCATCGCCAAGGCCAAGAATATTGTCGAGCAATCCAAGAACATTCAAGAGCTGGATAGCAAAAACAAGATTCTTAAGCAAGATAGGAAGGAGATGCTGAAAATGCATGAGGAGTCGATGAAGGCCTTGCAGGATGCCGCCACCGAGGAAATCAACCGCTTGAAGGAGGAGATCGCGATCTTAAAAGATCAGAAGCGAGCTGCCGATGAGCAGAATCACCGCCATAGCGAGGCGTACAAGCTCCTCCAATAAGAGAAACAATCCTTGGAGGACACCCTCTGGCAAGCTGAGGCCAGCATCTTCAGTAAGTTTTTTCCGTCTTGGATTTCTGCAGTCTGGATACTTTGATTTATTGAACTCATGCACTCCTTGTTGGAATTTTCAGCTCTAATGGATTTAACCCGATCACCTCCTCCGGCCAAGGAATGCATGGTTCTTGCTGGCAACTTCATCAACACCGCCATCACCCAAGCCAAGGAGATTGCCAAGCCCCTCCAGATACACATCAAGGCATCGAACACCGTGGAGAAGTACTCGGAGATTCTACGCCGAGCCCCCGAGCGTACCACAAGCAGGAAAGCTTCATGTGCACGGGCTGGCGCAAGGATGGCACTTTCAATGGTGAAGGCACACTATGAAGATGCCGACATTGATGCGGTGACCTCTGGCATTCCCGACGCAGACGATGATGGTAAAGAGATTAATCACGAAGCCATCTTATCGTCACTCGCGGGCTATGACACCAGAGTTGCCGAGTTGGTGGATATCGACATCTTTGTGCCCATGAACACCATTGACCAACCAAGATTCTTCTGAGTCCCACCACAGTGCCGACTTCGAGGGTGGCTCTCCGGCTGGTGACGATGCTGCCTCCAAGTCACCTGCACCAAAGGAGTGAAAAACAACTTTGTAATATTTGTTTCACCTTTGGTGTATATGCGGAAAAAACTTGTTGATGTAACGTAAGGCAGAAAACAATGGTTGTTATTTCCTGCTACTTAAGAACTAGTTTCCAGCATGTATATATTTTTTAAGCAAGTGCTGGCTTATCCATTACTCTGGTTTTTATGCTTGACCTTTCGTGAGTCGGAAGACTCGTTGTTGGAACCATGCACTTAAGTGATGATACCCAATGGCACCGTCAATAACCTGAGCACAAAATCATCGACAATAAGTGCCGAAAGTCACTACTCCAGAATCCACATAAAAACGACAAAGAACGTGTAGATCAGAAAACTTAAGCTAATGCCCGTAGGCGGAATTTTCATAAGTGCAAACGCAAGTCTTGTGCATAAAGGTTTTACATGATCCAAAAATGAACACTAAAGGAGGTAAAAGACTCAGAAATATGATTGAACGATAGAGCTTTATTTCATTGATCACATAAGAGGTACACAATTAGATAAAAAATGCTAAGTGTAAAAAGGTCGTAGCTGTGCTATGTTCCATGGCCGATCATGCTCCGGGTAGTCATCATCCGGGCCACGTCGCTTACGCTTATGATCCTCGTTGGGTCTATCCTTCAGTTCATGATTATCAACAAGGTAGTAAGACCCATTGAGTAGCGCCTTGCTTATGATGAACGGTCCTTCCCATGGCGGGGATAATTTGTGTGACTTCTTCTGCTTAAGTCGGAGCACCAAATCCCCCTCTTTAAACGAGCGATGCTGAACGCGGCGACTAGGTAGTTGTGTAGCTTCTGCTGGTAGATGGAGGATCTTTGGTATGCCAAAACGCGCTCCTCCTCGAGAAGGTCCACATCTAGGCGTCTGGATTCTTCAGCGTCATCTTCGTCGTAGGCGGCAACTCTTGGTGCATCGTGAAGTATGTCGGAAGGCAGGATGGCTTCTGCTCCATATACCATGAAGTAAGGGGTGTAGCCGGTGGATCTGTTGGGTGTAGTTCGTAAACTCCACAACACAAATGGCAATTCTTCCGCCCAGGCTCCAACTGCTCTATGTAGCGGTGCCTCAAGACGTGGCTTGATTCCCTGCAGAATTAATCCATTGGCTTGCTCAACCTGACCATTGGATTGTGGGTCTGCAACAGATGCAAGGTCAAGTCGGATGCCTTTCTCACAGCAATAAGCCTCCACTTCTCCGAGTGATAAATTGCTGCCGTTGTCGGTGATAATGCTGTGTGGGAGACCAAATCTCACCACTAGATCTCGGACAAACTTGAGGGCAGTTACCCCATCAAGCTTTCTAATGGGTTTAGCTTCTATCCATTTAGTTAATTTGTCAACTGCTACAAGCAGATGCGTAAACCCACAAGGTGCCGTCTGTAACGGTCCCACCATGTCCAGCCCCCAGACTGCAAACTGCCAAGTTATTGGTATTGTTCGCAGTTCTTCAGCAGGAACATGTGGTTGTCGGGCATAATACTAGCATCCCATGCATGTCTCAACTAGCTTGTCGGCGTCCGCCTTCGCAGTCAGCCAGTAGAATCCTTGCCGGAAGGCTTTCGCGAACAACGATCGAGAAGCGGCGTGATGCCCGCAATCTCCGAGACGGCTTTCACGTAGGATTTGCATACCTTCTAGATGGGAAACACACTTTAGGTATACACCAGTAGTGCTCCTTTTGTAGAGTTTCCCGTTAATTATGGTATAACCCTTTTCTTGTCGTACTATTTGCCGTCTTTCGACTTTGTCGTCGGGCAAAGTTCCGTGTTTGAGATATTCCATGAACGGTTTTGTCTAAGCCAGAGGGACCTTAGTCACCATGTTGACGAAAGAGTCAGCTCTATCCGGGTTGTCGATGTCGGCTCCCTTCACAGGTGGTGTACGCAGGTGCTCTAGGAAAACTCCTGGTGGAATTTGCTTGCGCCCTGATCCAAGCTTAGACAGTAGATCAACCGCCTCGTTTTGCTCCCTAGGCACATACTTGACTTCGTAGCCCAAGAAGCTCTTGGCTATCTCGTCCACTTCGTCTCGATATGCCGCCATCATAGTGTTCCGCGCATTCCAGGTGCCAGCCACCTGCTGGGCAAACAAGTCGGAATCTCCACAACAAACTATGCGCTTGATGCCAATATCCTTGGCTACACGTAGTCCGTGAATGAGTGCTTCATACTCCGCCATGTTGTTTGTAGCCTCGAAGTGGATCTGCAGAACGTATTTTAGGTTGTCTCATGTTGGTGACTGTAGCAATACACCAGCCCCCGAGCCGTTGAGCAGCTTTGATCCGTCAAAGTGCATCACCCAGTGGAGTCTGGCAACAGAGTAGCATCTAGCGTCTCCGTCCAATCTGCAACAAAATCCGCCAAGGCTTGTGACTTGATAGTGTCGCGTCTCTTATAGGTGATCTCGAAGGCGGCAAGTTCAATGCCCCACTTCACGACCCTTCCTGTAGCGTCGCTTTTATTGATAATGTCGGACAGTGGAGTCTTGCTCACCATTGTGATTGGGTGCTCCTGAAAGTAATGCCTCAGCTTCCGGGAAGCAAGGAATACTCCATAAGCTATCTTCTGGTAGTGCGGGTAATGCTGCTTGGACTCCGTCAAGACCTCGCTCACATAGTAAACTGGTCGTTGAACTCCGTGCTCATAGCCTGTTTCCTTCCACTCTACTACGACGATGATGCTGATTACCCGGTTGGTTGCCGCCATGTAGATTAACAGGGGCTCTCCAGGTTTGGGTGCTGCAAGGATGGGAGCTGAGGAAAGAATCTCCTTGAGCTGCTTCAATGCTGCATCTGCTTCGTCCATCCATGTAAATTTGTCCGCCTTCTTCAGCAACTTGTACAGCGGCAGGGCCTTCTCTCAAAGTCGGCTGACAAACCGACTAACTGCTGCAACACAACATGTTAGTCGTTGAATGTACTTTAGGCATGTCGAACGGTTTATGTTTAAGATGGCCTTGATTTTCTCCGGGTTGACCTCGATTCCACGCTGGGAAGCGATGAATCCCAACAATTTGCCGGCTGGAACCCCTAAGACGCACTTCTTAGGGTTAAGCATCATATTGTATTTCCGGAGATTATCAAAGGTTTATTTTAAGTCGGATATTAAGTCATTTGACTTTTTAGACATCACCGCGATATCGTCCACATAGGCGTGAACGTTCCGACCAATTTGGTCGTGGAGGCAACGTTGCATTGTCCGCTGGTATGTGGCACCTGCGTTTTTCAGCCCAAAGGGCATCGTGACATAGCAAAACGTGCCGTAGGGTGTAGTGAAAAAAGTGTCCAATTGGTCCGACTTCCTCATCTTGATCTGGTGGTATCCTGAGTATGCATCGAGAGAACACAAAAGTTCCGAGCCAGCCGTCGAGTCAATGACTTGGTCAATGCGAGGAAAAGAAAATGGATCTTTGGGACATGCTTTGTTCAAGCCGGTGTAATCAACGCAGATTCTTAATTCATTGGTTCCCTTTTTGGGGACAACTACAGGATTGGCCACCCATTGGGTGTGAAGGACTTCTCGGATAAATCTAGCTTTAAGTAACCTAGCTATCTCTTTGCCAATGACGCGTCTCTTCTCATCTCCAAAGCGTCGCAGAGGTTGTTTCACTAGTTTGCATTTTGGATCAATGTTTAAGCTGTGCTCGGCAAGTTCCCTAGGTAAACCTTTCATGTCGGCAGGTTGCCATGCAAAGATGTCTCTATTCTCATGGAGGAACTCGACGAGCGCGCTTTCCTATTTGGGATCCAGGTTCGTCCTAGTGGCAGTGAGCTTGGAGGCATAGCCTACCACAAGTTCCACCGGCTTGGTCTCGATGGCGGCCTTGAACACAGGAGCGAAGTCGGAGATCTTCTTCTTCAACGCGGGCATCTCTGAGTCATCGACCTTGCTCTGGATCTCTTTGAATTCTTCGCTATAGAGGACAGCTTCTGCAACGGCTGCTTCATTGATCTCGTAGTCCCTTGCCTTGGTAAAGCTTCCGGATACGGTGATGATACCGTTTGGTCCGGGTATCTTGAGTTTGTCGTAGACGAAGCATGTCTTGTCCATGAACATGTGGAATATGTCGCGGCCGAAAATGAGTTGGTCTACGCTCTTGAAGGGGACCGCCTCGAAGGTCATGCGCTCTTGGCGGTAATTATTAACATAGCCAAAGGCAACCTGAAGTGTAATGACCGAGCCTCCCGACCAAGAACTACGCCTTGGAAGATGGTGTTGGTCCGCCTTAGGTTTGCCTCCGTCAAGTTCATCTTCTGCAGTGTATCCAGGTACATGATGTTGATGCTGCTTCCACTATCCACCATACACTTGGTGAACTCCACGCTGTCAATCAAGGGGTTAATGACCATGGCGTACTGGTTCTCCGTGGGTATAAGGTCTGGGTGGTCCGTCCTGTCCCAAGTTATTGGGACCTCCGACCAGCGCAGGTACTGGGGAACTGGGGGGAGAGTGGCCATCAGGATCCTCAGAGAGGTCTTCTATTGTCGGACGGTGGGGGTGCCAAGGAAAGTGTGGTAGACTGGAGCCTTCTTTGAGAAGGGGTTCTTGCCCTTGTCGTCGCTCTTGGCGGTGTGCTTGGGGTCAACGTCTTCGTCCATGTCACTTGAATCCTTGGACTCCTCCTCCTTCTTGTTCCCCTTGCCCTTGCCTCGCGGTCTGTTCTTCCGACTTTGCTTGTAGCCGGACTCCGGGTCTTCCTTGAGGTCGTTGACGAACTTGTAATGTCGATTGGTATGGGTGGCCTTGCCATTGGCATCGAGGTGTACGAGGCACGTCATATCGCGGTACTCCTCGTAGGTTTGGGGAACGCGGAGCGGCGCCGAGGTAGTTTCACTTCCTCGTTGCTTCCCACGACCAGCTCCCCTTCCTCGGCCACGTTGTCCGCCTTCTCCTCGTCCTGCAAAAGTCATAGCGGCCATGTCGGTAGATTGGTTTTCTTCTGGAGCGGTTTTCCGTTTTGTACTGCTGTTCCTCCGATCTTGAGTTGGAACGGCTGTTGCCGGTAAGGAGCCGCGAGCATCATCGTCGGCAGCTGCGAACTCACTATCTAGCTGAATCATCTGGTTCAAGTCAAGCTGGTGATTGTCCTGTAGGTGCTTCATCTTATGCCGGAGCAACGTGCCCCTTTCCAACCAATCTATGAAGGCGTCCATGGAGGTCTTAGCGTGCACTCCTGCGCAAAAATTCTTCATGTCCAGCCAGCGAGAGAGGTAGGTGCGAGATGTCTCGTCTTTCTCTTGCACGCACCGTTGTAGAGCACCCACAGTGCAGGGACACTTGTATGTACCCTCAAAGTTCTTGGTGAACGCTTCTTGCATGTCCAGCCTGTTGTAGATAGATTTCTCTCGCAAGTCGTCGATCCATTGACGGGCCTTGCCTGCCAACATTAATGGGAGGTACTTGACGACGACGTTGGGGTTGCCTCCGGTAATCTCCACCGCGTTGCCGTAGTCCTGCAACCATGTAGGCTGGCTTGGCGGTGCCGTCATAGGGCTTGATGGTCTTGTCAATCCGGAAATCTTTGGGGTAAGTTGCGGATCGTATTGCAGGTCCAAAGCAATGTGGTCCTAGGTATGGTCCTTCCCGGGCCTCGTGGATCTTATCGATCCGTGAACGTGCATCGTACGTCTCCGGGTTCTTCTTCTAGTCAACAGGGGATGGGCTACATGAACGACGCGGGCCTCCTCCGCCATGGTGACTGCTTGGTGGTGACGGAGGCGGAGGTGGCGGTGGGTTAGCCTTCTTGCTGTTACCCTCCTGCGATGCCTCACGCCTGTCACGGTTGCTTGTCGAACATGGAGGGTCATGGTGTGACCTGCTCATGTGCCCATGGTTACGCTCTCCGTCATGACGGGTCTGCTCCGTGTTGTCGCGGATGACGATGCCACACTGCTTTGGTGGGGGCATATCCGTACGATGGTGAGCCTTGTAATCTTCACGATGTCGGGGAGATCGGGGCGGTGGCGACGGGCGACAAGGTCGGGCCTTTTCTCCGTGGTCGAAGGATATAGGGATGGCATCCTTCCTGTTGCGCGCGTCCCTCCGTCTTTGTTCTGATGAACCCGTTTGGGACCTGACATCAAGAGGAGATATGTTCCTTGGCGGCTTGTACTGGCTAGACTGGCAAAGCGCTGGGTCAGCCTCAAGCCTCTGCGAGGTGGCCTTTTCCTGCTGCTTCACCGCCTTGGCCACTAGGTCATAGACCTGTTCCACTGCCTCAGGCGATCTATCCTGCTCCAGAAGGGTCTTGGCGACGGCGAGGTTAAGGAGTGGGGTGGGCATCACCTGCTTGCCTTCACTGTCAATGTATGGCTTGGATTGTGCCGGTTTCGAGGGAGCCCATCCTAGGTTACACCTCACACCAGGATCGTTGATGACGCGAGCCGGAGCTTTCTTAGCCTTCTGCTGCAGTAAAGTCTTGTACTCGGCCTCCATTGCTCTAGCTTTCTCTATGGACTTCTGCGCGTTGACCAGATCTTGATCTAGCTTAGCGCCTTGCTCCGCGATGGCTTGTGCTTCCTCCAACAGCTGATGGCACTTCTCGTCAAGCTGGGTCACGTTCCGGATATGAGCAACGGTCAGTGGCTCGACGAGGAGATTGCCGTACATCACTCTATCCGCTGGAGTAACTTGGGCTGCTGCAGACGTAGATGCTAGAGGCGGCAAGCTTGCGGTGTTGTTATTGCTCAGGCCGGTGCCGAGTTCCTGCGGCTGCTGCACTGGGTTAGGCGGAGGAGGCATGACCTTTGCACGATCATCGTCAATGAGTGGCCCCTTGCCCTTTTCCAACGCTGTAGGCGGAGCTCGTCCGGGTTGATCTTCATCCATCGCCGTCCCAATGGTGACGAGCACCCCTCGAGACGTGACGACATTTTTGGCTTGCTCGTCGCGCGAGTACTCCTCCTCCATCTCCTGCATAGCGGAGTCTAGCTCTTCTGTACTGAAATCTATCTCCTCTGAATCTGCACTAAAATCAGCATAAAGCGCGTCAATGACAGAGTCGAAGGGTTCCAGGACTTCCTCGATGACGGGCGGTGGAGGTGCAACGACCTCGACGATGACTGGAGGTGGTGGTGCTGCTGCGACGATGGCCGCGGGAGGCGGTGGTGGCGGTTGCTGAATTGAAGGTTCTCCGTCACTAAGCGCAAGCGCCATCTGGGCTGCTGCGTCAGCTTCCGCGTAGTTGTTGACGGTGCTCACCATCTCTTCGAGGGTAAGACGCCCTGTTGCCTGCTACCGTCTTAAAGAATGTTGGAGAAGCGTGCCACGGTCCAGTCCTTCCACGAAGTGATACAAAGCATTATCATCAGGGTAGTGGGCCAGATCGGCTCGTATACGGAGCCACCTGGTCAGGTAATCGCGGGGGTTTTCGCCTTCTCTCTGAATGCAGTGCGCCAGATCGAAGATGGTAACCACTCTGACGAACTTGGATCTCTTTTGTCCAGACGCACAGGCGAAGCCGGCAGATTTGCAGTGATCTTCCACCTTTATATCCTGCATAGGGGCGGTTTGGGTGGGCCTTGGATTTTTCCGATCTTTGCCGGCAAACTCCTAGGAGAGATCCAACATTGATCCCTCTGCGAACGTATCCAGCCCGTAGGCTGTCCGTGCGGGCCTTGATGCTCCTCCGACTCCCAGGGAACTAGTGCCCGAGTCGGTTTCGCCGATGAAGAGGTGGATGTCTCCGATAGGAACGATCGAACACCGCGTAGGGTTCGTCTTTGCCGGGATCCATAACTCGTCAGGAGGGACGATCGGAACGTTTCCGGAAAAGAGAACGCGGCCGATGGCTATGGTTTCGCCGATTCCCGCGAAGATCTTGGTCCTCGCCCGCTGAAGAGCCTGAAGCGCCTCTTGCCCCACGGTGGGCGCCAACTGTCATGATATTGCCGATGAGTACGCCATGGAGGGGTCCTCACTGTGCGTGTTTAGAGATGTGTGGTAAGGCGGACGGTTGACGGGTATGAGGTAACACAGCTTACCCAGGTTCAGATCCCACAACGGTGGCGGAATCCTACTCCTGCTATAAATCACTATAAGGGCAATACGCCGAGTTACAGGGATTGGTTCGCTGTGCGAGGTGCGTTGTAGTCGACACTAGGTTGTCTAAAGTTTTGCCCTAAAGGCTCCCATAGGCCCGACTTATATAGTCGCCAGGTCCTAGGGTTACAGGGAAAAGTCCTAGCCGGAAAGGTTACAGAGTCCTACACCGTCTATTACTAGTCTTGTGTATCTTGCACTCCAAGGCTCCGGGTACGCTGGTGACTCCACTGTAGCCTTCCTTTATCTGGCATGGGCCTCCCTTCTGGATCCATCTAACTGGGCCGCCCAGCAGGCCATAGGCCATGCTACCAACTATGGGCCACCCGGGTTATCCGGATAAGTGACATGCTATGAGGATACCCATATAGCATATCCCCAACACCCCTGTGAGTCACAGACATATCAATAGTGTTTTGATCTAACTGTTTGCACCATGAAGTACTGGGTTATAAACAATTATTTAGTGAAATCACAAATCAAAGCCTTAAGAAGTGATGATGTTGTTGTTCTCGAATGGATCGCCAAGCGAAGATCGTACATCCCTTTCTGTCACTGGTTTTGCTTTGAGATCGCTGCTAACCAAGTATGTCACCTCAAGCCTTTATCAATCTCTAGGGTCTTGGGGACTTACAAGTCCATTGATCGAGACAAGAGACAAAGAAACAAAGATACAAATCTCTATTCAAACAATAAACAATGCTCCCATAGATTAGATGCACATAATCGATGCGAGGTTTCACCCCAACCCATAGCCCGTGTGGACTACTCACTGATAACAATAAGAGCAACGATAGAAAACATTGTAAAAAAAATACTTAGATGGAAATTAAATATTCTTACAATGGTCGCCGAATCACAAGGATCTCTCAAGCACAAGCTAATGGCTATGGCTATGGAGAGGATGAGGAATGGAAAGGATGGACTATGGTGGTGGATCTCCTTTGGTGATGTTGTGAAGCAATCTTAGAATGGCGGCCCTCTGCGCGGTGGCTGGGACCTCAAAATATATAGGCGCCTTCACGAAAGTCGTAGGTTTGACGAGACGAAGCCGCTGCCACCTGGTACGGGCGCCGTATGGGCGGACCTTTCCTGTACCAGTGGTCATTATGGCCTCTTTTTTTGAACCGTAACTGTGAGGCAACTGCCCCACCTAATTTTTATACTATATATAAAAACAAAAACAAAGTTTGAACAGCTTTTCCAAGAAGAAAGCAAAAGCACTACCCTCTAAGAACTAATTACAAATATTACGTCGTTATGGCCTCTGGCGACTGGTTCTGGCACCAGGGTTGCGTGATGATGGCTCAGTTGATTGTTCAGCTTCGTTGGGAGACCCCAAGAGGAAGGTATGATGAGCACAGCAGCAAGTTTCCCTCAGTAAGAAACCGAGGTTATCGAACCAGTAGGAGGAAGGAAACGTGTCAAAGGTGTTACAAGCAACTTGGAAACCTGCACAACAAAAACTCAAGACTTTGCCCCAACGAACAGTGAGGTTATCAATCTCACCGGTTGTTGTAACAAAGGATTAACTGTATGGTGTGGAAGGTGACAATGGTTTGCAGCAAGTAAACAGTAACAATCGAAGATGTATCAATGGTAAAGATTGGACCGGGGTCCATAGTTCACTAGAGGTGTTATCCTTATATAAACAAACATGGCATGATGGGTAAACAAATTACAACAGGGCAATTGACAGGACAGAGAAAGGCATAACAATGCAATACTAGACATTAAGATCCTATGAGATTCGATTGGGCACAACAAGATACATACACCGCTATCGAAATGCATATATGACTAGAAGTCCATCTTTGGGTTATCATCCGTTCCCCTCCAGTATTAAGTTGCAAGCAACAGACAACTGCTTTAAGCAAAGTGTGTAAGGTAAACAATCCACTTATTCCATGAACAAGAGACCGTTGTTTTCTCCCTAGTAGCAACAACACATCTACAACCTTAGAGATTTCTGTCACTTCCCTTAGATTAAATAGAGGCATGAACCCACTATCGAGCATAAATACCCCCTTTTGGATTCACTAGCAACTACTTGGCGAAGATAGCTACTAACAACGGAGAGCATGCAAGATCACAAGCAACACAGACATGATAGAATCAATAAGGCAACACCATTAATCAATATAACATAGTAATCTCAATATCCATCGGATCCCCACAAACACAACATGCATCACTACAAATAGATGAGATCTTGATCATGAACGGATCTCACAAGATCTAGACATGAAAGCACAAAGGAGGAGATACAACCATCTAGCTACTACATGGACCCGTAGTCCAAGGTGGAACTACTCACGCTTCATACCGGAGGCTATCATGATGAAGAAGAAGGCCTCCGTGATGATCTCCCCTCTGGCAGGGTGCCGAGAAGAGCTTTAGATCCCCTCGATCTATGGATAATGGTGGCGGCGGCTACATACGGTTTCGTGGAATATTGATCGGGTCCTTAGGTTTTAAGCATCAGGGGCTTCTTATAGGTGAAGAGGCGAGGCAGGAGGGAGGCCAGGGAGCCCAGACCCTGCCCAGGCGCGGCCCAGGGTGGGCCCGCGCCTGGGGGTGATACGTCGGAAACGTATCTATGATTTTTTATGTTCCATGTTTGTTTAGTATCTACTTTGCCTTGCTTTGTCTAAACTTTGAGGAGTTTTATATATTTTTTCTAGTACTAACCAATTAACAAGTTACCACAGTGCCATTCGCCTGTTTTCTTCTGGTTTTGGTTCTAGAAAGGCAGAAAATCAATATTCTCGGAATTGGATGGGACAAAAGCCAAAGTCAATATTTTACCGTGGGCAACACGGAGTTCAGAGGAGAGACGGAGGAGGGCCACTAGGGGGCCACACTCCCTGGCCATGCGGCCAAGCCTGGTCCGCGCCTAGGGGGGTGCAGCCCCCCTGTCCGCCTCTCTGCCTCACCTCCTCGCCTATAATAAGCCCTCGATGCAGAAACCCTAGGCAGCCGATCAAAACTACATGAAACCGTCTATAGCCGCCGCCACCATCATCCCTAGATTGGGGGGATCTGAAGTTCCTCCCGGCACCCTGCCGGAGGGGAGATCATCCCGGAGGCCTTCTTCTTCGGTATGAAGCGTGAGTAGTTCCACCTTGGACTATGGGTCCATGTAGTAGCTAGATGGTTGTATCTCATCCTTTTGCTTTCATGTATAGATCTTGTGAGCTCCGTTCATGATCATGATCTAATCTATTTGTAATCATGCATGTTGTGTTTGCGGGGATCTGATGGATATTAAGATTACTATTTCAGATTGATTAATGGTTTTGTCTACTAGATTCTATCATGTCTGTGTTGTTTGTGATCTTGCATGCTCTCCGTTGTTAGTAGCTATCTTGGCCAAGTAGTTGCTGGTGACTCCAAGAGGGGGTATTTATGCTCGATAGTGGGTTCATGCCTCTAGTTTCCAAGGTAAGTGACAGAAATATCTTCAGTTGTAGATGTGTTGCTGCCACTAGGGAGAAAACAATGGTCTCTTGTTCATGGAACAAGTGGATTGTTTACCTTACACACTTTGCTTAAAGCAGTTGTCTATTGCTTGCAACTTAATCTGGAGGGGGTTCGGATGATAACCTGAAGGTGGACTTCTAGTCATAGATGCAGTTGGATAGCGGTCTATGTATCTTGTTGTATTGCCCAATCGAATCTCATATGATCTTTGTGTCTAGTATTGCATTGTTATGCCTTTCTCAGTTCCTGTCAATTGCCCTATTGTAATTTGTTTACCCTTCATTCCATGTTGTTTATCTAAGGAGAGCACCTCTAGTGAACTATGGACCCCGGTCCAATCTTTACGATTGATACATCTTCCACTATTACTGTGTACTTGTTGCAAACCATTATCACCTTCCACACCATACAGTTAATCCTTTGTTACAACAAACCAGTGCGCTTGACAACCTCACTGTTCGTTGGGACAAAGTCTTGATGTTGTGTTGTGCAGGTTTCCACGTTGCTTGCAACACCTTTGAGACGTTTCCTTCATCCTTCTGGTTCGATAACCTCGATCTCTACTGAGGGAAGACTTGTTGACGTGCTCATCACACCTTGATCTTGGGGTTTCCAACGAAGCGCTCCCACGTTGACACCGGGCGCCATCAAGTTTTCTGGCGCCGTTGCCTGGGAGGCTAAGGACGTCTTCACAAGGGGAGTCCTCCACTTCCTCTCTCTTTACTTTGTTTTTAGTTTGCTTTGATTCTTCCGCTTGGTTTTGTTTGCCTCTTTTTATCAAAAACTCCAAAAAGATTAGTTTAGTTTGGTTTGCTTTCTCTATTCAAAAACAGAACAAAATTAGCTCCTGCCCTAGTTGCTACCATGTCTGGTTTTGGTCCAATATCTATTACACCTATGTAAGAGATCTCTACTTTTAAGCAAAAAAGTGAAGAGAGTTTTAAAGAAGCTTGGTCTAGAATCTCCGCTTTACAAAGGGAAACTAAGCCTAAGATGAGTCTTAGCTTGGTTATTAATAGTTTCTACCGCGGTATTGCTCTTTGTTATAGATATTATTTGGATGTTGTGGCTGAGAAAGATATTTTTCAATGTACTGAGGATGAAGCTTTTGATGCCATAAAGAAATTGATTATAATTTATAATACTCCTGGCAAGTCTGATTCCTCTTTCATAGATATTTTTGCTAGGTTAAACACTCTTGTGCTGCTATGAATAGTTGCTATCACACACTTAGGGAGTACCATAACTATGTTCCAATGAATTCTGAGCCTTCAAAGTGGTTTCCCACAATCAAAGTCACTATAAATAGTGCAAATTTTGATGCTTGTTGTGATATCATGTCTGAATTTTGCCTTATGCCTAAAGATATTTATGAGTCTTTGAGTCTTTGGGGACTTTCTAATGGAGGAGAGGAAATATCTCTTACTAATAATGACACTTTGTTACCCATTGGAATAACTGAAGGTGTGTTTACAAAAATCTCAGGGAAAATGGTGTCTACTGATTATCTTGTTATTGAATGTGTAGGCAAAGGACATATTACACTTGGAAGATCCCTACTGAAACACCTTGGAGCAATAATAGATGTGGGAAAAGGAATTATGCATTTTGCTCCTCTAGTAAGCAATCCTATATTCCCTAAAGAGAAGAAGAAAGGTAAGAAATGAAGGAGCAAGAGAGTAAATGCTTCCTCATTTGAAAATACTTGATTTTCCTGCTTCTTGTGCCTAACTTAAAGGTGTTAAAGAAGAGTACTTGTTGGGAGATAATCCAAGAGTTTACTTGAGTCTTGGAAGTTATTACTTCAGTAATGACCTCTCCTTATCCTTTTTGTTTGCTTTTTGTGCCAAGAATGACCTCTAATGAGAGGGAAGTAAGATTTGGGGAGTTGTTGTCCCGAAACAGATTTCTGTCCTCCACCATAAAAATTCGTGAGGAGTCTCTGTAAGTCAGATTGAGCTGATATTTCTCGAATAAATCCCCCAGTATATGACCTAAATTTCGTTAGTTCAATACTTTTTTATTTGAGCAACCGAAGGTCTTCAAAAAAATCGGTTTCTACCTACTGATCTGTTTTTACAGATTTCTGCCATTATTAGCATTTGCTTCTTATCAATTTATTTTTGAGTTCTCTTTTGGGGAATTGAGCTTTTTAAAGTAAGTTGCTTCAGTAGCTTGTGTTTGTAGTGAAAGTTTTGCTGTTCTAAAGCTAAAACAAGGGTCTATTATCTTTTGAATACACTAATGTTGCTAATGAAGATTGTGTGCAGTTTTGTATGAAGGAAAAAAATTCAGGTGTAGAGAGAGAATGATGTAATGAGATGAAGAATGGAAAAAATATCAAGCTTGGATATGCCACCATGGTGTCACCCTAAGAAATATCCAAGAGGTACAAGCGTCAAATCATGGGGATGCCCAAGGCATCCCCTTCTTCATCAATAAAAAGCTCAGGTCTGTCTAGACACTTCGTTTTTATTGTTTCATGCACTTTTGTGTTGTTCTTGGAGCGTATTAGTTTTCGTTTGCTTTGCTTAGTTTATTTAGTTTGCTTGAATAAAGTAGTTTGTAGTTTGGACCCCCGTTCTCGCTGTGTTGTTTCAAATAAGTCGATTGGTGTTGGAAAGGAGTAGAAAGTTCTTGCTTAAGAAGTGCAAGAGGAGCTTGCTTGGACTGTGACTTAGACTTTAGCATGTCATGCTAGGTATTGTTTTGACCTTATGCTTAATGATTATTGTTGTATCATGACTTGCTCCAAGTCATTGAGATTGCTTAGTGTGCCTTGAAAGAATCATGCGTTGTTTTAACTTACAAAAGCATATTATTGTGGCATTCTCCTTTGATGTTTTGTTTGGGTTGACTTGGCGCATTCTCACACCATGTTATGACTATGAACAATTCACCATAGCCTCTATGATCATTTAGTCCTTGACTTGTAGTACCACTCTATGCTTTGATTAGTAATTTGTGTCGCTCTGCATGATTATGGCCATTATTGCTTTCTTAGTTGGTTGCTCCCAGTCTTTTGCTAGCCTCCACTTGTATGAGTAAGTTCTACTCATGCTTCCAACTCCTAAGAAACCTAGTTATTCCAAAGTGTCCACTATAAATTCCTATACATGGTGTGTTACACCATTCCAAGTATATTCTTGTTTTCAGCTATCTTCCAATTAAAAAGTATTTTGTTATGTGAAAAATTAGTGATTAAATCTCTCACGGACTTGATGCACACTTTATATTCTTTGCCTCTAATAAACTTGAACCATTGTGTCATCTATGTTGTATATGCTTGCACTTATTTGTTGGAATTAGCAGAACCATGCTGTCATGGGGAACGTTTTCAACATTGCGCTTGTACTTTGTACTTAGATCATGCTCTTTTGTCTGTGGATGTCACTGGTGTGAAATAAAAAGGGAGCTTGTAAGTCCATGGAGTTATGTATTTTGTGTTAGAGAAATGCCTGGGCCGCTAGCCTAAGCCATGCCTAATCATGGTTGAAACTTGCAGCATCACCATAATAAGCTATCTATGAAGCATCCTCAATAAAAATCTATGCATATAGTAAATAAAAAGATCGCTGAGATGCTCATTGTCTGCTTGCCTTGTCATTTTGGTTATGGGATAGCTCTTGTACCATATGCAAGGGTACCCCGTTGGAGGTTCTCTATGATACGCATGTACTTACTATGACAAGAACTTACAGGTGACTGAAGTTGAGTAGCATGAGGTGTGGCCCTCATATTCAAGGGACATGAGATTGCCAACTTATACTTTGTCAAGCATATACTCCATAGTTTGTTCACTTTAACCATAATCACTTCAAGATGCTTATGATAGGGGTAATGAGGGTTGAAAGCTAACAAGTACCATAATTTTTGGAGTCTCTTTTTGAAACTTGAAATCCCTGCTTCCCTTTATGAAGGCCCTTTCTTCCACTATTATGTTGAGTCTCCACCTTCTACCTTTAGGCACCATTAAGAGAGCATAGTGGACATTCATAGTTCTATGTGCAGTGTCCCAAAACTTATTGATTGATGCATATTGTTGTATTGCTTGTTCTTGTTCTAGTTGTATCTAGTCACTCTTATGAACTTTGATGGTGTCCTATGCATCGAATTGTTTGAGATATGCCCTAGAGGCAATAATAAAAGTGGTTATTATTATATCTTTGTGTTTATGATAAAAGTTTACATTCATGCTATAATAGTATTAACCGGAAACATTAATACTTGTGTGATTTGTTGTCACATCCCAAGATTTTCCAAATCTTGTAATGTGAAAATAAATTTATAAAATAAAACTTTGTTTAAATTTCAGAGCCAAAAGAAACTTTTTGAATTTAAATGAAACCTCAAACCCATTTGAATTGGATAAAATCCAAATAGAATTTAAAAAGATAAAACATTTTAAATTAAGGAAAACAAAATATTTTGAAATAATAATTTGGGTCTTTTAAAACAAAAGATTTGGTATTCAAAAGAAAAGATGGACTTATAAACAAAGATTATTCTATAAAGCTAAATTAATCCTTGGCCAAGCTTTGAGAATTAAAAACAATTTATTTTTAAAGTAGCAAGGTTATTTAAAAATAATAAAGATTTGCTAAAATAAAATAACAAGGAATTAATATCCAAACTCTTTTAAATAAAAGACTTCACCATTTTAATTAAAACATCAAAACTTAATAAATTATTTTAAATAGGTTTCCCAAGTAATTTATGTTCTCTAATAAAACCAACTAAAATGTTTTGACTTTATTTTTAGTTTTTAAAATAAATTTTCTCATTAAAACAGACCCAAGTGGATTTAATAATAAAAGTCTATGATTATTTAATGGACTCTATAATAAAATGTTTTCTAAGTATTTAATACTTCCAAATAAAACCTACTGATTTGGTTTGGAAAATATTTAGGTTTCAAATAAAGATTTTATTAATAGAATCAAACTCTATTTTAATAACTAAGGCCCATTTTATTTAATTACTAATGGACCCAAAAATAAGAGGTTATTTTATTTTTTTAAAACAAAACTTCCAAATATTCTTTATTTCCAAATAAACCTACTGATTTAGATTTGAAAGTGTTTGGAATTTAAATGAAGAATTATTAAATAAATCATATCATATTTGATTAAATAACTATAATCTATTTTATATTAAAAATATCTTAAAAAAAGAATGAAAAATATTGTTTTATTTTGGATTTGGATTATGCTGTTAAACAGAACCAAATTCAAATAAAAAGTTTGTTGTTTGTTTGAATTGATTTGAGTATTGTTTGATTGTTTGAATAATTGGTTGAATTCAAAACAGAAAATAAAATAGAAAAGGAAAAGAATACAGAATAAAAAAAATAAGAAAGGAATCGACCCAGCCCAGGCAGCCCAATAAGCCCACCAACCAGCCCAGCTCTCTACCCCGCAGAAAACGATTCGAACCAACTATCTAACCCGCACAGAAAATGACAGGTGGACCTCCCCCTCGTTTCTTTTCCCACTGACAGGTGGACCCCACCGCTCCTGTTCGTCGTCCACACCCGCGCGACCCCTTCTTCCTCCCTCGCCGCCGTTTCCTGCAGTGATTCCGCGCGTTTAATTCGCCATAACGCCGCGCCTTTACCTCGCCTTGACTGTGCTCGATAAAATGCCTGCGTTTTCCCCTCCGTTCCCCTCTGTCACCACGCCTCGACTCGCCCCTAGGTTGCTCCATTTCTCGCCGCACCATCCTCGGTCCGACGAGCTTCCTCTATCGATTCCGGTCAAGCCACACCTCCCCGAGCCTCCCTGAGCACGCTGGCAGCTTCCCCACTCCCAAACGTTTCTTCCCGTACCCTTCGTTCAACCGCGGGCGCCCCGGATCGTCGGCTTTGACAAACTCCGACAGCGTCGCCGCGTCTGCAACCTCTCCGACGACCTCTCCCGGTAAACCTCAACCGCCCCTTTACCTCTCAATCATGCAAGCATCTTCGCCTTGGTATTACACACCTGACCATACCCTCGGTTGGATTTCTCGTGACCTGTAGCGACGACTTCGACCACGACTGAGACCACCCGACGTTGCTCTCCACTCCGGCGAGCAATCACAGCCGTATCTGAGCACCCCCTGCCACGACAAGCACACGACCAGCACCACCTCGTCTTCGCGACCACGGTGAGCATCCTCATCTTGTATTTTGATTCCTAGAACCACCGCTAGTACCTCGCCTGACCGTCGCCGCCGTCTGTCACCGCGCAGCGCCGCCAGCTTCTGGTCAAGCACGCTAGAGCCGTCAGATCTTAATCCTATGGCGTAGACAGAGTGACTTAAGCGAACCGGTATGGACACATCTGAGCCGCACGATTCGCATTAGATCCAACGCACCACAACACCGATCCACCCGAACCGGTACCAGCCAGTTAAAACGCGACGCGTGTCCCCTGTTCTGTTTAAAAACAGATTTGAAAACAGATTTAGTTGTGATTTTCAAATCCTTATAACTTTTGATCCACACGTCCAAATTTAGAAAATTTTATATCAATGGATTCAGGAGAGCAAGACCTAAATAATCATGGCCTTAGTTTTGAAAATAATGTCTGTTAGCTTGTTGAAAATTACAGAAACTTTTGTGTACTTATTTAGAGTATAAAAATTGTTTAAAAATTGATTTTAGGATTAAATCTTTTGCAAAATGGATTTATGTGACCCTACTAACCTTAGGAACCAACCCATAGTGTTAAAAATGATTTTGTGTAATTTAAGTTGAATTAGTTAACTTAGTCATTTTCTAGCCAAATAAAACTCATTAAATTTTATCATGGAAAAGTTTTTGCAAGGAAAACTTTGGGAAAGTGTTGTGGATCAAACTTACTGAC
The DNA here is from genome assembly GCA_910589765.1 of Avena atlantica. Classification (NCBI taxonomy): domain Eukaryota; kingdom Viridiplantae; phylum Streptophyta; class Magnoliopsida; order Poales; family Poaceae; genus Avena; species Avena atlantica. The sequence continues at coordinate 535,588,961 of OU342733.1, read as the reverse complement.
CCAAAACACCAAGCCTTGCCAAGAGCAACTTACTTGGTGCAAAACCTAAAGTTTTGCTTGGATAAGAATAATTTTCACCACATAAAATGATGAATGAATTTTAAAATAGTCTTAGGATAAAACCCAATTGCAAATGACTTTGCCATTTTTGTAAATGACCAATGTAGACCTTACAAAATTTATAAACCTAGTAGAGACCAACTTTGCAATAGAACCCTCTTTTTACAAGACTTAGGAACCATTGCTATGTGTATGTGAATTAATGTTAGAATAGTGGAATGCTACTTGATACTATGCTTGTTTGATTGTAGTAAAATTAGCAAAGTGTGAGACTAGCAAGATCAAGAAGTGACTATCATTCCCTAAACAAAAAGGCAAGTTACACTATCATACAAAATCCTACTATTTTCATTATACTTAGTCGATTATGAAAACATGCATGAAAGACATTTTATACTTATGCTATGCTAAAGATCCTAATAGGATTCCCTACACATTCCTTAGTGAAAATATTGAAGTTGTACATGCTTAGCCATGCTATATGCTATACTTTGAAAAAGAGATACATGTTGAGATTTTACAAAGGTTGAGAAAAGGACTTGTGTTTTACATAATAAAACAAGGACTCAATGAACCACCTAGGTGGAGGATACTTTAATTTTTGGAGAAGGTGGCAACAAAAGAGAACCATGTCTATGGCATTCACTTTGTGTTGTGCTCCAAAAGAAATCCACCTAGGAAACTTAGAGATCAAACATGCTTCTCCAATTGTGGCTTCCATGTACAACCACATGCTATTATGGCTCTGGCTTAGTCAATTACATTAGGAAGACCCATGCATTGTCTTTAGTTACTGGACATGGGGATCTGGAATGCTTCATGGGGGCTGAAGACAAAGCTAGCAATGATGTATGGGAGGACCTTTTGGAAAGACTTCGTCACATTCTCAATCTGCCAGTACTCCATCTTGGTGAGCACTAATCCAGTAGGCCACTGGTGGCAACAAGATGGGATTGTGTCATGTGGGTAAAGTGTACTCCTTCTGCAGAAGTTAATAAAATCTAAGTACTTAGCCGTGTCCCCGGTTATGGACAATACTGAGCAACTAAAGTTTGAACCATGGGAGATCTCGACATTCCAATTTCTAATATAAAAACTTGATGCACTTGGGGGTACCAAGGAATTCAAAGAGATTTTGTTAATCTTGTTGCACCTGGGGTTACCAAGGTGCTCAAGAGCATGATGTACTTGGGGTTACCAAGGAACTCATGAGAATTCATAAAACTTGTTGCACTTGGGGTTACCAAGTAGCTCAAGAGATTTTTGACAAGGACTTGAACACTTGAGTTTCTACCAAGGAGTTCAAGGAACTTGGTAAAAGGAGATTTGACAAAGGACCAAAACCATTTTGAAAAGATAGGATAAATTTTGCTTTAAGCAAATGAGCCTTAAACTCTACTTAGCCAAATTTGCATGTATTGATAGGATCCACTCATATTATACATAGTAGTGAAGCTTGCCAATACAATTCAAATGTATTGACCCTTGTGGCTGTAACTTGTAATGTTGCAGGTTTGATTGATTTTAGTGAAGATTGATTGATTAGGATTACAAAGTCTACAACCAACATCTGCCTATGGCACTTTGATGATGAAGGACCCCATGATTATAGTTATTCCGCTGCAATGTAATGTAATAGCCAAATGAGCTATGTAAGATGTAATAAAAATTATGTTGTTCCTGGTTATAAAGTTATGTTATGACCTTTGTATCTTGATATTACATCTTAACTGTGGATGCTAGCTATTGATCCAGGGACTAGCGTTGTAAAACACAGGAGGAATCTACCTTATTGGGTAGGAACCTCTACATTTGTAAACTAAATTAGAGTCCCTGGTAAAGCCTCTTTATAATACTAGCTTGTTGGTTAATAGATTATCAGGGTTTCTCGATCATGAACATTGAGATGTTATTAACAACAAGATCATATCATTAGGAGAATGGTATGATGGACATACTCCTATAGATAAGCGTAGCATAAAGATCAAAGTCATTTCAATAGTTTGTTTGCTATAAGCTTTCTGATACATAGTAACCTAATTCCTTCGACCATGAGATAATGCTAATCACCATCACCGGAAGGATGCTTTGATGACATCAAACACCACATCGTAACTGGGTGTCTATAAAGGTGGCATTGAGTGTTCGGAAAGTATGGGTTGAGGCATATGGATCAAGAGTGGGATTTGTCCATCCATATGACGGATAGATATACTCTGGGCCCTCTCGGTGGAATGTCATCCAATTAGCTTGCAAGCATGTGACTGGCTCACAAGGGATCACATATCACGGGAACGAGAAAAGAGTACTTATCGGTAATGAGGTTGAACTAGGTATGCAGAGATACCGACTATCAAAACCTCGGATAAGTAAACTATCATGAGACAAAGGGAAATTGGTACCATATGTAAGTGGTTCATTCGATCGCAAAGTAATCATATAAATATGTGGGAGCCATATGAATTTCCAGATTCCTCTATTGGTTATTGATCGGAGAAGTGTCTTGGTCATGTACGCATAATTCATGAACCGTAGGGAGACCCACATAAGGATTCAATGTTGTTTAGTAGATGTGGAATGTTAATAGGGATATCGGAGTCTCGGATGGGATCCGGGATATCACGAGGAGATCCGGAATGGTCCGGAGAATAAGATTCATATAAGGAAAGTCCGATTCCGGAGTTCGGAAAACATTTCGATGTTTTCATCGGAGAGGTTCTAGAAGGTTCTAGAAGGTTCACCGATCCGGAAGGGGAATGGTCCATGAATGTGTCATGGGTAAGTGGAATGATTGGATCATATCTTAGGTCACTTGGTGTGGACATTTGTGAGAGAGAATTAAAGCTATAAATTGAAAGTCAAACGGGAGGTTTGAAAAGTCAAACTGGAATAATGGTTTCCTAGTGGAAGTAGGAAAGAGTCCTTCCAACTTGGGTTTGGAAGTGGATTCAAACTCCCCTCTCTCTAGGCTGCCCCCCTCACATAAATAGAGGGGGAGGGCTGCCTCAAACACACAAGCCCTAGCCCTCCCACACCCAAGCCGTCGTCGCCGCCGCGCCTCTGTCGCCTCGCGCCGCCGCCAGTCCATCGCCACCGCACTAGCCGCCACCGACACCTCCTCCTCCTCCCGGTCTTCTGTAACTACCTCGGTGAACTACGCTCCTAGATACAAGCCTGGATGAGTGGTAGTGGTTGAAATAGTACGGTGGGGCCCCAAAAGCCACTCACTGGTAGTCCTTTCAGACGTCCCAACCACTACCCTCTCAACGGGACCTGTACGGGCGGCGTAGTCGGCAGGCGAAGGGATCAACTACGTACACAAGTGGGTATGTATGCAAGCCACCATACAAGAGTACATCAGAGCCATACCATCTAGAAAGAAAGGAAATATACCAACGCCATACGGCAAGATTCAAATGACCTAGATAGATCTATATTTTAGGATACTTCCTCATACAACACACATCAGAGTATCATGCGGAAGCGGCAAACAAAATCCGAGTACGGATAAGAAGCAAATCGGCATAAGATGCCATAGAAATAAGCACATCCCAACTACAGGTCTCACGGATCCCCGTGCCCGGAATCTCTACACCGAACGATCGTTGCCCACATCTTCGGCTTCTTCCACCCGGTATCCGTCCTGTGGAGGTACCTGTCCATCTGAATCAAGAATTTATCGTGTGAGACCCTAAGGGTACTCAGCAAGTCTTAATGCCTCTAAAGGGGACACAACCTGGGGTGACGCAATTGCAGCGAACGATAAACCCTAGCAGTTCTACAGATAAACGCTAACCATCCGCCTAACCAATGATAGACGGATGTCCGTGAATTAAGAACAACAGTTATATTGGTAATCTCATCCGATCCATCCTCCTCCCTGCTTACCAACAAGGAAGCGGACGAACAACCCCCCCCAACCGTTGGCAATTTTATTAACCATTCCATGAGTATTGCACTATTTACTAGTCAAGTTACTTAGTCAAATTAAGGCGGTACTTTAGTTATGCTTGTCTATGATCGAGAAACTGTGCTCCAAGTCGTCCATATCCGCGGACACGGCTTTCAGAAAGTTTTACCCGGCCGGGGTGCACCAATAGCAACACACACTCGATCAACCTCAGAAAAACCAAATCAAAACCCAACGAGGCCTTCACGACAAAGCAATCACAAGATTCAGAAATATTTCAGGGGTCCACCCCTTAAGTAGATCCCGCAACGGAGTAAGCAAGCTCCGAGACGGCCTCAAGGTCTGCGACAATGGCTGTAAACGACTGGGAACCCCAAACGGGGCTTGTCGATACCGCGAAAACATTCCGCTTCCAAAACAGTACAGTGTGCAGTACCTCGCACAATCTTAAATAAAGCAGTAAAGCATGGCATAAGTACAGGATCGTAAATAAAACCTCAAACTAGTTTGTGGCCCCAAGAAATAAGACGGAATCAAGCTCTGGCTCAGGGGGGTCCCATATACCTCCCGGATGTGTATAGCGCGATAAAACAAGGAACAGGAATCAAGTACTCGGGGTCTTACGGGACACAAGTGAGCAGGAAAAACCAAATAGCAGATGTTGCTCACCGGTGCCACTTTCTTTAGTTATCCCAGAACTACTCAGGTTAAGTTGTTTAGGTACCTCGTTATCCAACAGACACTCACATACCCTACACATGCTGTTCTACGACTCGCATGGCTCAAACAACTCCTATAGTAGTGGCTCATGGGATGGAGGAAACAAGCTTGGTGGGGTTTAAAAGTAAAGGCTATGCATACTTGGGATTCAATTTAATGCAATCGCGACTCAATGATGCAAGATTAAGATAGAGGCAATAGGTACTGTATGTATGCAAGCATGTGGAAGTGCTTGCCTGTTAACTCAGTTGAAGCGAGGGACGGATCTGGGTAGTGCTCCTGGTTCTCTTGATACAACCCCTGCTCAGTGTCTATCCGAGAAAAACCAAACAAACAAGGACAACATGAATATAGAGCACAAGCATATGAATAAGATGCGTCAAGAAAACAATCATGCCATGATGAATGATGCACAATTTACATGGCAAGAAAGATAGCATGGCATGGTGAGGTGTGGAGAACAAGTAGCAACATTTTAGTGGAGTTTTGGTTCACATTTTGTTGTCATAACAGTTGCTGTACATTATATATTTACATGATGCATGCTCCAATTCAAGTCATGGATATCATAAACAGAAAGGTCTCGTCGAGCTGATCATTTTAGACATATCATTTGCTTATTTTGGAATTATAAAACAAAAGTTATTAATTATTTAAGTTGTAGTGGCATTTGTTGTAATTTAATTAAACTTGGAAATTAAAATGTGCAAAAGGCAAATTGAATGGCATATTTGGAGTCCTATCATTTTTCTGAATCAAAAACATATATAATTTGTATTATTTGGAATTATGAATTTTAATTTTATTTTTAGTCAAAATTAATTAATTAGGGTCAAAGTTAAAGGTTGACTAGATAGAGTCAAACTTGGTCAAACTCAGAAACATGGTTGAGTTCATATTTGAAAAACATTCACTTTTCATTTTGAAAGTTTTATCAAATTCGAATTATTTCAAAAGATATGAATTTAATTAGATTTATACATTTTCTGAATTTTTATTTGGTTCCAGAAAACTGGCCGTCTTTTCTCACTCAGGCTAGGGCTACCCAGGAGTATGACAGGTGGGGGCAGGCGCCCACGGGCCACGTGCCAGCGGCTGAGAGGGGGAAAGGACTGCGGGTGGTTTTGGAAAAAGCTAGGGAGTCTTTTTAGAAAAACTGCATCGACGCTGACAACGGGGCCAAGGGGACTGCGGGTGAGGCGTTGGGAAGAGGAGGGGCTAAAGTAGAAAAGCGTCCAGGGGGGGGGGTTCGATTGTCTGACGAAACTGAATCTCGCCCGCGAAACTGGCTAGCTGACACGATCTTGCGATGTAGATGCCGACTAATCTGCTAGGAGAACCTGGATGCCGCAAACACGAAAATTGTAGAGGGATGTACCGGCTACACTTCTCGTTTAGGGCGAATCCACGGAGGAGGGCTGTAACGGCTGGGGCGAGGTGAAGAACAGAGGGGGCGCTCGGAGTTTCCTGCGACTGTCGCCGTGCGCGCGCGGCGAGCGCGGCGTGCGCCAGAGCGCGAGCGCCAGGGCGGCCGACGCTAGCGAGGCAGAGACGGCGCAAGCTAGAGGGAGGAGGGTCGGGCGACAGCTCACCGAGGGAGGTGCTGGCGACGGTGGGGAGGTGCCGGAGAGCGGCGAGACGACGGCGAGGGGAGGGTGAACAGCGGCGAGCGCGAGCGACGGCGCGGCTCTCTCGGACGCGAACGGTCTGGCGACGCGGCAGTTCTTGGCGGCCCCGGGCTCCTCCTGCTGCAGTCCCGACGAGGCGCCAGTGGTACTCCTCCTCCTCCTCGGAGCTTCCTTCGCTGGCTTCGACGGATCGGGGACAAAGAGCGAAGGGGAAGGAAGAGGGTGGCGGCGCGGTGCAGAGAGGGGAGGCTAGGGTTGAGGGGGAGGGGCTGCGCGGTTTGGCTAAGAAGAGGCAGGGCTCACGTGCCGCGCGTGCTGCTGACGCGGACGACGGCGAGGGACGGCTACCTGCTCCCGCCGTTTGCTTTCCGTTGCGCGCAGGGAGAGAAGGGAGCGAGACGGCGACAGACGGAGGGAGAAGAAGAACAGGGCGCGCGACGGCTGGAGGGGTACTGGGCCGGGAAGGTGAGTTGGGCCGGGGAAGCTGGGTATGACGGGCTGCTGCCTGCTCTGGGCTGCTGCGGCTGCTTCTCTTTCCCTTTTTTTTATATATCTTTCTCTTTTATTTTTGTTTGATTTGCTTGTTTTCAATCTAATACAAATTCAAACTATCTACTGATTTCAAAACTTGAACCTTGTCACCAGGAGGTTGGAAAAAGGTGGCTTGACTAGGAGGAGAGCAAGAGGGGGCACCTTGGGTTAAGATTAGAAGGGGGGTGTGGGGTAGAGTTCTAGTTAGGAAGGTTATGGGGCCTGGGGTAGATATAGAAAAGACTAAGATAGAAGACAAGAGGGAGAGGTGAATGGTTTCCATTGAATCATGCATGCTCCAAATAAGACCAAGCAAGATCAACAAGAAAGGAGAGATAGGGAGAGAGAGATGATGATGGGGATTTGAAAACATGCCATGATCCACTCAAAGAACAAGCAAGATCCAAGAAAGGGATGGCTTGGTTGTTGCATGCCTCATGAGCTCATGTGTGTGCATGGAGCAAGGGATAGAGGTTTAGATGATTGGGTGAAGAAAAGCTACTAGCCAACACAAGATTAAACCAAGGGGAGGTGACATGCAAACAAAGCTGAAACACTCCCAAAGCCAAAAGAAAGGTGGCACTTGCATGGCCCATGCAAGATAATTAAGGCCACATTTATCCATGTGAAAACACTAATATTAATATGGCATTATTCATCTGCATTCCCAAAAGGTGGGCAAAGGCCAAGAAAAAGATGATGGGTGAAATCCAAACAACCCACCATGAGCCAGAGATAAATCAACAAAATGCCAAGCTCAGAATAGTTGGATGGTGGAATTATAAGGTGGTGAAAGAAAAGGTGGTGGAGTCAATAAAAGAGATGCCCTGAACTCAACTTGGGAATTTAACAATATATCAAGAACCAAATACAATATCAAGAGGCAACTACAATTAATCATGCACATGAGATAAGAACCAAACAAGAAAAGGTTTTATATGATGCTTAAATGCAAGGTGGTATGATGGTATGAGCATGATATGATGATGATGCAACAATTATATGTTGGAAGTGGCCCTTTTTATTATTATGACATGTAGCATTACAGGGGTTAGACAACTGGGATGCTACATCTTCTAAACCCTAGATCACCGGAAACCCTAGATCCACCATAACTCGCATCGGCTTAGGAGAAGCCGTGCGGGATCTTCCCGCTACTTCCAACACCACGCCGTCGTACTTCCGGAATCGCGAGGGGAGAACTACAAATTCTACTGCCCGCTAGAACAAGGGAGAGGAAGGTATTCATCGAGTACCGAACGTGTGACCGACTGCGGAAGCGCTGCCGGAACGCTGCACCGGAAGGATCGTCTATGTGATCTTGAGATCGGCAAGTGTACGACTACATCACCCACGAGAATCTGCTCTCGTTAACCGTTTTGGAATCTTCGAGGGTGAGTGCTTCTATCGACTCGTTGCTGTAATCTAGTAGATAGATCTTGTCTTGTTTGTGTGCATGCGGTAGGATTTTTTTGTTTTCCATGCTACGAACCCCTAAAGTGGTATCAGAGCCGTGTCTATATGTAGATCTATTGCACGAGTAGAACAGAATGGTCATTGTGGGCGGTGGTGTTTTTATTATCAATTGCTTTTGTGTACTTTGCATCTTGCGGTATGATGGGATGAAGCGGCCCGGGCTAACCTTACAATGGGCACTTGATAGTTCAAACATCAATGTTGTGGTTCTTGTTCGTAAGTTAGAACAACACTTATTAGAAGCCCCAAACGACGTAAAAGATGCAAAGAAAATTAGAGGCGTTTAACTTTGTTTTGCAGGGGTGTGTTGTGATGTGATATGGCCATGATTGTGATTATATATGATGTATGCAATGTTCCTTATTGTAAGTTGGCAACCGGCAGGAGCCATATGGTTGTATTTTAAATTCCGTTAAGGCTTGCGTGTCTACTCAAAGTAGTTGTTATAGTTGATGCTAGTGGACGACAACCATGATACGATACCATTGACCTTGACGCCATACCGGTGATGATGGAGATCATGTTCGTGCTTGAAGATGGAGATCGGAAGCACAAGAAGAAAGGTCATATCATATCAGATATTATGAATGGGATGTGATGTTAATCATTTTATGCATCTTGTATTGCTTAGTTCGCGACAGTAGCATTATAAGATGATCCCTCAAGCACAAAATTTCAAGTTTTAAAGTGTTCATCCTTAGTAAGCACTGTTGCTAAAGATCGTTGTTTCGAAGCACCACGTGATGATCGGGTGTGTTAGATTCTGCGAGTGTATACAACGTGAGCAAGCCAGATTTGCTCATGCGGAAGCTAAGGTTTGATCTTGACGAGGCTAGCATGTACAGACATGGTCTCGGAACACGGATCACCGAAAGGTAAAGCATGAGTCATATAGTAGATATGATGAACATGTTGATTGTTCGCCATTGAAGCTATATCAACTCTCATGATGATCGGTTTTGATGTGGTGGATTTGGTTCGTGTGATCACTAAAACAATGTGAGGGATATTGTTTTGAGTGGGAGTTCACCTAGATTAATTTAAATATTAATTAGAACTCAATTTGTCATAAACTTAGTCTAAACTATTGCAAATATGTTGTAGATCAATGGCGGCCCCTACCATCAATTTTAATGCGTTCCTAGAGAAATAAAAATTGAAAAACAATGGAACCAACTTCGCGGATTGGTTCCGCAATTTGAGGATTGTCCTCAATGCTGGTAATTTGACATATGTGCTGGATGCACCGCTGGGTAACCCACCTGCACTTGATGCTACTGATGAGGTAAAGAATGTTTTTATCGCTCGGAAGAATCAGTACTCCACCGTTCAGTGTGCTATCTTGTATGGTTTAGAATCTGAGCTTCAGAAAAGGTTTGAGAACCATGACCCACATGATATTGTCCGTGAACTCAAAATGATATTTGAGGCTCATGCGGCAGTTGAGAGTTATGAGGCTTCTGAAAAGTTCTTTATCTAGAAGATGGAAGAAGGCAGCTCTGTTAGTGAGCACGTGCTTAAGATGTCTGGGCATGCAAGAAAGCTTCAAAGCTTAGGTATAGTGATTCCTAATGCTTTGGGGATTCATCGTGTCCTCCAATCACTACCACCAAGTTACAAGAACTTTGTGATGAACTACAATATGCAAAACATGGACAAGTCGTTGCCCGAACTCTTCTCCATGTTAAAGTCTGCAGAAGTGGAGATCAAGAAAGAGCACCAAGTGTTGTTGGTCAATAAGACCACCAAATTCAAGAAGCAAGGCAAGTTTAAGAAAAAGGGAAACTTCAAGAAGGGCGGTAAGAAAGTTACCCCACCGGAGAAGAATACCAAGGTTGGGCCTAAGCCTGATACTAAGTGCTTTTACTGTAAGGGAGAGGGTCACTAGAAGCGGAATTGCCCTAAGTACTTGGCGTCTTTGAAGAACGACAACATCAAGAAGAAAGGTATATCCGATATACATGTTATTGATGTGTATCTCACTAGTACTCGTAGTAGTGCCTGGGTATTTGATACTGGTTTGGTTGCTCATATTTGTAACTCGAAACAGGTGCTGCAGAATAAACGGAAGCTAGCGAAGAACAAGGTGACGATGCGCGTTGGAAATAGATCAAAGGTTGATGTGATCGTGGTTGGCACGCTACCTCTTCAAATACCATCGGGATCAGTTTTATACTTAAATAATGGTTATTTGGTGCCTGCGTTGAGCATGAACATTATATCAGGATCATGTTTATTGTGAGACGGTTACTTGTTTAAGTCCGAGAATAATGGTTGTTCGATTTATATGAGTAATATATTTTATGCACATGCACTGTCATGGTATTGCCGACGAGTATGCCATGGAGGGGTCCTCAAAGTGCGTGTTTAGAGACGTGGGGTAAGGCGGACGGTTGACGGGTACGAGGTAACATAGCTTACCCAGGTTCAGATCCCACAATGGTGGCGGAATCCTACTCCTGCTATAAATCACTATAAGGGCAATACGCCGAGTTATAGAGAAAGGTTCGTTGTGCGAGGTTGTCTGAGTCTATGCCCTAAAGGCTCCCATAGGCCCGACTTATATAGTCGCCAGGTCCTAGGGTTACAGGGAAAAGTCCTAGCCGGACAGGTCACAGAGTCCTACACCGTCTATTACTAGTCTTGTGTATCTTGCACTCCAAGGCTCCAGGTACGCTGGTGACTCCACCGTAGCCTTCCTTTATCCGGCATGGGCCTCCCTTCTGGATCCACCTAACTGGGCCGCCCAGCAGGCCATAGGCCATGCTACCGACTATGGGCCACCCGGGTTAGTCGGATAAGAGACATGCTATTAGGATACCCATATAGCATATCCCCAACATGCACCTTTGCTAGATGGTCTATTCTTATTGATTCTCGATTGTAGTAATACACACATTAATAACATTGAAGCTAAACGTTTGAAATTGAGTGATAACTCGACCTATATGTGGCACTGTCGTCTTGGTCATATTGGAGTGAAGCGTATGAAGAAACTCCATTCCGATGGACTTCTTGAATCACTTGATTTCGAATCACTTGAAAGATGCGAAGCATGTCTAATGGGTAAAATGACTAAGACTCCATTTTGTGGTATGATGGAGCGAGCTACGGACTTATTGGAAATCATGCATACCGATGTGTGTGGTCCAATGAGTGTAGCATCGCGCGGTGGTTATCGCTATGTTCTTACCTTCATGGATGAATTGAGTAGATATGGGTATATCTATTTCATGAAACATAAGTCCGGAACTTTTGAGAAGTTTAAGGAATTTCAAAGTGAGGCAGAGAATCAACCTAACAAGAAGATTAAATTTCTATGATCTAATTGTGGAGGTGAATATCTAAGTTACGAGTTTGGCGAGCATTTGAAGAAATGCGGAATACTTTCACAATTGACACCGTCGGGAACACCACAACGTAATGGTGTGTCCGAACGTCGTAATCGAACTCTCTTAGGTATGGTTCGTTCTATGATGTCACTTACAGATTTACCGCTATCATTTTGGGGTTATGCATTAGAAACAGCCGTATTCACTTTAAATAGGGCACCATCTAAATCCATTGAAACGACACCATATGAATTATGGTTTGGCAAGAAACCTAAATTGTCGTTCCTTAAAGTTTGAGGTTGTGAAGCTTATGTAAAGAAGTTACAGCCCGACAATCTTGAACCCAAAGCGGAAAAATGCGTCTTCATAGGATACTCGAAGGAAACTATTGGGTATACCTTCTATCATAGATCCGAGGGAAAAATCTTTGTTGCCAAGAATGGATCCTTTCTAGAGAAGGAGTTTCTCTCGAAAGTAGTGACTGGAAGGAAAGTAGAACTCGACAAGGTTGTTGAACCTTCTCTCAAACTTGCGAGTAGCGCATCACCGGAAGTAGTTCCTATGGCGCCTACACCAATAAGCGAGGAAGGTAATGATGTCGATCATGAAACTTTGGATGAAGTTACTACGGAACCTCGCAGGTCAACGAGAACTCGTACCACTCCTGATTGGTATGATCCCGTTATGAGTGTCATGTTGGTGGACAACACCGATGACCCTGCAACATAGGAGGAAGCGATGATGAGCCCAGATTCCAATAAATGGCAAGAAGCCATGAAATCCGAGATTGGATCCATGTAAGAAAAACAAGTATGGACTTTGGTGGCCATACCGGATGGCCGGAAGGCTATCGAGAACAAATGGATTTTCAGGAAGAAAACAGATGCTGATGGTAATGTTACTGTCTATAAAAGCTCGACTTGTCGCAAAAGGGTTTCGACAAATTCAAGGAGTTGACTACGATGAGACTTTCTCACCGGTAGCGAAGCTAAAGTCTGTGAGGATTTTGTTAGCAATCGTTGCATATTATGATTATGAGATATGGCAGATGGATGTCAAAACAGCATTCCTCAATGGATACATTGATGAAGAGTTGTATATGGTACAACCCAAAGGTTTTGTCGATCCTAAAGATGCTAACAAGGTATGCAAACTTCAACAGTCCATTTATGGATTGAAGCAAGCATCCTGGAGTTGGAATCAACGTTTTGATAAGGTCATCAAAAGCTTTGGTTTTATACAAACTTATGGAGAAGCTTGTATTTACAAGAAAGTGAGTGGGACCTCTGTAGCATTCTTAATACTATATGTAGATGACATATTGTTGATTGGGAATGATGTAGACCTTTTTAATAGTGTCAAGGATTATTTGAATAATAGTTTTTCAATGAAAGATCTTGGCGAAGCAGCTTACATATTAGGCATAAAGATTTATAGAGATATATCGAGACGCCTAATATCATTGTCACGGAGTACATATTTGGACAAAGTTCTAAAGAGGTTTGGAATGGAAGATAGCAAGAAAGGGTTCTTACCCACGTTGCCCAATACGACCTTGGGTAAAACTCAAAGTCCTGCAATGGCAGAAGATAAAGGATGAGTAAGACTCCCTATGCCTCAGCCATAGGATCTCTTATGTATGCCATGCTATGTACTAGACCCGACATTGCATATGCTGTTAGTTTGACTAGCAGATATCAAAGTGATCCAGGAGTGGATCATTGGACAGCGGTCAAAAACATCCTTAAGTACTAGAGAAGAACTAAGGATATGGTTCTTTCTTATGGAGGTGATGAACAACTCGTTGTTAATGGTTACACCGATGCTAGTTGGAACACCGATCCGGATGATTCTAAATCTCAATCTGGATACGTATTTACTTTGAATGGTGCATCAGTTAGCTGGAGGAGTGCAAAGCAAAGCGTTGTGGAGAGATCTTCAACTGAATCGGAATACATAGTTGCTTCGGAGGATTCACAAGAAGCGATATGGATGAAGGAGTTCATTACAGAGCTCGGTGTGGTTCCAAGTGCGCTGGACCCAATGTCTATCTATTGTGATAACATGGTCGACATAGCCAATGCGCAAGAACCAAGGTCACATAAGAAGCTGAAGCATATCAAGCTACGTTTTCACGCTATTCGAAAGCATGTCCAAGATGGTGACATAAAGATTTGCAAAGTACACATAGATCTGAATGTGGCGGATCCGTTGACTAAACCTCTCCCGAGGGCAAAACATGACTAGCACCAAACCGACATAGGTGTTCGGTATATTACCATGTAATCTAGATTAGTTGACTCTAGTGCAAGTGGTAGACTGTTGGAGATATGCCCTAGAGGAAATAATAAAAGTGGTTATTATTATATCTTTGTGTTTATGATAAATGTTTACATTCATGCTATAATAGTATTAACCGGAAACATTAATACTTGTGTGATTTGTAAACTAAATTAGAGTCCCTGGTAAAGCCTCTTTATAATACTAGCTTGTTGGTTAATAGATGATCGTGGTTTCTCGATCATGAACATTGAGATGTTATTAACAACAAGATCATATCATTAGGAGAATGGTATGATGGACATACTCCTATAGATAAGTGTAGCATAAAGATCAAAGTCATTTCAATAGTTCGTTTGCTATATGCTTTCTGATACATAGTAACCTAATTCCTTCGACCATGATATCATGCTAATCGCCATCACTGGAAGGATGCTTTGATGACATCAAACACCACATCGTAACTGGGTGGCTATAAAGGTGGCATTGAGTGTTCGGAAAGTATGGGTTGAGGCACATGGATCAAGAGTGGGATTTGTCCATCCATATGACGGATAGATATACTCTGGGCCCTCTCGGTGAAATGTCATCCAATTAGCTTGCAAGCATGTGACTGGCTCACAAGGGATCACATATCACAGGAACAAGCAAAGAGTACTTATCGGTAACGAGGTTGAACTAGGTATGCAGAGATGCCAACGATCAAAACCTCGGATAAGTAAACTATCGTGAGACAAATGGAAATTGGTATCGTATGTAAGTGGTTCATTTGATTGCAAAGTAATCGTAGAAATATGTGGGAGCCAGATGAATTTCCGGATTCCTCTATTGGTTATTGATCGGAGAAGTGTCTCAGTCATGTCCGCATAATTCACGAACCGTAGGGAGACACACTTAAGGATTCGATGTTGTTTAGTAGATATGGAATGTTAGTAGGGATACCGAATGTTGTTCGGAGTCTCGGATGGGATCCGGGATATCACGAGGAGATCTGGAATGATCCAGAGAATAAGATTCATATAAGGAAAGTCCAATTCCGGAGTTCGGGAAACATTTCGATGTTTTCATCGGAGAGGTTTTAGAAGGTTCACCGGTCCCGAAGGGGAATGGTCCATGAATGTGTCATGGGTAAGTGGACTTATTGGATCATATCTTAGGTCACTTGGTGTGGACATTCGTGAGAGAGAATTAAATCTCTAAATTGAAAGTCAAACGGGAGGTTTGATAAGTCAAACTGGAACAATGGTTTCCTAGTGGAAGAAGGAAAGAGTCCTTCCAACTTGGGTTTGGAAGTGGATTCAAACTCCCCTCTCTCTAGGTTTCCCCCCTCACATAAATAGAAGGGGAGGGCTGCCCCAAACACACAAGCCCTAGCCCTCCCACACCCAAGCCACCGCCGCCGCGCCAAGCCCCGCCGCCGCGCCGCTGTTGCCTCGCGCCGCCGCCGGTCCATCATCGCCGCACTAGCCACCGCCGACACCTCCTCCATCTCCCGGTCTTCTAAACCCTAGATCACCGGAAACCCTAGATCCACCATAACTCGCACCGGCTTAGGTGAAGCCATGCGGGATCTTCCCTCTACTTCCGACACCATGCCGTCGTGCTGCCGGAATCGCGAGGGGAGAACTACAACCTCCACTGCCTTCTGGAACAAGGGAGAGGAAGGTCTTCATCGAGTACCGAACGTGTGACTGACTGCTGAAGCGCTGCCAGAACGCAGCGCCGGAAGGATTGTCTACGCGATCTTGAGATGCAAGTGTACGACTACATCACCCATGAGAATCTGCTCTCGTTAACCGCTTTGGAATCTTCGAGGGTGAGTGCTTCTATCGACTCGTTGCTGCAATCTAGTAGATAGATCTTGGCTTGTATGTGTGCATGCGGTAGAATTTTTTTGTTTTCCATGCTACGAACCCCTACACGAATCTCATAGGATCTTTCTGTCTAGTATTGCATTGTTATGCCTTACTCAGTTCCTGTCGATTGCCCTGCTGTAATTTGTTTACCCTTCATGCCATGTTGTTTATCTAAGAAGAGAACCTCTAGTGAACTATGGACCCCGGTCCAATCGTTACCATTGATACATCTTCCACTGTTACCTGTTTACTTGTTGCAAACCATTATCACCTTCCACACCATACAGTTAATTCTTTGTTACAGCAAACCGGTGAGCTTGACAACCTCACTGTTCGTTGGGACAAAGTCTTGAGTTTGTGTTCTGCAGGTTTCCATGTTACTTTAAACACCTTTGAGACGTTTTCTTCCTCCTTCTGGTTCAATAACCTCGGTCTCTACTGAGGGAAGACTTGCTGCTGTGCTCATCACACCTTTCTCTTTGTGTTTCTAACGAAGCGCTCCCACGTTGACACTGAGCGCCATCAGAGGGGTGCAGCCGCTCTGTGTCTCCCCTCCGTCTCTCCTCTGGACTTCGTGTTCTCCTCGGTGAAATATTGACTTTAGCATTTGTCCCGTCCAATTCCAAGAATATTTTCTTACCATCTTTTCTGGAACCAAAAATAGAAGAAAACAGGCAACTGGCACTGTGGCATCTTGTTAACAGTTTAGTACCAGAAAACAAGTAAAAACACCTCAAAGTGTAGACAAAGCAAAGCTAAGTAGATACTAAAAAAGCATGGAACATAAAAAATTATATATACGTTTCCGACGTATCACTCGATCGTGTAGACTTCCTCAAATCTTCATTTATGGCTCCTTATTTCTCCTTAAAAGCATGATTTCCTGCACAACATAATTCAAATTAATGGATTATGCATCTTTGCAATAATTAGTCATTAGTGGAAAATCTAGAGAGATTCTTGTCAATTGCTTTACTAAAAACAAAGGTTAATCACGGAGAAAAATGGCTATTTTCACAGCCATCAGCTACTCCCTTGCCAACTAGTCTCTACTGGTACTTTCATGCATTTTTCCCACAACACCCCTGCCTAATTGATGCATGTAAAATACATACATCAACTTCTTAGTTTCCCGACACATATTCCCATATATTTGCATCACATAGGATGTTAAATCCATGTTTTACATATTTATGGGGATTTATCAATTATCTCCTTTATTTGGGTTATATTTCTATAGAAGAGGAAAACCCTATTTTGTGTATTTTTATCTTTCACGGACCTAAATGAAGTCAAATGGACCTGCGGTTTTCCAAGTATTATTATTTTGTGAAGAGGAAGGACTGGATTACTTGGATAACTAGAGAGGAGCTACCAGCCTCAGACAAGGCCCAATGGTGCGGCCCCATAGCAGCGCCAGTGATATGTCGTAAACGTATTTATAATTTTTGATGTTCCATGCTTGTTTAGTATCAACTTTGCTTTGCTTTGTCTACACGTTGAGGTGTTGTTATTTGTTTTCCAGAACTAACCTATTAACAAGATGCCACAGTGCCAGTTGTCTATTTTTTCTGTTTTTTGGTTCCAGAAAAGCCAGAAAATGAATATTCTTGAAATTGGACGGGACAAACGCCAGAGTCAATATTTCACCGAGGGGAACACGGAGCCAAAAGACGAGACGGAGGAGGGACTCAATGGGACCACACCCCATGGCCGCGTGGCTAGGCCTGTCCCGCGCCAGGGGGTGCAGCCGCCTCGGGCACCCCCTCGGCCTCCCCCTTCGCCTATAATAAGCCCCCGATACCTAAATTCTAAGGAACCGATCAATATTCCATAAAACATTCTGTAGCCGCCGCCACCATCGTCCCTAGGTCGGGGAGATCTGAAGATCTTCCCGGCACCCTGCCGGAGGGGAGAGATCATCCCGGAGGCCTTCTTCATCACCATGCCAGCCTCCGGTATGATGTGTGAGTAGTTCCACCTTGGACTATGGGTCCATACGGTAGCTAGATGGTTGTTTCTCCTCCTTTGTGCTACCATGTTTAGATCTTGTGAGCTCCGTTCATGATTAAGATCATCTATTTGTAATCATACATGTTGTGTTTGCGGGGATCCGATGGATATTGAGATTACTATGTCAGATTGGTTACTGGTTTTATCTTATTGATTCTATCATGTCTGTGTTGTTTGAGATCCTGCATGCTCTCCGTTTCTAGTAGCTATCTTGGCCAAGTAGATGCTAGTGACTCCAAGAGGGAGTATTTATGCTCGATAGTGGGTTAATGGCTCTATTGAATCTTGGGAAGTGACAGAAATCACTAAGGTTGGAGATGTGTTGTTGGTACTAGGGATAAAACAACGACCTTTTGTTCATGGAACAATTGTATTGTTTACTTTTCACACTTTGATTAAATCAGTTATCCGTTGCTTGCAACTTAATACTGGAGGGGGTTCAGATGATAACCCGGAGGTGGATTACTAATCATAGATGCAGCTGGATGGCGGTCTATGTATATCGTTGTAATGCCCAATCGAATCTTATAGGATCATGAATATCTAGTATTGCATTGTTGTGCCTTGCTCAGTCCTGTCAATTGCCCCGCTGTAATTTGTTTACCCAACATGTTATGTTGTTTATCTTAAGGATAATGCCTCTAGTGAGCTATGTACCCCGGTCCAATCTTTACCATTAATATATATTCCACTATTACTGTTTACTTTCTGCAAGCCACCATTACCTTCCACGCCATACGTTTAATCCTTTGTTTTCAGCAAACCGGTGAGATTGACAACCTCACTGTTCGTTGAGGCAAAGTCTTGAGTTTGTGTTGTGCAAGTTCCCATGTTGCCAGTAGCACCTTTGAGTCGTTTCCTTCCTCCTACTGGTTCGATAACCTTGGATTCATAAGACTTACTGATGTGCTCGTCATACCTTCCTCTTGGGGTTCCCCAACGAAGCTCTACAGTGATCTGATCCGCCATCAACGAGTTTTCTGGCGCCGTTGCCGGGGAGGCTAAGGACGGCTTCACAAGGGGAGTCCTTCACAACCTTTCTCTTTACTTTGTTTTTGTTTTGCTTAGTTTCTGTTGCCTTGTTTGGTTTGCCTCTTTTTATCAAAAATTACAAAAATAATTAGTTTCCTTGGTTTTGCTTTTTCTTATAAAAAACACCAAAAAAATAGTTCCTACTATAGTTGTTGGTCTGTTATTGCCTTGCTTTGTCATGCTTTCTATCAATGGTTGGTTTCTTTAAAACTAGTTCTTATTGGCAAGGTGGGTTCATGGAAGAACAAAAATATTATTATAAGGAACACCGCTTGTCACGAAAAGGGAAACACATATGGGAACAAATTGATATCTGTACTTATAATGTTACTTATTTCTTTGATAAATCTTGTTGATGTAGGAGGTATAAACACTTCCCCTTTCAATGTGAGTATAATGATAATGTTACCATATCTTCTTATGTTAAACAAAATTATGACTTTTATGATGGGGAACAAATTGAAGAAATTATTGCTTTCAAGGGTGCATTTGAACTTGCTAGTTTGCTTGAAAATACTGATGATAAACCTTATAAATATGAGGTTGATGACATACTTAAATTTTGCTTTGATAATTACAAGGAAGAAAATGGCTATATTTTTGAATATATTAATAGATGATTTCCACAAATGGAAGAAACTAATGCCTTGCAGGAGCTTATGGAAGAAGAAATTGCTGAAACGGGAAGCTCATTAGATAAAAAGAGGAGGAGAGTGATGAACAAAAGGAGGAAGAATGGATCTATCCATGCCTACCTTCTAATGAGAGTAACTCTTTATCACTTACATTATTTGATTGTCCCCCATGTTTACCAAAGCAGGATGAATGTTATGTTCCTATGGATTCTTTTGAAATATCTACTATGGGTAAAACTTGTGATAATAATTATGCTCCTATTATCTGTGATAATCCTTTATTTGTGCTTGACTTCGAAATGCATGGTACTAAAGAGTTTTGCTTAGAATTTTTTTATGATAAAGCTCTTGATGATGGTCCTATATTGGTTGATAATATTAATTGTACTACTTTTGAAAATGAGGATGGAGGGGTCTTGAATTTATCTTGTAACTGCACACCTCTTGAGAATGATCGGTTATCTTGTTATAAAATTGTTAAAAGTGGGTTTGAAGGTTTTAGTCCCACTATTTTTGAGCGTGATAAAAATTATGTGTTTGTAGATCATGAAAAGCATGTTTTATGTGATATTTATTTTGTTGAGTTTATTCATGAGGCTACTGGAAATTATTATGAGACAGGAAAATATGGTTGTTGGAATTCTCATGTTACTAAAACACCTCTCTTTATACTGAAAGTTTTAAAGTTACTCTTGTTTTATCTTCCTATGCCTGTCACTTTGTTCTTTGCGAATTTATTTGTGTAGAAGATTCCTATGCATAGGAAGTGCGTTAAACTTAAATGTGTTTTGAATTTTCTTCTTGATGCTCTCTTTTACTTCAATTCATATTTCATATGTGAGCGTCTTCTCAAACTATCAAGCCTGACTTAAAAGGCGTTAAAGAAAAGTACTTATTAGGAGATTACCCAAAAGTTTTAGTTGAGTCTTGGAAGTTATTACTTCTTTAATAATCTCTCCTTGTCCTTTTTGTTTGATTTTTGTGCCAGGAATAACCTCTAATGAGAGTGAAATAAGATTTGGGGAAGTTGTTGTCCGAATTTTGTGCTCACTGTAAAAATTTGCGAAAAATCTATGTATGTCGGATCGAGCTGTAATTGTTTGTGCTGATTCCCCAGGTTGTTAGATAACTTTTGTTAGTTCAACACTTTTTGATTTGAGTAACAGAAGGTCTTCCAAAAAATCGGTTTCTACCTGCTGGTCTGTTTTGACAGATTTCTGCCACTATTTGCATTTGCTTCTTTATTGATTTCTTTTTGGATTCTTTTTGGTAAATTGAGCTTTTCGGAGGAATTGCTGCAGTAGCTTGTGTCTTTAGTGAAACTTTTTCAGCTTTTTGGTAAATTGAGTTTTTCAACAGACATGAGAACATTTCATATATATACCAAATTCTTTGGGGTAGCAACTGCAATCATGCACAGAAATCATGTAAGTACTCACTAATTTGATGCTTATTATTCCTCTATGAATTTAATTACTAATTGCTTGTAGTACATGTACTAGTAGTTGTTCATAATCTATATCTAGTGTGGTATAAAAATAGCTGGAAATTGTGTGATTTATTTGAGCAGGGCTCACCTTGGAGGCCACCGAGTTGGTGCAGGGCAGTGACGAACTGGCGATGCATCTCAAGCGACCAGCACCGCCATGCCTTCCTAGCTTGCTGTGTTGTCTTCTGTGACTGAGGATGGAGGCTAAGCGCAGGGGTAGGGGCAGTCGGTGGCAGTCAGGGCCGGCGGAGAGCAGGGGATGCAGAGGGGGGATGGGCCGGCAGGGAGGAGGGGAGGCAGAGGGGGAAGGGGAAGGGGCCGGCGGGGAGCAGGGGATGCAGAGGGGGGAGGGGCCGACGGGGAGGAGGGGAGGAGGACCAGCGAGGAGGAGGGGATGCAGAAGGGGAGGGTCCGGTGGGGAGGGGGGGATGCAGGGGAGGAGAACCGGCAGGGAGGAAAGGCTCGGGGGCAGGCGGGCCTGCGGGAGGATGAGGCGGAGGGGCCGGCGGTGGCAGCTCGGGGGGAGGGAGGGCATGGCGGCGGGGTGGCGGCATTGCCGTCGGTGTAGACCCCATGCCACCTCTACGCCGACGGGCAGGCCGTCGGCATAGCTTAGTTCCCTAACGCCGTTTCGTAGGCCGCTAACCCTGGCCCACCTTGCTGGTTACGCCGACGGGCTATCTAACGCCGATGGGCACCGTCGGTCCTATTTTGGTCTATCCAGACGGTATTGTTGGGCCGACGGCTACCGTCGGCCCGTGGGGCCATACGCCGACGGGATTTCTGGGACGACGGCCTCCCAACCCGGCTGCCGAGCCCGTCCATCTGCGCCAACGGGCCCAACATTTAGCCGTCGGCGTAGCCGGAGGCCGTCGGCATATAGACTTATTCGTGTAGTGAATGGTCTTGTTAAAAATGCCTTGTTTTGAGAGAGAACTTTCTTTAGGGTGAAACCATATGATCTATGATCGGGCGACGACGATGTTTTTGCTCCGTTTCCTTCTTTTAGTCGTCGTTTTTGGAGAATTTGGACTTCGGGTGTTGTCTTAGTAATGTTTGTACCACTGTACAAAGAATAGATCACAATAGCGGGGTTTTTTTCGAGCTACGTGCATCCGTAATGTCTTTACCACACTGCGTTGTTGTAGAGGCTAGATGTAATTGTTATGTTCGCGATATTAATGTGTTACCTAGCTCCCATGTATTCTTGTGCAACTTGGCTTTTTGTATATGGAGTAGTTGCGCTGCCAGCCAAATCGTTTGTCACAACACAAAATTAAAAATATGGTCACGAAAGCTTGTGATGGCAAGCAAGCGTGTGATTTGACCCTCGACAATAGACCCGTACCTAATTACGAATTATATATGGTATGAACAAACAAAGAAACGCAGCCATGTTGACCAACAATTTTTGAATGGCCGGCTATCAAGGTTTATAATTTCATGCGAAACACCCAGGACCCAATAATGTGCCTCCAATGAGGAACAGGCAAAAGTCAGATTATTGGTATAATATTACTGAGGTATTCTCCTCTTCCAAACAGGATACTGAAAAGATGTTTGCTCTTTAACACGCACCAACAGCAAAATCAACTTGCTGCACGTCCAGGAAAGGGCCACCATGATCACTTTGGTCGTGCCATCCCATGAAGCCGTTAATCCGTCAGGAGAAGACTGATACGCCGATGGCCGAGTCCCATCAGCATAGTAAAATTCCGTTGGCATAGGCTGCACCGACAGCTGCTGTCGACATACTAGCCCGTAGACGGAGCCCCTCTACCCGCCGGCGTAGAAAAATCATCGACGTATATAGCTAGGCCGACGGGCGTAGATCATATGTGTCCCGCCTAGATGACTAACGACCGTTTGGCTACGCCCGACTTTGTCGCCCCCTAGATTTTTCCAAAATAAATTTAAATGTTTTTCCATTTTTTTAACATTTTTGAATTGTTAAACTCATTAATCTCGCATAAACATTATTAATTCTAAGTACACTTAATCTCAACTAGTAGTGAAACTTTCCGATTGATCACCCGTCCTAACACTATTTTAGTCCCGGCATGCTTAACTTCCCTATTCCTTGCACATGAGCTTTCGACAAAGAAATTGGAACTTGTTGTAAATACTATCATATCAATCCTATGAACCATTGGATTATAATATTAGACCTCTTTATTTTTTTACATTCCATATAGTTATTTAAGTAAACAACACTGAATAAGTAATAATAATCTTACATTCAAATAAAAATAAAATAAATTTTATTTATTTTGCCTTTTTACTATTTAAAATTGAATAATTCATATCTACAAATCCGTAAATCATAATTTGCAAATAATATATCCAAATCGATCAAAAAATGAGAAGAATCCAAATATGACATCCCTGTCATCTATTTAATTATGTATCGTATTATTTTAGTATTAGACCAACTGAAATTATGTCAGCATTCATGAAACATGCTGTTTTTGGCGCTTAGAAAATAGTAAATGGCTTTTTGGTGCGATGAAAAGGGAACCTTGCATTGGATCTCGGATGAAATATCATATTATGACCTAAAAATTATTTTTATAAAAAATTATGAGCACCAGATCAAGTACCCGTAGTTTAAATCTGACTCACTTCCTACTGATTTGGCATGAATTTATTTTTTCACGATGGGTGAACGGAATGGTTTGAAATACCCCGGTTAAGACATTGTCCATGCAAGGTGGTCTAGTATTTTGAAAAATGGGGTGGTAGCATTTTGAAACTTTTATTTGGTGGTTGTTTCACAAACACCCCTTTTTGCACTTGGAAAATGCAGCTGCAACTAACTATCGTATCTCCAAATTCCAACGATAAATGATCCTGACCAGACGTGTAGAGAGACATATTGCGGTCCAGCTTATTCGGCTAAGGATCGTCTGCAAGAGGGACGGGATCATCCTAGATGGGTTTTGGTTGTTGCCTCCTGATCACCTTCACTTTGCCTTTTCATACCGGTTTGGCTGAGTGGTGACACCTAGCTTTATTTTGACAAAGATAGATGATGAACTTAGACTATTATTTATATACGCCTGTTATTAAATTGTTAATATACTCTAGGTACATCTATGCATTTGTTTTTCGGTGTGTGTAATTCTTAGTTCACCGAGAACTTTCTTGATGTTGCGAGTAAAAACATCTTAGTTGCAACCACATTTGTAACTTAAAAAATTCCAGCTGCAACCCCACATCTAAATGAATAATCTCAGTTGCAACCCTACTTGCAACTTACGGATGTACACTGGATTTTGAACTTGACTGAGCTATAATTTAATTCTCAGACTAAGCCTTTTTTTGTCCTTGATCAATGTTTTGGATCTATTTTGGTCACATGTCTGGATGTTATAGCTATACTCATGCATGTTTATGTGTGTGCGTATAAGTTATTCCCTTTGTTTCATATTACTCCGCATATTGTTTAGTTAAAGTCAAACGTTATCGAGTTTAACCAACTATAAATTTAAAATTATAATCATTTACAAAATTAAATCAATGCTATTGAAATTTTGTATGTTATACTTGTTTAAATATTATAAAGATTGACTTTGACTTGGTCGTAGGTGCGGTGTAATATGAAAAGGAGTGAGTAATAAATCCGACGCAAGGTAATCTAACAGAATTCCAATAAGGCGACGGTCACACAAGAAGTTGTATTTATGTAAAACAGTTTCACAAGTCAGTTTCCAACTCATGCCATCCCCTACTTAGTTCAGACATATGCATGCTTTAGTTAGTGTTCATCCCCTACTTATAATGTTACTTATTTCTTTGATAAATCTTGTTGATGTAGGAGGTATAAACACTTCCCCTTTCAATGTGAGTATAATGATAATGTTACCATATCTTCTTATGTTAAACAAAATTATGACTTTTATGATGGGGAACAAATTGAAGAAATTATTGCTTTCAAGGGTGCATTTGAACTTGCTAGTTTGCTTGAAAATACTGATGATAAACCTTATAAATATGAGGTTTATGACATACTTAAATTTTGCTTTGATAATTACAAGGAAGAAAATGGCTATATTTTTGAATATATTAATAGATGATTTCCACAAATGGAAGAAACTAATGCCTTGCAGGAGCTTATGGAAGAAGAAATTTCTGAAACGGGAAGCTCATTAGATAAAAAGAGGAGGAGAGTGATGAACAAAAGGAGGAAGAATGGATCTACCCATGCCTACCTTCTAATGAGAGTAACTCTTTATCACTTACATTATTTGATTGTCCCCCATGTTTACCAAAGCATGATGAATGTTATGTTCCTATGGATTCTTTTGAAATATCTACTATGGGTAAAACTTGTGATAATAATTATGCTCCTATTATCTGTGATAATCCTTTATTTGTGCTTGACTTCGAAATGCATGGTACTAAAGAGTTTTGCTTAGAATTTTTTTATGATAAAGCTCTTGATGATGGTGCTATATTGGTTGATAATATTAATTGTACTACTTTTGAAAATGAGGATGGAGGGGTCTTGAATTTATCTTGTAACTTCACACCTCTTGAGAACGATCGGTTATCTTGTTATAAAATTGTTAAAAGTGGGTTTGAAGGTTTTAGTCCCACTATTTTTGAGCGTGATAAAAATTATGTGTTTGTAGATCATGAAAAGCATGTTTTATGTGATATTTATTTTGTTGAGTTTATTCATGAGGCTACTGGAAATTATTATGAGAGAGGAAAATATGGTTGTTGGAATTCTCATGTTACTAAAACACCTCTCTTTATACTGAAAGTTTTAAAGTTACTTTTGTTTTATCTTCCTATGCCTGTCACTTTGTTCTTTGCGAATTTATTTGTGTAGAAGATTCCTATGCATAGGAAGTGCGTTAAACTTAAATGTGTTTTGAATTTTCTTCTTGATGCTCTCTTTTACTTCAATTCATATTTTATATGTGAGCGTCTTGTCAAACTATCAAGCCTGACTTAAAAGGCGTTAAAGAAAAGTACTTATTAGGAGATTACCCAAAAGTTTTAGTTGAGTCTTGGAAGTTATTACTTCTTTAATAATCTCTCCTTATCCTTTTTGTTTGATTTTTGTGCCAGGAATAACCTCTAATGAGAGTGAAATAAGATTTGGGGAAGTTGTTGTCCGAATTTTGTGCTCACTGTAAAAATTTGCGAAAAATCTATGTATGTCGGATCGAGCTGTAATTGTTTGTGCTGATTCCCCAGGTTGTTAGATAACTTTTGTTAGTTCAACACTTTTTGATTTGAGTAACAGAAGGTCTTCAAAAAAATCGGTTTCTACCTGCTGGTCTGTTTTGACAGATTTCTGCCACTATTTGCATTTGCTTCTTTATTGATTTCTTTTTGGATTCTTTTTGGTAAATTGAGCTTTTTGGAGGAATTGCTGCAGTAGCTTGTGTCTTTAGTGAAACTTTTTCAGCTTTTTGATAAATTGAGTTTTTCAACAGACATGAGAACATTTCATATATATACCAAATTCTTTGGGGTAGCAACTGCAATCATGCACAGAAATCATGTAAGTACTCACTAATTTGATGCTTATTATTCCTCTATGAATTTAATTACTAATTGCTTGTAGTACATGTACTAGTAGTTGTTCATAATCTATATCTAGTGTGGTATAAAAATAGCTGGAAATTGTGTGATTTATTTGAGCAGGGCTCACCTTGGAGGCCACCGAGTTGGTGCAGGGCAGTGACGAACTGGCGATGCATCTCAAGCGACCAGCACCGCCATGCCTTCCTAGCTTGCTGTGTTGTCTTCTGTGACTGAGGATGGAGGCTAAGCGCAGGGGTAGGGGCAGTCGGTGGCAGTCAGGGCCGGCGGAGAGCAGGGGATGCAGAGGGGGGATGGGCCGGCAGGGAGGAGGGGAGGCAGAGGGGGAAGGGGAAGGGGCCGGCGGGGAGCAGGGGATGCAGAGGGGGGAGGGGCCGACGGGGAGGAGGGGAGGAGGACCAGCGAGGAGGAGGGGATGCAGAAGGGGAGGGTTCGGTGGGGAGGAGGGGATGCAGGGGAGGAGAACCGGCAGGGAGGAAAGGCTCGGGGGCAGGCGGGCCTGCGGGAGGATGAGGCGGAGGGGCCGGCGGTGTCAGCTCGGGGGGAGGGAGGGCATGGCGGCGGGGTGGCGGCATTGCCGTCGGTGTAGACCCCATGCCACCTCTACGCCCGTCGGCATAGCTTAGTTCCCTAACGCCGTTTCGTAGGCCGCTAACCCTGGCCCACCTTGCTGGTTACGCCGACGGGCTATCTAACGCCGATGGGCACCGTCGGTCCTATTTTGGTCTATCCAGACGGTATTGTTGGGCCGACGGCTACCGTCGGCCCGTGGGGCCATACGCCGACGGGATTTCTGGGACGACGGCCTCCCAACCCGGCTGCCGAGCCCGTCCATCTGCGCCAACGGGCCCAACATTTAGCCGTCGGCGTAGCCGGAGGCCGTCGGCATATAGACTTATTCGTGTAGTGAATGGTCTTGTTAAAAATGCCTTGTTTTGAGAGAGAACTTTCTTTAGGGTGAAACCATATGATCTATGATCGGGCGACGACGATGTTTTTGCTCCGTTTCCTTCTTTTAGTCGTCGTTTTTGGAGAATTTGGACTTCGGGTGTTGTCTTAGTAATGTTTGTACCACTGTACAAAGAATAGATCACAATAGCGGGGTTTTTTTCGAGCTACGTGCATCCGTAATGTCTTTACCACACTGCGTTGTTGTAGAGGCTGGATGTAATTGTTATGTTCGCGATATTAATGTGTTACCTAGCTCCCATGTATTCTTGTGCAACTTGGCTTTTTGTATATGGAGTAGTTGCGCTGCCAGCCAAATCGTTTGTCACAACACAAAATTAAAAATATGGTCACGAAAGCTTGTGATGGCAAGCAAGCGTGTGATTTGACCCTCGACAATAGACCCGTACCTAATTACGAATTATATATGGTATGAACAAACAAAGAAACGCAGCCATGTTGACCAACAATTTTTGAATGGCCGGCTATCAAGGTTTATAATTTCATGCGAAACACCCAGGACCCAATAATGTGCCTCCAATGAGGAACAGGCAAAAGTCAGATTATTGGTATAATATTACTGAGGTATTCTCCTCTTCCAAACAGGATACTGAAAAGATGTTTGCTCTTTAACACGCACCAACAGCAAAATCAACTTGCTGCACGTCCAGGAAAGGGCCACCATGATCACTTTGGTCGTGCCATCCCATGAAGCCGTTAATCCGTCAGGAGAAGACTGATACGCCGATGGCCGAGTCCCATCAGCATAGTAAAATTCCGTTGGCATAGGCTGCACCGACAGCTGCTGTCGACATACTAGCCCGTAGACGGAGCCCCTCTACCCGCCGGCGTAGAAAAATCATCGACGTATATAGCTAGGCCGACGGGCGTAGATCATATGTGTCCCGTCTAGATGACTAACGACCGTTTGGCTACGCCCGACTTTGTCGCCCCCTAGATTTTTCCAAAATAAATTTAAATGTTTTTCCATTTTTTTAACATTTTTGAATTGTTAAACTCATTAATCTCGCATAAACATTATTAATTCTAAGTACACTTAATCTCAACTAGTAGTGAAACTTTCCGATTGATCACCCGTCCTAACACTATTTTAGTCCCGGCATGCTTAACTTCCCTATTCCTTGCACATGAGCTTTCGACAAAGAAATTGGAACTTGTTGTAAATACTATCATATCAATCCTATGAACCATTGGATTATAATATTAGACCTCTTTATTTTTTTACATTCCATATAGTTATTTAAGTAAACAACACTGAATAAGTAATAATAATCTTAAATTCAAATAAAAATAAAATAAATTTTATTTATTTTGCCTTTTTACTATTTAAAATTGAATAATTCATATCTACAAATCCGTAAATCATAATTTGCAAATAATATATCCAAATCGATCAAAAAATGAGAAGAATCCAAATATGACATCCCTGTCATCTATTTAATTATGTATCGTATTATTTTAGTATTAGACCAACTGAAATTATGTCAGCATTCATGAAACACGCTGTTTTTGGCGCTTAGAAAATAGTAAATGGCTTTTTGGTGCGATGAAAAGGGAACCTTGCATTGGATCTCGGATGAAATATCATATTATGACCTAAAAATTATTTTTATAAAAAATTATGAGCACCAGATCAAGTACCCGTAGTTTAAATCTGACTCACTTCCTACTGATTTGGCATGAATTTATTTTTTCACGATGGGTGAACAGAATGGTTTGAAATACCCCGGTTAAGACATTGTCCATGCAAGGTGGTCTAGTATTTTGAAAAATGGGGTGGTAGCATTTTGAAACTTTTATTTGGTGGTTGCTTCACAAAACACCCCTTTTTGCACTTGGAAAATGCAGCTGCAACTAACTATCGTATCTCCAAATTCCAACGATAAATGATCCTGACCAGACGTGTAGAGAGACATATTGCGGTCCAGCTTATTCGGCTAAGGATCGTCTGCAAGAGGGACGGGATCATCCTAGATGGGTTTTGGTTGTTGCCTCCTGATCACCTTCACTTTGCCTTATCATACCGGTTTGGCTGAGTGGTGACACCTAGCTTTATTTTGACAAAGATAGATGATGAACTTAGACTATTATTTATATACGCCTGTTATTAAATTGTTAATATACTCTAGGTACATCTATGCATTTGTTTTTCGGTGTGTGTAATTCTTAGTTCACCGAGAACTTTCTTGATGTTGCGAGTAAAAACATCTTAGTTGCAACCACATTTGTAACTTAAAAAATTCCAGCTGCAACCCCACATCTAAATGAATAGTCTCAGTTGCAACCCTACTTGCAACTTACGGATGTACACTGGATTTTGAACTTGACTGAGCTATAATTTAATTCTCAGACTAAGCCTTTTTTTGTCCTTGATCAATGTTTTGGATCTATTTTGGTCACATGTCTGGATGTTATAGCTATACTCATGCATGTTTATGTGTGTGCGTATAAGTTATTCCCTTTGTTTCATATTACTCCGCATATTGTTTAGTTAAAGTCAAACGTTATCGAGTTTAACCAACTATAAATTTAAAATTATAATCATTTACAAAATTAAATCAATGCTATTGAAATTTTGTATGTTATACTTGTTTAAATATTATAAAGATTGACTTTGACTTGGTCGTAGGTGCGGTGTAATATGAAAAGGAGTGAGTAATAAATCCGACGCAAGGTAATCTAACAGAATTCCAATAAGGCGACGGTCACACAAGAAGTTGTATTTATGTAAAACAGTTTCACAAGTCAGTTTCCAACTCATGCCATCCCCTACTTAGTTCAGACATATGCATGCTTTAGTTAGTGTTCATCCCCTACTTATAATGTTACTTATTTCTTTGATAAATCTTGTTGATGTAGGAGGTATAAACACTTCCCCTTTCAATGTGAGTATAATGATAATGTTACCATATCTTCTTATGTTAAACAAAATTATGACTTTTATGATGGGGAACAAATTGAAGAAATTATTGCTTTCAAGGGTGCATTTGAACTTGCTAGTTTGCTTGAAAATACTGATGATAAACCTTATAAATATGAGGTTTATGACATACTTAAATTTTGCTTTGATAATTACAAGGAAGAAAATGGCTATATTTTTGAATATATTAATAGATGATTTCCACAAATGGAAGAAACTAATGCCTTGCAGGAGCTTATGGAAGAAGAAATTGCTGAAACGGGAAGCTCATTAGATAAAAAGAGGAGGAGAGTGATGAACAAAAGGAGGAAGAATGGATCTACCCATGCCTACCTTCTAATGAGAGTAACTCTTTATCACTTACATTATTTGATTGTCCCCCATGTTTACCAAAGCATGATGAATGTTATGTTCCTATGGATTCTTTTGAAATATCTACTATGGGTAAAACTTGTGATAATAATTATGCTCCTATTATCTGTGATAATCCTTTATTTGTGCTTGACTTCGAAATGCATGGTACTAAAGAGTTTTGCTTAGAATTTTTTTATGATAAAGCTCTTGATGATGGTGCTATATTGGTTGATAATATTAATTGTACTACTTTTGAAAATGAGGATGGAGGGGTCTTGAATTTATCTTGTAACTTCACACCTCTTGAGAACGATCGGTTATCTTGTTATAAAATTGTTAAAAGTGGGTTTGAAGGTTTTAGTCCCACTATTTTTGAGCGTGATAAAAATTATGTGTTTGTAGATCATGAAAAGCATGTTTTATGTGATATTTATTTTGTTGAGTTTATTCATGAGGCTACTGGAAATTATTATGAGAGAGGAAAATATGGTTGTTGGAATTCTCATGTTACTAAAACACCTCTCTTTATACTGAAAGTTTTAAAGTTACTTTTGTTTTATCTTCCTATGCCTGTCACTTTGTTCTTTGCGAATTTATTTGTGTAGAAGATTCCTATGCATAGGAAGTGCGTTAAACTTAAATGTGTTTTGAATTTTCTTCTTGATGCTCTCTTTTACTTCAATTCATATTTTATATGTGAGCGTCTTCTCAAACTATCAAGCCTGACTTAAAAGGCGTTAAAGAAAAGTACTTATTAGGAGATTACCCAAAAGTTTTAGTTGAGTCTTGGAAGTTATTACTTCTTTAATAATCTCTCCTTATCCTTTTTGTTTGATTTTTGTGCCAGGAATAACCTCTAATGAGAGTGAAATAAGATTTGGGGAAGTTGTTGTCCGAATTTTGTGCTCACTGTAAAAATTTGCGAAAAATCTATGTATGTCGGATCGAGCTGTAATTGTTTGTGCTGATTCCCCAGGTTGTTAGATAACTTTTGTTAGTTCAACACTTTTTGATTTGAGTAACAGAAGGTCTTCAAAAAATCGGTTTCTACCTGCTGGTCTGTTTTGACAGATTTCTGCCACTATTTGCATTTGCTTCTTTATTGATTTCTTTTTGGATTCTTTTTGGTAAATTGAGCTTTTTGGAGGAATTGCTGCAGTAGCTTGTGTCTTTAGTGAAACTTTTTCAGCTTTTTCATAAATTGAGTTTTTCAACAGACATGAGAACATTTCATATATATACCAAATTCTTTGGGGTAGCAACTGCAATCATGCACAGAAATCATGTAAGTACTCACTAATTTGATGCTTATTATTCCTCTATGAATTTAATTACTAATTGCTTGTAGTACATGTACTAGTAGTTGTTCATAATCTATATCTAGTGTGGTATAAAAATAGCTGGAAATTGTGTGATTTATTTGAGCAGGGCTCACCTTGGAGGCCACCGAGTTGGTGCAGGGCAGTGACGAACTGGCGATGCATCTCAAGCGACCAGCACTGCCATGCCTTCCTAGCTTGCTGTGTTGTCTTCTGTGACTGAGGATGGAGGCTAAGCGCAGGGGTAGGGGCAGTCGGTGGCAGTCAGGGCCGGCGGAGAGAAGGGGATGCAGAGGGGGGAGGGGCCGGCAGGGAGGAGGGGAGGCTGAGGGGGAAGGGGAAGGGGCCGGCGGGGAGCAGGGGATGCAGAGGGGGGAGGGGCCGACGGGGAGGAGGGGAGGAGGACCAGCGAGAAGGAGGGGATGCAGAAGGGGAGGGTCCGGTGGGGAGGAGGGGATGCAGGGGAGGAGAACCGGCAGGGAGGAAAGGCTCGGGGGCAGGCGGGCCTGCGGGAGGATGAGGCGGAGGGGCCGGCGGTGGCAGCTCGGGGGGAGGGAGGGCATGGCGGCGGGGTGGCGGTATTGCCGTCGGTGTAGACCCCATGCCACCTCTACGCCGACGGGCAGGCCGTCGGCATAGCTTAGTTCCCTAACGCCGTTTCGTAGGCCGCTAACCCTGGCCCACCTTGCTGGTTACGCCGACGGGCTATCTAACGCCGATGGGCACCGTCGGTCCTATTTTGGTCTATCCAGACGGTATTGTTGGGCCGACGGCTACCGTCGGCCCGTGGGGCCATACGCCGACGGGATTTCTGGGACGACGGCCTCCCAACCCGGCTGCCGAGCCCGTCCATCTGCGCCAACGGGCCCAACATTTAGCCGTCGGCGTAGCCGGAGGCCGTCGGCATATAGACTTATTCGTGTAGTGAATGGTCTTGTTAAAAATGCCTTGTTTTGAGAGAGAACTTTCTTTAGGGTGAAACCATATGATCTATGATCGGGCGACGACGATGTTTTTGCTCCGTTTCCTTCTTTTAGTCGTCGTTTTTGGAGAATTTGGACTTCGGGTGTTGTCTTAGTAATGTTTGTACCACTGTACAAAGAATAGATCACAATAGCGGGGTTTTTTTCGAGCTACGTGCATCCGTAATGTCTTTACCACACTGCGTTGTTGCAGAGGCTGGATGTAATTGTTATGTTCGCGATATTAATGTGTTACCTAGCTCCCATGTATTCTTGTGCAACTTGGCTTTTTGTATATGGAGTAGTTGCGCTGCCAGCCAAATCGTTTGTCACAACACAAAATTAAAAATATGGTCACGAAAGCTTGTGATGGCAAGCAAGCGTGTGATTTGACCCTCGACAATAGACCCGTACCTAATTACGAATTATATATGGTATGAACAAACAAAGAAACGCAGCCATGTTGACCAACAATTTTTGAATGGCCGGCTATCAAGGTTTATAATTTCATGCGAAACACCCAGGACCCAATAATGTGCCTCCAATGAGGAACAGGCAAAAGTCAGATTATTGGTATAATATTACTGAGGTATTCTCCTCTTCCAAACAGGATACTGAAAAGATGTTTGCTCTTTAACACGCACCAACAGCAAAATCAACTTGCTGCACGTCCAGGAAAGGGCCACCATGATCACTTTGGTCGTGCCATCCCATGAAGCCGTTAATCCGTCAGGAGAAGACTGATACGCCGATGGCCGAGTCCCATCGGCATAGTAAAATTCCGTTGGCATAGGCTGCACCGACAGCTGCTGTCGACATACTAGCCCGTAGACGGAGCCCCTCTACCCGCCGGCGTAGAAAAATCATCGACGTATATAGCTAGGCCGACGGGCGTAGATCATATGTGTCCCGTCTAGATGACTAACGACCGTTTGGCTACGCCCGACTTTGTCGCCCCCTAGATTTTTCCAAAATAAATTTAAATGTTTTTCCATTTTTTTAACATTTTTGAAATGTTAAACTCATTAATCTCGCATAAACATTATTAATTCTAAGTACACTTAATCTCAACTAGTAGTCAAACTTTCCGATTGATCACCCGTCCTAACACTATTTTAGTCCGGGCATGCTTAACTTCCCTATTCCTTGCACATGAGCTTTCGACAAAGAAATTGGAACTTGTTGTAAATACTATCATATCAATCCTATGAACCATTGGATTATAATATTAGACCTCTTTATTTTTTTACATTCCATATAGTTATTTAAGTAAACAACACTGAATAAGTAATAATAATCTTAAATTCAAATAAAAATAAAATAAATTTTATTTATTTTGCCTTTTTACTATTTAAAATTGAATAATTCATATCTACAAATCCGTAAATCATAATTTGCAAATAATATATCCAAATCGATCAAAAAATGAGAAGAATCCAAATATGACATCCCTGTCATCTATTTAATTATGTATCGTATTATTTTAGTATTAGACCAACTGAAACTATGTCAGCATTCATGAAACACGCTGTTTTTGGCGCATAGAAAATAGTAAATGGCTTTTTGGTGCGATGAAAAGGGAACCTTGCATTGGATCTCGGATGAAATATCATATTGTGACCTAAAAATTATTTTTGTAAAAAATTATGAGCACCAGATCAAGTACCCGTAGTTTAAATCTGACTCACTTCCTACTGATTTGGATTGAATTTGTTTTTCCACGATGGGTGAACGGAATGGTTTGAAATACTCCGGTTAAGACATTGTCCATGCAAGGTGGTCTAGTATTTTGAAAAATGGGGTGGTAGCATTTTGAAACTTTTATTTGGTGGTTTCTTCACAAAACACCCCTTTTTGCACTTGGAAAATGCAGCTGCAACTAACTATCGTATCTCCAAATTCCAACGATAAATGATCCTGACCAGACGTGTAGAGAGACATATTGCGGTCCAGCTTATTCGGCTAAGGATCGTCTGCAAGAGGGACGGGATCATCCTAGATGGGTTTTGGTTGTTGCCTCCTGATCACCTTCACTTTGCCTTTTCATACCGGTTTGGCTGAGTGGTGACACCTAGCTTTATTTTGACAAAGATATATGATGAACTTAGACTATTATTTATATACGCATGTTATTAAATTGTTAATATACTCTAGGTACATCTATGCATTTGTTTTTCGGTGTGTGTAATTCTTAGTTCACCGAGAACTTTCTTGATGTTGCGAGTAAAAACATCTTAGTTGCAACCACATTTGTAACTTAAAAAATTCCAGCTGCAACCCCACATCTAAATGAATAGTCTCAGTTGCAACCCTACTTGCAACTTACGGATGTACACTGGATTTTGAACTTGATTGAGCTATAATTTAATTCTCAGACTAAGCCGTTTTTTTGTCCTTGATCAATGTTTTGGATCTATTTTGGTCACATGTCTGGATGTTATGGCTATACTCATGCATGTTTATGTGTGTGAGTATAAGTTATTCCCTTTGTTTCATATTACTCCGCATATTGTTTAGTTAAAGTCAAACGTTATCGAGTTTAACCAACTATAAATTTAAAATTATAATCATTTACAAAATTAAATCAATGCTATTGAAATTTTGTATGTTATACTTGTTTAAATATTATAAAGATTGACTTTGACTTGGTCGTAGGTGCGGTGTAATATGAAAAGGAGTGAGTAATAAATCCGACGCAAGGTAATCTAACAGAATTCCAATAAGGCGACTGTCACACAAGAAGTTGTATTTATGTAAAACAGTTTCACAAGTCAGTTTCCAACTCATGCCATCCCCTACTTAGTTCAGACATATGCATGCTTTAGTTAGTGTTCATTAGCTAATCCATAAAAATTTCTTAACAATGTAGAAGCTAAAACCTACAAGGATATCTGGCAGGCTACAACAACAGCGTCGAAGTCGAAGCGTTGTCACACAGACCTCCACCGATGCTTCCTTCTGGTGGACGGTTTACATCATG
Organism: Avena atlantica; assembly: GCA_910589765.1. NCBI lineage: Eukaryota > Viridiplantae > Streptophyta > Magnoliopsida > Poales > Poaceae > Avena > Avena atlantica. The sequence continues at coordinate 535,552,936 of OU342733.1, read as the reverse complement.
TTCTTTGTTGTCTAAACATGCCGCGTCAATCGACGATTTAGCCTATGCACGCATCGTTCAAACATTTTGTACGCGAGATGTTTTTATCTTTTTGTATGTTCGCTTCCTCTATCTCGTTGAACATGTATCTCTGGACGCGAAGAGAAGTCTAGTACGTACAAAATAAACATGCTAGACTATATGTGGCCATGTCCAACACATGCACGCCGACTAAAGTAAAACCCTACCTAACTAACACCCTTATAAAACTGAACACCGATTAGGCCAGATTATTTCCAACAGTGGATAGATTGCTTGGTAGCGTCGCCATGTCCAAAACCTGACAGATCGACTCCTTACCTTGCTCCCATGTATTCTTGTGCAACTTGGCATTTTTTTACTTGGAGTAGTTGCACCGCTAGTCAAATCGTTAGTCACAACACAAAATTAAAAATATGGTCACAAAAACTTGTGATGGCAAGCAAGCGTGTGATTTGACCCTTGACAAATAGAGACCCACCTAGCTAATTACGAATTATATATATGGTATGAACAAAGAAAGAAACTCAGGCATGTTGACGTCCAATTTTTGAATGGGTCAAGCTATGTAATTTCCTGCAAAACACCCAGGACCCCAAAATAAGGAACAGGCAAAAGTCAGATTATTGGTATAATATTACTGAGGTATTCTCCTCTTCCAAACATGCCACCAAATGATTGCGTATGCGGTTCTGGTTCTGGTTGTGATCCTGAAAAGATGTTTGCTCTTTAACCCGCAAATTCAACCCGCTGCACGTCCAGGACAAGGCCACGATGATCACTTTGCTCATGCCATCCCACAAAGCCATCATCGGTAATATCCAAATTCAAACGGTAACGAATCGTGACCCAGCCATCATCGGTACTACGAGAGTCCCCTGCTTTCAATCAGCCCGTCTCCAGGATTTAGGGGCCCGGTGCGACTTACAAAATAAGGCTTTATTTTTTCTTTAAATTCAATAATAACTAGTAAAATAAAATCATATGTTTACTTAATTATAGAACTTTAGAATGTGATATTTCATACAATATTCAGAAATATGTGAAATCGGCCCGGGGGGTTTGCTAAAAAAATAGTAAATATGGAACTATAATCTATCTACTAATTTAAGTTGAGGTAGGTTGGTTAGCTCAAATTTCCATTCACTTTTTTTAGAATCTACTAATTTAAGTTGAGGTAGGTTGGTTAGCTCAAATTTCCGTTCACCTTTTTTAGACTATTTTAGCCCCAGTGTTTGGAAACAATTACCCACCATTGCCACTCCCAAGTGGAAAAAAACGATTCAAAAATAAAAACAGGTGTGGCTCTCTGCTTGGACTTCCTCGCTGATTCCCCTTATTGTGTGTGCGTGTGCGCCGCCATGAACCGAGGACGCCAACGAGCAACGGACCGACGCTGCCGCTATGTGTCCATGTACGCCGACGAAGAACGGGCTGGAGCCGCCGCCACCGCGCCGGAGGGCGGCGGGATGCACCTCGTCTTATTTCGTCGTACCGGCCCCCGCGACGGGAGGTCTCGCCCAGAGCCGGCTTGGATTATGCGCTCTCAAACTGGGTCGTGCACCGTCAGTGATGGACAGAACGGTATTTCATCATCTGGTCGCAGAGTTCTTCGATTTCTGTAGGCTGTCCTCTGGTCATGTTCTGTCTGCTTGCAGGAAGTTGAAACCACATGTCATCTCTCACCACGTGTCGAGTTAAGCATTAGCAAGCACTGCAGTAGCAACCAAGAACACCAATGTTTAGAAACTTATTTTTGCTAGCCTAGCTACTGAACATCAAGATAGTGTCAGCCTGGTAGATTTATTTTCAGAGCCTCCCAGAACGACCTTGTGAAAACTCCGCCGTAGACTGACAAACAAAACGGATTCAGCATGAGTTATCTCCGAACCATCAAATATGTTGTATCTAAATTGCAGAGTATGCGTCGGGTATCCATCCAACGATGAAGTCGGGGCGGTCTTCTCTCTGGCGGCAAGGACGGGCATGCAGGGGAGCCGGTCAGTTATGGAGGCGGGGCACGTTGGGATGCCGGAAGATGGCGTGGCCTTGTAAGGGTGCTTGCCGGCAGCAGGGTTCCTTGGTGTGGATCGGCGGCGATAACTGTGCGGCCACTTCCTGCATATTTCTCAGATGATGGAGGCCGTTTCTCACCTTATGTGCTACACCACCATGACTCGATTCAACCATCTGCTCACCCCGTGCGTGTTTTAAAGGCAAGTTTGGCGGTCATGTAGTTACTTCCAAAGCACAAAAGCTTGCGTTTTAGTACCAGCGGCAGATCGAGATTGGTAATATAGGGGAATATGGGATTTCTCTGCTCTTACTACCCCTTGATTCTTCCATTCAGGAGCAGCTGATTCGTGTCACAGACCATGCCGCCGCCATCCAGACCTTCGTAGCGGGCCACAGCCCACAACACTGTACCTTATGAATTATGATGCCTTTGGCTTTGCTTAATAGTTTTTTGTCTACAAATCGAGATGCCGCTACAGCGAAGTCGACCGACCAAGAAAAACACAGAGAGATAGAGATAACCGATTTTTTTTAATTGAATAAAGGAAATGCAGTTGCTAGAAATTAACGCTACAACATGTGGTCCATCAGCAATTGTCTATTATTTGATTATACATGTCAATGATAGTATGTGCATGCCAACTACAGAGAGGAGAGTGTACACAATTATCATAAGGTTCTGATTTCATCGTGCAACTTAAAAACATACTCCCTCCATTCTAAAAAAGATGTCTCAAATTTATTTGAATTTGGATGTATCTATATACTAAATAGTGTCTAGATACGTTCAAGTTTAGCCAAATTTGAGACATCCTTTTTAAGACGGAGGAAGTACTATTTATATTATTTTTCACATGGATACAAAGAACTAGGAGCAAATGAACGGAAACATGACGAAGCCAAAGGCAAGAAATAGCAAAGTGTAATGCATTATTCTTATCAAAAGGAATAAACCTGTTTAGAAGTGTGATACCATTGCATTATTAAAAATATTAGTGTATCTATCTAAAAAATTAAAAGACTACGACAACCAACGAAACTTTGAAACCGCATGGCAATGCCCGGGAATGCGCAAAGAAAGATGTTTACGATACATTCGGCATAATAGAAAAGATATATCTAGGATGGTTTGAATAACAATTGGTCGTGTCGTTGATAAATTAATAGACCGTGATAACACATGGACTTTACGGCGCCATGTTATATCTGTGTTGACTATTGAAGGGATTGTCTAGAAAACAGTTGACTGGGAATTTGATATGACTCATTCGATGGTGTGATGCTTTGTGGGTCCTTGGTGCATCGCAGACCACCTCGCTAATCAAGAAGTGTGCTATGCATCGATCCATTGAAACATCGATTGAGGCATAAAGACAGAAAAGTAGGCAACTGAGGTATAGCAAATTTGAATATGAAAACTATATTTTCTTCCACTGTTATCATGTTTAATTGTAATTTTTTATAAATATGAGCCGTAGCAACGCACGGGCATTCAACTAGTAATAAACTAATAAACGAACCTCTTTGCAGCACCAGTTTGACGTATTTCCTTCTTCTTTTTAGCACCAGACGTTCAGTTCAGACAAAGACAAGGATCAAGGAACAACGTAGGGTCCACAAGTTCAGTTCAGACAATTATCCTTTGATCGATCCACAAATTCAGGCCTGCAGACAATTACACAACCAGGCTTGCAAACAATTAGTCATGAGAGATTCTGAATTTCTGAATTCGGAGCAGGTACGCGCCAGCCTACTAGTACTAGGTAGCTTTCCTGCTGAATCACTAGAGAATCAATCAGAGCCATGAGTATCGAGCGCAGATCAGGTCTGAAATCAATAGAAAATCCAGAATGAGTTCGTAACTGTAGTTTGGACGATGGAGCCTTTCCTAGATAGCTCCGGTCGATCTGCCGGCAAGGAACCAAGTACACGGAAAATGTTGGAATTATGCCCTAGAGGCAATAATAAAGATGTTATTATTATAATTCTTGTTCATGATAAAGTTTATATTCCATGCTAGAATTGTATTAAGCGGAAACTTTAATACTTGTGTGGTTTGTGAACAACACCGTGTCCCTGGTACGCCTCTAAGGACTAGCTCATTGATCAATGATGGTTAAGGTTTCCTAACCATAGACATGAGTTGTCCATTGATAATGAGATCATATCATTGGGAGAATGATATGATGGACAGACCCAAACTAAGCGAAGCAATTAGATCGTTTCATCGTGTTCATCTTTGCGAAGCTTTTCCTATGTCAAATATTATATTCCTTAGACCATGAGATAATGCAACTCCCTGGTACCGGAAGAAAGCTTTGAGGTTATCAAACGTCATCCTATGAGAGGGTGATCATAAAGGTGTCTCTCAGGTGATCGGAAAGTATCTGTTGGGTTGTATGTATCGAGATGGAATTTGTCCCTCCCAAGTCGGAGAGATATACTTCGGGCCCACTCGGTAATCGATATCAACACCGCTTGCAAGCATGTGGTTAAGGAGTTAATCACAAAGTGATATCGGATTACGGAACGAGTAAAGTACTTGCTGTGAATGAGATTGAACTAGGTATGACGGTACCGACGATCGAATCTCGGGCAAGTAAAATATCGCGAGATGAAGGGAATATATATATATATAGGATTGATTGAATCCTGGAATCGTGGTTCATCCGATATGATCATCGATGAATGTGTGGGAGTCAATATGGGTGCCCAGACCCCGCTGTTGATTATTGATAGAAGATCATGTCTGCATATTCTCGAACCCGCAGGGTCACACACTTAACGTATCTCGACGCTAGGATAGATTGGATAATTGGTTTATGAATTTTTGTTCGGAGTCTCGGATGGGATCCGGGATATCACGAGAGGTTCCGGAATGGTCCGGAGAATAAGATTCATATAAGGCAGTGTAGTTTTTGGAGTTCGGAATTGTTCCGGGTTAATCGGTATTGTACCGGAAGCTTCTAGAACCTTCCGGAAGGGGACCAACGTGGCCCCACCTTCCGGGAGGGGGCATGGGCCTATGAGGGAGTGTCCTGGCCGCATTGGGCCACGGTCACAAGGCCCCATAGGGCCCAGCCGATCCTAGATAAGTTTAAACTCGTTTAAACTAGAGATAGGATTTCTAGATAAGGGAGAGTTTAAATCGTTTAAACTAGAGATAGGATTTCTAGATAAGGGAGAGTTTAAATTGTTTAAACTAGAGATAGGCTTGGAGGAGGGGCAAGGGCTGGCCGCCCCCTCCCCCTCTATATATAGAGGGGTGGTACGCCCCCTCCCCCCTACACACCTCCCTCCAAGCCCTAGTAGCCTTGCTACCTTCCTCTCTCCCTCCCGACTGTTTGTAGGCGAAGCCCTGCAGCAGAAATTCTCCACCATATACACCACGCCGTCGTGTTGTAGATCCAATCTATCTCTCCACCATACTTGCTGGTCCGAGGAAGGAGGAGACGTCGAGGTGCTGCACGTGTGCATCTCACGGAGGCACCGCCACTTGTGGTGCTAGATCGGATCGGATCGCGAGGAGGAGAAGCGAGTATGACTACATCACCCACGTTCCGACGAATGTTCCGCTGTGCGAATCTTCAAGGGTATGAAGATCTAATCCAATCTCTCTCGTTGATTGCATCTCCTAGATTAGACCTTGGCTTTCCCTCTGTTCGCATCCGTAGAAAATTTTCATTTACTATGCCGCGAAACCCTTCAGTGGTATCAGAGCTAGATCTATGCGTAGATGTGATTCACGAGTAGAACGCAACATGGTTGTTGCAGGCGTTGATGTTTTCTGTTGCAAGCCTCTTGTTTGTGTTCTTCTTATGACGCGGGATAGTGAGATTGAAGCGGTCCAGGCCAACCTTACGAGACATCGTTCGCGAGACCGGCTCCGCACTTGACGTGTGGCTTGTTCCACACATGCGGCTGGTGGATGTCAGTTTCTCTCACTATAGTTGTCATGGGATTAACACCGGAGTTTGGCAACCATAATATCATCGTTGTGGCTTTCCGTAGGTAAGAATCGTTCTTAGCATCTACTCCCATAAGCCACGTAAAACATGCAACAACAAAGTAGAGGCGTCTAACTTGTTTTTGCAGGGAGTGTTTTCTGTGATATGGTATGGCCCAAGATGTGATGTGTATATTGTATGCGATGATCATGTTTTGTAATGTTTCACGACTTGCATGTCGATGAGTACACAACCGGCAGGAGCCATATGGTTGTCTTTATAATTATGTATGACCTGCGAGTCAACTTCTTATACGCCATGTAATAGCTTCACTTTATCGCTAAGTAGTTAGCAATAGTTGTAGTTGCTATTCGTGGTGGAGGCAATCATGGTAGAGTGATGGAGATCATGCCGGAACGCACAAGATGGAGATCATTGCGCGAGGATTGGCTATACCATGTCACATAAAGTTATATGCATGTGATGTTTATCCCTTTATGTATCTTATTATGCTTAGATCGCGACGGTAGCATTATAAGATGATTCCTCACTTAAAGATCAAGATAAAAACTGTGTTCTCCCCAAGTATGCACCGTTGCGAAAGTTCGTCGTGTCCAAGCATCACGTGATGATCGGGTGCTATAGAATCTACGCTCACATACAACGGGTGCAAGCCAGTTTTGCACACGCAGAAATACTTGGGTCTAGCTTGACGAGCCTAGCATGTACAGACATGGCCTCGGAACACAAGAACCGAAAGGTTAAGCATGAGTCATATGAATGATATGATCGACACTTTGTTGTCCACCATTGAAACCACATCTCTTCTCGTGATGATCGGATTAGGTGTGGTGAATTTGGATCGTGTTCACTAAACAACTTGAGGGATGTTGAATTTAGTGGGAGTTCATCTAGTAATTTGATTAAGTTGAACTATTTATCATGAACATAGTCTAAATTGTACTTGCAAATACTGTAGATCACATGGCCAAGTCCAACTTCAACTTCAACGTTTTTGCTGAGAAGGAAAAGCTTAGAAACAATGGGTCTAACTTCACCAATTGGTTCCGCAATCTAAGAATCATTCTGTCTGGCGGACAAAAGGACTATGTCCTTGGGAAAGCGTTAGGTGACCCCCCTGCTGCAACTGCGCCGGCTGATGAGAAAGATGTCTATCAGTCGTGCAAAGATGATTATGGTGTGATTAAGAGCACCATGTTGTTTTCTATGGAACCCTGAGCTTCAAAATCGTTTTGAAGAGTATCCCGGGCCCTTCGAGATTCTCGAGGAGCTGAAAACCATGTTTCAGACTCAGGCCCGTTCTGAGAGATATGAGATCTCCGAGAAGTTCTTTAACTGCAAGATGGAGGAAGGGAGTTCCGTTAGTGAGCACGCCATAAAGATGACGGGCTACACTCAACGCCTTGAGCAACTGGATTGCACGATTCCAGAGGAGCTCAAGTTTGACAGGGTTCTGCAATCACTCCCTCCCAGCTACAAATGTTTTGTAGTGACTCATAATCAGATTGGCTCCACTGATACGATCACCGAGCTCTTCGCAAAGCTGAAGGCTGCGAAGGTGGACATCAAGAAAGATAATCATGTGTTGATGGTCAACAAGCCCTCCTTTAAGAAAGGTAAGGGAGCAAAGAAGCCTTTCAAGAAGGGCGGCGGCAAGCGCAATGCTCCTGCTGAGAAGAAGCTCAAGTCTGGTCCTAAGCCCGACACTGAGTGCTTCTATTGCAAGGACAAGGGTCACTGGAAGCGCAACTGTCCGAAGTACTTAGCGGACAAGAAGGCTGGCACCATCAAAGGTATATTTGATATACATGTTATTGATGTTTTCCTTACTAGCCCTCGTTGTAGTGCCTAGGTATTTGATACCGGTTCAGTTGCTAATATTTGTAACTCGAAACAGGAGCTACGGAATAGACGGCGGCTTGCGAGGGATGAGGTGACGATGCGCGTTGGCAACGTGTCGTGGGAATGACCACGGCAGATGCTGCAATCGGCAGCGAGTAGTAGAACGAAGGGCAAGGGCGGCCAGCCATCTGCGGTGCGAGATGAGGGCAAAGAGACAGGGTTTTACCCAGGTTCGGCCCCCCGGAGGGTAAAGACCTACTCCTGCTAGATTGTATTATGGAGGTGTTTACAATGGGCGTACTCGGCGACTAGGCGGCGAGTAGCTTGGGTGTATGAGGGAACGTGTCTCTACTCACCCCTTAGGGAGGTTTATATAGGCTCACCTCCCCTAGGGTTTACATATCTCAACCGATTCGGTTACAACTTTGGCAATCGTTCAAACCTAGACCGACTGGGCCTATCTACTCGCCTGGGCCTTCAGCTTCCAGTCGCCTGGTATCTTGCTGGGCAACGATCCACTCGCCGTTCTGCAGGCCCACTCGCCAGCCTTTGGGCCAGTCGGAAACGTCCTGCTGAGTATACCCCAGTAGGCGTATCCCCATCAGTAGTCCCCGAGGCCGTCGTTGATTGGCATGGGTGACTGCTGGCAGTCGGAGTATACGACTTCAAGTTGGCATCCAGTCGAATCGTCGGCGGGCTCCTGTATGAAAGAATAAATCTGGCAAACCGAGTCGTGTCTTGGGCGAGTCGAGCCAACGAGACACGGACTCAGCGAGTGACTTTAACGAGCCGAGTGGCAGGAGACGGACCGTCGGGCGTGGTCAAACTAGCCGTTAAGGTAACTCAACGGTAACTTTTGGCGTAATCATCGCGCAGTAACGGCCCCCTAATTTGGCGGGCAGCCTCCGCTATATAAGAGGAATGGTAGGCTATCGCAAAGCCAACCGTCCACCGTTTCCTCCGAGCGCACACATCTTCTTTCCTTCGATTCCGCGATCCAATCGACCCGCAATCCTCCGACCTCCGAACCAATCCTCAGCCATGGCCCTCTCCACCGAACCTTGGGGTAGATCCAAGTGTACCAGGGCGCAGCTGGCCTCCTTCGAGGAGGCCGGAATCTTGCGGGCCGGCTGCTGGCGTATCCCCGCAGCCGGAGAAACGACCCCGAACCCGCGAGAGAGAGAGTTCATCTGTTTCACTAGTCACCTCGAGCGGGGTTTAGGGTTTCCCACATCTTTGTTCTTCCGGCGCTTCTGCGCCTACTACGGGATCCAACCCTCAGACTTGGGTCCCCATAGCATCGAGCAGCTCGCCATCTTTGTGGCGTTCTGCGAGTGCTACTTGGGCTGCCGGCCCTACTTCCCCTTGTGGCAGGATCTGTTCCATGGACGGATCAGCCGCGAGGAGGCGGGCGGCCCAATGCTAGCCGCGGGCGGCTTAACCTTCCAGCTCAAATCCAAAGCTTCCTTCCTCGACCTGATGCTGCCAGCCAAAGCAGCGAGCGACTGGAAGAAGTCGTGGTTCTATGTGACCGAGGCGACTCCGGAAGACGAAGCGGCGATCCCGCGGTACTCGGCCAACCGTTCCGAGCCACGCAATCTCCAGGTCGGCAAGCTCCCAGACGACCAGCGGATGGTCGTCGACGAGATGCTCCAGACCATCCGCGGTCTGAAGAAGAAGGGGCTTCAGACGGTGAACTTGTACAACTGTTGGCTTGGGCGGCGGCTCGTTCCGCTCGCCCAACGCGAGCATTATATGTACCAGTATTCGGGCCGAGGAGACTCGACGAAGGCCAGCCTCGCCGAGTGGAAGCTGGAGGACTACCTCTCGGCGCTGAAGAAGATCACCCAGGCGGCATACACGGATGCGCAGGCCGGGGTCCCTCCCTACACCGCGAAGCGTCCGGCTCCGACGGTAATCCCTTTATCTTGTTCGCAGTCGCAGCATGTGCGGTCGCGGTAATTCTAACTTTGTTTCGTGTTTAACACAGCTGTTCCAAGTGGTGGAAGGGTGGCTACCACCCGCCGATGACGAGAGCCCTGGGCCATCCGCCCAGGACACAAGCGAGTCATCACCCGCCAAGGGTAACGAGGACAACGAGGGCGAGTCCGAAGAGGAGATTGCCCCACTGGTCCGTAAGACCCGCGGGCAACATCAGCGCGAAGTCAAAGCGAGCAGGAGCCTTGAGCGTCATGACGACGACGAAGAGCTCCCGGAGGCCACCTCACGCCGTCAAGCCACTCCCGCAAAGAAGAAGAAGAAGGAGAAAGAAGCGAGGGCCCCCCTACGGAGGAAGACGAAGCCGCCGAAGGTGGCCTCACCGCCGCATTCAGCGAGCAGCTCCGACGCTCATAGCTCGTCCAGCGACGGCGCGGCCCCGGTGACAACCGCACTCGATGCGCCATCCACGGAGGCGCCGTTGGCTTCAATGCCTCCACCCTTTGCACCGGTCTCTGGGCTAGGGAAGGCTCCGGCTATGGCGACCTCGCCTCGCAAAGAGGTCCCGAGCGTGGCGGTCTCGCCTCGCAAGGAGGCTCCGGCCACAGCAGCTCCACTTCGCGAGGAGGCCTCCACCGAAGGTGTTCCGGAGGCGCCAACCGCTACCTCAACGTCAAGGAGGCCGTCCGTATCCTGGGCCCCTGGCGTCCTGGAACTGGGGCTTAGTCGCCGATTGGGCCCTGAGCTGGAGAAACCCGCCAGCCTTCGCACAGGGCTGCGTTTCATTCCAGTCGCCAAGTGAGTGCATTTGGCCCTCATCATTCTCTTTTGGTACTTCGATTGTTTTTTATTGATTTGTCTTGACATGCAGGACCGGAGTGAAAAAGATGGGCCACCCGACGGTGGCCAAGGTACCCTCCACCGCTAGCGAGGAGGATCCCTCCCGTAAGAGGAAGGTGGACGAGGTTGCCACCTCCACGGAAGGTAGCAAGAAGGCCAAGGGCGACGACATCGTCGCTGTCTCTGACGACGCGGCGGCCGCGCCAGCTGGGCCCGCAGTGGAGGCGACCGCGTCCACAAAGGAGGGCACCTTGACTAGGCCGGAGGAAGCGAGCTCCTTTGGGGCGGGTGCCTCGATTGCAACCTTCCCCCGCTTCATGACCAAGGCGACCACGGCGAGTGAAGCTGCGGGCCCTAGCCTCGCTCCGGGGACCGCCGACGCTGAAACCGACCAACGTCGCGGGCACACACCGGCGCTGCTTGCGTCAGTGGACGCGGTGCAACTTCACGGCATGCTTGGCGCGGCCATCCAGGTACCTCCAGTCCCCGAGGATCAGGTCGGTGCGTAGTAGCGGCTTGATTCTTATAGTTTCTTGTACGTTCGAGTCCAGTCCCCGAGTGCGTGTGCGCTAAATTTTAGCGGGTATGCACTGAGTAATTTTTGCGGTCGCCAGTCCCCGAGTGCGCACTCGCTAGATTGTAGCGGGTGTGCACTTAGTAGTTTTTGCGGTCGCCAGTCCCCGAGTGCGCACTCGCTAGATTGTAGCGGGTGGGCACTTAGTAGTTTTCGTGTGTGCTGACTTTGAAGTTATACAGGGTCTGCAACTGGAGTCGGCAGAGCGATTGGCTGCGAAGCAGCGAGCTGAGAAGGAACTGGCCACTCTCCAAGAAGTGAACAGGGAACTTCAAGCGGTTGCTGCGCAGGCGGAGGTAGCTCGCCAAGAGCTTGTCCCTGCTGGCGAGCTGATGGCGGCGAGATCTGCGTTAGGTGCTGCTGAGCAGAGGGTCGCCGACCTCGAACGCGAGTTGCGGGAGGCGAAAGAAGAAGCGAATTCGGCGAATGGGCGAGCTAAGGCCGCCGTTGCGGCCGCGGAAGAAGACCGCAAGGTGTCGGAAGCCCTTATTGTTGGGCTTCAAGACGATCATTCGTCGCTTCAAAGCTTCATCACCGGACTCGCCCGCCCGTTACTTGGTGAGTGCTTATTCCCTGTCTTTCAATTCTATTGTTTGTGGTTTCTGTGGTACTTATGACTGTCTCCTGCTTAGCAGGTCGTGTAATTGGTAGCCACGAAGACGCGAGCTCGCTTGGCGCGAAGGAATGCGTAAGCATGCTCGTCGACTCGGCGACGTTGTCGGCGACGTGCATCCGCGCCTACCTTCAAGAGATGTCACCCACGGAGGTTATTCCCAGTGACCTCGTTGAGGTGTGGGAGTACTTGGAGAAGGCGCCCGCGGTCGTAGAGTTCATGACGCGGTCGGCGTTTCGGCGCGGAGCGTCGACAGCGCTAAGCCTGGGGCTCGCCCACTTCCCCGAGGACTTCGACCTCGACGATGTGACGAGTGGGTATCCTTCGTCGACTGGCGAGGTGGATCTGTCCGAAGTTCTGAAGTTGCAGGAACGTGCCGCCGCGTACTCGGAACGCGTCTGGGCGATGGGCGACCTGCTCCCCTACCAGGAAACGGTCCTCGCGCCGAACGACCCCGAGCCGCCGCATCGTGACTTCAAGGTTGAACAGCCTTTTCGCGCGGCGATGGCGGGTGAGCTGACGACGTACCCGTCGAACCCGTACACCGCGTTCATCCGGAAGCGCCGGGATTCTGGTGCGTCGTCGTCAAAGCCTGCAGAGTAGTGTAGTGTTTCTAGATGAGTTAGCAGCAGTTCTGCCAAACAGGCATAGTTTGTAATGTAAGACAATGTGATTTGCGATTGAATTGGATGTTGTATCCATTTTGCTAATGATTGTTGTGTTTTGGATTGATTTTGGATGAGTCCCCGAGCGCGTCCGCCCTTTTGTGGGGTTCACCTTGTGTGTGATGTTTGTTATTATCGTGTGTTTTGGTAGTTTAGTCGACTCGCCCGAGCTCGTAGAGCCAGTCGCAAGGCGACTCCCTTGATCGCTCTGTACTTTACCGTTTTCCCGGACGCGAACGGGGTCGGGTGGCCGAGTCCCCGAGCGTGGTACTTGGTATTTCGAGGCGCGACTCGAGGGTGGTTGAGGACTGAGCGCGTTGGTGTGGGCGCGTCACTCCTGCCTGGCCCGGGGGGTCAGTCGCGTGGCGAGTCCAGGGCGTGCCCTCTTACTTGACGTTTTCCCTGACCGATCGCGACGAACTGGTATTCAGTCCCCGAGCGTGGTACTTAGTCGTTCGAGTCGCTACGCCGAGGATGCGGAGGACCAAGGCCGCTGTGAGAAGCGAGGGCAGTTGTCTTGGTTTGCAAAACCAGTCGAGCTAGGCGACTCCAATGGGGCTCCGGATTGGCGTTTTTCGTGGACGATACAGGACCTGAGGTGACTCAGTGCTCCTATATCGCACTACTTGGCCGTGCCGGTCGCTGTACCAAAGGTTGACTTCTGCATGTTAGCATGATGCTGTTATTACGAGTGCGAGTGGCACAAGGCATGGAGAGTAGACACAATTTGCGGTAACTGTTTCTTTTATTTCATAGCGACTGGAGAGTACATATGTGGGGTTCTAGGAGTAGAACTTCCGGAGGAGGTTTACATTCCACGGCCGCTTGACGTCGAGTTCGCCGTCTCCGCGGACGTCGATGAGGTAGTAGGCGTCGTTACCGAGAACGCGCCCGATGGCGAACGGGCCTTCCCATGGAGGGGAGAGCTTGTGCATGCCCTTCTTGTCCTGGATGAGTCGTAACACCAGGTCGCCTTCCTGGAAGGTGCGGGTTTTCACCCGTCGGCTGTGGTAGCGGCGGAGCCCTTGCTGATAAATGGCTGTGCGCGATCGGGCGAGGTCGCGTGCTTCGTCGAGTTGGTCGAGCCCATCTTGGCGGGCCAGCTCGTTTGCGGCCTCCGTATAGTGGACGACCCGCGGCGAATCGTGTTCGAGGTCGGTGGGCATGACCGCTTCGGCGCCGTAGACCATGAAGAAGGGGGTGAATCCCGTCGACCTGTTGACCGAGGTGCGGATTCCCCAGATGACGGAGGGTAGCTCTTCGACCCAACATCCAGCGGTGCGCTCAAGTGGTACTTGGAGTCGCGGCTTCAGACCGTGGAGGATGCTTTGGTTGGCTCGTTCCGCCTGGCCGTTGGACTCCGGGTGTGCGACTGACGCGAGGTCGAGCCGGATGTGATGCTCTTCGCAGAATTCGGCCATTGCTCCCTTGGCAAAGTTTGTGCCGTTGTCCGTGATGATGCTGTTGGGGAACCTGTAGCGATATATGAGCTCGCGTAGGAACTTAGTGGCAGTCTTCCCGTCGCATTTCCGGACCGGCTTGGCCTCGACCCACTTCGTGAATTTGTCGACGGCGACCAGCAGGTGGGTGTAACCGGAGGGGGCCTTCTTGAAGGGGCCTACCATGTCCATGCCCCACACAGCGAATGGCCAGGTGATGGGGATTGTCTTGAGCGCCGAACTTGGTACGTGCGTCTGGTTGGCGTATTTCTGGCACCCAGCGCATCGCTGGACGATATCGACAGCGTCGGCGTGTGCGGTAGGCCAGTAGAAGCCGTGTCGCATAGCCTTGGCGACCAGGGAGCGCGCGGCGGCGTGGTGGCCGCAGTCGCCTGAGTGGATGTCGTGTAAGATTTTGCGTCCTTCAGCCGGTTGGACGCAACGCTGGAACACGCCGGTGACGCTGCGCTTGTGTAGCTCGCCGTCGATGATTGTGTAGGACTTGCATCGGCGAGCAATCATTCGAGCGCTTGTCTCGTCTGCGGGTAGGGTGCCGGCCTCCAGGTAAGCGATGTAGGGCTTGGTCCAGTCGTCTGGCTCGGTGATGAGTGCGACCAAGGCTGCCTCTGGTTGGAGGGGTACTCCGATGTCGATCTCCCTCGGGGGAGAGACTGATGGTTTGGAGATTGTGTCGAGGAACACGCCGGCGGGTGGTGCGAGTCGAGCCGACCCGATGCGAGAGAGGGCGTCGGCCTCTTCGTTTTTCCGCCTGTCGATCCACTCGACGGAGTAGCCGGTGAAGTGGCCGCCCAACTTGTCCACCTCTTGGCGATAAGCCGCCATGGTAGGGGAGACGGCGTCGCAGGTGCCGGCGACCTGTCCCGCAACGAGGTCGGAGTCTCCGTAGCATCGAAGGCGATTGACGCTCATCTCCTTTGCGGCTCGCATGCCGTGGAGTAGGGCCTCGTATTCGGCCATGTTGTTGGTGCAGGGCGTGAATTCGAGGCGGAGGATGTAGCGGAGCTTGTCGCCCTTTGGTGAAGTCAGCACTATCCCCGCGCCTGCGCCGTCCGCGTTCTTGGACCCGTCGAAGTGCAGGTTCCAGTAGTGTAGGTACGGCGGCTTTTCGGGCTGCTGGGCCTCCTCCCAGTCGGCGATGAAGTCTGCCAGTGCCTGGGACTTGATCGCCCTCCGTGGCTCGTATTTAATGTTGTGGACGCCGATTTCGACGGCCCACTTGGCGACCCGCCCGGTCGCCTCGCGATTGCGGATGATATCTTGTAATGGTGCTGAGGAGACGACCGTGATCGGATGCTCCTGAAAGTAGTGCGGCAGGCGCCGCTGAGCCCTGAAGACCGCATATACTAGCTTCTGGTACTGCGGGTATCGCTGGCGCGACTCGGTGAGGACCTCGCTGATGTAATACACCGGCCGCTGGACCGGGCGCTCCTTTCCTTCCTCTGGTCGTTCGACGACCATTACGGCGCTGACGACGCGCTCGGACGCCGCGACGTAGACCAGCATGGGCTCTTTGTCAGCGGGTGCGGCGAGTAGTGGTGCGGCGAGTAGCACCTTTTTGAGGTCGCGGAGCGCGTCGTCCGCCTCCTTGTCCCACTGAAAGGTGGGATTCTTGCGCATCAGGCGGTATAGGGGCATCGCCTTTTCGCCCAGGCGGGGGATGAAGCGACTGAGGGCCGCTACACGCCCGGCCAGCCTCTGGACGTCGCGCAGGCACTCGGGTTTGCCGAGCCGGGCGATCGTGTCGATCTTCGTTGGGTTTGCCTCGATCCCTCGTTTGGAGACGACGTACCCCAGTAGTTGCCCGGCGGGTACACCGAAGGTGCATTTGCCTGGGTTAAGTTTTATCTTGTACCTCCGCAGGTTGGCGAAGGTCTCCGCGAGATCGGCGAGTAGGTCTCCTTGTCGAGCGGATTTCACGACCACGTCGTCGATGTAGACGTGGATGTTGCGGCCAATTTGGCTCGCTAGGCATTCTTGCATGCACCGCTGGTAGGTCGCCCCGGCGTTCTTGAGGCCGAAGGTCATGGCGGTGTAGCAGAATGCTCCGAATGGCGTGATGAACGCCGTCTTTTCCTCGTCCTCGACGGCCATTTTGATCTGATTGTACCTGGAGTAGGCGTCGAGGAAACACAGCGACTCCGAGCCCGCGGTTGAATCGATTATCTGATCGATCCGCGGGAGGACGAACTGCTCCTTTGGGCAGGCGCTGTTCAGAGTTGGAACCTTCGTTTTGATCAAGTGATCAAGAGTTTTGGATTTGTTCCAAATTGCTACGAAGCTTGTATCTACAAGAAAGTGAGTGGGAGCTCGGTGACGTTTCTGGTACTATATGTGGATGACATATTGATTATCGGAAATGACATCAACATGCTTAACGATGTGAAGAATTATTTGAACAAGTGTTTTTCAATGAAAGACCTAGGTGAAGCTGCTTATATATTGGGCATCAAAATCTATAGAGATAGACAAAGACGCCTGATAGCTTTAAGCCAGAGTACATACCTAGACAAAGTTCTGAAAAGATTCAGAATGGATAAGGCAAAGAAAGGTTCAGTGCCTATGTTGTCAGGTAAGATATTGAGCAAGGCTCAGTGTCCAGCAACGGTAAATGATAGGGAAGCTATGAGCAAAGTTCCTTATGCCTCGGCCATAGGTTCCATCATGTATGCCATGCTGTGTACTAGACCGGATGTGTCCAATGCTCTTAGTTTGACGAGCAGATATCAAAGTGATCCAGGAGTGGAACACTGGACAGCCGTGAAGAACATCCTAAAGTACCTAAATAGAACTAAATAAATGTTCTTAGTCTATGGGGGTGATGAACAGCTTGTCGTAAAAGGTTACGTCGATGCTAGTTTCGACACCGACAAGGATGATTCCAAATCTCAGACAGGATACGTTTATATTTTGAATGGAGGAGCTGTGACCTGGAGAAGCTGCAAGCAAAGCGTGATCGCGGGATCTACAGTGGAAGCGGAATACATGGCTGCTGCAGAAGCGTCAAGTGAAGGAGTTTGGATCAGAAACTTCATCACTGAGCTTGGCGTGGTTCCAAGTGCATTGGACCCACTGGAGATATTGTGTGACAACACTGGCGCCATAGCACTCGCTAAGGAACCAAGATATCATCCAAAGACCAAGAATATCAACCGCAAGTTTCATATAATCCGAGATTATATAGCAGATGGAGATCTGAAGATTAGCAAAGTACATACGGATCTGAATGTCGCAGATCCATTGACTAAACCTCTTCCACGTGTAAAACATGATCAACACCTCAGTGCCATGGGTGTGAGATTGTTGCCAGATGTAAACTAGATTATTGACTCTAGTGCAAGTGGGAGACTGTTGGAATTATGCCCTAGAGGCAATAATAAAGATGTTATTATTATAATTCTTGTTCATGATAAAGTTTATATTCCATGCTAGAATTGTATTAAGCGGAAACTTTAATACTTGTGTGGTTTGTGAACAACACCGTGTCCCTGGTACGCCTCTAAGGACTAGCTCATTGATCAATGATGGTTAAGGTTTCCTAACCATAGACATGAGTTGTCAATTGATAATGAGATCATATCATTGGGAGAATGATATGATGGACAGACCCAAACTAAGCAAAGCAATTAGATCGTTTCATCGTGTTCATCTTTGCGAAGCTTTTCCTATGTCAAATATTGTATTCCTTAGACCATGAGATAATGCAACTCCCTGGTACCGGAAGAAAGCTTTGAGGTTATCAAACGTCATCCTATGAGAGGGTGATCATAAAGGTGTCTCTCAGGTGATCGGAAAGTATCTGTTGGGTTGTATGTATCGAGATGGAATTTGTCCCTCCCAAGTCGGAGAGATATACTTCGGGCCCACTCGTAATCGATATCAACACCGCTTGCAAGCATGTGGTTAAGGAGTTAATCACAAAGTGATATCGGATTACGGAACGAGTAAAGTACTTGCTGTGAACGAGATTGAACTAGGTATGACGGTACCGACGATCGAATCTCGGGCAAGTAAAATATCGCGAGATGAAGGGAATATATATATATATATATATAGGATTGATTGAATCCTGGAATCGTGGTTCATCCGATATGATCATCGATGAATGTGTGGGAGTCAATATGGGTGCCCAGACCCCGCTGTTGATTATTGATAGAAGATCATGTCTGCATATTCTCGAACCCGCAGGGTCACACACTTAACGTATCTCGACGCTAGGATAGATTGGATAATTGGTTTATGAATTTTTGTTCGGAGTCTCGGATGGGATCCGGGATATCACGAGAGGTTCCGGAATGGTCCGGAGAATAAGATTCATATAAGGCAGTGCAGTTTTTGGAGTTCGGAATTGTTCCGGGTTAATCGGTATTGTACCGGAAGCTTCTAGAACCTTCCGGAAGGGGACCAACGTGGCCCCACCTTCCGGGAGGGGGCATGGGCCTATGAGGGAGTGCCCTGGCCGCATTGGGCCACGGTCACAAGGCCCCATAGGGCCCAGCCGATCCTAGATAAGTTTAAACTCGTTTAAACTAGAGATAGGATTTCTAGATAAGGGAGAGTTTAAATCGTTTAAACTAGAGATAGGATTTCTAGATAAGGGAGAGTTTAAATTGTTTAAACTAGAGATAGGCTTGGAGGAGGGGCAAGGGCTGGCCGCCCCCTCCCCCTCTATATATAGAGGGGTGGTACGCCCCCTCCCCCCTACACACCTCCCTCCAAGCCCTAGTAGCCTTGCTACCTTCCTCTCTCCCTCCCGACTGTTTGTAGGCGAAGCCCTGCAGCAGAAATTCTCCACCATATACACCACGCCGTCGTGTTGTAGATCCAATCTATCTCTCCACCATACTTGCTGGTCCGAGGAAGGAGGAGACGTCGAGGTGCTGCACGTGTGCATCTCACGGAGGCACCGCCACTTGTGGTGCTAGATCGGATCGGATCGCGAGGAGGAGAAGCGAGTACGACTACATCACCCACGTTCTGACGAACGTTCCGCTGTGCGAATCTTCAAGGGTATGAAGATCTAATCCAATCTCTCTCGTTGATTGCATCTCCTAGATTAGACCTTGGCTTTCCCTCTGTTCGCATCCGTAGAAAATTTTGATTTACTATGCCGCGAAACCCTTCAGAAAACACAATAGATTTTCGAGCACCTGAATAGTTTCTGTCGCTGAAGTCGATCAAGGGGCACGCCGGCACGCGAGGCGAGACCTGCAGCCTGGGCGAAACGCGTATGTGGATCATGATCGGGAGACAGGTCGATCTCCGTTCTCTCCGGGCGGTTAGCTAAACAAGCGTTGATCTAGCAAGGCCACAATTGGACTGCATGTAATGAGGGCCTCTGAAATTCTGGGGCCCTGTTCGGTCGCTCACTTCGAACCTGCCCATCGACGGGCCTGCTTTCAATTATACCATTTGTACACATATATCACAAAATGAATTGTGATATGTATTCAGTAAATTTGTACTCCCTCCTTCTAATGAGGAACATGTCTTTTGCCATCATAGAACATGTCTTTTGCATTTTATGATGAATTCTGAGATGGAGGATGTCATGGAGTCTGAGATATTAGGACTAGCAATGGTGGTTAGAGTCTTTGAGACAATGAGGAATTTGTTTGGTGATTTGTGACTCGTAGCAGTGTCTCAGGAAAGCGGGGGCAACAGAACAAGAGAAGTACAAAGTCTCGGGTCTCCAGTAGTTGGAGAATCTCAGTGGATGGCAAAAACAATGTTGGAATTTGAGGCATATTTGATGTTGGGCTTTTGGCCCATAACAAATACAAATTCTGAAATTCTCTTTGGCCCATTATCATGGTAGCTCATGTGTGTGCTAGTGGTGCCAAAGTTTAGTCCCACATTGCTAGTGAAAGGGGAGTTGGACCACCTTATATAGTACAGTGTTGCACCACTCACTAAGGTGTGAGAAGAAGAGAAGCCCTCGCGCACTCCTCCTCCGACGCCGCCCGCCTCGCCACGCCACGCCACGCCACGCCACGCCACGCCACGCCTTGCGGGAATCTCGCCGAGCCGAGCTTTATTTTTCTCGTTGGGAAAATTAATTGTGTATTAATTATGAGTCATTAATGCGTCATTACGGACGCGTTAATTAACCGGCCGTTTCCATATCATGGGCTGGCACTGACTCAGTCGTGGACTGTTGCCCCACGTCCTACCCGACCCGCACTATATAGCAGGCAGCCGCAAACCGTAGCAGTAACCAGCAATTAGATTGCATCTGCCCTCTGCTACTCCACTCTCTGCGCATCGCCGTTCCATCTCTCTGTGCTGCCCTCTGCTACTCCATCCCGCCGGCTGCGTGCACGGTCGTCCGGGAGAGCAGGCCTCCGGAACCTCATCTCTCTGATCCTGCACCGGGAAAGAGGCGATAAGGTTTTTGGGGAGCGTCTAGACGCGACTGCTCAAGCTCTTCCTCGACTTCATCGCCATGTCTGACGACGCTGCTGCTGGTGGTGGCTCCACTTCTGTTTCGCCATTGGTCATTACCATTGACGAACTCGTACGTGTTCTTTGCCCTCCTGCTATTTCCTATGATGATCACTAGTATTGCAGTATGCGTAGATGTGCTAGATTTTCACTTGTCTATATGGTGCATATCTACTATGCGTATGCTAGTTAGTCTTGAAAATTGTTTTATCATGATTTATACTTGGATTAAATTAATGCGAAAATTGCTAATTATTTCAACAAACAATGGGTTCAGTTAACTCGCGAGCTGTATCTATCTAGCTTCTTGATCCACCCTTTCAGTTGCTGACCTCACTTAATTTGGGGAAATGGAGGTTAATCTCGGTGGAGGACAAAAACAACAGGTTCAATTATCAAGATGCAGATATCTATCTTCTTGATGGACCCTTTTTAAGGTAAAATGTAATATATCCCCTGTTATCCTTTGTTTGGTCGTAAAGTATCTTTCTTGTGTTATCGACATCATGTTATTGGAGTGTCATGCCAAAACCTCTTGAGTTGTATATCTTAGACCAAAACTCCACTGGTTTATTATCAAGCAGACTAGCGATTGTGATTATAGCCAAGGACACACTTGTCACATTTCTGTAAAATTTTATCGTATACCTTTGCCGGCAGATCAGAAGGGTTTTTTGGATTACCACCAGATAATCTTCTATGAAATAACTCCTTGGATAAATCATTGAAAGTGATTTTATCCTATATACTTCACCAGTCTTTTCAGCAACATCAAGAATACGAGTAGTTCACTGATTATCTGCTTCCACAACAATTATTTACCAAAGCACATT
The DNA here is from genome assembly GCA_910589765.1 of Avena atlantica. Lineage (NCBI taxonomy): Eukaryota > Viridiplantae > Streptophyta > Magnoliopsida > Poales > Poaceae > Avena > Avena atlantica. The sequence goes on along the minus strand of OU342733.1, from coordinate 535,531,728 downwards.
TTAATATTTCCCATGCTTCTGTATCCCTATATCATCAATAACTAATGAAGTACCTGTCGTATCAATAAACGATTAACCAGTAAAAGTTAGTCCAAGCATCTGAGATATCTAGGAAGAAATGGAGATGCGTGCATGGACACCACTTTGATAGGATCTAACATCGGCATTACTGAATATAAAGGCAATGGAAAGGAATGTACGGGAGATAGACATGTAGTCATTTTATCATTCAGAACCCTAATTATGATTAATAAATCAAGTATTGTAGTATGCACGTGTGTACAAACTTCTGCCATCAAACCGGCTAACCCTTTCTATTTGTTTGAACTAGAGATAATGTTTTTGGATCGTGAGCAAGGAAAGAAAATGAACCAAACGTAAGCTTTCCGTGTTTGTTCAATCAAAAAAACAAACATGATAATACGGGTAATTACATCTTGTTCTTGAGTAATCTTGTAGTTTGTCGATCAACTGCTTTCATCCAACTCGGGTATGTTTTGTTTGTTAATTTCAAAGAGAATGTCGTTGAGAAGTTTCTTCGCACTTGGGTTCCTTCCCACAGGAACAAAAGCACTACAATCAAAGGGGATTGGAGCTTATCGAACAGTGCTTTGGCAAGAGTTGTCTTGCCAAGGCCTCCAAATCCAAAGATTGATACTACCTTGAGTTGCTTCTCCACATCACCATGCCCATCACTCAGCAGCATGTTGGTTAGCTCGTTGAGTGGCCCATCAATTCCGACTAGATCTTTTTTATCCTTGTACAGAGACAACAAGCGAGGGTCCGCAATGATTGCAGCAGATGGATTAGCAACTACATCGTTCACCTTGTACCTATCACGCCGGTCTGCTGCCTCCTGGACACGGGCCTTGATGCCTTTGATCTCCTCGGAGATCTCATGACGAGTCTTGCTCTTGGTGAACAAGTCTCCCATCTTCTTCATGAGCCGCTTGAGCTTGCGCGGCTTAACAGCAGGCTCAGCTCCCTCGACGCGCACCAGGAACTTGTCGATGATGTCCTCCATCATGTATGACAAGTCCCTGACCTCGTCGGCCCAGCTCTTGACCTGAAGGTCAAGCTGGTCTCGCGGTATGTCCCCGACCTTGCGGAGGGCGATGTACATGCTCGTCAGCTCTCTCTTCATATACTCGATGTCTTCCTTGACGCCGGTCTGTAGCTTGTACTCCTCCGTGAGAAGGTTGCCAAGCTTGAAGAGCAGGCTGCCCATGGCCCCCGTTGCGTGGTTCATGGTCGCTCACACAGTAGCTGGTTGCTCGGTTTGTTTGTGCGCAGTACTGCTTTATTTGTGGTGAGTGAAATGGTTAGCTATGTCTCCACGCGTACGCCTTTTATCCCGTCCACTTACGTCCGGCAAAACGCACCTGCGACAGAGGATATGTACATTCGACCAGAGCAAGGATGGTTTGTAGAGGCAGCCGCGGCTATATATAAAACTGACGAATCATCCAAATCCAGCCTTACTGATTACTCAATAATCGATCATTAGCTCTTTGCATGTCTCGTGGGTTTGGTGTCAGGAGAATAGAATCAATTAAACGATTTAAAAGCGACGATTTTGGATAGATATGGTCCTTAGAGACACGTGCACGAAAACGTCATGGTTATCGTGAACAAAGTTAGGCCACCTCCGATAGGTGTCACTAGGCGACCGTTCGGGCAGCGATAGTTGATGTTAGGTCAGTCCAAAGATCTTGATGTATTTTTTTTAGAGTTTTTTTTATTTACAGTTTTTTATATTATATAATAGATCCATATCCTCCTAGAAAAGAAGTCTGGTGTTTGCATTTCAAAGTAGCTAAGGTTTCAAATGGCTTCCTGAGGCCTTTTATAGTAGTTTCTTAGCGTGGTACCATAGAAAAATTCTGTTTGTAACACTTGAGATTATAGAATGATATTATAACCCTTGAATGGATCCATGGGCATGAAAAAAATGCCTACTTCAATCGCATATCTACATATCACCAAAATTATTAAATGTAGATGCTTAAGAGACAATCTATTGGAGAAATTGTCTTTTAAGATTTTATTTATGGTAACGTACTAAAAGACCCTCCATTGTAAAAGGCCCAATTCACCTAAAAAAGCAAGATTTCTGATATTTGTGCATTTAAGCAATGACTATAAGGTTTCACACTTATTTAAGTGCCAACACCTCTGTCACACGGCACCCCCCCATACGCCCTGATTAACAATGCTCGGTGGATTTTAGTCCTACCCTACAAGCAATCCAATCCAATCTAATATAATCTAATCTAATCTACTCAGTGTGACTCATGGTCACCAACAGAGTACTAAACAATTATTCTAAGTGAGTAACTAACCCTGTCGCTGTCGAAGGGCGACCGTATAAACAGGGTTTGGTGTGAGGTCACTGCTTACGAAATTGTGGCTACACTATTTGTCGGTGTAGGGATAAGATGGTGTTTAGAAGCTGGACGAATAGTGGAACCACCGAGGGACAAGGAGAGGATATGGGTTGGTGTCGTAGCAAACCATGGCCAGTGATACCACCCTCTATATGATACCATGATACCGGTTTTAATAAATTTAATTTTCAAGTTTTTTAAAAATTCAAAAGGATAATTTATATGTTCACGAGATGTGTGTTTACAGTTCCTATAATTTTTGAAACCAAATTCGAAGTAGAAAAAGAAAAACTAAACAGACAAATTGAAATGTGAATAGTGTCATTTGTGGTTTTGTCTTTTTTGTGATACTATTTATGTTGATATGTCATTTTCGTTTCTCTATATGTGTTTCATATTTAGTTCTGAAAATTTTAGATTCTTCAACATACATCATGTGAACACTCAAAATTATTTTTGAACTTTTTAGAATCTGAATTTTTTGTTTTTTAGGACTGGTATCATGGTATCATATAGAGGGCAGTATCACTAGACATATGATCACATGACATAGTGTGTATCCTCAAGTTGCATCAAGTTAGAATATATGCTCATCATTTCTTGTTCAGCATATATCTCACACATCCTAGGAAGGGGTGCATAATAGGTTACTATTATTAATTTACAGTCTAGTTAAGCTGTGATCCCTCTCGCCTCTCGGGGTATATAAGGCTACATTTTTTGTATTAGCAAGTGGACAGATTTTTTTGGCATCCACAGTATGAAAACATAGTACTGTCACGCTTGTATTAGCAAGTTGACAGATTCGATTGATCCCTGTTTGTGGCACTTTCTTAAAAGACGCGTTCAAAGGTGAATTAAAGTTGATCCTGTCCACTACCGATGTACGACTGCCACCTCACTTTGTCAGCCCACTACCGATCAGGCTTTTATTTATGTTGTATGAATATGATACGACTGATTAATCAGTGACGAGTGGAACAGATTAGGCACATACCACAACAAGAGCAAATAACATCGAATCCGTGGCTGGATAGCAGTGGTGCATGCCCTAGCCTAGCAGGAATCAAATCGCAGTTTTAATGCTTTGGTGTCTCATAAAAAATGAACTTTTTTTTCAATGCGAGGTGAAATTTCCGTCGATAGCGAGGCATTTGTGGTGACTCCGACAATATAAAACCCCGCCGATCGGAGGTTCATAGGGTAGAGTATGCGTGTGTGCGTTAATATGGGTAGGTGTGCACATTTGGGAGCATCTAGGTATGTATTGTTTTAATTAAAAATAACCATCTACAACACAGACAACACATCATGAGGAGGCCATGTCTAAAGAGGTTTTAAAATTGCTCGACACCAATCATATCATGATGCATAACAAAATTCTAATAGTTCTCTTGCATTAGAGACCATAACTAAGAGTAAATATTAGCAATAGAGACTGTAGTCATCTCTAAGAAATTTAAAACCAGCCGCTGCAGTAAACTTACATGTAACAATGCAATTTCCTAAACATCTTCTTTAGAGTCCACACATCATGTCGCTCCACAGACTCTTTAAGTCTACAATGTCCAAGCCTCCAACCACTTGAAGAGTTATCAACTCCAGGTGGTGATAATCACAATGGACATCCAACTTGATCATGTCAAAATGTGAGGTTTTCCTCTTCCTCGCCTCCAAAGTAGTGTGTGGCATCAAGACTTGATGGCAGTCCAAAACCTTGATGCCTTACATTAGTTGCTCTTTCTTCAGGAAAGGGCATGATCTAGCCTTCGTTCAACCTGCACACCAAATCAATTAATTTTTGCCAAAATGTATCCAAAGTTTCAAAATTTTCAACACCGTAACAGTTTTAACCATATTTACTCGATTCGTGTTGTCACCTAACCAACATATTGCAATTACTGCTCAGTTCATGACATGGGAATGACCACGGCAGACGCTGCAATCGGCAGCGAGTAGTAGAACGAAGGGCAAGGGCGGTCAGCCATCTGCGGTGCGAGATGAGGGCGGAGACACAGGGTTTTACCCAGGTTCGGCCCCTCGGAGGGTAAAGACCTACTCCTGCTAGATTGTATTATGATGGAAGTACAAAGGGGCGAGCTCGACGGCTAGACGGCGAGTCGCTTGGGTGGATGATGGAACGTATCCTCTACACGCCCTGTAGGGAGGTTTATATAGACTCGCCCCCCTAGGGTTTACATATCTCAACTGAATCAGTTAAGGCTTCGGCACTCGTTTAACCTAATCCGACTGGGCCTATCTACTCTCCTGGGCCTTCAGCTTCCAGTCGCTTGGATCCACGCCAGGTCTTGATCCAGTCGCCATCCTGCAGGCCCACTCGCCAGTTCCTGGGCCAGTCGGAAACGTCCTGCTGGATATACCCCAGTAGGCATATCCCCATCAGTAGTCCCCGAGACCGTCGTCGATTGGGCGCAGGTGGTTGCTAGCAGTCGGAGCATACGGGTCCAATGCGGACACCCAGTCGAATCGGTGGCGGGCTCCTGAATAAAGGAGAAAACTAGTCATTCTGGTTGCAGCTCGGCGAACGGGTCGGCAAAATATTTAGTCACTGTTATAGTGATAAGGTCGGCGAGACGAATGGATGAAGTTGGACCGTCAGACGCAGTCAAAAATAGCCGTTGGAGTAATCCAACGGTAACTTTTGGCATAATCACCGCGTGGTAACGGTTCCCTGATTTGGCGGGTAACAACTGCTACATAAAGGAAATGGTAGGCGATCAGAGAACCACCCTCTCGTCATTTCCTCCGATTTCGCGCATCTCTGTTTTCCTCCGCATCGCGATCCAACCAATCCAAAATCCCCCGACCTCCACAAACCGTTCCGCCAATGGCCCCCTCCACCGAACCATGGGGCAGGTCCAAGTGCACAAGAGAGCTACTGGCATCCTTCGAGGAGGCCGGGATCCTGCGCGCCGGCAGGTGGCGCATCCCCGCGGCCGGAGAGGTGACTACGGATCCGCGCGAGGGAGAATTCGTTTGCTTCACCAGCCATCTGGAACGGGGGCTGGGGTTCCCCACGTCTCTCTTCTTCCGGCGCTTCTGCGCGTTCTACGGGATCCATCCGTCGGACCTGGGCCCGCACAACATCGAGCAGCTCGCCATTTTCATGGCGTTCTGCGAGTGCTACCTGGGCTGCAGGACATACTTCCCCCTATGGCAAGATCTGTTCCACGGGAGGATCAGTCGCGAAGAAGCAGGCGTCCCAATGCTTGCCGCGGGTGGCCTGACGTTTCAGTTGAAATCGAAGGCCTTCTTCTTCGACCTGATGCTACCTGCCAAGGCGGCGAGCGAGTGGAAGAAATCCTGGTTTTACGTCACCGAGGCGACTCCAGACGGCGAGGTGGCGATCCCAAGGTACTCCGCTGACCGGCCCGAGCCGCGCCGACTCCAAGTCGGCAAGCTCCCAGTAGACCAGCGGATGGTCGTGGATGAGATGCTTCAAACCATCCGCGGCCTGAAGAAGAAGGGTCTTCAGACCATCAATTTGTATAATTGTTGGCTTGGGCGGCGACTCGTTCCCCTGGCCCGCCGTGACCATTACATGTACGAGTACACGGGCCGGGAAGACTCGACGAAATCCTGCCTCGTCGAGTGGAAACTCGAGGACTACGTCCCGGCGTTGAAGAAGATCACCCAGGCGGTGTACCTGGAAGCGAAGGCTGGGTTCGCCCCCTACACCGCGAAGCATCTAGCTCCGATGGTAAGTCACTTTCTACCATTCGCAGTCGCAGTTGATGCTGTCGCGGTTATATTGATATTACTTCATGCTTGCTGCAGTTATTTCAAGTGGTAGAAGGTTGGCTTCCGCCCGCGGACGACGAGAATTCAAGCTCGTACGTCCAGGACGGGGGCGAGTCGCCTCCCACCAAGGGCGGCGCCGAGAGCGACAGGAGCGACGATGACGACGAGTCCGAGGAAGAGGCCGCCCCGCTGATTCGCAAAACTCGCGGGCAGCGTCAGCGCGAACTCGAGGCGAGTAGAAGCCTTGAACGCCATGACGATGACGACGACGAGCTTCCCGAGCACACCTCGCTTCGCGAGGCCACTCCATCGAAAAAGAAGAAGAAGAAGGAAGTGAAGGCCCCTCCAAAGAGGAAGACGAAGCCGGCGAAATAGGCATCTCCGCCTCGTTCGGCAAGTAGTTCCGACAGCACCAGCCTGGCCAGGGATGAAACACCGCAGACGACGGAAGCACCGGATGCCACTGCCGCCCTGAGTGAGGTGCCTCTGGCCTCGCTTCCCCCCCATTCGCCCCAGTCTCTGGGTTGGGAGCTGCTCCAGCCGCGGCAGCTTCGCCTCCTAGGAGAGCTCCTGCCGAGATTGTTTCGGAGGCTCCCATCGCGGCCTCGTCAACGAAGAGGCCGTCTGTGTCTTGGGCGCATGATGCTCTGGAGGTGGGCCTCAGTCGGAAACTGGGCCCCGAACTGGAGAAGCCGGCTAGTATCCGCACGAGGCTGCGGTTCATACCAGTCGCCAAGTGAGTTTTGTTCACCTGCCTTTCTTTTCATTGTACTCGGATCACTTTGCTCATGTAATCAATTTGCAGGACTGGAGTTAAGAAGATAGGCCACCCGTTCGTGGCCAAAGTGCCCCCAGTCGTCACCGAGGAGGAGCCCTCTCGGAAGAGGAAGGCTGATGAGGTCGTTGCCCCCACAGACAGTGCCAAGAAGGCCAAGGGCGACGATGTCGTCACGGTGTCTGACGACACAACGATCGATCCGAGTGATCCTGCGGCGAAGGCGGCCTTGACGATCAAGGAGGGTGCTTACTCGCCTGGGATGGCCGAGCCGGCCTATTTTGGTGCTGGCGCATCCATCGCGACCTTCCCCCGCTTCATGGCCAGAGCGGCTACGGCGAGTGGTACCATGCCATCGAGCCGCGTACCTGGGGTCGTCGAGACGGAGGTCGAGCAGCGTCGCGGGCACACTCCGGCTCTTCTCGCATCCGTGGACGCGCTACAGCTTCATGGCATGCTTGGCGCAGCCATTCAGGTATGTCCAGTCCCCGAGGATCGGGCCACTGAATTCCAGAGGTCAGATTATTTTGGTGTTTTGTTTTTATTTCTCGCGCCTAGTCCCCGAGTGCGCAATCGCTGAATTTCAGCGGGTGGGCGCTTAGTATTTTTGATCTCCAGTCCCCGAGTGTCCATTTGCTGAATTTCAGCGGGTGGGCACTTAGGATTTTTGATCTCCAGTCCCCGAGTGTCCATTCGCTGAATTTCAGCGGGTGGGCACTTAGGATTTCGTTTTTGTTAACTGTTTGACTTTTGCGCAGGGTTTGCAGTGTGAATCAGCCGACCGGCTTGCTGCGAAGTGTCGCACGGAGAAGGAACTTGTCGCCGTCCAAGAGGCGAACAAGGGACTTCAGACGATTGCTGCGAAGGCAGAGGAGGTCCGCCAGGGCCTTGTCCCGGCGAGTGAATTGACGGCGGCTCAATCTGCGTTGAGCTCGGCTGAGAAGCGGATCGCTGACCTTGAGCGCGAGCTTAAGGAAGCGAAGGAGGAGGCGAGTTGGCAGGGAGCACGAGCGACGGGAGAACGAGAAGGAGTAACCATCTCTTCTTCAACAGCAGCAGGAAAACGAGCACGACAGAAACGCTCCTGATGACTGGGACGACGATAGCGGATACACCTGAAGGGCTCACGGCAAGTGTTGACCTGGTGCTCACACTCGAGGCACCGGAAGCATCTCCCGCGAGCCCAACGCTTGAAGGCGAGACTACGCTCGAGACCTTCCTTCTGAAGCAAAGACGAAGGCTCGCGGCCGGGGTGACCGCCACACCCACCTGTACCCAGCCCTCTACATCACCATCAACGGAAGCTCTAGAGCAGGCTATCTCCACCACATAGCCCTCGACTTTGTCGTCAATAGTAACAGTGCAGAATCTGGCAGTCGGCGGCGTCTGAGGGGCTAGCTCTTCATCATCAATGTCCTCGTCATCCCCAGCTAAAGCCCACGAGGGCCACATCGCGACAAGAGGGCCTGGTGGAGTCGAAGCCGAAACAGGCGGCAATGCCTGAGTGACCAACTCCTTGTCACCATCCTCATCGCCGACAGCAGCGCCGGCGCCAGAGACCCAAGCAGGCATGCCAAGGAGGGGCGCATGCAGAGGCGGCGAGGACAAGCTGGCCGCATAGCAGGCACCATCTTCAACAACTACAATCTCAACGGCACGCATCTCGTGCCTGTCATCAGCCTCGTCATCAGAGAGTCACTCACTATTTAGTACGTAGATTCATCTAAATTTTGAAAAAACCGAGACATCTATTTTGGGACGGAGGGAGTATTATATATGTCTTAAGATATCTAGTGGTTTGTAGCACGTTCCTTCTGGGAGCTACTGTAAGATGGAGAGATATAGATTGCTGGTTATCTTCTAGAAAATTATTAGCAGCTTCAAAGGATTTTCACGAACTACACAGATCAATGGCAAGCCTACTGCAGAGATCGGCAATATCGATATATTGGTAAAAGATATGATGGGACCATAAGACATTCGGTAGGGGATCAATTGATCAAGAGAGAAGATAGAGAGACTGGTTCTAGTGGCATGAAGCCTCATTTATAGTACTTTTTGCCGAACAAACTTACTGCTCATTTATAGTTGTATGGTTCCGTTGTTGCTGTTACAAACTTACTTATCATTTCTGGACAAGCTGTGCAGAATTCATGGCTTTCTGCTCTGCCAATGTCCAAAACCCTTATTTGAGCACAGTGCATCTGTTTGCGGTGTTTGCAGTGTATGCAATCTTTTGCTTCTTGCCTTGGCCTTCAAACCTCCGAGCTCTGTTCTCGTCCATGTATCCTTTTTTTGTTTTGACTCGATTTGGAAGGCTACTTAGCCGGGTAAGTAAGTACACAAGATTATTCTAACCCACGTTACAAGACTTGAGTCCTAAGGCATCCTAACAAACTTGGAATGTTACTCATTGGATGGTTAAACAGACTCTGCAGGGTACGTCTGGTGGCATTGGTGCCCCTTGTACAAGCCTCCTACGAGACAACGAGGTGACACAAAAATAGAGGGAAAAAACAGGACCGCTCCGCGTCGCTCCTCGCGCGGGCGACCGGAGCGGCTCTCTTTCCCAACGCCTCCCCGACAGCTTCCTCCCCGCCATCACCGGCTGCTGGCGACGGCGGGCGCTCTTCTTCCCGCGTGCACGGGGCTCGGCTCGGGAGGGTCGGCCGGCGGCGGTGCTCCTCAGCGGCGGTGGTTCGGCATGGCGGCGGGGTTGCTCGACGTCGGCTGGGAGCTCGACGGCGCGGGGCGCTGGCCGTTGGTGGCGAGCTCCGCGGAGGTTGGCGGCAGCGCCCGCTCGGCCCAGATGTGGGCCCTTTGGGCCCCATCTGGATCCAGGCGGGCCGGACGTCACGCTGCTGCGGTGGTTCCCGGAGGTGAAGGTGTAGCTCGCGTGGGCATCTGGGTGGTGGCGGCGGTGCTGCTAGCCTGCTGCAGCGAGGCAGTGGGGGCTTTGCGGGCTCGATCTGGGTTTGGCCGGGCCCAGCGGGGCCTGGTGTGACTCTACTACCACGTCCGGTTGGCTACCGTGACACTGTGGAGGTAGTTCTCTCCCGCCGGTGGCGCTGTTGGCACCTCCGATTCATGTTGTGCTGGCTGATGATCTCAGGGAGATAGACAAGGGTGGCGTCTCGATCGTGGTGGCGCATGTTGGTGGGCAGCAAAGTGTGGTGGAGCACGTCGAAGCATTTGGGGGAGTGGTTTTTTGGGGGGTCGGGATAAATTCATGTCGGCTCGTCCGGCGCCGGCGCGGTGACGCCTCCGGGTGTCACCGTTCCTTCCTGGAGGGCGTCGGGTGTACCCCTTTTCCACTCCCCTCCAAGTACCGGGGGAAACCCCTAGGACTAGTCCGGCTAACAGCGTCGTCGTCGTCGCCCCCCTTCTTGAAGGTGTTACTTGGTAGGCGGCGCTCCGGCATGCTAGGCACGTGGTGGTACATCGTCGGAGGACGCAGCGATTGTAGGTTACCCTTGTTTAGTCGATCTGCCATTGTTGGCTTTTATTTCTCTTTTCTTTTTCTTATTTTTCGTTTTGGGCTTGAGTGTGCTGCTGCCCAGCAGTTGTATCGTGTGGTTGCTTTATTAATATAGTGAGGCGAAAGCCTATTTCGAGAAGGATTACAAGCCTCCTACGGAAGATCCCCCAGCTGACTGCACCCTTGTTAGTGTTGCGCACCAGAACGGAGTTGAAGGACTGTACCAGGTTCCTGAAGGTGAGCTTGTTTTCTACTAACTAAGATTATGTTTTATTTAGAAAAGCCTGTGATTGATGTTGCTGCTTCAAGTGAGGTGATGGAGAACGAGCAGCCTGGGAAGCTGATGCATATCGAACGGTCGTTGTTCTGTGGTCTCTCTCAATCTCAGCTTGAAAATTAAACTGATGTAGCAGCTTCTTTTATTTATACATATTTATTTATTAACAAGAGGGAAATGAATTAGCAAAAGCTGATATTAGCTTGTTTTTGTGTGTGATGTGTTAGGAATAGACAAGTTATATTCCTCTGGGGGCCAAAGGTCACAATATATAGTACAGGTACAGGGCAAATATGCAGGAAGCCCCCTAACATATGAGGAAATACAATCTACAGATATATACATCTAACACCTCCCCTCAAACTAATGGTGGATCCACAACACTGAGTTTGGAGAGTAAGAAAGCATGCTGCGCTTTGGTCTGTGCCTTCGTGAAGAAATCTGCCAACTGTAAATCTGAAGGCACATACTGAAGCGCAACAACCTGAGCCTGCACCTGAGCACGTGTATAGAAAGCATCAACACCAATATGCTTGGTAAGCTCATGCTTGACCGGATCACGTGCAACACTAATAGCACCTGTACTGTCAGACAAAACCAGACTGGGTGTGGTAATGGAGACCCCAAAATCCGTAAGTAACCACCGTAACCAGGTCACCTCAGCAGTCAACAAGGCCATAGCACGCAACTCAGCCTTAACACTCGAACGGGAAACCGCTGTCTGTTTCTTCGTCTTCCAAGCAATGAGCGAATCACCAAGAAACACACAGTAAGCAGAAAGTGAATGACGATCCGAATGATCACTCGCCCACGTAGCGTCCGAATAGCACTGGAGCTGGAACGAGGAAAGAAAAGGCGACGAGTGATCGTACCACGAAGATAACGAAGAACACGGAGAAGATGACTATAGTGAACAGTGGTGGGAGCAGAAACAAACTGACTCAGAATATGAACAGGATAAGAGATGTCAGGACGAGTGACAACAAGATAAACAAGACTCCCAACAAGATGACGATAACGCGTCGGATCAGAAAGAGGATCACCATCAGTGAGTTGAAGCTTAACATTAAGCTCCATAGGGGTCTCAACAGTGCGCTCATCCCCAAGAGCAGCACGGGCAAGAAGATCCTGAATATACTTTTCTTGAGAGATGTAAAAGCCATCAGAAGTGGAGGAAACCTCAATCCCAAGAAAGTATCGAAGAGGACCAAGATCAGTCATAAGAAAATGATCACGAAGACGAGCCTTAAGAAAGGCTATATACTCAGGATCATCACCAGTAATGATCATATCATCAACATAGAGAAGAAGAAGAGTGCGTCCACGAGGAGAAGTGTGAACAAACAGCGCTGGATCATGAGCACTAGGGGAGAAACCAGCAGCAGTCACTACAGAAGCAAAGCGCTCAAACCAAGCACGAGGGGCCTGTTTGAGGCCATAAAGAGAACGTCGAAGACGACAAACCATCCCCGCAGGAACAGAATACTCAGGAGGAGGCTGCATATAAACCTCCTCACTCAACTCACCATTGAGAAAGGCATTCTGAACATCAAGCTGGGACACAGACCAGTGACGAACAGAAGCAACAGCAAGAAGAGTACGCACAGTGGTCATATGAGCCACAGGAGCAAAGGTCTCATCATAGTCACGACCATGCTCCTGCTGAAAACCACGAGCCACAAGACGCGCTTTATAGCGCTCAAGAGATCCATCGGAGCGAGTCTTAATCTTATAGACCCACTTACACGTGATAGGACGAACACCGGGAGGGGGAGAAACAAGATCCCAGGTGCCAGTGCACTCAAGCGCGGCGATCTCCTCAGCCATGGCCAGCTGCCATTCAGGATGATGCTCAGCATCCCGATAAGAAGTCGGCTCGGAGGCAACAGAAAGACCATACTGACTAGGCAAGTAACGGTCGGGAGCACGACACTGACGAACAAGACGAGGAGAGGGAAGATCATCAGAAGAAAATGACGCAGGAGACGACGATGAAGAAGAGGGAATAGTAGAGGAAGGCTCCGGAGAGCGAGGAGAACTAGGAGAACTAGATGGAGCAGAGGAGGACGGCGTCGAAGAAGAGACATCAGGAGGAGGATATCCTGAAGAATACACAATAGGTGTAGAAGGAGGTGTGTCGGGAAAGAGAAGAAACGAGATATCTTCCACCGGGTAAGTGCCAGCGGTGGGACGAGGATAGAAAGGGCGCGTCTCATCAAAAGTAACATCACGAGAGATACGCATCCGACGACCAACAGGGTCCCAACAACGATAGCCCTTATGCTCATCGTTGTATCCAAGGAAGACACACTCAACAGACTGAGCGGTCAGTTTGGTGCGTTCGCGAGGAGCGAGGAGAACATAGCAAACACAACCAAACAAGCGAAGCATTGAGTAGTCTGGAGACTGTCCAGACATGCGCTCAAGAGGGATACCACCCTGCAAGGCAACAGAAGGCTGAATATTGATGAGATAAGCGGACGTAGCGACAGCCTCAGCCCAGAAATGCGGCGGAAGAGAAGAAGCAATCATCAAAGCGCGAGTGGTCTCAAGAAGATGGCGATGCTTACGCTCAGCAAAGCCATTCTGGGCATGTGCGCCAGGACAAGAGAACTGAGCAAGGGTGCCCTGCTCAGCAAGAACACCTCGCAACATCTGGGAGATATACTCACCAGCAGAATCAGCACGAAATACACGAATGGGGGTAGAATACTGAGTACGGACCATGGCCGCAAAACGCTGATATATGGAGAGCACTTCACTACGAGAGCGCATAAAATACAACCAAGTGTATCGAGAAAAATCATCGATAAATAAAATATAGTAGCGATGGCCCCCTTTCGAAGCGAAAGGAGCCGGACCCCAAACATCAGAATGAACTAAATCAAAAGGTCGCTGAGATACAGACGCGCTAGTAGGATAGGGAAGCTGAATCTGTTTACCCAACCTACAACCCTGACAATGTAAAGACCCATCTCCTAAGACAGACCCCAGAAGACCACGATGAACTAATGACGACAGGCGGGAGTCACAAAGGTGACCAAGACGATGATGCCACTGCTGAAATGAGCTGGTAGCAGAGGTGACGACCGGAGAAGAACTGGCAGATGAAGGGGCAGCGGAAGGAACACGAAGCCAGTCTAACTCCCAAAGTCCTGAAGAGTCACGGCTGCGAGGGCCAGCTCCAACCAGGGCCTGTGTGCGACGGTCCTGGACAACACAAGAATCAGCATCAAGAATGACACGACAGCCAGAGTCAGTCAGCTGGCTAGCAGAGAACAGATACATCTTAAGAAGAGGGACATGAGAAATATCAGGAACAGAAAAAGAAGAAGTAGAAAGGGTGCCCCGACTAGAAACGGGAAGTGAGGTACCATCAGCCGTAAAAACACGGACAGGAGAAGGGAGAGAACGAAGAGCAGACAGAAAAGAAGACTCAGATGTCATATGAAAAGAAGCTCCAGAATCCAGATACCACGGGGACGTACCTGACTGTGTAGAAGGTGGTGGTCGCGCAGTGCCTAAAGAATCAGTCACAGAACCAGCAGTGTCCGTCGAAGAAGAGCATGTAGCAGCAAGGAGACCGCGAAGACTCCTGATAATGTCCTGATCAGAGAGAGCAACTGCTGAAGATCCGGAAGGAGCCGACTGCCCACGAGCCTGGTGCTGCTGACGTAGACTGGGGTCCCGTGTATAACAGGTGGCCCAAGTGTGGCCATCCCTGTTGCAGTAAGAGCAGTGACGAAGAGAACCACGACGACCCTGACCACGAGCCTGCTGGTGCTGACTCTGACCCTAAGGCTGCTGAGGCTTACCCTGACCCTGTCCTGGAGGAGTGGGTAGTATCGGCGGCGGCGGCACAGGGGACCGCGGCTGAGTCGAGGGAGCAGACGGCAAAGGAGCACCACGAGTAGCAAGCACAGAGGGAACCGAAAGAAGACCAGCACCACGGAGACGGGTCTCCTCAGCCCGAAGCTCAGACAACACCTCAGAGAGCGGAACACGACCACGAGCATTCAGCTGAGCACGCCGGGGCTCAAACTCCTGGCGAAGGCGAGACAGAAACTCATAGATACGGTGAAACTCCAAATCCGAGCGCACAATCTGGCAGCACGAACATGTGCCACAAACAGCAGTACGGAGAGAATCAAGCTGACGCCAGATAGCAGCACTCTGAGTATAGAAATCATCAATAGTGGAATCACCCTGCTGTAGAGCATGCTCCTGGCGGACCACAGACAAGTAAAGAGCATCTCCAGACGGCTGGTAGCGTTGACGAAGATGGGCCTACTGAGCGGCAACAGTAGGGAGACTCATGAACTCAGCAGCATACTGGGGCAGAACACTGGAGGTGAGAACAGCAGCAGCACGAGCATCCTCATCAACCCACTGAGTATAGGCAGTCAGAGCGTGACGATAGGCCTCGAGATCAGAAGAGTATTGCTTGAACTTCAGGTCATAAGCAGCAATGGCACTATCATCGGCACTCTGAGCAGCATCCTTGGCCTCCTGAGAGGCATCAGCACCAAGAACAATCGGCGTCGGCGGAAGGGGAGCCACAGGAGCAGGGGGCACGGCGGACAGGAGACCTCGCCGGAAAGCACACCCCAAAGACGAAGGCCGCGCATGTGAACGCGCATAAAGGCAGCGAAATCAGGGTAATTCGCGCCATCGAAGATCACCGGGCAGCGAGGAATCGCAACATATCCCGATGAAGAAGACATCTCTTTCACTTTTTTTTTAACTCTCAGATGTAAGCGAAAGCTGACGAAGAACAACAGTCGGAATCGAAACCGACGAAGAAGGCCGCGTGGTGCGTCGGACGGGACGGAGGCAGGCAGCGGTCAGATCCAATCGGCCGGCTGGGGCGGGCCAGATGGGGCAGCCGGTCCAGGTGGGCAGGTGGCCTCGGGAGCAGCAGGGGGTCCCGGGAGCGGTGGGTGGCGTCACAGGCGGGGCGTCAGGGGCCCCGCGTGGTCCTGCTGCCGATTGACTCCGCGGGGTGGCAGGGAGTCCGCGCGCGCGTGGCGGGATGGCAGGGAGAGAGTCCGCGCGTCACGGCGGGAGGCAGGAGGGCCCAGGGAGCACGTCGCGTGCGTCGGGAGGAGCAGGGAGGTCGCACGTCGCGTGCGTCGGGAGGCGAGAAGGACGATGCGTCGACGGAAGGCAGCACCAAGGCGGGGATTCAGTGAGGTCAACGACGCCCAGCTGCAGTCCGATCCGATTCCAGATCCAATCTGATCTGGGACAAAACGAGCCGAAAATTTGACGAGCAAAACGAGGAACTCCACGTACGCGGCCAGAACGGGAACCGGCGATGGCCAAGGCGAGCTGACGGCGGTGGTGGTCACAGGGAGAGGACCGGTGGGCAAGAAAACCCTAAAACCGGCTCTGATACCATGTTAGGAATAGACAAGTTATATTCCTCTGGGGGGCAAATGCCACAATATATAGTACAAGTACAGGGCAAATATGCAGGAAGCCCCCTAACATACGGGGAAATATAATCTATAGATATATACATCTAACATGATGATTGATGGATCCAACAGAATGTAGTTTAATTGCACTAGTATGCCTGATCAATTAACGGTACTATCTCCGATCCTAAATAAGTGTCGCCATTTTAAACTAGAGTTAGTTCAAAACTGTGACACTTATTTAGGATCGGAGGGAGTACTATTTAAGCTATAACCCCTCTCATGATAGAAGTCCACAGATTTTGTCTAACCAAGTTTAAACTTTTTTTTCGAAATCGATGGTACTAAAACATATTTCATTATTGATCCATGCTATTTGTTTGTACTTAAAAAAGACGTGTTTGAAGTTGCAGAGAATTAAAGTTTTTGATTCTATCCACCATTCACAGGAAGCAAAAGACACATGCATCTGTCACAGATTTGAGATTGCATTAGCTGGCGATCAGGAATTTAGGTACAGTCACCTATGTTTTCCAACACATGTACACACTGGCACTGCTACTGTTTTATGTTTTATATCTCTCATATCAGTGATGCATCATGGCCGATCGCTATCACACAAACAGAAGATGCAGAAGCTGGTGATGTGATGTGGGCTCTGTCCACACACTACACTCCTAGAGTTTATAGTCATGCCTATGCATAGTTCCCATGCAACGTACCAGATGATATTGAGGAGGGAAAGTAAAGAAATAGTTACCTAGAGACTTGATATAGATAGAACTACTAGTATATTGGGGTCAGCTCTCCAATCCGTAGAGCATGCCTGTCCATGATATGATCGGTCAGTCCTTCATATAGTCATCATTCTCGTATAATTGCACGGTGCTCTTTTCCTCTCCCTGCCCAGTTGTACATCCATCATCTTGCCTGTGGTTGAGTCATTGTCAGACCTAGACAGATGGTAAAGTTCCCCAACTGTGCATGCATCTGCACACACAACACCTTTAAAAATAAAACAAGAAAAACACAACAGTGAAGGAAGTGATTCGTTTGCTGGATCATGCAATTCGTGATGAGCGGGCGAACAGCGATCAATATCAATGGCGAGATTGGCCCCTGTTTTGTTCCCTCTTGCGGGGTTCGTCAAGGGGACCCGATCTCCCCCCCCCCCCCCTATTTAATGCTGCTGTTGATGCCCTGGCAGAGATCTTGGATAGAGCCAAGACCGCTGGCCACATCTCGGGTGTGGTAGGGCACCTTATTCCTGGAGGGGGCGTCTCCCACCTCCAATATGCGGATGACACGATGATCATGGTGCAGGGTTCGGATCTGGACATCATCAACCTGAAATTCCTCCTTCTCTGCTTTGAAGACATGTCAGGGTTGAAGATCAATTTTGATAAAAGCGAAGTGGTGGTGCTAGGGTACTCGGAGGAGGAGAGCCAGCTCATTGCTGACAACCTCAACTGCAGGCTGGCCGACTTCCCCATCTCTTATTTGGGGATGCCCGTACGGGAGACACGAGTGCTGATTCGGGACCTGTCACCATTGGTCACGAGGGTGCGCTCGAGGGCGGAACCCTGGCGAGCGCGGCTCACGACTAAGGGTAGTAAGACGGTCCTGATCAACTCCTGTCTCTCGAGCCTACCTATGTACCAGATGGGGTTATACTTGCTACCTGAGGGGACCCATGCTGACTTCGACAATGAGTTATCTAGGTTCTTTTGGGCAGCTAGAGACGGCCATCAGAAGTACCATATGGTGAAATGGGCGGACATCTGCACCCCCAAATCCCTTGGGGGCATTGGTATTCTAGACTCTCGCCGCTTCAATCTCGCCCTGATGCTGAAATGGGTCTGGCGCATTCTTAGGGACGAGGGGGGACTTTGGCTGCAGCTCCTTAAGGCCAAGTACCTCGGTGGCCGCCCTCTCTTGGCTTGCGATCGCCGGGAGGGCTCCCAATTCTGGCGGGCCATCCAGGAGATCAAGCACTTCATTGGGTTGGGAATCGACTTCACTGTTGGGAACGGTCAGGGTTGCCGCTTCTGGCTGGATCCTTGGCTTTCCCAGATCCCGCTAGGGGTCCGGTTCCCTGCCATCTTTGCTATTTCCGTGGCTCCGTCGGCCCTCACGGCGGAGATTTTCTGCAGGGATCGCTGGAACCTCCTCTTCCGCCGGGCCTTTAGCCTGCTTGAGGCAGCGGAGTTGCGGCAGCTTATGGCTGCTCTTCCCACGACTCTGGCTGACGCCCCCGACGCGGTTTCTTGGAGGCTCCTTCTCTCCGGTGAGTTCTCGGTCGGTTCGGCCTACCGGGCCCTCTTCCAGGGCCCGGAGCTGAGGTGGACGGCCCCCCTCTGGAAAGCGCCTCTCCCGCTTAGTATTCGCATCTTCGTTTGGCAGTTGTTGCGCGACAGACTGCCCTCCGGTGTGGAGGTGGCCAAGCGCAAGGGCCCCGGCTCTGGCCGGTGCCCCCTATGTGGGACACCGGAGACGTGCGCCCACATCTTCTTCTCGTGTTCGGCGGCCCAGTCTCTTTGGTCCTTTGTCAGGGAAGCCCTTGGCCCGGCCTGGCAGGCGCAGGATCTGGGGGACTTCCTCCAATCCCAGGCCACTAGGGCCGGGCGCGGCCGCTGTCTTTTTTGGCTTGTCTTTGCAGCCATGGCCTGGGCGCTCTGGAATGTCCGGAACAAGATGGTGATTGAGAAGATATACCCCACGCGCGCGTCTGACTCGATTTTTGCTTTTCTTGCTTTCCTCCAGCAGTGGTCCCCCCTGGTGCGCCAGCGTGACCGGGCCGACTTCGACACCGCTCTTCGGGCCCTGCGGTCGGCTTCGCTTCCCCTCTCGGCGCCCCCACCTCCCTCGCTGCCGCTTCGGTCACCTGGTGATCGCTAGCGCCTGGTCTGGCCTCCGGGCCGCCTTTTGCTTTCTCTCTTGGGCGTTTGTGTGCTGTTGCCCCAGCAGTGTTGCACTATTTTTTATTTTCTTTGTCCCTTTGGCTGAGGCCGGCTGCGTTGTTGTACCGACTGGACGGTGTTTGCTTTATTTATAAAGCGGGGAGAAAGCCTGTTTCGAGAAGGAAGTGATTCAATAAAATTTCTCATTATCATTAGTGGAAAGAAAAGAGACCTCCATCTTTTATCATTCAGCGCTGCTGTATCTTTTTTCATCCAGTTGTTATCACTTGTGTCGAGCTGCTGAACATGGCTTTTAATCTTTTCACATTCGCAGCATATCGAGTAAAAACGTGTTTTGCTTTCTTTGATTTTCATATCATATACAAACAAGCAACACAAGAAACTTCGAAAAATAATAGCCCCAATGGAAAAGAAAGCAATGAAATGGCAGCTTATGATATTTTGTGATGGGAGGTGTGTTTGGTCCCTCCTCTTTTTTCCGGGCTTGGGACCGGCTATGCAACATTATATTTGCATAGGCAGAGTTACCCCCCCCCCCCCCACCCCCTTCACACACACACCGAAAAACACGTACCCACCTACGAACACAAACTAAATGGTATGGAAAACACAAGACATTTTTTGAAGATTTTTCTAATTAAACAACAAGGAACATATCAAGTAAAAACACTTTTTATATCCGTTGAATTTTCTAGAAAAGGCAACAGAGCTAACAAATAATTTTTTCCTGATGTTTTCCCCATAGGTACAAAACGAAATAAAGAAAACAAACAATTTTTTTGTATTTTCCCTTTGGCTAGCTACAAAAGAAAATAAAGAAAAACACTTCTGCAATTTCCCTTTGCAGCAAAAGAAAACAAATAATGTATATTTCTTAGTGACAAAAGGAGTATAAAGGAAATGTAATAAATGTGGTAACTAATTTTTTTGTAGATTTCATTTTTTCTTCCCGCTAGATTAACTGGGTAACAAGACACAAATGGTCTACGGGTACACATATAAACTTTTTTGCTTTCTTTTTTTTGGTAACTAGCAAGTAACATTGATCCGAAAATCTATCGATGTTTGTATACTTGTTCATAAGTTTGAACACCGCCAACCTACATATATGAAATAATGTGTCACAGTTTGTAGAAAATATTGGTTTTATAAAAAGAATAAAAAGTTGTAGACATACAAATGTAGTGTATATATGTTGGGAAATACAGATGCAAGATGGTGTGGCATATCAACTATATATTGGTATGTCAGTGCACAATTCAATGCGGGAAGAATGATGTGGGGGTCAATTTATTAATGCTAGATGTTACATATATAGTGTTGTAGTCCCTTCGTCGTTCCAAATAGGTTGTCGCAAATTAGTCTAATTCAGATGTATATATATATACTATATAATATCCACATACATCTAAATTTAGAAAAAATTGGGACATCCTCTTGTGGATGGTGGGAGTAAAAATAAAAGGAGGAACCTACAGATACAAGTGTACACAGGGATCTTGTGTACCTTGATGCAGGTTGGAGCAACACGTCTATCTTAGCTAGACTCCATAAGCATCGGGATCCTGAAACAAAAAATGGACATTTCATATTTAGCATGCGACAGAAACAAATATAGTGACCTTAGCCTTGCGCCAGTCCTCCTTCTTGAGATTATCACCAGACCACATCCATATAGTGACCTTTTGCAGCGTAGGCAGGTTCAGCAAGCTACCAAAGTCAAACTCAATGTTTCCATCCCTGGAGGTCCACACATCGACCCAGAACTCCAGGGATTCAAGGCTCGGCATAGCTCCTGGCAGAAATGGGCCAGGCATTGCATCCATTTTGTAGACCCTCAGCTTGGGGAATAAACCTACACCTGCACCGCCCATGACATGATGGCCCTGGACGGGGCGATCCTTACGCAAAGAGAGATAAACAAGCCCTGGAAACCTTCCAAATATCTCCACATCTGGACTATCGACATGCAGAGTTAGATGGGACAGGTTTGGAAGCCAAGATCTATTGATGCTTGCATACATGCCAGGTTGACGGTGCGGGAGATTAAAAACACGGAGTTGCTGTGGTGGTACATAGCCTTCCAAGGTGACGTCACCAGTGTCACCTGACCAGATACATCCCACGTCTATGACATGTGTTTTCTGCAACTTGACTAGAGACCTGGACCAGGCTTTTACCAAGCTCACGCTGCCCAAGTCTAAAGAGATTCTAATTTGGAGCCTCCTCAACTCAGTGAGCTTGCCTAGCTCTGTTGCAAAGTTCGAGAAGGAATCAACATTGTACACCCACAACTCTTCTAGGGATGTCAGTTTCCCAATCCAGTCTTGCTCCACTGTTATGCAAGCACGTCTGGCCTTCAAGCACTTGAGTTGATTGAGTAGACCAATACTCTGAGGCAGTTTTTGTGTATTGGACCAACCCAGGTTCAGCACCTGTAAGAACTTGAGATAACCTATTTCATCTGGGACCTGGATATTCTCGACCCCTATTCCAAGATACCTCAAATGAACTAACTTTCCAAGATGCTCAAGATGAGTACTACTACTGCTGTCTTGGATATTTAGGACACGCAAAACTTCAAAGCATGAAAGTGATGGCACCTTATCATCATAGTCAATGGCATTAAATGACCGTACTTGTATCATTGGGGCGCTAGCCATAGGTACCTCTCTGTTTCCAATAACTAGCCTACGAGCATTGGTATGTGCAGATGTGTATTGCTCGTTACTATCCAGTATTGTAACAAAGTTTTCTTCCTTTGCTAACAGACAAATCATATCAAGCACAACATCATGGATACGACAACCACTTATGATGCAGTTATGTGGGTTTTCTACGGGTAGTAGCATGCTTCGGTTAAGCAGCTCATTGAAATATCTCTCCCCAATCTCAAATAACCCTACCCCTGGTTCCTCTCGGATAAAACCCTCGCCAACCCATAGCCATATCAAATCATCTTTCTCAATCAAACAATCTTCCGGGTAAATGCTCAGATGCAATAAACAAGTCCTAAGGTGGCAAGGCAGGTCATAATAGCTGAATAAAAGTATCTTTCTTGTGTTATCGACATCACTGTTATTTTCATGCCCAAAACCAATTGAGTTGTATATCTTAGACCAAAACTCCACTGGTTTATTATCAAGCAGACTAGCGATTGTGATTATAGCCAAGGACACACCATCACATTTCTGTAAAATTTTATCGTATACCTTTGCCGGCAGATCAGAAGGGTTTTTTCTATTACCACCAGATAATCTTCTATGAAATAACTCCTTGGATAAATCATTTGAAAGTGATTTTATCCTATATACTTCACCAGTCTTTTCAGCAACATCAAGAATACGAGTAGTTGTGATTATCCTGCTTCCACAACAATTATTTACCAAAGCACATTTTAATATTTCCCATGCTTCTGTATCCCATATATCATCAATAACAATGAAGTACCTGTCGTATCAATAAACGATTAACCAGTAAAAGTTAGTCCAAGCATCTGAGATATCTAGGAAGAAATGGAGATGCGTGCATGGACACCACTTTGATAGGATCTAACATCGGCATTACTGAATATAAAGGCAATGGAAAGGAATGTACGGGAGATAGACATGTAGTCATTTTATCATTCAGAACCCTAATTATGATTAATAAATCAAGTATTGTAGTATGCACGTGTGTACAAACTTCTGCCATCAAACCGGCTAACCCTTTCTATTTGTTTGAACTAGAGATAATGTTTTTGGATCGTGAGCAAGGAAAGAAAATGAACCAAACGTAAGCTTTCCGTGTTTGTTCAATCAAAAAAACAAACATGATAATACGGGTAATTACATCTTGTTCTTGAGTAATACTTGTAGTTTGTCAATCAACTGCCTTTCATCCAACTCGGGGTATGTATTCTTGTTAATTTCAAAGAGAATGTCGTTGAGAAGTTTCTTCGCACTTGGGTTCCTTCCCACAGGAACAAAAGCACTACAATCAAAAGGGGATTGGAGCTTATCGAACAGTGCTTTGGCAAGAGTTGTCTTGCCAAGGCCTCCAAATCCAAAGATTGATACTACCTTGAGTTGCTTCTCCACATCACCATGCCCATCACTCAGCAGCATGTTGGTTAGCTCGTTGAGTGGCCCATCAATTCCGACTAGATCTTTTTTATCCTTGTACAGAGACAACAAGCGAGGGTCCGCAATGATTGCAGCAGATGGATTAGCAACTACATCGTTCACCTTGTACCTATCACGCCGGTCTGCTGCCTCCTGGACACGGGCCTTGATGCCTTTGATCTCCTCGGAGATCTCATGACGAGTCTTGCTCTTGGTGAACAAGTCTCCCATCTTCTTCATGAGCCGCTTGAGCTTGCGCGGCTTAACAGCAGGCTCAGCTCCCTCGACGCGCACCAGGAACTTGTCGATGATGTCCTCCATCATGTATGACAAGTCCCTGACCTCGTCGGCCCAGCTCTTGACCTGAAGGTCAAGCTGGTCTCGCGGTATGTCCCCGACCTTGCGGAGGGCGATGTACATGCTCGTCAGCTCTCTCTTCATATACTCGATGTCTTCCTTGACGCCGGTCTGTAGCTTGTACTCCTCCGTGAGAAGGTTGCCAAGCTTGAAGAGCAGGCTGCCCATGGCCCCCGTTGCGTGGTTCATGGTCGCTCACACAGTAGCTGGTTGCTCGGTTTGTTTGTGCGCAGTACTGCTTTATTTGTGGTGAGTGAAATGGTTAGCTATGTCTCCACGCGTACGCCTTTTATCCCGTCCACTTACGTCCGGCAAAACGCACCTGCGACAGAGGATATGTACATTCGACCAGAGCAAGGATGGTTTGTAGAGGCAGCCGCGGCTATATATAAAACTGACGAATCATCCAAATCCAGCCTTACTGATTACTCAATAATCGATCATTAGCTCTTTGCATGTCTCGTGGGTTTGGTGTCAGGAGAATAGAATCAATTAAACGATTTAAAAGCGACGATTTTGGATAGATATGGTCCTTAGAGACACGTGCACGAAAACGTCATGGTTATCGTGAACAAAGTTAGGCCACCTCCGATAGGTGTCACTAGGCGACCGTTCGGGCAGCGATAGTTGATGTTAGGTCAGTCCAAAGATCTTGATGTATTTTTTTTAGAGTTTTTTTTATTTACAGTTTTTTATATTATATAATAGATCCATATCCTCCTAGAAAAGAAGTCTGGTGTTTGCATTTCAAAGTAGCTAAGGTTTCAAATGGCTTCCTGAGGCCTTTTATAGTAGTTTCTTAGCGTGGTACCATAGAAAAATTCTGTTTGTAACACTTGAGATTATAGAATGATATTATAACCCTTGAATGGATCCATGGGCATGAAAAAAATGCCTACTTCAATCGCATATCTACATATCACCAAAATTATTAAATGTAGATGCTTAAGAGACAATCTATTGGAGAAATTGTCTTTTAAGATTTTATTTATGGTAACGTACTAAAAGACCCTCCATTGTAAAAGGCCCAATTCACCTAAAAAAGCAAGATTTCTGATATTTGTGCATTTAAGCAATGACTATAAGGTTTCACACTTATTTAAGTGCCAACACCTCTGTCACACGGCACCCCCCCATACGCCCTGATTAACAATGCTCGGTGGATTTTAGTCCTACCCTACAAGCAATCCAATCCAATCTAATATAATCTAATCTAATCTACTCAGTGTGACTCATGGTCACCAACAGAGTACTAAACAATTATTCTAAGTGAGTAACTAACCCTGTCGCTGTCGAAGGGCGACCGTATAAACAGGGTTTGGTGTGAGGTCACTGCTTACGAAATTGTGGCTACACTATTTGTCGGTGTAGGGATAAGATGGTGTTTAGAAGCTGGACGAATAGTGGAACCACCGAGGGACAAGGAGAGGATATGGGTTGGTGTCGTAGCAAACCATGGCCAGTGATACCACCCTCTATATGATACCATGATACCGGTTTTAATAAATTTAATTTTCAAGTTTTTTAAAAATTCAAAAGGATAATTTATATGTTCACGAGATGTGTGTTTACAGTTCCTATAATTTTTGAAACCAAATTCGAAGTAGAAAAAGAAAAACTAAACAGACAAATTGAAATGTGAATAGTGTCATTTGTGGTTTTGTCTTTTTTGTGATACTATTTATGTTGATATGTCATTTTCGTTTCTCTATATGTGTTTCATATTTAGTTCTGAAAATTTTAGATTCTTCAACATACATCATGTGAACACTCAAAATTATTTTTGAACTTTTTAGAATCTGAATTTTTTGTTTTTTAGGACTGGTATCATGGTATCATATAGAGGGCAGTATCACTAGACATATGATCACATGACATAGTGTGTATCCTCAAGTTGCATCAAGTTAGAATATATGCTCATCATTTCTTGTTCAGCATATATCTCACACATCCTAGGAAGGGGTGCATAATAGGTTACTATTATTAATTTACAGTCTAGTTAAGCTGTGATCCCTCTCGCCTCTCGGGGTATATAAGGCTACATTTTTTGTATTAGCAAGTGGACAGATTTTTTTGGCATCCACAGTATGAAAACATAGTACTGTCACGCTTGTATTAGCAAGTTGACAGATTCGATTGATCCCTGTTTGTGGCACTTTCTTAAAAGACGCGTTCAAAGGTGAATTAAAGTTGATCCTGTCCACTACCGATGTACGACTGCCACCTCACTTTGTCAGCCCACTACCGATCAGGCTTTTATTTATGTTGTATGAATATGATACGACTGATTAATCAGTGACGAGTGGAACAGATTAGGCACATACCACAACAAGAGCAAATAACATCGAATCCGTGGCTGGATAGCAGTGGTGCATGCCCTAGCCTAGCAGGAATCAAATCGCAGTTTTAATGCTTTGGTGTCTCATAAAAAATGAACTTTTTTTTCAATGCGAGGTGAAATTTCCGTCGATAGCGAGGCATTTGTGGTGACTCCGACAATATAAAACCCCGCCGATCGGAGGTTCATAGGGTAGAGTATGCGTGTGTGCGTTAATATGGGTAGGTGTGCACATTTGGGAGCATCTAGGTATGTATTGTTTTAATTAAAAATAACCATCTACAACACAGACAACACATCATGAGGAGGCCATGTCTAAAGAGGTTTTAAAATTGCTCGACACCAATCATATCATGATGCATAACAAAATTCTAATAGTTCTCTTGCATTAGAGACCATAACTAAGAGTAAATATTAGCAATAGAGACTGTAGTCATCTCTAAGAAATTTAAAACCAGCCGCTGCAGTAAACTTACATGTAACAATGCAATTTCCTAAACATCTTCTTTAGAGTCCACACATCATGTCGCTCCACAGACTCTTTAAGTCTACAATGTCCAAGCCTCCAACCACTTGAAGAGTTATCAACTCCAGGTGGTGATAATCACAATGGACATCCAACTTGATCATGTCAAAATGTGAGGTTTTCCTCTTCCTCGCCTCCAAAGTAGTGTGTGGCATCAAGACTTGATGGCAGTCCAAAACCTTGATGCCTTACATTAGTTGCTCTTTCTTCAGGAAAGGGCATGATCTAGCCTTCGTTCAACCTGCACACCAAATCAATTAATTTTTGCCAAAATGTATCCAAAGTTTCAAAATTTTCAACACCGTAACAGTTTTAACCATATTTACTCGATTCGTGTTGTCACCTAACCAACATATTGCAATTACTGCTCAGTTCATGACATGGGAATGACCACGGCAGACGCTGCAATCGGCAGCGAGTAGTAGAACGAAGGGCAAGGGCGGTCAGCCATCTGCGGTGCGAGATGAGGGCGGAGACACAGGGTTTTACCCAGGTTCGGCCCCTCGGAGGGTAAAGACCTACTCCTGCTAGATTGTATTATGATGGAAGTACAAAGGGGCGAGCTCGACGGCTAGACGGCGAGTCGCTTGGGTGGATGATGGAACGTATCCTCTACACGCCCTGTAGGGAGGTTTATATAGACTCGCCCCCCTAGGGTTTACATATCTCAACTGAATCAGTTAAGGCTTCGGCACTCGTTTAACCTAATCCGACTGGGCCTATCTACTCTCCTGGGCCTTCAGCTTCCAGTCGCTTGGATCCACGCCAGGTCTTGATCCAGTCGCCATCCTGCAGGCCCACTCGCCAGTTCCTGGGCCAGTCGGAAACGTCCTGCTGGATATACCCCAGTAGGCATATCCCCATCAGTAGTCCCCGAGACCGTCGTCGATTGGGCGCAGGTGGTTGCTAGCAGTCGGAGCATACGGGTCCAATGCGGACACCCAGTCGAATCGGTGGCGGGCTCCTGAATAAAGGAGAAAACTAGTCATTCTGGTTGCAGCTCGGCGAACGGGTCGGCAAAATATTTAGTCACTGTTATAGTGATAAGGTCGGCGAGACGAATGGATGAAGTTGGACCGTCAGACGCAGTCAAAAATAGCCGTTGGAGTAATCCAACGGTAACTTTTGGCATAATCACCGCGTGGTAACGGTTCCCTGATTTGGCGGGTAACAACTGCTACATAAAGGAAATGGTAGGCGATCAGAGAACCACCCTCTCGTCATTTCCTCCGATTTCGCGCATCTCTGTTTTCCTCCGCATCGCGATCCAACCAATCCAAAATCCCCCGACCTCCACAAACCGTTCCGCCAATGGCCCCCTCCACCGAACCATGGGGCAGGTCCAAGTGCACAAGAGAGCTACTGGCATCCTTCGAGGAGGCCGGGATCCTGCGCGCCGGCAGGTGGCGCATCCCCGCGGCCGGAGAGGTGACTACGGATCCGCGCGAGGGAGAATTCGTTTGCTTCACCAGCCATCTGGAACGGGGGCTGGGGTTCCCCACGTCTCTCTTCTTCCGGCGCTTCTGCGCGTTCTACGGGATCCATCCGTCGGACCTGGGCCCGCACAACATCGAGCAGCTCGCCATTTTCATGGCGTTCTGCGAGTGCTACCTGGGCTGCAGGACATACTTCCCCCTATGGCAAGATCTGTTCCACGGGAGGATCAGTCGCGAAGAAGCAGGCGTCCCAATGCTTGCCGCGGGTGGCCTGACGTTTCAGTTGAAATCGAAGGCCTTCTTCTTCGACCTGATGCTACCTGCCAAGGCGGCGAGCGAGTGGAAGAAATCCTGGTTTTACGTCACCGAGGCGACTCCAGACGGCGAGGTGGCGATCCCAAGGTACTCCGCTGACCGGCCCGAGCCGCGCCGACTCCAAGTCGGCAAGCTCCCAGTAGACCAGCGGATGGTCGTGGATGAGATGCTTCAAACCATCCGCGGCCTGAAGAAGAAGGGTCTTCAGACCATCAATTTGTATAATTGTTGGCTTGGGCGGCGACTCGTTCCCCTGGCCCGCCGTGACCATTACATGTACGAGTACACGGGCCGGGAAGACTCGACGAAATCCTGCCTCGTCGAGTGGAAACTCGAGGACTACGTCCCGGCGTTGAAGAAGATCACCCAGGCGGTGTACCTGGAAGCGAAGGCTGGGTTCGCCCCCTACACCGCGAAGCATCTAGCTCCGATGGTAAGTCACTTTCTACCATTCGCAGTCGCAGTTGATGCTGTCGCGGTTATATTGATATTACTTCATGCTTGCTGCAGTTATTTCAAGTGGTAGAAGGTTGGCTTCCGCCCGCGGACGACGAGAATTCAAGCTCGTACGTCCAGGACGGGGGCGAGTCGCCTCCCACCAAGGGCGGCGCCGAGAGCGACAGGAGCGACGATGACGACGAGTCCGAGGAAGAGGCCGCCCCGCTGATTCGCAAAACTCGCGGGCAGCGTCAGCGCGAACTCGAGGCGAGTAGAAGCCTTGAACGCCATGACGATGACGACGACGAGCTTCCCGAGCACACCTCGCTTCGCGAGGCCACTCCATCGAAAAAGAAGAAGAAGAAGGAAGTGAAGGCCCCTCCAAAGAGGAAGACGAAGCCGGCGAAATAGGCATCTCCGCCTCGTTCGGCAAGTAGTTCCGACAGCACCAGCCTGGCCAGGGATGAAACACCGCAGACGACGGAAGCACCGGATGCCACTGCCGCCCTGAGTGAGGTGCCTCTGGCCTCGCTTCCCCCCCATTCGCCCCAGTCTCTGGGTTGGGAGCTGCTCCAGCCGCGGCAGCTTCGCCTCCTAGGAGAGCTCCTGCCGAGATTGTTTCGGAGGCTCCCATCGCGGCCTCGTCAACGAAGAGGCCGTCTGTGTCTTGGGCGCATGATGCTCTGGAGGTGGGCCTCAGTCGGAAACTGGGCCCCGAACTGGAGAAGCCGGCTAGTATCCGCACGAGGCTGCGGTTCATACCAGTCGCCAAGTGAGTTTTGTTCACCTGCCTTTCTTTTCATTGTACTCGGATCACTTTGCTCATGTAATCAATTTGCAGGACTGGAGTTAAGAAGATAGGCCACCCGTTCGTGGCCAAAGTGCCCCCAGTCGTCACCGAGGAGGAGCCCTCTCGGAAGAGGAAGGCTGATGAGGTCGTTGCCCCCACAGACAGTGCCAAGAAGGCCAAGGGCGACGATGTCGTCACGGTGTCTGACGACACAACGATCGATCCGAGTGATCCTGCGGCGAAGGCGGCCTTGACGATCAAGGAGGGTGCTTACTCGCCTGGGATGGCCGAGCCGGCCTATTTTGGTGCTGGCGCATCCATCGCGACCTTCCCCCGCTTCATGGCCAGAGCGGCTACGGCGAGTGGTACCATGCCATCGAGCCGCGTACCTGGGGTCGTCGAGACGGAGGTCGAGCAGCGTCGCGGGCACACTCCGGCTCTTCTCGCATCCGTGGACGCGCTACAGCTTCATGGCATGCTTGGCGCAGCCATTCAGGTATGTCCAGTCCCCGAGGATCGGGCCACTGAATTCCAGAGGTCAGATTATTTTGGTGTTTTGTTTTTATTTCTCGCGCCTAGTCCCCGAGTGCGCAATCGCTGAATTTCAGCGGGTGGGCGCTTAGTATTTTTGATCTCCAGTCCCCGAGTGTCCATTTGCTGAATTTCAGCGGGTGGGCACTTAGGATTTTTGATCTCCAGTCCCCGAGTGTCCATTCGCTGAATTTCAGCGGGTGGGCACTTAGGATTTCGTTTTTGTTAACTGTTTGACTTTTGCGCAGGGTTTGCAGTGTGAATCAGCCGACCGGCTTGCTGCGAAGTGTCGCACGGAGAAGGAACTTGTCGCCGTCCAAGAGGCGAACAAGGGACTTCAGACGATTGCTGCGAAGGCAGAGGAGGTCCGCCAGGGCCTTGTCCCGGCGAGTGAATTGACGGCGGCTCAATCTGCGTTGAGCTCGGCTGAGAAGCGGATCGCTGACCTTGAGCGCGAGCTTAAGGAAGCGAAGGAGGAGGCGAGTTGGCAGGGAGCACGAGCGACGGGAGAACGAGAAGGAGTAACCATCTCTTCTTCAACAGCAGCAGGAAAACGAGCACGACAGAAACGCTCCTGATGACTGGGACGACGATAGCGGATACACCTGAAGGGCTCACGGCAAGTGTTGACCTGGTGCTCACACTCGAGGCACCGGAAGCATCTCCCGCGAGCCCAACGCTTGAAGGCGAGACTACGCTCGAGACCTTCCTTCTGAAGCAAAGACGAAGGCTCGCGGCCGGGGTGACCGCCACACCCACCTGTACCCAGCCCTCTACATCACCATCAACGGAAGCTCTAGAGCAGGCTATCTCCACCACATAGCCCTCGACTTTGTCGTCAATAGTAACAGTGCAGAATCTGGCAGTCGGCGGCGTCTGAGGGGCTAGCTCTTCATCATCAATGTCCTCGTCATCCCCAGCTAAAGCCCACGAGGGCCACATCGCGACAAGAGGGCCTGGTGGAGTCGAAGCCGAAACAGGCGGCAATGCCTGAGTGACCAACTCCTTGTCACCATCCTCATCGCCGACAGCAGCGCCGGCGCCAGAGACCCAAGCAGGCATGCCAAGGAGGGGCGCATGCAGAGGCGGCGAGGACAAGCTGGCCGCATAGCAGGCACCATCTTCAACAACTACAATCTCAACGGCACGCATCTCGTGCCTGTCATCAGCCTCGTCATCAGAGAGTCACTCACTATTTAGTACGTAGATTCATCTAAATTTTGAAAAAACCGAGACATCTATTTTGGGACGGAGGGAGTATTATATATGTCTTAAGATATCTAGTGGTTTGTAGCACGTTCCTTCTGGGAGCTACTGTAAGATGGAGAGATATAGATTGCTGGTTATCTTCTAGAAAATTATTAGCAGCTTCAAAGGATTTTCACGAACTACACAGATCAATGGCAAGCCTACTGCAGAGATCGGCAATATCGATATATTGGTAAAAGATATGATGGGACCATAAGACATTCGGTAGGGGATCAATTGATCAAGAGAGAAGATAGAGAGACTGGTTCTAGTGGCATGAAGCCTCATTTATAGTACTTTTTGCCGAACAAACTTACTGCTCATTTATAGTTGTATGGTTCCGTTGTTGCTGTTACAAACTTACTTATCATTTCTGGACAAGCTGTGCAGAATTCATGGCTTTCTGCTCTGCCAATGTCCAAAACCCTTATTTGAGCACAGTGCATCTGTTTGCGGTGTTTGCAGTGTATGCAATCTTTTGCTTCTTGCCTTGGCCTTCAAACCTCCGAGCTCTGTTCTCGTCCATGTATCCTTTTTTTGTTTTGACTCGATTTGGAAGGCTACTTAGCCGGGTAAGTAAGTACACAAGATTATTCTAACCCACGTTACAAGACTTGAGTCCTAAGGCATCCTAACAAACTTGGAATGTTACTCATTGGATGGTTAAACAGACTCTGCAGGGTACGTCTGGTGGCATTGGTGCCCCTTGTACAAGCCTCCTACGAGACAACGAGGTGACACAAAAATAGAGGGAAAAAACAGGACCGCTCCGCGTCGCTCCTCGCGCGGGCGACCGGAGCGGCTCTCTTTCCCAACGCCTCCCCGACAGCTTCCTCCCCGCCATCACCGGCTGCTGGCGACGGCGGGCGCTCTTCTTCCCGCGTGCACGGGGCTCGGCTCGGGAGGGTCGGCCGGCGGCGGTGCTCCTCAGCGGCGGTGGTTCGGCATGGCGGCGGGGTTGCTCGACGTCGGCTGGGAGCTCGACGGCGCGGGGCGCTGGCCGTTGGTGGCGAGCTCCGCGGAGGTTGGCGGCAGCGCCCGCTCGGCCCAGATGTGGGCCCTTTGGGCCCCATCTGGATCCAGGCGGGCCGGACGTCACGCTGCTGCGGTGGTTCCCGGAGGTGAAGGTGTAGCTCGCGTGGGCATCTGGGTGGTGGCGGCGGTGCTGCTAGCCTGCTGCAGCGAGGCAGTGGGGGCTTTGCGGGCTCGATCTGGGTTTGGCCGGGCCCAGCGGGGCCTGGTGTGACTCTACTACCACGTCCGGTTGGCTACCGTGACACTGTGGAGGTAGTTCTCTCCCGCCGGTGGCGCTGTTGGCACCTCCGATTCATGTTGTGCTGGCTGATGATCTCAGGGAGATAGACAAGGGTGGCGTCTCGATCGTGGTGGCGCATGTTGGTGGGCAGCAAAGTGTGGTGGAGCACGTCGAAGCATTTGGGGGAGTGGTTTTTTGGGGGGTCGGGATAAATTCATGTCGGCTCGTCCGGCGCCGGCGCGGTGACGCCTCCGGGTGTCACCGTTCCTTCCTGGAGGGCGTCGGGTGTACCCCTTTTCCACTCCCCTCCAAGTACCGGGGGAAACCCCTAGGACTAGTCCGGCTAACAGCGTCGTCGTCGTCGCCCCCCTTCTTGAAGGTGTTACTTGGTAGGCGGCGCTCCGGCATGCTAGGCACGTGGTGGTACATCGTCGGAGGACGCAGCGATTGTAGGTTACCCTTGTTTAGTCGATCTGCCATTGTTGGCTTTTATTTCTCTTTTCTTTTTCTTATTTTTCGTTTTGGGCTTGAGTGTGCTGCTGCCCAGCAGTTGTATCGTGTGGTTGCTTTATTAATATAGTGAGGCGAAAGCCTATTTCGAGAAGGATTACAAGCCTCCTACGGAAGATCCCCCAGCTGACTGCACCCTTGTTAGTGTTGCGCACCAGAACGGAGTTGAAGGACTGTACCAGGTTCCTGAAGGTGAGCTTGTTTTCTACTAACTAAGATTATGTTTTATTTAGAAAAGCCTGTGATTGATGTTGCTGCTTCAAGTGAGGTGATGGAGAACGAGCAGCCTGGGAAGCTGATGCATATCGAACGGTCGTTGTTCTGTGGTCTCTCTCAATCTCAGCTTGAAAATTAAACTGATGTAGCAGCTTCTTTTATTTATACATATTTATTTATTAACAAGAGGGAAATGAATTAGCAAAAGCTGATATTAGCTTGTTTTTGTGTGTGATGTGTTAGGAATAGACAAGTTATATTCCTCTGGGGGCCAAAGGTCACAATATATAGTACAGGTACAGGGCAAATATGCAGGAAGCCCCCTAACATATGAGGAAATACAATCTACAGATATATACATCTAACACCTCCCCTCAAACTAATGGTGGATCCACAACACTGAGTTTGGAGAGTAAGAAAGCATGCTGCGCTTTGGTCTGTGCCTTCGTGAAGAAATCTGCCAACTGTAAATCTGAAGGCACATACTGAAGCGCAACAACCTGAGCCTGCACCTGAGCACGTGTATAGAAAGCATCAACACCAATATGCTTGGTAAGCTCATGCTTGACCGGATCACGTGCAACACTAATAGCACCTGTACTGTCAGACAAAACCAGACTGGGTGTGGTAATGGAGACCCCAAAATCCGTAAGTAACCACCGTAACCAGGTCACCTCAGCAGTCAACAAGGCCATAGCACGCAACTCAGCCTTAACACTCGAACGGGAAACCGCTGTCTGTTTCTTCGTCTTCCAAGCAATGAGCGAATCACCAAGAAACACACAGTAAGCAGAAAGTGAATGACGATCCGAATGATCACTCGCCCACGTAGCGTCCGAATAGCACTGGAGCTGGAACGAGGAAAGAAAAGGCGACGAGTGATCGTACCACGAAGATAACGAAGAACACGGAGAAGATGACTATAGTGAACAGTGGTGGGAGCAGAAACAAACTGACTCAGAATATGAACAGGATAAGAGATGTCAGGACGAGTGACAACAAGATAAACAAGACTCCCAACAAGATGACGATAACGCGTCGGATCAGAAAGAGGATCACCATCAGTGAGTTGAAGCTTAACATTAAGCTCCATAGGGGTCTCAACAGTGCGCTCATCCCCAAGAGCAGCACGGGCAAGAAGATCCTGAATATACTTTTCTTGAGAGATGTAAAAGCCATCAGAAGTGGAGGAAACCTCAATCCCAAGAAAGTATCGAAGAGGACCAAGATCAGTCATAAGAAAATGATCACGAAGACGAGCCTTAAGAAAGGCTATATACTCAGGATCATCACCAGTAATGATCATATCATCAACATAGAGAAGAAGAAGAGTGCGTCCACGAGGAGAAGTGTGAACAAACAGCGCTGGATCATGAGCACTAGGGGAGAAACCAGCAGCAGTCACTACAGAAGCAAAGCGCTCAAACCAAGCACGAGGGGCCTGTTTGAGGCCATAAAGAGAACGTCGAAGACGACAAACCATCCCCGCAGGAACAGAATACTCAGGAGGAGGCTGCATATAAACCTCCTCACTCAACTCACCATTGAGAAAGGCATTCTGAACATCAAGCTGGGACACAGACCAGTGACGAACAGAAGCAACAGCAAGAAGAGTACGCACAGTGGTCATATGAGCCACAGGAGCAAAGGTCTCATCATAGTCACGACCATGCTCCTGCTGAAAACCACGAGCCACAAGACGCGCTTTATAGCGCTCAAGAGATCCATCGGAGCGAGTCTTAATCTTATAGACCCACTTACACGTGATAGGACGAACACCGGGAGGGGGAGAAACAAGATCCCAGGTGCCAGTGCACTCAAGCGCGGCGATCTCCTCAGCCATGGCCAGCTGCCATTCAGGATGATGCTCAGCATCCCGATAAGAAGTCGGCTCGGAGGCAACAGAAAGACCATACTGACTAGGCAAGTAACGGTCGGGAGCACGACACTGACGAACAAGACGAGGAGAGGGAAGATCATCAGAAGAAAATGACGCAGGAGACGACGATGAAGAAGAGGGAATAGTAGAGGAAGGCTCCGGAGAGCGAGGAGAACTAGGAGAACTAGATGGAGCAGAGGAGGACGGCGTCGAAGAAGAGACATCAGGAGGAGGATATCCTGAAGAATACACAATAGGTGTAGAAGGAGGTGTGTCGGGAAAGAGAAGAAACGAGATATCTTCCACCGGGTAAGTGCCAGCGGTGGGACGAGGATAGAAAGGGCGCGTCTCATCAAAAGTAACATCACGAGAGATACGCATCCGACGACCAACAGGGTCCCAACAACGATAGCCCTTATGCTCATCGTTGTATCCAAGGAAGACACACTCAACAGACTGAGCGGTCAGTTTGGTGCGTTCGCGAGGAGCGAGGAGAACATAGCAAACACAACCAAACAAGCGAAGCATTGAGTAGTCTGGAGACTGTCCAGACATGCGCTCAAGAGGGATACCACCCTGCAAGGCAACAGAAGGCTGAATATTGATGAGATAAGCGGACGTAGCGACAGCCTCAGCCCAGAAATGCGGCGGAAGAGAAGAAGCAATCATCAAAGCGCGAGTGGTCTCAAGAAGATGGCGATGCTTACGCTCAGCAAAGCCATTCTGGGCATGTGCGCCAGGACAAGAGAACTGAGCAAGGGTGCCCTGCTCAGCAAGAACACCTCGCAACATCTGGGAGATATACTCACCAGCAGAATCAGCACGAAATACACGAATGGGGGTAGAATACTGAGTACGGACCATGGCCGCAAAACGCTGATATATGGAGAGCACTTCACTACGAGAGCGCATAAAATACAACCAAGTGTATCGAGAAAAATCATCGATAAATAAAATATAGTAGCGATGGCCCCCTTTCGAAGCGAAAGGAGCCGGACCCCAAACATCAGAATGAACTAAATCAAAAGGTCGCTGAGATACAGACGCGCTAGTAGGATAGGGAAGCTGAATCTGTTTACCCAACCTACAACCCTGACAATGTAAAGACCCATCTCCTAAGACAGACCCCAGAAGACCACGATGAACTAATGACGACAGGCGGGAGTCACAAAGGTGACCAAGACGATGATGCCACTGCTGAAATGAGCTGGTAGCAGAGGTGACGACCGGAGAAGAACTGGCAGATGAAGGGGCAGCGGAAGGAACACGAAGCCAGTCTAACTCCCAAAGTCCTGAAGAGTCACGGCTGCGAGGGCCAGCTCCAACCAGGGCCTGTGTGCGACGGTCCTGGACAACACAAGAATCAGCATCAAGAATGACACGACAGCCAGAGTCAGTCAGCTGGCTAGCAGAGAACAGATACATCTTAAGAAGAGGGACATGAGAAATATCAGGAACAGAAAAAGAAGAAGTAGAAAGGGTGCCCCGACTAGAAACGGGAAGTGAGGTACCATCAGCCGTAAAAACACGGACAGGAGAAGGGAGAGAACGAAGAGCAGACAGAAAAGAAGACTCAGATGTCATATGAAAAGAAGCTCCAGAATCCAGATACCACGGGGACGTACCTGACTGTGTAGAAGGTGGTGGTCGCGCAGTGCCTAAAGAATCAGTCACAGAACCAGCAGTGTCCGTCGAAGAAGAGCATGTAGCAGCAAGGAGACCGCGAAGACTCCTGATAATGTCCTGATCAGAGAGAGCAACTGCTGAAGATCCGGAAGGAGCCGACTGCCCACGAGCCTGGTGCTGCTGACGTAGACTGGGGTCCCGTGTATAACAGGTGGCCCAAGTGTGGCCATCCCTGTTGCAGTAAGAGCAGTGACGAAGAGAACCACGACGACCCTGACCACGAGCCTGCTGGTGCTGACTCTGACCCTAAGGCTGCTGAGGCTTACCCTGACCCTGTCCTGGAGGAGTGGGTAGTATCGGCGGCGGCGGCACAGGGGACCGCGGCTGAGTCGAGGGAGCAGACGGCAAAGGAGCACCACGAGTAGCAAGCACAGAGGGAACCGAAAGAAGACCAGCACCACGGAGACGGGTCTCCTCAGCCCGAAGCTCAGACAACACCTCAGAGAGCGGAACACGACCACGAGCATTCAGCTGAGCACGCCGGGGCTCAAACTCCTGGCGAAGGCGAGACAGAAACTCATAGATACGGTGAAACTCCAAATCCGAGCGCACAATCTGGCAGCACGAACATGTGCCACAAACAGCAGTACGGAGAGAATCAAGCTGACGCCAGATAGCAGCACTCTGAGTATAGAAATCATCAATAGTGGAATCACCCTGCTGTAGAGCATGCTCCTGGCGGACCACAGACAAGTAAAGAGCATCTCCAGACGGCTGGTAGCGTTGACGAAGATGGGCCTACTGAGCGGCAACAGTAGGGAGACTCATGAACTCAGCAGCATACTGGGGCAGAACACTGGAGGTGAGAACAGCAGCAGCACGAGCATCCTCATCAACCCACTGAGTATAGGCAGTCAGAGCGTGACGATAGGCCTCGAGATCAGAAGAGTATTGCTTGAACTTCAGGTCATAAGCAGCAATGGCACTATCATCGGCACTCTGAGCAGCATCCTTGGCCTCCTGAGAGGCATCAGCACCAAGAACAATCGGCGTCGGCGGAAGGGGAGCCACAGGAGCAGGGGGCACGGCGGACAGGAGACCTCGCCGGAAAGCACACCCCAAAGACGAAGGCCGCGCATGTGAACGCGCATAAAGGCAGCGAAATCAGGGTAATTCGCGCCATCGAAGATCACCGGGCAGCGAGGAATCGCAACATATCCCGATGAAGAAGACATCTCTTTCACTTTTTTTTTAACTCTCAGATGTAAGCGAAAGCTGACGAAGAACAACAGTCGGAATCGAAACCGACGAAGAAGGCCGCGTGGTGCGTCGGACGGGACGGAGGCAGGCAGCGGTCAGATCCAATCGGCCGGCTGGGGCGGGCCAGATGGGGCAGCCGGTCCAGGTGGGCAGGTGGCCTCGGGAGCAGCAGGGGGTCCCGGGAGCGGTGGGTGGCGTCACAGGCGGGGCGTCAGGGGCCCCGCGTGGTCCTGCTGCCGATTGACTCCGCGGGGTGGCAGGGAGTCCGCGCGCGCGTGGCGGGATGGCAGGGAGAGAGTCCGCGCGTCACGGCGGGAGGCAGGAGGGCCCAGGGAGCACGTCGCGTGCGTCGGGAGGAGCAGGGAGGTCGCACGTCGCGTGCGTCGGGAGGCGAGAAGGACGATGCGTCGACGGAAGGCAGCACCAAGGCGGGGATTCAGTGAGGTCAACGACGCCCAGCTGCAGTCCGATCCGATTCCAGATCCAATCTGATCTGGGACAAAACGAGCCGAAAATTTGACGAGCAAAACGAGGAACTCCACGTACGCGGCCAGAACGGGAACCGGCGATGGCCAAGGCGAGCTGACGGCGGTGGTGGTCACAGGGAGAGGACCGGTGGGCAAGAAAACCCTAAAACCGGCTCTGATACCATGTTAGGAATAGACAAGTTATATTCCTCTGGGGGGCAAATGCCACAATATATAGTACAAGTACAGGGCAAATATGCAGGAAGCCCCCTAACATACGGGGAAATATAATCTATAGATATATACATCTAACATGATGATTGATGGATCCAACAGAATGTAGTTTAATTGCACTAGTATGCCTGATCAATTAACGGTACTATCTCCGATCCTAAATAAGTGTCGCCATTTTA
The DNA here is from genome assembly GCA_910589765.1 of Avena atlantica. Classification (NCBI taxonomy): domain Eukaryota; kingdom Viridiplantae; phylum Streptophyta; class Magnoliopsida; order Poales; family Poaceae; genus Avena; species Avena atlantica. The sequence goes on along the minus strand of OU342733.1, from coordinate 535,493,000 downwards.
AACTAGAGTTAGTTCAAAACTGTGACACTTATTTAGGATCGGAGGGAGTACTATTTAAGCTATAACCCCTCTCATGATAGAAGTCCACAGATTTTGTCTAACCAAGTTTAAACTTTTTTTTCGAAATCGATGGTACTAAAACATATTTCATTATTGATCCATGCTATTTGTTTGTACTTAAAAAAGACGTGTTTGAAGTTGCAGAGAATTAAAGTTTTTGATTCTATCCACCATTCACAGGAAGCAAAAGACACATGCATCTGTCACAGATTTGAGATTGCATTAGCTGGCGATCAGGAATTTAGGTACAGTCACCTATGTTTTCCAACACATGTACACACTGGCACTGCTACTGTTTTATGTTTTATATCTCTCATATCAGTGATGCATCATGGCCGATCGCTATCACACAAACAGAAGATGCAGAAGCTGGTGATGTGATGTGGGCTCTGTCCACACACTACACTCCTAGAGTTTATAGTCATGCCTATGCATAGTTCCCATGCAACGTACCAGATGATATTGAGGAGGGAAAGTAAAGAAATAGTTACCTAGAGACTTGATATAGATAGAACTACTAGTATATTGGGGTCAGCTCTCCAATCCGTAGAGCATGCCTGTCCATGATATGATCGGTCAGTCCTTCATATAGTCATCATTCTCGTATAATTGCACGGTGCTCTTTTCCTCTCCCTGCCCAGTTGTACATCCATCATCTTGCCTGTGGTTGAGTCATTGTCAGACCTAGACAGATGGTAAAGTTCCCCAACTGTGCATGCATCTGCACACACAACACCTTTAAAAATAAAACAAGAAAAACACAACAGTGAAGGAAGTGATTCGTTTGCTGGATCATGCAATTCGTGATGAGCGGGCGAACAGCGATCAATATCAATGGCGAGATTGGCCCCTGTTTTGTTCCCTCTTGCGGGGTTCGTCAAGGGGACCCGATCTCCCCCCCCCCCCCCCTATTTAATGCTGCTGTTGATGCCCTGGCAGAGATCTTGGATAGAGCCAAGACCGCTGGCCACATCTCGGGTGTGGTAGGGCACCTTATTCCTGGAGGGGGCGTCTCCCACCTCCAATATGCGGATGACACGATGATCATGGTGCAGGGTTCGGATCTGGACATCATCAACCTGAAATTCCTCCTTCTCTGCTTTGAAGACATGTCAGGGTTGAAGATCAATTTTGATAAAAGCGAAGTGGTGGTGCTAGGGTACTCGGAGGAGGAGAGCCAGCTCATTGCTGACAACCTCAACTGCAGGCTGGCCGACTTCCCCATCTCTTATTTGGGGATGCCCGTACGGGAGACACGAGTGCTGATTCGGGACCTGTCACCATTGGTCACGAGGGTGCGCTCGAGGGCGGAACCCTGGCGAGCGCGGCTCACGACTAAGGGTAGTAAGACGGTCCTGATCAACTCCTGTCTCTCGAGCCTACCTATGTACCAGATGGGGTTATACTTGCTACCTGAGGGGACCCATGCTGACTTCGACAATGAGTTATCTAGGTTCTTTTGGGCAGCTAGAGACGGCCATCAGAAGTACCATATGGTGAAATGGGCGGACATCTGCACCCCCAAATCCCTTGGGGGCATTGGTATTCTAGACTCTCGCCGCTTCAATCTCGCCCTGATGCTGAAATGGGTCTGGCGCATTCTTAGGGACGAGGGGGGACTTTGGCTGCAGCTCCTTAAGGCCAAGTACCTCGGTGGCCGCCCTCTCTTGGCTTGCGATCGCCGGGAGGGCTCCCAATTCTGGCGGGCCATCCAGGAGATCAAGCACTTCATTGGGTTGGGAATCGACTTCACTGTTGGGAACGGTCAGGGTTGCCGCTTCTGGCTGGATCCTTGGCTTTCCCAGATCCCGCTAGGGGTCCGGTTCCCTGCCATCTTTGCTATTTCCGTGGCTCCGTCGGCCCTCACGGCGGAGATTTTCTGCAGGGATCGCTGGAACCTCCTCTTCCGCCGGGCCTTTAGCCTGCTTGAGGCAAGCGGAGTTGCGCAAGCTTATGGCTGCTCTTCCCACGACTCTGGCTGACGCCCCCGACGCGGTTTCTTGGAGGCTCCTTCTCTCCGGTGAGTTCTCGGTCGGTTCGGCCTACCGGGCCCTCTTCCAGGGCCCGGAGCTGAGGTGGACGGCCCCCCTCTGGAAAGCGCCTCTCCCGCTTAGTATTCGCATCTTCGTTTGGCAGTTGTTGCGCGACAGACTGCCCTCCGGTGTGGAGGTGGCCAAGCGCAAGGGCCCGGCTCTGGCCGGTGCCCCCTATGTGGGACACCGGAGACGTGCGCCCACATCTTCTTCTCGTGTTCGGCGGCCCATGTCGTCATTGAAGTTCGATCTGGCCACAGCTGGACTACACCACAAGATTCTCCTTGTGGCAGGTGAAGATGCGGGCGTTCTCGCCCAAACTTCTGATCTGGATGAAGCGCTGGATGGATTCGGTGAAAAGGATGCTAAGACCTGGTCCGCTGAAGCGAAGCGGAAGACCGTAGGCTTGTCTTTGCTTCCTTCATCTGTCCAATAATATTTTGCAGGAAGTACTGGAGATGAAATCTGCTGCTGCCCTATGGGAAAAACTGGAAACGATCTGCATGTCAAAGGATCTAACCAGTAAGATGCATGTGAAGATGAAGTTGTTCTCGCATAGATTGCAGAAGGTGGGATCGGTAATGAATCACTTATCTCTTTTTAGAGAGATTATTTCTGATTTGCAATCTATGGAAGTAAAATATGATGATGAGGATCTAGCCCTATTACTCTTATGCTCGCTGCCTAGTTCTATACACACTTTCGTGATACAATGTTGTTGAGCCGTGAGATGATAACCCTTGATGAAGTGCAAGATGCCCTCAAACAGAGGGAAAAGATGAAATCTATGGTGCAGGCAGATGGGGCGTCCTCCAAGGCTGAAGCTCTGCAGGTTCGTGGCAGGACCGAGCAGAGATTTAACAACCATGGCAACCGAGATAAGAGCAAAGACGGCAGAGGTCGTTCGAAGTCCAAGGGAAAGGACAAGTTCTGCAGGTATTGTAAGAAATCTAATCATGTTATTGATGATTGCTGGAAGCTGCAGAATAAGGAGAAAAGGAACGGTACTTACCAACCGAAAGATAAGGATCAAGGCAATGGTAAGGCTGCTGTGTTTCTGATAGTTCTGATGGTGAATGCTTAGCTGTTTTTGCTGCTTGTGCTTCTCGTGATGATGAATGGATACTTGATACTGCATGTTCGTTTCATATTTGTTGTAACAAAGATTGGTTCAGTTCATATGAGTCTGTGCAGACTGGAGATTTTGTGCGTGTGGGGAATGACAACCCATGCCATATCGTTGGTGTTGGATCTGTTAAGATTAGGACACATGATGGCGTGACACGCACGTTGAGTGAGGTGAAGCACATACCAAGCATGGCTAGAAATTTGATCTCCCTGAGTACCATGGACGTTGATGGATACAAGTATGCCGGTGGGCATCGAGTTCTGAAGGTATCAAAAGGTTCTCTTATTCACATGATAGGTGATATGAATTCTGCTAAATTATATGTTCTTAGAGGTAGCACTTTGCCTGGTATTGCTGCTGCTGTTACTTCTAATGATTCTGATGATTGTGGTAAATCACATCTATGGCATATGCGTCTTGGGCATATGAGCGAACAAGGCATGGCAGAGTTGGTCAAGAGAGAGCTGATTGCAACTTGAGTAAGTTTGAGTTCTGTGAGCACTGCATCTTTGGTAAGCATAAAAGAGTTAAATTCAATGCTTCCGTTCATACCACCAAAGGCATATTAGATTATGTGCATGCTGATGTATGGGGTCCGTCCCATAAGACTTCTATTGGTGGTGCTAATTATATGCTTACTATTATTGATGATTACTCAAGAAAGGTGTGGCCTTATTTTCTAAAGCATAAATCTGATGTTTTTGATGCTTTTAAGAAGTGGAAAGTTATGGTTGAAAAACAGACTGAGAAGAAGGTAAAGATACTACGTACTGACAATGGTATGGAATTATGTTCTAATGAGTTTGAGGAGTTTTGCAGTAACGATGGCATGATCAGGCATCACACCATCCCATATACTCCTCAGCAGAATGGCGTGGCAGAACGCATGAACAGAACCATCATCTCGAGGGCTCGTTGTATGTTGTCTAATGCAGGTATGCATAGGCGTTTCTGGGATGAAGCAGCCAACACAGCGTGTTACCTCATCAACAGGTCACCTTCTATTCCACTTGAGAAGAAAACTCCTATTGAGGTATGGTCAGGTTCACCTGCTGATTATTCACAGTTGAGAGTTTTTGGTTGCACTGCTTATGCTCATGTTGATAAAGGAAAGTTAGAGCCTAGAGCTGTCAAGTACATATTCCTTGGTTATGGTTCAGGAGTTAAGGCATATAAACTATGGAACCCTGAAACAAAAAGGATTTTGTTGAGTAGGAACGTTGTTTTCAATGAATCCGTTATGTATCATGACAGCTTGCCATCAGATCCCTCTCCTGTTGCTATTGGAGAGGAGGGAGTTCGTGTGCAGGTGGAGCACCTGCAGAAAACTGTTGATAATAATGCTGTTGTTGATGATACTCATGAGGAAAATATTGATGATGATGTTGTTCAGCACTCACCTACTGTTTTGCAGCAGCCACAGGAATCTATTGCTGCTGATAGACCGAGACGTAACATAGTTCCACCTCGTCGTTTAATTGAAGAGTGTAATCTTGTACATTATGCTTTGAGTTGTGCTGAACAGGTGGAGAACGATTATGAACCTGCTACATATAATGAAGCCATTGCATCCGTTGACCGCGAGAAGTGGGTATCTGCTATGCAAGAAGAGATGCAATAGCTTGAGAAAAATGGCACATGGTATGTTGTGCGCTTGCCTAAACAAAAGAAGGCGGTCCGCTGCAAGTGGATCTTCAAGAAAAAGGAAGGTCTATCTCCCAAAGAGCCTTCAAGGTACAAGACAAGGTTAGTAGCAAAAGGGTTCAGCCAGATTCCAGATGTCAAGACTGCTTTTCTGCATGGAGAGCTTGATGAGGAAATATACATGGACCAACCAGAAGGGTTCATAGTGCCTGGTAAAGAGGATTTTGTGTGCAAATTAAAGAAGTCTCTTTATGGCTTAAAGCAATCTCCAAGACAGTGGTATAAAAGGTTTGATTCATTTATGATCTCACATGGTTTTGAGAGGTCTAAATATGATAGTTGTGTTTATATCAAGTTTGTTGATGGGTCACCTATATACTTGCTGCTATATGTTGATGATATGTTAATTGCTGTCAAGGGCATGAAAGAAATCACTACTTTGAAGGCACACCTAAGTAGTGAGTTTGAGATGAAGGATCTTGGTGCTGCTAAGAAGATCTTAGGTATGGAAATTACCCGAGATAGAAAATCTGGTTTGTTATTTCTTAGTCAGCAAAGTTACATTAAGAAAGTTCTTCATCGTTTTAATATGGATGGTGCCAACTCAGTTAGTACTCCTATTGCTCCTCACTTTAAATTGTCAGTTTCTCAATGTCCTACTACTGATGAAGAGTTTGAGTACATGTCAAAGGTGCAGTATTCTAGTGCTGTTGGTTCTTTGATGTATGCCATGGTTTGTTCTCGTCCTGATTTATCATATGCTATGAGTTTGATAAGTAGATACATGGCTAATCCTGGTAAAGAACATTGGAAGGCTGTTCAGTGGGTTTTCAGGTACCTTCTTGGCACTTCCAATACTTGTTTGAAGTTTGGCAGGACCGGTGAGGGACTCGTTGGCTATGTGGATTCAGATTTTGCTGCCGATTTGGATAAGAGAAGATCCCTCACAGGTTATGTGTTTAATGTTGGAGGTTGTGCTGTTAGCTGTAAGGCTACATTGCAGGCTGTTGTTGCACAATCTACTACTGAAGCTGAATACATGGCTATTGCTGAAGCTTGCAAAGAATCTATTTGGTTGAAAGGTTTGTTTGCTGAGCTTTGTGGAGATGATTCTTGCATTAATTTGTTTTGTGACAGTCAAAGTGCCATATACCTTACAAAAGATCAGATGTTCCATGAGAGAACTAAGCACATTGATGTCAAGTACCATTTTGTTAGAGACATTGTTGCTCAAGGTAAATTAAAGGTATGCAAGATCAGCACTCATGATAATCCTGCTGATATGATGACTAAACCTGTTTCTGTTGCTAAGTTTGAGCTTTGCTCGAACTTAGTTGGTTTAACTGATTAGCCCAAGTGGCTATTGGTGCCGAAAGTATTTGCTTTGTTTGTTCAGGGAGATGGTTGCTGTTGATGCTACAAGGAGGAATTTGTCTCAAGGTGGAGTTTGTTATATGTTGATCCAAATTCTACAAAGTATAGGCCAACTTCTGACGAGTGGAGCGAGACCCGTCGCCGGGAGGCTTGGCAATTATATATTAGCTATCGTATAGTATATATTAGCTAGCTCTAACCGATATAGCAATTATACCCAAGAGTGGGCTTTACTAGTAATACCTCCATCCAAAGATTAAGCCCCAGTTTAGCAACAAAGTTTTCACATAACTAAAACATTACTACCTCCGTTTCAAGGCTTAAGGCGCACGCGCTTTCCAAAGCAAAGTTTGACCAAAAGAAGTGAGCAACAAAATCTTGAGTATATTGTACATAATTAGTACCGCTGGATTCGTATTGAAAAATACTTTCAAGTGATACTAGTTTTATACCAAAACTCTTTACGTATTTGGAGTAATTCTTGGTCAAAGAAAAAACACGCAAAACGAGGACGCCTTAAGCCTTAAAACGGAGGGAGTACAAGACTATAGTATTTATTTGTCTAGGCTAGCAATACTTTAGTTTTAGAAAAAGAGGTCCAGAGTCGTTTTTCCAATAGTTTAAAAATACTTCGTTTTGAGAGATAATGAAGTATTAATACCACGGTATTTAATCATATCCAAACACATTAAAGTATTTTAAACTGTAGTATTTTGAGAAACTAAAGTATTGATGAAATACTTCAAAAATACTTTGCTACGAAACCCAACCTAACGATTTTTTTAAAGTCATGTTGTAGAAAGTTTGACCAAACTTTAAAAAAAAACTATGAAGAACTATAATACTCCCTCCGACCCATATCAGTAGATTCATCTAGATACGGATGCATCTAGTCAAATTTTAGTGGTACATACTTTGTATGTAGACAAATTTGAGTCAACTAATATGGGTCAGAGGAGTATTATAGATACCATGTAAGAATATGTTTCATTATGTATCAAAGTGTATAGATTTCATATTATAAATATTAATATTTAAAAAAAACTCCGTCAAAATATATGTAACTTGACTGTTATCAACGCTCGATCACTTCCTTTTCCACTAAGCGATTTCTTAAGGAGCCTAGCGTACAATATGGGCTGTTTTCCTCTCGTATTGAACTTGGTTAATCCATTTACCTTCCCATGAAGATGCGTCACTTCTCACACCGACCATGGCCCTTTAAGTCGATGGAGTATAAAGTGAGCTGTACGTGCCCTAGTTAACAACGCTCGGTGCAGAAATCTCACGGCCAACGTCTAATGATTACTCTTATCCAGCCGTTATTGTCCAAGGGCCAACGTCTAAACCATGTCTCGGCATCTCGATCACGGGGGATATGCTCCGGGAATATGCCCAGTCGTGTGGGGTCTCTAGGGAGAAAGCAGTCAATAAAAGTCATGTAAATTGGGTTTATGTTAGTATTTTCTTTAGAGCTGCTACATCTAACTTTTGTCATACTACTTTCATTTCGGTTTATAGAGCAAATACGACTTCTTCGCGAAAATAGTTTGACCATAAATTTGATCAATAAAATACAAATTATATTTCATAAAAAATATATTATTTGATTCGTATTTAAAATACTCTTCCGATGGTATAATTTTGTGAAATATAATTTATATATTATTGACTAAATTTACGGTCAATCTATTTTATCGAAGTACATACTTATCTTGTAAACCGGAATGGAGGTAGTAATGCATTAAGGAAAAAGAAAAGAACACTAATACTCCCTCCGTTTCAAAATATAAGATGTTTTAGGTTTATTAAGAAAATGAATCTAGACTACTTTTAGTGTGTAGATTCATCCCAAAGTTAAGTGAACCCGCATACTAAAACAAGTCTAGATTCATTTTCTTTACAAATCTAAAACATCTTATATTTTTAAACGGAGGGAGTATAATGGATGATCCTTAAAAATAAGGTAAGTTATTTTATCTAGTGTACCTTATGCCTTTACTTATCAACATATATTTTACTATAATTAGTCTGTTCACATCAATTTTTAGATTTTAGAGATAATAATAAAATTTTAAGAATTGACCTATTGTACAACTTATTCTTATTGTCTTTTTAGATGATATGGAAGGTAAGGGAAGACATGTTTTTCTTATCATTGTATAGCATGGAAAACAAAAAATTTCTACCGCATGCACACAAACAAGCCAAGATCTATCTACTAGATTGTAACAACGAGTCGATAGAAACACTCACCCTCGAAGATTCCAAAGCGGTTAACGAGAGAAGATTCTCGTGGGTGATGTAGTCGTACACTTGCCGATCTCAAGATCGCGTAGACGATCCTTCCGGCGCTGCGTTTCGGCATCGCTTCCGCAGTCGGTCACACGTTCGGTACTCGATGAAGACCTTCCTCTCCCTTGTTCCAGCAGGCAGCGGAGGTTGTAGTTCTCCCCTCACAATTTTGGAAGCACGACGGCGTGGTGTCGGAAATAGAGGGAAGATCCCGCAGGGCTTCGCCTAAGCCGGTGCGAGTTATGGTGGATCTAGGGTTTCTCGGTGATCTAGGGTTTAGAAGACCGGGAGGAGGAGGAGGTGTCGGCGGCGGCGCGGCAGCGCAGGAAGGCGGCGGCGGCTGGTGGTGGCTTGGGTGTGGAAGGGCTAGGGCTTATGTGTTTGGGGCAGCCCTTCCCCCTCTATTAATGAGAGATGGGGCAGCCTTGGGAGGGGTGGGTTTGAATCCAAACCCAAACACAAACCCAAGTTGGATTGAGAGAATGACTCTTTCCTTCTTCCACTAGGAAACCATTGTTCCAGTTTGACTTTTCAAACTTCCCGTTTGACTTTCAATTTAGAGCTTTAATTCTCTCTTGCAAATGTCCACACCAAGTGACCTAAGATATGATCCAATCATTCCACTTACCCATGACACATTCATGGACCATTCCCCTTCTCGATAGTTGAACCTTCTAGACCCTTCTAGAACCTCTCCGTTGAAAACATCTGAATCTTTTCCGAATTCCGGAATCGGACTTTCCTTATATGAATATTATTCTCCGGACCATTCCGGATCTCCTCGTGATATCCCGGATCCCATCCGAGACTCTGAACAACATTCGGTATCCCTACTAACATTCCATATCTACTAAACAACATCGAATCCTTAAGTGTGTTTCCCTACGGTTCGTGAATTATGCGGACATGACCGAGACACTTCTCCGATCAATAACCAATAGAGGAATCTGGAAATTCATATGGTTCCCACATTTTTCTACGATAACTTTGCGATCAAATGGACCACTTGTAACACCCTCAGAATCGGCCCTATGCAAGTTTTAGCGAAACTCGCCAAACCCGCATAGAAACGATTCGAAGGTGCCCACCAGGCACTTTCGTGCGGGTGGAAAGCAAAGTAATAACATTACACAACAGTCCTCGATGGGACCCACAGAACAGATATATATACAACAGCGACTCAAAGAGTCAAGAATACAAATATAAGGTACAAAGATCCAAATCACCTTGAAAACGATAAAGCGTCCAGCTACGGACAAGATGCAAATGGGGCTAAGAGCCCTGAAGAATAACCAATGGCGTCCATAACCCTGCCCAGGCCAAGCCGGAAGGGTAACCTTGCTAACGACGTCGATCTCAAAACCTGCTTAAACAAAAGGGGTGCCGACAAAGGGCAAAGGAAAAAGAGGAGCGTCAGTACTGAGGCCAGTACACGGCGAGGCTAGAATTCGGTGGTCCTCGCCTACATAGGTATGGTGGACTGAAGCGGCAGCGGCAGCATGCACTAAACAACCTATAGAGAATCGATACAACTGGCGGATATTAGAGAGGGATAAGAGTGACCTAACCGGATCCAACCTGAAGCTATCACCAAACAATCCCATCCTGGTGTTTCCCCCTCGAGACCAACGAGGAAGTCAACCGAGGAACTCACACAGTTGGCAGTTTTACTTGTTCGGTTATAGTTGCGGCACTTTACTAGTCAGGTTTAGATAATCATCCTGATAAAGTAAGCAGTGGGCACTTTTAATTGATCATTCAGTGATAGTTGCAGCACTTACTAGTCAGGTACAATTATCATGAGATAACCCCAAAACCCAGCAGTTGTTGGTACTTTTATTCAGCCATTCCGTTGTAGTGAAGCTGATTACTAGTCAACAAGTCAAATTATAACAGTAAACTTTAGTTATAGTTGTCTATGATCAAGCACTGTGCTCCAAGTCGTCCATAACCGCGGACACGGCTTCTCGAAAAGATTTAACCCTGCAGGGGTGCACCAAAGTATCCACAGGCACTTCGACCCTTTTTGCCAGATCAGTTAACATACACCCATCGGTATGTCGGCGGGGCCTAAGTCACGACGTTCCCAGACCCAAAGCAAGTACATGGGGGCCACCCCACCGAGTCGACACCCGCAACGGAGTCGGCCGGTCTCCGAGACGGACTCAGGGTTTGGGTGGACGGCAGTGAGCGACAGCAAATCCCCAAACGGGGACTGTCGACACCGCGAAAACGTGTCCCGATCCTAAACAGTACACGTGCTATCTGTCGCACAATTTAAATAAAGCAGTAAACATGGCATAAGTACAGGATAGTAAATAAAACCTCAAACTAGTTTGTGGCCCCCAGTACAATACTTTGAAATCAGGTAATAATCAATGGGGGGCCCATATCTCCCCACCTGTGGTTAGCGCGCTCGATCTCGGAACAGGTGTCAAGAACTCGGGGTCCTACGGGACACAAGTGGGCGGTCGGAAACCAAATAGTATCTATCACCCACCGATGCCTCTGCTTAATTCAATTTTAGTTGTTAAACAAGAATTAAAGTGAAACAATAAATAAAACCATGATCATCTCCAACGTCAACATGCGGCAATTCATCAACAACTGAGGCACTTGACAACACGCAACAGCACTTGAGCAAGCGACTAAGACGCGCGAGTCCAACTATCTACCAAACAACAGGTAATAGGATGTGTCCAAGGCAATATAGGGCTGCACGGTATATCACAGGTGCGGAAACTAAAGCATCGCAACACAGATAGCAATAGATCAACAGGAGGGAATAAAGACTATAAAAGTAAGATCGGTAGAAAGGGGGAGATGCTCGCCTGAAAACATTGTCGAAGGGTTCGACCGAAGATCGGGGCGATGCTCACATCAACTCAACGGCCTTATCCGCGAAGAAGCAAAACACTAGAAGAAGCACCGGATGCAATATTTAATACACGGCAGAAGATCGGCATGATGCATGTATGATGTATGGCGTGGCAAGGTGCGATGCAATTAGGTCATATTAAGCGGAACCGGGGTCCCGACATTAATTAGGTGGTTCAAGTTATTTTTCTACCCCGCAAATTATATGTTGTTTAGCAATGCAACAGATGGAACCGGTTCGCTACACATGTTTAAATGAGGCCGATATGAGACTAGATTTGCCCGCATATGGGCCCCATATTTATTTATTAGGTGAATCGGCATAAGGCCCCCAAACCACATGATTATGCATGCAAGATGACCAGTAAATATGCAACAAGTTGATATCATTTATAAAATAGGGTATCGAGGAAAAGGGTCACACATTAGGGTTTGGCGATCTTGGGTTCTGGGGTTCGGGGTCGGTCTCAGGGTCCAGGGTTCGACGGTTCGGTCTCGGCGAGATCGTTCGAGGTTATCGGGGTTAGGGTCTCGGATCGGGGTAGATCTTGTTGTCCTGTGTCGGTGACCTCGGCATCCGGGAAGCAGGACTTGGTTCGACGCCGGGGCGCATCGGACTCTCCTGGTCGCTGTCGTTCTTGTCGTCGGGCAGATCTTGTCGCGTCCCACGGGGTCGATCTTGCCGTTGCGAGGGTCTTGTCGGGTCCGCGCCATCGATTCGATCTTGGCGTCAGGGGAATTCCCGATGTTCCGTGGAGAAGATCTTGGCGCTCTCGAGGTAGTCCCTGGCGTATCCGTGTCGACGTCCTTGGCATCCGGGTTTTCGGTTCCATGTAGGAGATCTCGTCGAGGGTCTTCGGGTTCCGAGGAGAAGCACTTGAGTGACATAGCCCTCGGGTTATCGGGTCCGGGGATCTTCTGGCGCCATGGGTTCTCTCCGCTCCAGGGCTTCACGGCGCCGAAGAACTTGGTTTGGCCCTTGTTTGGTACTTTGTACGTCTTGCAAGGACGCGCGGGCGGCCGAGGCACTCGCAGCAGCGGCCGAGGATGCAGCGTGGGTATCCAAGGTCGACCGCGGCACAGAGACACGGGAGGGTGGCCACGCCAAACGACGACCGGGCCGGGAAGCGCTGCAAGGAGGGGTCAGCAGCTCCCGGGGCAGAAGGATGGGCGGGGCGAGCTCGCGGTTTGAGGGTCTCGCGGGGCGGCGGCGGAGGTTGACGGGAAGGCGAGGGGGCGACGCCGGAGGGAACGCGGCGGCTGGGGGCGGCCGGCGACGCCAGGGAGGAGGAGAGGGGGAGCCACGGGGCGGCGGCGCAGGGGCCTGGGGCGGAGGCTCGGTCGGGGCGGCGTGCGGCGGAAGCACGGCAGAGGCCGGCGCTTGGAGGCGAGCTCGGCGGGCCTGCGGCGGAGGAAGGTGGGGAGCGGAAGCTCCGGCGGGCGGCGGAGGTGCGGAGGGTCGGGGGAGGGCAGGCGCGCGAGGGCGAGCGTCGGAGGAGCGAGGCGGTGGCGCAGGCGGGCTTGCGGCGGCGACGGTGACGTCCGGGGCGGCGCGGCTCGGCCGGAGGCGGGCACGCGCAGGCTCGCGCGGAGGGGGAAGAAGCGAGGCGGACGGGGAGGAGGGGCCGTGGAGGCGGGCCGGCGAGCTCCGGCCGGAGAAGGGAGGGTGGAGGCGCGCGACGGTGGAGAGGAGGGTGGCGGTTCGGCCCGGGGACGGTGCGGGAGCGAGGGGAGCTGGGGGAGAGGGACGCGGTGCGTGGTGGGGTGGGCCCGCGGGGCCAGGGCGGTAGGGGTGGACAGGGTCGGTCGCGTGCGTGCGTTGCGTGGCCAGGGAGTGGTGGACCGCGTGGGGGAGGTGGGATCTGGTGGGGGGCTGTGTGGGTGAGAGGGAGAGAGAGAAGAGAGAGGGGGCTGATGTGGCAGGGGGGATTGGGTAGAGGGAAGGGGCAGGGTGACGTGGCGGCCTAGGATAGGTGGGGGTGAGGTGGCCAGAGGGTTGGGTAGAGTTTTAGGTAGCTGTAGTATTTAGAGGGCTGGTTTGGGGTGGACCGTTTTAGTTTTCTGGGGGTGGTCGTTCGGGTCGGTCGGCCCGTTCGACTGCCCCCACTAAAATAATTTAAATTTTTATTTATTTTAAAACACGGCTTTCGCAACCCGATAGCCGACAACAAAAATAATTCTGGAGAACCGGTGTTTGGCGTTTGAATAAAAGGCGGGGCGTTTCAGAAACAAAATAGGTTTTTCTGAAATAGTTTTAGTCAAACATCACATGATGATGACGATGCAATGCACAAATTCAACGCGATTTTCTAGTAGTGGTTTTTGCGGGATGCCACAATTCGACACCACTAACAAGGGATCTCGCCCTCGAGATCCGCCTCATGGTACCGGAAGAAAGGTCGGCGATCTGCGTCTTCTCGCTTCGTGTAGATCCTCGCGACACCACTAACAAGAGGTCGTTGTCCCTGTTCGTCTAGAGAGAACTCCGGATAAACAACGGACGAAGTTAAAGGTAAGGCCACCTCTAACTTCCATGGAAGGAGTAAAATTGCATCGATCCACTATTCAATATACCGAGCAAATGATAAGAGTAGTGGTATGGTCGCGACTCCATCCCGCACTCAAAGCATTACTCTGTACACGAATAGACAGATTATGCAACCAACCCTCAGGATTCAGACTGAAGATTTCGACAAACGGGGTTCGGATCAAAGGAGTGATGCAGACTCTGCATCGGATCTGGCGTAGATGATGTCGTCGCGTCGGAAACACCGGAAGGCACAAACAAGGAACAAAGAATGGTAACACCGTAGACGGATTCATCAGGCAGCTTGAACACCAGATGGTAGAACACCGTTATCAAAGGAGGAAGCGAGACCCTGAAGGTACGACGGAAACCCAACCACGAGAATACCTGGACTCGCAGAAAAGATAAGAGAGCAGATTCAAAACACGTCGAGGTAAGAGGAGAACAGCAGAGGGGTAAGGAGTAAAATCAGACCTAATCAGAACTATCCAACCGATTTTCAAAAATAGTTTTGACACTCTGCGGCGGCCGTTAGCTAGGGTATCCTACAGGATGGACTTGTGGGGTATCGCAACTGCTGAGCTCTGATACCACTCTGTAACACCCTCAGAATCGGCCCTATGCAAGTTTTAGCGAAACTCGCCAAACCCGCATAGAAACGATTCGAAGGTGCCCACCAGGCACTTTCGTGCGGGTGGAAAGCAAAGTAATAACATTACACAACACTCCTCGATGGGACCCACAAAACAGATATATATACAACAGCGACTCAAAGAGTCAAGAATACAAATATAAGGTACAAAGATCCAAATCACCTTGAAAACGATAAAGCGTCCAACTACGGACAAGATGCAAATGGGGCTAAGAGCCCTGAAGAATAACCAATGGCGTCCATAACCCTGCCCAGGCCAAGCCGGAAGGGTAACCTTGCTAACGACGTCGATCTCAAAACCTCCTTAAACCAAAGGGGTGCCGACAAAGGGCAAAGGAAAAAGAGGAGCGTCAGTACTGAGGCCAGTACACGGCGAGGCTAGAATTCGGCGGTCCTCGCCTACATAGGTATGGTGGACTGAAGCGGCAGCGGCAGCATGCACTAAACAACCTATAGAGACTCGATACAACTGGCGGATATCAGAGAGGGATAAAGAGTGACCTAACCGGATCCAACCTGAAGCTATCACCAAACAAACCCATCCTGGTGTTTCCCCCTCGAGACCAACGAGGAAGTCAACCGAGGAACTCACACAGTTGGCAGTTTTACTTATTCGTTTATAGTTGCGGCACTTTACTAGTCAGGTTTAGATAATCATCCTGATAAAGTAAGCAGTGGGCACTTTTAATTGATCATTCAGTGACAGTTGCAGCACTTACTAGTCAGGTACAATTATCATGAGATAACCCCAAAACCCAGCAGTTGTTGGTACTTTTATTCAGCCATTCCGTTGTAGTGAAGCTGATTACTAGTCAAATCGGATACAAGTCAAATTATAACAGTAAACTTTAGTTATAGTTGTCTATGATCAAGCACTGTGCTCCAAGTCGTCCATAACCGCGGACACGGCTTCTCGAAAAGATTTAACCCTGCAGGGGTGCACCAAAGTATCCACAGGCACTTCGACCCTTTTTGCCAGATCAGTTAACATACACCCATCGGTATGTCGGCGGGGCCTAAGTCACGACGTTCCCAGACCCAAAGAAAGTACATGGGGGCCACCCCACCGAGTCGACACCCGCAACGGAGTCGGCCGGTCTCCGAGACGGACTCAGGGTTTGGGTGGACGGCAGTGAGCGACAGCAAATCCCCAAACGGGGACTGTCGACACCGCGAAAACGTGTCCCGATCCTAAACAGTACACGTGCTATCTGTCGCACAATTTAAATAAAGCAGTAAACATGGCATAAGTACAGGATAGTAAATAAAACCTCAAACTAGTTTGTGGCCCCCAGTACAATACTTTGAAATCAGGTAATAATCAATGGGGGGCCCATATCTCCCCACCTGTGGTTAGCGCGCTCGATCTCGGAACAGGTGTCAAGAACTCGGGGTCCTACGGGACACAAGTGGGCGGTCGGAAACCAAATAGTATCTATCACCCACCGATGCCTCTGCTTAATTCAATTTTAGTTGTTAAACAAGAATTAAAGTGAAACAATAAATAAAACCATGATCATCTCCAACGTCAACATGCGGCAATTCATCAACAACTAAGGCACTTGACAACACGCAACAGCACTTGAGCAAGCGACTAAGACGCGCGAGTCCAACTATCTACCAAACAACAGGTAATAGGATGTGTCCAAGGCAATATAGGGCTGCACGGTATATCACAGGTGCGGAAACTAAAGCATCGCAACACAGATAGCAATAGATCAACAGGAGGGAATAAAGACTATAAAAGTAAGATCGGTAGAAAGGGGGAGATGCTCGCCTGAAAACATTGTCGAAGGGTTCGACCGAAGATCGGGGCGATGCTCACATCAACTCAACGGCCTTATCCGCGAAGAAGCAAAACACTAGAAGAAGCACCGGATGCAATATTTAATACACGGCAGAAGATCGGCATGATGCATGTATGATGTATGGCGTGGCAAGGTGCGATGCAATTAGGTCATATTAAGCGGAACCGGGGTCCCGACATTAATTAGGTGGTTCAAGTTATTTTTCTACCCCGCAAATTATATGTTGTTTAGCAATGCAACAGATGGAACCGGTTCGCTACACATGTTTACATGAGGCCGATATGAGACTAGATTTGCCCGCATATGGGCCCCATATTTATTTATTAGGTGAATCGGCATAAGGCCCCCAAACCACATGATTATGCATGCAAGATGACCAGTAAATATGCAACAAGTTGATATCATTTATAAAATAGGGTATCGAGGAAAAGGGTCACACATTAGGGTTTGGCGATCTTGGGTTCTGGGGTTCGGGGTCGGTCTCAGGGTCCAGGGTTCGACGGTTCGGTCTCGGCGGGATCGTTCGAGGTTATCGGGGTTAGGGTCTCGGATCGGGGTAGATCTTGTTGTAATGTGTCGGTGACCTCGGCATCCGGGAAGCAGGACTTGGTTCGACGCCGGGGCGCATCGGACTCTCCTGGTCGCTGTCGTTCTTGTCGTCGGGCAGATCTTGTCGCGTCCCACGGGGTCGATCTTGCCGTTGCGAGGGTCTTGTCGGGTCCGCGCCATCGATTCGATCTTGGCGTCAGGGGAATTCCCGATGTTCTGTGGAGAAGATCTTGGCGCTCTCGAGGTAGTCCCTGGCGTATCCGTGTCGACGTCCTTGGCATCCGGGTTTTCGGTTCCATGTAGGAGATCTCGTCGAGGGTCTTCGGGTTCCGAGGAGAAGCACTTGAGTGACATAGCCCTCGGGTTATCGGGTCCGGGGATCTTCTGGCGCCATGGGTTCTCTCCGCTCCAGGGCTTCACGGCGCCGAAGAACTTGGTTTGGCCCTTGTTTGGTACTTTGTACGTCTTGCAAGGACGCGCGGGCGGCCGAGGCACTCGCAGCAGCGGCCGAGGATGCAGCGTGGGTATCCAAGGTCGACCGCGGCACAGAGACACGGGAGGGTGGCCACGCCAAACGACGACCGGGCCGGGAAGCGCTGCAAGGAGGGGTCAGCAGCTCCCGGGGCAGAAGGATGGGCGGGGCGAGCTCGCGGTTTGAGGGTCTCGCGGGGCGGCGGCGGAGGTTGACGGGGAGGCGAGGGGGCGACACCGGAGGGAACGCGGCGGCTGGGGGCGGCCGGCGACGCCAGGGAGGAGGAGAGGGGGAGCCACGGGGCGGCGGCGCAGGGCCTAGGGCGGAGGCTCGGTCGGGGCAGCGTGCGGCGGAAGCACGGCAGAGGCCGGCGGGCCTGCGACGGAGGAAGGTGGGGAGCGGAAGCTCCGGCGGGCGGCAGAGGTGCGGAGGGTCGGGGAAGGGCAGGCGCGCGAGGGCGAGCGTCGGAGGAGCGGGGCGGTGGCGCAGGCGGGCTTGCGGCGGCGACGGTGACGTCCGGGGCGGCGCGGCTCGGCCGGAGGCGGGCACGCGCGGGCTCGCGGAGGGGGAAGAAGCGAGGCGGACGGGGAGGAGGGGCCCCGGAGGCGGGCCGGCGAGCTCCGGCCGGAGAAGGGAGGGTGGAGGCGCGCGACGGTGGAGAGGAGGGTGGCGGTTCGGCCCGGGGACGGTGCGGGAGCGAGGGGAGCTGGGGGAGAGGGACGCGGTGCGTGGTGGGGTGGGCCCGCGGGGCCAAGGCGGTAGGGGTGGACAGGGTCGGTCGCGTGCGTGCGTTGCGTGGCCAGGGAGTGGTGGACCGCGTGGGGGAGGTGGGATCTGGTGGGGGGCTGTGTGGGTGAGAGGGAGAGAGAGAAGAGAGAGGGGGCTGATGTGGCAGGGGGGATTGGGTAGAGGGAAGGGGCAGGGTGACGTGGCGGCCTAGGATAGGTGGGGGTGAGGTGGCCAGAGGGTTGGGTAGAGTTTTAGGTAGCTGTAGTATTTAGAGGGCTGGTTTGGGGTGGACCGTTTTAGTTTTCTGGGGGTGGTCGTTCGGGTCGGTCGGCCCGTTCGACTGCCCCCACTAAAATAATTTAAATTTTTATTTATTTTAAAACATGGCTTTCGCAACCCGATAGCCGACAACAAAAATAATTCCGGAGAACCGGTGTTTGGCGTTTGAATAAAAGGCGGGGCGTTTCAGAAACAAAATAGGTTTTTCTGAAATAGTTTTAGTCAAACATCACATGATGATGACGATGCAATGCACAAATTCAACGCGATTTTCTAGTAGTGGGTTTTGCGGGATGCCACACCACTTACATACGATACCAATTTCCCTTTGTCGCACGATAGTTTACTCATCCGAGGTTTTGATCGTCGGTATCTCTGCATACCTAGTTCAACCTCGTTACTTTAGTTACCAAGATCGTTCGACGGTCGTGGCTGCGCGAACTGGTTGCGTGTGGCAGGAACTCCAACGGCTAGGTTCGCGGCGCCGGTGCTAGAGTTTAAGAATGGCAGTGCCATCCCTCCTGCGGCAGCGTTGGAGTGGAAGGAATAGTGAGGGGTCGGAGGAGCGCCGATATAGCCTTCCATCTCTAGCGGTGGCGCAAGTCTGGAGTGGCAGCGGCATCGCACGGAAAATTCCGGATGGAGGTTGAGCTGTACGTCGACGCTCGATCACTTCCTTTTCCACTAAGTGATTGCTTGGGAACCTAGCGTACAATCTGGCATGTTTTCCTCTCGTATTGAACCTGCTTAATCCATTTACCTTCCCATGAAGATGCCGCACTTAATTAAGTACCATCACTTCTGACACCGACCATGGCCCTTTATAGTTTAAGTCGATGAAGTATAAAGTGAGCTGTACGTGCCCTAGTTTTTTTTTGGAATCATGTACGTTCCCTAGTTAACTTAGCTCGGTGCAGAAATCTAAATCTAAATCTAATAATTACTCTTATCCAGACGCTATTGTCGAAAGGGCTAATGTCTAAACCATGTCGGCATGTCGATCACGGGGAATATGCTCTGGGAATATACCACCCATGTGAGGGTCCCCGGGGAAAAAGCAGTCAATAAAGGTCATGTGCAGTGGGTTCATGTCAGTTTTTTCTAGAGTTGCTACATACCCTAGTTAACGATGCTCGGTGCAGCAATCAAAATCTAATCTACTCCCTCCGTTCCGGTTTAAAGGACACAATTTGCAATTCTCTGGGCTCTAGGTGTCATCTAATTGGTCCATTTAATAGTATGCAGTAGAACATGCATAAGGAGAAAAAAAGTTAGAAAAGTGTTCACATTTGTTCACACATGTGCATGCAAGCATTTTACTGCTTTCACACAGGAGTAATTATAGAGATTAAATGATTTTGTGTCTAAGTATTTTGGGATTGCATGGTTTGCAAATTGTGTCCTTTAAACCGGAACGGGGGGAGTACTCCACTAGTATAGTTAATACCATTACGGTCACCGATGGAGTCAAAGCCTCGAACAAAATGATTAATCCTAGTAGTGAGCGCTAGCCTCCTCGGCTGTCCAAACCATGTCGGCAACCGCCGGTTTAAACATATTATTTTGTCTGCATCCTAATGAAGATTTATTTCTCATTAGGATTTTTAGTTTTACGTGCTAGATACATTATCTATTCATGATATTCTAAATATTTTTTTATTAATTATTGTGCCATATCAGATTTTTACCAACATGACATGCATGATACTAGTTTCTGTCATTGTATTTAACATGCCCGAATGTCCTTTACATATTTACCTTGTTTACCAGGCATCTAACCAAAGGGAACTACACAAACGGAGGTAAAAGAAATCAGTATGTTGGCTCGGGTGATCGCAAGCTCCTAAAGTCAGATGTGACATATATATACTCCTTGCGATCCAAATTACTTGACTTATATTTGTCTAGATATAAATGTATCTAGTAATAAAACATGTCTAAATACACCCGAATCTAGATAAATCTGATCAGTAATTTGGATAAAAAGGAGTAACGACCCAATGTCTTAAAAAAACGACCTTGTACAGCGCATGCCGCAAACAAGGGAAGACGAAGCCTGCCTAAAGGTCCTTTGACATATGTTACCCGGCGTACCAAACAACTATGCAGGTACAGGAAATGGAAACCAATAAGCCGGATGTGACGTAGAGGTAACTCGCAAAGTTGGACCAAACGTGGCACGACCTGCACATGTCACCCTGTAGCCAATTTTTTTGACTGAGGCTACATGCCGACTGTCCCAAAAAATGCATCTCTCTAAAACAAAGGGCGCAGATAGTGAAGACAGGGCTTAAGCCTTTCACAGTAGGGTTTCTTAGTTTTTTAGAAAAAGTATATATTAATATTACGGAGATATCAATTACATCCAACCTCTGCTGCTCTAGCGGCCTTATGGATACACACAACCTAGAAAAAAGAACGAAGAATTAAAAAAAAAATCCCGCTACAGAGAACTATTCCTCAAAGCAACGACACTAACGACACCAGAACAACAACAGTAGTCCTCCACTCTAATAACAACGTTTTCAAGAAGGAAACAGTGCACAAGCGCCGCTGTTGCCCGATCAAAGATCATATGTTTTCACCCTGGAGAAAGTGCTCGCTCGCAAAACAATGTCTTCAACAAGGCCATTGCCAGGCACAACCAGTTAGGGTAAGACTAGAAACTCCTCCTGTGTTGCCTCCCCCTCCCCCCCCCCCCCCCCCCCCCCCCACACAAACGGTCGCTGCTACCAGTCACAGATCACGCAACTATCTCGTCGACGCCACAAAGACTCAAATCACCATCGCTGCCCTCATGTTTCCGCTTTCCTGACATTCTCCGCATCTGACTTCACGATGGCTCGATGAATGGTACTTGGTGGAAACAAACAGCAGAGCTTCGCAACGCTCCCGCTAAAACCAACATCCATAAAAACATGGGTACGCACGACGAAATACCTTCCGATCCAACAATCTCCAAGCCTGATGCATCCATGGGAGTTCGCCGGCGGAGCCTTCCGGAACTCGACACTCCAGCCAGATCAACGAGGGCAAGCATCAGCCAGATCAACGATGGAAACATGGGGTTTCTTAGCGCTATATCCTAATCTCTTTCCATACGTGACACTAAAGTTAATGAGGAAAGAGATTGAGCTTGTAGTATGTCTAAGTCGCATCTGACTTTAGGAGCTCGTGATCTTCTGGGCCGTCTTGGAGCTCACAAAATGCTAAAACCGGAAGCGACGTACTCCCAAAAACCAAGGCCTAGAAGCCAGTCAAGCCACTCGGGCCTAGCAAGAATCAGAGAACGCTCCTAGAAGGGCTACCACCACCGCTTGGATCTCAGCACGCTCTGCTTATACAAGATAAACATGCAAACCAGGTTCATCCATCGACCAGCAAGTAACTGCCACACGAAATACAGAGGGTTGTGAGATCCATCAAATCTAGCACGAAAAATTAAAAGGAAAGGAGTCAGCAAGGAAGAGAGAACCCGCCGTCAAGGCCTCCAATGACCTCAAGCAAACAAGGTTTCCCTTCTAGCTCCTCACACAGAACCCGTAGGAGATCCACTATGGCCGAGGGAGTGGAGGGAACACCTCCGAAAAGGATACCCAGGCTGAGCCATGCCAACAGTGGATGGGTACATCGCCGATATGCTGGGCCACATAGACTGTGCCGGCCTGTTCCAAGAAATTCGTCGCCAAGTAATGCGACAAAGGCTCAGAATCCATCCCTATAGAGGCTGGGCCAGGAGAGGATTTGGGAGGGTAAAGACCGCATGAATAGAAGTAGCACCAGCCTCCCTGGACGGTCGAGAGAAGGATCCTGCAGGAGACTTGAAGGAGGACCAAACTTCCTCACCTCCGTCACTGCCTTTTTCGCCGCCGGGATCGTCCTCTTCACTCTGGAGTTGGAAAAACTGCGAGTAGAACGGGCCGTGGTGATCAAGAGTTCCGTGATGGACAAGAGTAAAGGGCGGGAAGCAAACTTACTCGAGGAATCCGGTGTTATGCGTCGAAGGCATCCTGGCCCACTCCTAGCGATAGGCAGGCCCATGTCCTTACGAATCCACACCTAGTTGTCAGACTTCCCACAAACGAGGACCACTTGAGGAGATGCTAGTTGGGTGTCCGAAACCGGCCCACCAGCAGAGCTTGTGGTTCTGGGCCTGAACATGCTGAACCAGCCGTAGACTCTAGTAGTATAGTCTGTCCAAACTAGTCAAGCAACTTCGCACCAGCTCGACCAATGGGCCACGCAACTCGTTAACCACGACCGTGTTATCGAGCCTCAGAGCATCCCAGCAGGTCCTGCTGTCCAAAAAATGCCAACAAAATGGACGAAGACCATTCTCCGCTCCTTCGGGCGGCACGTCATATAGGGTTTTTGATGACTGTGTTGCAAAGTCTCACATAATTATGGATATGCCACTAGAAATCGGAGAATTGGAGAAATGCCACCAGCAATCGCGAATTCGTTATGTCTATATCCCTATTTCTATTTGACGTCAGCTGCGATTTTCTCTAGCTAACTTGCCATTTGGTTGACTTAGTTTCTTACATGTGGATCTCACCAGGCCCAGTTGTTGCTTTGATTGTTATTATGCCGAGCTGTCTTCCTTCTCGGCTGTCGATGGGGCGCATACCAGGTACGAGGATCAGAGCCCACATTGTTTTGCAAATTCCCTTATCTTATCGCTCCCCCTCTCGTGTCCTCCTGTCGCCACATCATTCCGTCGTGCACCACCCCACACCTTTACCGCACCTCCCCTTAGGCCTCTTTTCGTCGCACACGCCAATGTCCCCTACCTACCATCTTCCTTCTCGTCATGCTCTGCCATGGCGTGGTCAGGCGGCTAGAAGCGAAAAGTGTGATCCCACCGTTTGCAACACGCATACGGTGTATGTGAAGCGGATCCGACACGAAGATGTATCCCGCACGGCTGGAGAGCACATAGATGGATCGTGCAAGGCTGAAGAGCACGGGCGAGGGGAAACTAGGGACAAGGACCCAAGGAACAAAGCTCTGCAGCTATGGAGCTTGGTGAGTGTGCTATTCATTCTCCCTTAAGGGTAAGAACTGTAATTATGTCCATGTCTTTCCCAATTAGCTATTCAAGTTCGGTGGTAATAGTGAGGATATGTGTTGATAACCGTATGATGTATGCCACATCAGGTTTCAACTAAAGATTCGACACGGTAGAATTGCATTTAGCGCTGATTTTAATTATCGAGTGATAGATGACACGGCAGACCTAAATCTTTATGATTTGTACACGGAATTTTGAAAGTATCCGATAGGCTAGGACGAGGACTATGTTGATGTCTCTCCAACCTGTGGCAGAGTTCCATAGTGGGAAGGGAAACAATGATTTCCCCCTTTTTGAGTCCAGCAAACTATTGCTTTTTTTACGAGACCATGACGTTTTCTGGGTCAACGATAGCTTTGGGTCTACGAATGGTGGTCGAGGTAACGAAATTGGAGAAGTATACTCTGATCATTCTTAAAAGAGGATAATGGATATAACTTCTCCAACTCAATTGAAGATGTAAGGAATTAACACTGAAATAATGGTTACAAGAATAGAAGGAAGATGGCGGCGTCTCCCGTCGACCCCCCTTGGGGACATCGTCTTTGGAGGCTCAAACCAAAGCTGTACCGGTGTGACTTGCATCTCCTTTCAGCACATTCCTGTCGGAGAGAGTGGGAGCATGGAGGAAGCTGGGCAGCTGCGCCGGATGGTGGCAGTACGCCGAGGCGATGACCTCGGGTAGCGTTGCGGTGATGGTTCTATGTGGCGGGGTTCTTTTGCGACATCGCTAGTGTGACGAACGAGTGCCACAATGCCCTCGCCGACATTTTATTGAAAATGACCGGTAGTAGTTTTTCAATTCTGAGTGAAATCTTAAACAACTTTTTTTAGGGAATGAAATCTTAAACAGCTGAGCCGAGTTGGTTAGGCCTTGCCTTCCCACACTTTCAGCCCAATGACCCGTGGATCTGCACGAGTTTTTCGTGGGCTGCCTTTTCGAGGTGAATAGACGACAGTCGCTATCGTCGTGGGCTGACATGGCCACCGCCACCGCCTGCTCCTCCTCCACCCATCCATGTCGCCGGCGCCGCCTAGTCCCATCCACCTTCCGCCCTCCATCCTCCATAGACCGTGGCTAGTGTCCTCCGCCGCCGCCGTCGATCTCCCCTCCTTGCCGCGCGCTGACCTCTTCAGCTGCAGCGGTGGCGCCTGCAGAGTCTCCACCCATTACGCGGTGCTAGAGTCAGGAGAAGGAAGGGTGGAGGTCGGGTGACACCTTTCTCCGCCATGGGCCTCTTCAGTAGGCTGACCCTCTCAAGGTGCATGTGTGGTTCTCCTCGCCGTGATCCTGCTCACCGTACATGAGGTAGAATTCTCTGTCAGATTTCTTGCCCAACATGAAGGCTCCGAGTATCTGAAATTAGTCTAGATAACCCCGCTAACTATCAGGTTTGGGACACTTAACACCCCTAAGTTTGAATTGGGACACTTAATACCCCTAAGTTTTAGATACCAGGCAAATTACCCCCTCTGACAGCTGATAGCTGCTTTGTTAGCTGTTTTGGTCCACGTTGAGTGGTTTTGGCCATGGTGGAGATTAGCGGTTAACTGATACCAGTAGCGACTGTTCTTACTGTTCGAGGATGCAGAGGCGAGGAGAGACGGGGAGGGCGCGCCGGCGGCGGGGCACGCGGCCGCGGGCGGAGGACGGGTCTGGCGGCGAGGTCGGGGAGATCTGCCGCGGGGAGGATGGCTGGAGAGGGAGGGAGGCGGCCTGGTGGCGGTCGGGCGGAGCTCTGCGGCCGGCGGGGAGAGGAAGGGGAGGTGCAGGGCGAGCGGGGTCGGGGGTCGCGTGAGGGAGAGAGAGACAGGGGCAGCGCGTGGGGAGAGGTGGGCCAGGCGGGGTAGGTGGGGAAGCGGGCCCGTGGTGGCAGTGTGTGGGGTGCGCCTGGGTGTGTTGCTGTGTGTGTGTGTGTGTGAGTGCTATGGTGTGGGTGGGGCCAGCGGGTGAGGTGGAGGGGAGTGGGGGTGAGAGAGGAGGGGTAGGATGAGGTGGCGGGCTGGGATAGGATAGGGGAAAGGGAGTGGTGAGATGTCGCCAAGGGATTGGAGGGGGTGAGGTGGAGGGGGCTGGGTAGAATAGGACTGGGTAGGAAAAGGGTTTAGGGGGGACTGGTTTTGTACTGGGGGTGGCCGACTGGGTCGGATCGGCCCGGTACGGCTGCCCCCTAAAAATAAAATAAATATTTTATTATTTAAAACAGGACTTTTGCAAAA
Organism: Avena atlantica; assembly: GCA_910589765.1. Lineage (NCBI taxonomy): Eukaryota > Viridiplantae > Streptophyta > Magnoliopsida > Poales > Poaceae > Avena > Avena atlantica. Next base: position 535,467,278 of record OU342733.1, on the reverse strand, counting down.
CCGCGGGTATACAAAACGAAATAACCCGGAGACCCAGGTTTTGAGTTGAATTAAGGACGGGGTATTTAGAAAACAAAAATATGTTTTTCGAAAATAGTTTCAGACAAACAAACGCATGATGATGACGATGCTCAAATGCAATGTGGCATGATGACATGAGCATGCGGTCATGAGGATGCAATGCACAAAACACCGCGATTTTCTAGTAGTGGTTTTGCGGGATGCCACAAAAAAGCAGTCAATAAAGGTCATGTGCAGTGGGTTCATGTCAGTTTTTTCTAGATTTGCTACATACCCTAGTTAACGATGCTCGGTGCAGCAATCAAAATCTAATCTACTCCCTCCGTCCCGGTTTAAAGGACACAATTTGCAATTCTCTAGGCCCTATGTGTCATCTAATTGGTCCATTTAATAGTATGCAGTAGAACATGCATAAGGAGAAAAAGAGTTAGAAAAGTGTTCACATTTGTTCACACATGTGCATGCAAGCATTTTATTGCTTTCACACAGGAGTAATTACAGAGATTAAATGCTTTTGTGTCTAAGTATTTTGGGATTGCATGGTTTGCAAATTGTGTCCTTTAAACCGGAACGGGGGAGTACTCCACTAGTGTAGTTAATACCATTACGGTCACCGATGGAGTCAAAGCCTCGAACTAAATGATTAATCCTAGTAGCGAGCGCTAGCCCCCTCGGCTGTCTAAACCATGTCGGCAACCGCCGGTTTAAACATATTATTTTGTCTGCATCCTAATGAAGATTTATTTCTCATTAGGATTTTTACTTTTACGTGCTATGATACATTATCTATTCATGATATTCTAAACATTTTTTTATTAATTATTGTGCCATATCAGATTTTTACCAACATGACATGCATGATACTAGTTTCTGTCATTGTATTTAACATGCCCGAATGTCCTTTACATATTTACCTTGTTTACCAGGCATCTAACCAAAGGGAACTACACAAACGGAGGTAAAAGAAATCAGTATGTTGGCTCGGGTGATAGCAAGCTCCTAAAGTCAGATGTGACATATATATACTCCTTGCGATCCAAATTACTTGATTTATATTTGTCTAGATATGAATGTATCTAGTAATAAAACATGTCTAAATACACCCGAATCTAGATAAATCTGATCAGTAATTTGGATAGAAAGGAGTAACAACTCGGCCAAAGGCAAAACAATTTGCACACGAAATTACAACCCAATGTCCTAAAAAAACGACCTTGTACAGCGCATGCCGCAAACAAGGGAAGACGAAGCCTGCCTAAAGGTCCTTTGACATATGTTACCCGGCGTACCAAACAACTATGCAGGTACAGGAAATGGAAACCAATAAGCCGGATGTGACGTAGAGGTAACTCGCAAAGTTGGACCAAACGTGGCACGACCTGCACATGTCACCCTGTAGCCAATTTTTTTGACTGAGGCTACAGGCCGACTGTCCCAAAAAATGCATCTCTCTAAACCAAAGGGCGCAGATAGTGAAGACAGGGCTTATGCCTTTCACCAGTAGGGTTTCTTAGTTTTTTAGAAAAAGTATATATTAATATTACGGAGATATCAATTACATCCAACCTCTGCAACAACGCATGCTCTAGCGGCCTTATGGATACACACAACCTAGAAAAAAGAACGAAGAATTAAAAAAAAATCCCGCTACAGAGAACTATTCCTCAAAGCAACGACACTAACGACACCAGAACAACATCAGTAGTCCTCCACTCTAATAACAACGTTTTCAAGAAGGAAACAGTGCACAAGCGCCACCGTTGCCCGATCAAAGATCATATGTTTTCACCCTGAAGAAAGTCCTCGCTCGCAAAACAATGTCTTCAACAAGGCTATTGCCAGGCAAAACCAGTTAGGGTAATACTAGGAAATCCTCCTGTGTTGCCTCCCCCCCCCCACCCACAAACAGTCGCTGCTACCAGTCACAGATCACGCAACCATCTTGTCGACGCCACAAAAACTCAAATCACCATCGCTGCCCTCATGTTTCCGCTTTTCTGACATTCTCCGCATCTGACTTCACCATGGCTCGATGAATGGCACTTGGTGGAAACAAACAGTAGAGCTTCGCAACGCTCCCGCTAAAACCAATGGCCAGAAAAACATGGGTACGCATGACGGAATACCTTTCGATCCAACATTCTCCGGGCCTAATGTGTCCATGGGAGTTCGCCGGCCGAGCCTTCCGGAACTCGACACTCCAGCCAGATCAACGAGGGCAAGCATCAGCTAGATCAACGAGGGAAAACATTGGGTTTCTTAGCGCTATATACTAATCTCTTTCCTTACGTGACATTGAAGTTAATGAGGAAAGAGATTGAGCTTGTATGTGTAAGTCACATCCGACTTTAGGAGCTCATGATCTTATGGGCCGTCTTGGAGCTCGCGAAATGCTAAAACCGGATGCGACGTACTCCCAAAAACCAAGGCCTAGCAGCCTCTCAAGCCACTCGGGCCTAGCAAGATTCAGAGAACGCTCCTAGAAGGGCTACCACTTATACAAGATAAACATGCAAACAGCCCATCAAGTCTAGCACGTAAAATTAAAAGGAAAGGAGTCGACAAGGAAGAGAGCAAACAAGGTTTCCAATGACCTCAAGCAAACAAGGTTTCCCTTCTAGCTCCTCAAGCAGAACCCGCAGGAGATCCATGACGGCCGAGGGAGTGGAGGGAACACCTCCCAAAAGGATACCTAGGCTAAGCCATGCCAACAGTGGATGGGTACATCGCCGATATGCTGGGCCACATAGACTGTGCCGGCCTGTTCCAAGAAATTCGTCATTGTTAGAGTAAGTATACATGTATGCCTAGAGATAGACTAGGACTCTATAACTTACGCGACAAAGGCTCAGACTCCATCCCCGCAGAGGCTGGACAAGAAGAGGATTTGGGAGGGTAAAGACCGCATGAATAGAAGGAGCACCAGCCTCCCTGGACGGTCGAGAGAAGGATCCTGCAGGAGACTTGAAGGAGGACCAAACTTCCTCACCTACGTCACTGCCTTTTTCGCTGCCGGGATCGTCCTCTTGACTCTGGAGTTGGAAAAATTGCGAGTAGAACGGGCGGTGGTGATCAAGAGTTCCGTGATGGACAAGAGTAAAGGGCGGGAAGCAAACTTACTCGAGGAATCGGGTGTTATGCGTCGAAGGCATCCTGGCCCACTCCTAGCGATAGGCAGGCCCATGTCCTTACGAATCTACACCTAGTTGTCGACTTCCCACAAACGAGGAACACTTGAGGAGATGCTAGTTGGGTGTCCGAAACCGGCCCAACAGCAGAGCTTGTGGTTCTGGGCCTGAACATGCTGAACCAGCCGTAGACTCTAGTAGTATAGTCTGTCCAAACTAGTCAAGAAACTTCGCTCCATCTCGACCAATGGGCCACGCAACTCGTTAACTACGACCGGGTCATCGAGCCTCAGAGCATCCCAGCAGGTCCTGTTGTCCAGAAAATGCCAACAAAATGGACGAAGACCATTCTCCGCTCCTTCGGGCGGCACGTCATATAGGGTTTTTTATGACTGTGTTGCAAATTCTCACATAAATTATGGATATGCCACTAGAAATCGGAGAATTGGAGAAATGCCACCAGCAATCGCGAATTCGTTATGTCTATATCCCTATTTCTATTAGACGTCAGCTGCGATTTTCTCTATCTAACTTGCCATTTGGTTGACTTAGTTTCTTACATGTGGATCTCACCAGGCCCAGTTGTTGCTTTGATTGTTATTATGCCGAGCTGTCTTCCTTCTCGGCTGTCGATGGGGCGCATACCAGGTACGAGGATCAGAGCCCACATTGTTTTGCAAATTCCCTTATCTTATCGCTCCCCCTCTCGTGTCCTCCTGTCGCCACATCATTCCGTCGTGCACCACCCCACACCTTTACCGCACCTCCCCTTAGGCCTCTTTTCGTCGCACACGCCAATGTCCCCTACCTACCATCTTCCTTCTCGTCATGCTCTGCCATGGCGTGGTCAGGCGGCTAGAAGCGAAAAGTGTGATCCCACCGTTTGCAACACGCATACGGTGTATGTGAAGCGGATCCGACACGAAGATGTATCCCGCACGGCTGGAGAGCACATAGATGGATCGTGCAAGGCTGAAGAGCACGGGCGAGGGGAAACTAGGGACAAGGACCCAAGGAACAAAGCTCTGCAGCTATGGAGCTTGGTGAGTGTGCTATTCATTCTCCCTTAAGGGTAAGAACTGTAATTATGTCCATGTCTTTCCCAATTAGCTATTCAAGTTCGGTGGTAATAGTGAGGATATGTGTTGATAACCGTATGATGTATGCCACATCAGGTTTCAACTAAAGATTCGACACGGTAGAATTGCATTTAGCGCTGATTTTAATTATCGAGTGATAGATGACACGGCAGACCTAAATCTTTATGATTTGTACACGGAATTTTGAAAGTATCCGATAGGCTAGGACGAGGACTATGTTGATGTCTCTCCAACCTGTGGCAGAGTTCCATAGTGGGAAGGGAAACAATGATTTCCCCCTTTTTGAGTCCAGCAAACTATTGCTTTTTTTACGAGACCATGACGTTTTCTGGGTCAACGATAGCTTTGGGTCTACGAATGGTGGTCGAGGTAACGAAATTGGAGAAGTATACTCTGATCATTCTTAAAAGAGGATAATGGATATAACTTCTCCAACTCAATTGAAGATGTAAGGAATTAACACTGGAATAATGGTTACAAGAATAGAAGGAAGATGGCGGCGTCTCCCGTCGACCCCCCTTGGGGACATCGTCTTTGGAGGCTCAAACCAAAGCTGTACCGGTGTGACTTGCATCTCCTTTCAGCACATTCCTGTCGGAGAGAGTGGGAGCATGGAGGAAGCTGGGCAGCTGCGCCGGATGGTGGCAGTACGCCGAGGCGATGACCTCGGGTAGCGTTGCGGTGATGGTTCTATGTGGCGGGGTTCTTTTGCGACATCGCTAGTGTGACGAACGAGTGCCACAATGCCCTCGCCGACATTTTATTGAAAATGACCGGTAGTAGTTTTTCAATTCTGAGTGAAATCTTAAACAACTTTTTTTAGGGAATGAAATCTTAAACAGCTGAGCCGAGTTGGTTAGGCCTTGCCTTCCCACACTTTCAGCCCAATGACCCGTGGATCTGCACGAGTTTTTCGTGGGCTGCCTTTTCGAGGTGAATAGACGACAGTCGCTATCGTCGTGGGCTGACATGGCCACCGCCACCGCCTGCTCCTCCTCCACCCATCCATGTCGCCGGCGCCGCCTAGTCCCATCCACCTTCCGCCCTCCATCCTCCATAGACCGTGGCTAGTGTCCTCCGCCGCCGCCGTCGATCTCCCCTCCTTGCCGCGCGCTGACCTCTTCAGCTGCAGCGGTGGCGCCTGCAGAGTCTCCACCCATTACGCGGTGCTAGAGTCAGGAGAAGGAAGGGTGGAGGTCGGGTGACACCTTTCTCCGCCATGGGCCTCTTCAGTAGGCTGACCCTCTCAAGGTGCATGTGTGGTTCTCCTCGCCGTGATCCTGCTCACCGTACATGAGGTAGAATTCTCTGTCAGATTTCTTGCCCAACATGAAGGCTCCGAGTATCTGAAATTAGTCTAGATAACCCCGCTAACTATCAGGTTTGGGACACTTAACACCCCTAAGTTTGAATTGGGACACTTAATACCCCTAAGTTTTAGATACCAGGCAAATTACCCCCTCTGACAGCTGATAGCTGCTTTGTTAGCTGTTTTGGTCCACGTTGAGTGGTTTTGGCCATGGTGGAGATTAGCGGTTAACTGATACCAGTAGCGACTGTTCTTACTGTTCGAGGATGCAGAGGCGAGGAGAGACGGGGAGGGCGCGCCGGCGGCGGGGCACGCGGCCGCGGGCGGAGGACGGGTCTGGCGGCGAGGTCGGGGAGATCTGCCGCGGGGAGGATGGCTGGAGAGGGAGGGAGGCGGCCTGGTGGCGGTCGGGCGGAGCTCTGCGGCCGGCGGGGAGAGGAAGGGGAGGTGCAGGGCGAGCGGGGTCGGGGGTCGCGTGAGGGAGAGAGAGACAGGGGCAGCGCGTGGGGAGAGGTGGGCCAGGCGGGGTAGGTGGGGAAGCGGGCCCGTGGTGGCAGTGTGTGGGGTGCGCCTGGGTGTGTTGCTGTGTGTGTGTGTGTGTGAGTGCTATGGTGTGGGTGGGGCCAGCGGGTGAGGTGGAGGGGAGTGGGGGTGAGAGAGGAGGGGTAGGATGAGGTGGCGGGCTGGGATAGGATAGGGGAAAGGGAGTGGTGAGATGTCGCCAAGGGATTGGAGGGGGTGAGGTGGAGGGGGCTGGGTAGAATAGGACTGGGTAGGAAAAGGGTTTAGGGGGGACTGGTTTTGTACTGGGGGTGGCCGACTGGGTCGGATCGGCCCGGTACGGCTGCCCCCTAAAAATAAAATAAATATTTTATTATTTAAAACAGGACTTTTGCAAAACCGCGGGTATACAAAACGAAATAACCCGGAGACCCAGGTTTTGAGTTGAATTAAGGACGGGGTATTTAGAAAACAAAAATATGTTTTTCGAAAATAGTTTCAGACAAACAAACGCATGATGATGACGATGCTCAAATGCAATGTGGCATGATGACATGAGCATGCGGTCATGAGGATGCAATGCACAAAACACCGCGATTTTCTAGTAGTGGTTTTGCGGGATGCCACAAAAAAGCAGTCAATAAAGGTCATGTGCAGTGGGTTCATGTCAGTTTTTTCTAGATTTGCTACATACCCTAGTTAACGATGCTCGGTGCAGCAATCAAAATCTAATCTACTCCCTCCGTCCCGGTTTAAAGGACACAATTTGCAATTCTCTAGGCCCTATGTGTCATCTAATTGGTCCATTTAATAGTATGCAGTAGAACATGCATAAGGAGAAAAAGAGTTAGAAAAGTGTTCACATTTGTTCACACATGTGCATGCAAGCATTTTATTGCTTTCACACAGGAGTAATTACAGAGATTAAATGCTTTTGTGTCTAAGTATTTTGGGATTGCATGGTTTGCAAATTGTGTCCTTTAAACCGGAACGGGGGAGTACTCCACTAGTGTAGTTAATACCATTACGGTCACCGATGGAGTCAAAGCCTCGAACTAAATGATTAATCCTAGTAGCGAGCGCTAGCCCCCTCGGCTGTCTAAACCATGTCGGCAACCGCCGGTTTAAACATATTATTTTGTCTGCATCCTAATGAAGATTTATTTCTCATTAGGATTTTTACTTTTACGTGCTATGATACATTATCTATTCATGATATTCTAAACATTTTTTTATTAATTATTGTGCCATATCAGATTTTTACCAACATGACATGCATGATACTAGTTTCTGTCATTGTATTTAACATGCCCGAATGTCCTTTACATATTTACCTTGTTTACCAGGCATCTAACCAAAGGGAACTACACAAACGGAGGTAAAAGAAATCAGTATGTTGGCTCGGGTGATAGCAAGCTCCTAAAGTCAGATGTGACATATATATACTCCTTGCGATCCAAATTACTTGATTTATATTTGTCTAGATATGAATGTATCTAGTAATAAAACATGTCTAAATACACCCGAATCTAGATAAATCTGATCAGTAATTTGGATAGAAAGGAGTAACAACTCGGCCAAAGGCAAAACAATTTGCACACGAAATTACAACCCAATGTCCTAAAAAAACGACCTTGTACAGCGCATGCCGCAAACAAGGGAAGACGAAGCCTGCCTAAAGGTCCTTTGACATATGTTACCCGGCGTACCAAACAACTATGCAGGTACAGGAAATGGAAACCAATAAGCCGGATGTGACGTAGAGGTAACTCGCAAAGTTGGACCAAACGTGGCACGACCTGCACATGTCACCCTGTAGCCAATTTTTTTGACTGAGGCTACAGGCCGACTGTCCCAAAAAATGCATCTCTCTAAACCAAAGGGCGCAGATAGTGAAGACAGGGCTTATGCCTTTCACCAGTAGGGTTTCTTAGTTTTTTAGAAAAAGTATATATTAATATTACGGAGATATCAATTACATCCAACCTCTGCAACAACGCATGCTCTAGCGGCCTTATGGATACACACAACCTAGAAAAAAGAACGAAGAATTAAAAAAAAATCCCGCTACAGAGAACTATTCCTCAAAGCAACGACACTAACGACACCAGAACAACATCAGTAGTCCTCCACTCTAATAACAACGTTTTCAAGAAGGAAACAGTGCACAAGCGCCACCGTTGCCCGATCAAAGATCATATGTTTTCACCCTGAAGAAAGTCCTCGCTCGCAAAACAATGTCTTCAACAAGGCTATTGCCAGGCAAAACCAGTTAGGGTAATACTAGGAAATCCTCCTGTGTTGCCCCCCCCCCCCCCCCACCCACAAACAGTCGCTGCTACCAGTCACAGATCACGCAACCATCTTGTCGACGCCACAAAAACTCAAATCACCATCGCTGCCCTCATGTTTCCGCTTTTCTGACATTCTCCGCATCTGACTTCACCATGGCTCGATGAATGGCACTTGGTGGAAACAAACAGTAGAGCTTCGCAACGCTCCCGCTAAAACCAATGGCCAGAAAAACATGGGTACGCATGACGGAATACCTTTCGATCCAACATTCTCCGGGCCTAATGTGTCCATGGGAGTTCGCTGGCCGAGCCTTCCGGAACTCGACACTCCAGCCAGATCAACGAGGGCAAGCATCAGCTAGATCAACGAGGGAAAACATTGGGTTTCTTAGCGCTATATACTAATCTCTTTCCTTACGTGACATTGAAGTTAATGAGGAAAGAGATTGAGCTTGTATGTGTAAGTCACATCCGACTTTAGGAGCTCATGATCTTATGGGCCGTCTTGGAGCTCGCGAAATGCTAAAACCGGATGCGACGTACTCCCAAAAACCAAGGCCTAGCAGCCTCTCAAGCCACTCGGGCCTAGCAAGATTCAGAGAACGCTCCTAGAAGGGCTACCACTTATACAAGATAAACATGCAAACAGCCCATCAAGTCTAGCACGTAAAATTAAAAGGAAAGGAGTCGACAAGGAAGAGAGCAAACAAGGTTTCCAATGACCTCAAGCAAACAAGGTTTCCCTTCTAGCTCCTCAAGCAGAACCCGCAGGAGATCCATGACGGCCGAGGGAGTGGAGGGAACACCTCCCAAAAGGATACCTAGGCTAAGCCATGCCAACAGTGGATGGGTACATCGCCGATATGCTGGGCCACATAGACTGTGCCGGCCTGTTCCAAGAAATTCGTCATTGTTAGAGTAAGTATACATGTATGCCTAGAGATAGACTAGGACTCTATAACTTACGCGACAAAGGCTCAGACTCCATCCCCGCAGAGGCTGGACAAGAAGAGGATTTGGGAGGGTAAAGACCGCATGAATAGAAGGAGCACCAGCCTCCCTGGACGGTCGAGAGAAGGATCCTGCAGGAGACTTGAAGGAGGACCAAACTTCCTCACCTACGTCACTGCCTTTTTCGCTGCCGGGATCGTCCTCTTGACTCTGGAGTTGGAAAAATTGCGAGTAGAACGGGCGGTGGTGATCAAGAGTTCCGTGATGGACAAGAGTAAAGGGCGGGAAGCAAACTTACTCGAGGAATCGGGTGTTATGCGTCGAAGGCATCCTGGCCCACTCCTAGCGATAGGCAGGCCCATGTCCTTACGAATCTACACCTAGTTGTCGACTTCCCACAAACGAGGAACACTTGAGGAGATGCTAGTTGGGTGTCCGAAACCGGCCCAACAGCAGAGCTTGTGGTTCTGGGCCTGAACATGCTGAACCAGCCGTAGACTCTAGTAGTATAGTCTGTCCAAACTAGTCAAGAAACTTCGCTCCATCTCGACCAATGGGCCACGCAACTCGTTAACTACGACCGGGTCATCGAGCCTCAGAGCATCCCAGCAGGTCCTGTTGTCCAGAAAATGCCAACAAAATGGACGAAGACCATTCTCCGCTCCTTCGGGCGGCACGTCATATAGGGTTTTTTATGACTGTGTTGCAAATTCTCACATAAATTATGGATATGCCACTAGAAATCGGAGAATTGGAGAAATGCCACCAGCAATCGCGAATTCGTTATGTCTATATCCCTATTTCTATTAGACGTCAGCTGCGATTTTCTCTATCTAACTTGCCATTTGGTTGACTTAGTTTCTTACATGTGGATCTCACCAGGCCCAGTTGTTGCTTTGATTGTTATTATGCCGAGCTGTCTTCCTTCTCGGCTGTCGATGGGGCGCATACCAGGTACGAGGATCAGATCCCACATTGTTTTGCAAATTCCCTTATCTTATCGCTCCCCCTCTCGTGTCCTCCTGTCGCCACATCATTCCGTCGTGCACCACCCCACACCTTTACCGCACCTCCCCTTAGGCCTCTTTTCGTCGCACACGCCAATGTCCCCTACCTACCATCTTCCTTCTCGTCATGCTCTGCCATGGCGTGGTCAGGCGGCTAGAAGCGAAAAGTGTGATCCCACTGTTTGCAACACGCATACGGTGTATGTGAAGCGGATCCGACACGAAGATGTATCCCGCACGGCTGGAGAGCACATAGATGGATCGTGCAAGGCTGAAGAGCACGGGCGAGGGGAAACTAGGGACAAGGACCCAAGGAACAAAGCTCTGCAGCTATGGAGCTTGGTGAGTGTGCTATTCATTCTCCCTTAAGGGTAAGAACTGTAATTATGTCCATGTCTTTCCCAATTAGCTATTCAAGTTCGGTGGTAATAGTGAGGATATGTGTTGATAACCGTATGATGTATGCCACATCAGGTTTCAACTAAAGATTCGACACGGTAGAATTGCATTTAGCGCTGATTTTAATTATCGAGTGATAGATGACACGGCAGACCTAAATCTTTATGATTTGTACACGGAATTTTGAAAGTATCCGATAGGCTAGGACGAGGACTATGTTGATGTCTCTCCAACCTGTGGCAGAGTTCCATAGTGGGAAGGGAAACAATGATTTCCCCCTTTTTGAGTCCAGCAAACTATTGCTTTTTTTACGAGACCATGACGTTTTCTGGGTCAACGATAGCTTTGGGTCTACGAATGGTGGTCGAGGTAACGAAATTGGAGAAGTATACTCTGATCATTCTTAAAAGAGGATAATGGATATAACTTCTCCAACTCAATTGAAGATGTAAGGAATTAACACTGAAATAATGGTTACAAGAATAGAAGGAAGATGGCGGCGTCTCCCGTCGACCCCCCTTGGGGACATCGTCTTTGGAGGCTCAAACCAAAGCTGTACCGGTGTGACTTGCATCTCCTTTCAGCACATTCCTGTCGGAGAGAGTGGGAGCATGGAGGAAGCTGGGCAGCTGCGCCGGATGGTGGCAGTACGCCGAGGCGATGACCTCGGGTAGCGTTGCGGTGATGGTTCTATGTGGCGGGGTTCTTTTGCGACATCGCTAGTGTGACGAACGAGTGCCACAATGCCCTCGCCGACATTTTATTGAAAATGACCGGTAGTAGTTTTTCAATTCTGAGTGAAATCTTAAACAACTTTTTTTAGGGAATGAAATCTTAAACAGCTGAGCCGAGTTGGTTAGGCCTTGCCTTCCCACACTTTCAGCCCAATGACCCGTGGATCTGCACGAGTTTTTCGTGGGCTGCCTTTTCGAGGTGAATAGACGACAGTCGCTATCGTCGTGGGCTGACATGGCCACCGCCACCGCCTGCTCCTCCTCCACCCATCCATGTCGCCGGCGCCGCCTAGTCCCATCCACCTTCCGCCCTCCATCCTCCATAGACCGTGGCCAGTGTCCTCCGCCGCCGCCGTCGATCTCCCCTCCTTGCCGCGCGCTGACCTCTCCAGCTGCAGCGGTGGCGCCTGCAGAGTCTCCACCCATTACGCGGTGCTAGAGTCAGGAGAAGGAAGGGTGGAGGTCGGGTGACACCTTTCTCCGCCATGGGCCTCTTCAGTAGGCTGACCCTCTCAAGGTGCATGTGTGATTCTCCTCGCCGTGATCCTGCTCACCGTACATGAGGTAGAATTCTCTGTCAGATTTCTTGCCCAACATGAAGGCTCCGAGTATCTGAAATTAGTCTAGATAACCCCGCTAACTATCAGGTTTGGGACACTTAACACCCCTAAGTTTGAATTGGGACACTTAATACCCCTAAGTTTTAGATACCAGGCAAATTACCCCCTCTGACAGCTGATAACTGCTTTGTTAGCTGTTTTGGTCCACGTTGAGTGGTTTTGGCCATGGTGGAGATTAGAGGTTATCTGATACCAGTAGCGACTGTTCTTACTGTTCGAGGTCACTAGCGGTTAGGGGGTCACCGTCGCTCCCGCTCTCGCGAGCGCGAAGACTGGCAGCGCCGTCACTCGCGGCACAGCAGGCTGCGATGATCGCGAGCCCAGCCGACAGAGTCACCAAGTTGATGACGACGATGTGCGCTACGAGGCCGAGGCGCCCACGCTAGGCGCAACAGTGCGTGTGGGATAAGCACCGTCAGCGGCAGCCAGGCAGGAGGCCACCGCGATGCGCATGCACGTCACAGCTCCAGGCACCACTCGTGCGAGCATGGTGGGCGACAAGCCGACAACATGGAGCTGTTGCAGCTGTTTGCACATCCCCTGCCGCCGAGTACTTTCTGACGACACCGACGAGGAAATTCCGACGAGACGACACGCACGTACCTGATAGCTTCTGCCAAGATGCACGTGCTGCTAGCCGAGCGATTCTTTTGATCTAACTAGTGCACTCAGGCACGCACATGCAAAACAACTTTGATTGCCAAAGGCTCTTGTCGAGTCTTGCTTTTTCTCTATTGCTTCTCAACTCACATGGTCACGATGATATTACAAGGCCAGGATACACGCATATATATATATATATATATATGCCAAGACTAGACAACCGACTCGGTAGCTAAACCTAGTCTAATACGTATACGTATAGTACCTAGACACCTACACCTACTCGGACTGCAATTCCAATACGTGTAGGACACGTGATTATCTAACAATCACCCCCTAATCACGATGTGCTTCTTTACATCGACCTGGGTCCCAAATGCGCCAACTACTCCTCGCGGGCGTCATTCATGGCATTGCTTTCGCCGCTCCTTGTAGCTTGCATGTCACCGACATTGCTTTCGCCGGCTTATCTATGGCTTCACGTCGACCCTTCTCGTTCACGTCCTTTTTTTTCCGCGTCCTCCTTGTCGATGTCGTCCATGACCGTGCCTTCGGTGTTCACCGGTTCCTTGATGAACAAACATTGATTTTCGCAGTTCATATTCACCAGATTATCAATCGTCCGAAGTTTCTTTATCGGATAGTAGTCCAACACGCTTCGCTCGCGTGCTCGCGTCGGTCGTAGTTGCCTTAGCTCCAGTACATAGAACATATGTAATGGTTGTGTATTGATCAATTCAACATGATCTTCGGGCATAGAACCATGTGTCTCAGCTTGATGTTCAAAACGCCTTTCTCAATGGTAAGTTGAGTGAGGAGGTTTATATGCAGCCTCCTCCCGGGTATTCTGTTCCCGACGGGATGGTTTGTCGTCTTCGACGGTCTCTTTATGGCCTCAAACAGGCCCCTCGTGCCTGGTTTGAACGCTTTGCTTCTGTAGTGACTGCTGCTGGTTTCTCCCCTAGTGCTCATGATCCAACGCTGTTTGTTCACACTTCTCCTCGTGGACGCACTCTTCTTATCTATGTTGATGATATGATCATTACTGGTGATGATCCTGAGTATATCGCCTTTGTTAAGGATCGTCTTCGTGATCAGTTTCTTATGACTGATCTTGGTCCTCTTCGATATTTTCTTGGGATTGAGGTTTCCTCCACTTCTGATGGCTTTTACATCTCTCAGGAAAAGTATATTCAGGATCTTCTTGCTCGTGCTGCTCTTGGGGATGAGTGCACTGTTGAGACCCCTATGGAGCTTAATGTTAAGCTTCAACCTACTGATGGTGATCCTCTTTCTGATCCGACGCATTATCGTCTGGGAGTCTAGTTTATCTTGCTGTCACTCGTCCTGACATCTCTTATCCTGTTCATATTCTGAGTCAGTTTGTTTCTGCTCCTACCACTGTTCACTATAGTCATCTTCTCCGTGTTCTTCGTTATCTTCGTGGTACGGTCACTCGTCGCCTTTTCTTTCCTCGTCTCAGCTCCCTCCAGCTCTAGTGCTATTCGGACGCTACGTGGACGAGTGATCCTTCGGATCGTCGTTCACTTTCTGCTTACTGTGTGTTTCTTGGTGGTTCGCTCATTGCTTGGAAGACGAAGAAACAGACAACGGTTTCCCGTTCGAGTGTCGAGGCTGAGTTGCGTGCTATGGCCTTGTTGACTGCTGAGGTGACCTGGTTATGGTGGTTACTTGCGGATTTAGGGGTCTCTATTACCACACCCACTCTGGTTTTGTCTGACAGTACAGGTGCTATTAGTGTTGCACGTGATCCGGTCAAGCATGAGCTTACCAAGCATATTGGTGTTGATGCTTTCTATACACGTGCTCAGGTGCAGGCTCAGGTTGTAGCGCTTCAGTATGTGCCTTCAGATTTAAAGCTGGCGGATTTCTTTACGAAGGCACAGACCCGAGCGCAACATGATTTCTTACTCTTCAAACTCAGTGTTGTTGATCCACCATGAGTTTGAGGGGGGGGTGTTAGATGTATATATTTGTATATTATATTTCCCCATATGTTAGGGGGCTTCCTGCATATTTGCATTGTACCTGTACTATATATTGTGGCCTTTGGCCCCCAGAGGAATACAAGTTGCATATACCTGACATGGTATCAGAGCCTAAGGTCTTGAGTTCGAGTCCTGACTTTCGCAATTTATTCTAAAATTACTGTTGACCCCTCTGTGTCCACGTATAGGCTTGTTGAGTCATACGTGAGTTTCGCGCGCCGTCGCTCTCTTACGGTTGCACGTGCTGACTTCTCCCCGTCAGACGTGAGAGCGAGGGGGTGTTGAAGTGTATAAGTGGATTGCACTAGCCCTTTCCATCAGTTCGGACTTTTGGTTGCGTTGGCTACTGCATGAAGCTTGACATTAACGACCGGGACTAGTGGTTCTCTGCCTTGGCAGCATTTTGTGTCCTTTCTTTGCCGCGACAGAGCATTCTTTTTGTATTGTTTTATTTATTTTCTTTTTTATTTTAACATAGTTTTTAAATATTTTTACGCCATATCGTACACGCTTGTGCATATAGAAGATAACTTGTATTACGATATCGAGCATACAAATATATACAATTTTGATAGTTACATGGAGATCACAATTACCGGGACTAGATCCCGTCTGTTCGATTATATGGAGATCAGTGGCGTCTATTCACATTAAATTCTCCGACATCATCTACGATCTATTTAAAAATAAATCCCACCAACTCCTCCGCAATTCCTGGTACCGTTGCTTTGGTACGAGTTGATCTCGCATTCTCTCGAACTATATACGAAAAAGGAGATCAATATGAATATCAGCCATGATAACAAAAAGTTACGGTAATAAAATGATGGTGTGAATGTATTGAATACGTCGACTCTATAATCTTTATGCTCGGTGGTAAACGTGCGAATGAACTCGCAAACGTAGAATTCACATGGATTCAACACCATGGCTGCCTCGCGCACTTTACAAGAACAAAATTCAATCAAAATAGTAATCTAGCATCATTATTGTATTGAAACTAGAAGTAAAGAGATGCACGGACATATCACGTGCTACTTACCGATGTCGCCTTAAACATCAGTGAAAGGATACAGATGTCGCCTAGAGGGGGGTGAATAGGCGATTAAAACTTTTCCAAGAGAGGTTCGAAAAGGTGGAATTAAACTAGAGTTTACTTTGTCAAGCACAACCTAGAACAACTAAGGTTCTCCTATATTGCACCAACAACTTATCCTAAACAATACAAGCAACAATGTGATAGCAAGATATATATTACTTCAAACACGAAGGCTATCACAATGTAAAGTGCATAAATAAAGAGCTCGGTTATAGAGATAACCGAGGCACGCGGGGACGACGATATTTTACCGAGCTCCCCCCAACATGGAGTACGTCTCGTTTGGAGAGGGGGTAGTATCTAACCACCTACGCTATAAAATGCCTCCCTTATTCTTCGGTGAATCCCACCCCAATGGGATCGATCCATGCTTCCACTATCAGTGTACTTGTCGGTGGCAACCGGAACCTCTCACAAGGTTGGGGCACTTCTCCACAACTTAATTGGAGGATCCCAACAAACGCCACCAAGGTCACAACGCCACCAAGGCCACAAAACCGTCTAGGGTTCTATCACATCCCAAATTTTAGATTTGTTACTGCATATCATTCATGTCATCCTGCATTCATGAAAATTTTCAAATTCAAAACACTGCATTCAAACCCTAGACGGAGTTACTCATGTGCTCCTACAAAAAGGATTACTTGGACCTGTAAAGTCACTGTTTTGAAATAGGCAATTATTGCCAAAAATGATCCTAGGTTGATCTCCTAGATTTTAGAAATTTTTAAAAAGAAATTTCACCCCATTTGGAGTTCATATGACAAAGTTATACTAGAATTACTAAAACAGAAATTGGAAAAGAAAAGGAAAAAAAGTGATTGAACTAAACTACCCGGCCCACCTAGCCAGCCCACCCTGGCTAACCGCCGCCCGCCGCACCCCCCGTGCAGCACGCAGCAGCAACGCGCAGCACAGCACCAGCCAGCGGGCCGGCCCATCTTGAGCACCGCCGCAGCGCGCTCCCCTCCCGCGGTCGCCGAAGCCTCGGGCCCACCCGGTCATCTCCCTCCTCGAGCTGGAGACCGGGACGAGCATGGGAACCACCCGAGAAATCTGCCCCGATTCCGCGCGGTACTGTTCGATTCTGTGCCCCTCGCGCACGAATCCTTCCCCCTAAAAACCCCTCTCTCCGTATCTCGCGTTTTGTTGCCCCTCGCGCACGAATCCTTCCCCCTAAAAGCCCTATCCACCTCAATCGGGATTTCCGATCCCGCCGCCGCCGTCCTCCATTGTCGAGCTTCGAAGGTCGAGGTCCTCGACAAGGCAGTCGCCCTGACCCTCTATCTCCCTCTGGTACTCACCCCTTGCTTCGGTGGACCTTCCTAACCCTCTTTCTTCTGCTGCAGACGACCCCAGACGCCACCCGATCCTGCCGGAGCACCGACGCCATCACCGCCTCCAGCAACCCCTACACGCGGCTCCAGGGAACCCTCGGTGCCGGGAACCCCGCCACCGATCTCGCCTAGACGCGCCGCACCTCGTACGCTGCCTCCCCTTGTAGGAGCAACGCCGGAACCTCCGCCTGCATCGCCGCCCGAGCCGCCGCTGCCGCAGTCAACGCCCTCGCCGGTGAGCACCAAGCTTGAGAAGTTCCAGCCTTTGGATCCGTGATTAGCGGCCAAGATCGCGCGATGACCGTGTGGTTGACTGGTTGACCAGTCAACGCGCGCTGAGTCAGCCGCTGAGTCAGCCAGGAATATTCCTTTTTGGATTAAAATTTAAATAGAATTTGCAGAAAATAGTTGAACCTTGTAAAAATCTTAGAAATTAATCTGCTAGGCCAAAAATTACAAATAAAATATGTGTAGTTTCAGTAACTCGTGTAGAATCTTGATGTACCATTGTTTCACACTTTTACAGCAATATTTTGTCCAGATTAATTAAATGAATTAATGGCCTTTTTAGAGTAATTAATTCGTAGAATAAGTTCTATAACTCTAAAAATTGCAAATAATATGTCCCTGGATTCAGTTGAACGAGGGGAATATCAAAGTGAATTAAAAGGTTAGGCTTATAGTACAAAAATTTGCAGAAACTATTTAAAGGCTTACTGCAGTATTTTAATTACTCAGGGAGTTTTATAAATCCTTTTTGGGAAATTCCAATTGTTACTGTTCCTATTTAGTATTGCCTACACAGTAGAATTGTTCCAAGATTTTACAAACAGTATGTTAACAGTAGTGAATTATTTAGTTTCTAGCTCTATTATTGAGCATTATAAATTGCGTACTTGTTTTCCTTGTGCTAAAAATAATTTCCATGCATGCATCTTGCATCATCTTTGTTTGCATATGATTGTGGATGGTTTGTTTATGGTTGCAATTGTATCGTGTAGATTGTGACGAGTGCAACGCTTGCTCGTGGGTGGATTGTTCTTCCGACCGCTACAACCAAGGCAAGTAGATGCTACTTTGTTCATGATGTTATCCTACTATTTTTAATGCATTGTCGTGTAATTTGTAGATGCATGTGTAGGATAATACTATCGCTATGCTATGTCCTATTATGCGGTAGGGCTCTCCTTGTAGATGAACCACCGTTGGTAGATGTGCTTAGCCATGCTATGATGAACGAGGGCTGGGTTACATCACTGAAAGTTGTTTCTAAATGTGTTAGTTTGCGAAAACTAAAACAACTTAATCAATGAATCTCCTGGGTGTGATGGGATTGATAATTTTTGGTGGTATCATTGCGGAAAGGCACCCAGGAATCAAGAGGAAATGATTGGCTTCTTTATTTTGTAGCTTACGTGTACAACCATGTGCCAATAATGAAATGGGCGGTTGGTTGGACTTAGTAGGTTGTGGTAACTCGAACCCGCGTATCCAGAGATGTAGAATTTTGGTAGGTTGGACCGGTGCGCGTCGGTATTGGAAAGCTACTTCCCGAACGGTCTCTTCTTGGACTTCTCCCTATCATCACCCAAAATAAGAGTGATGGTACGACCTGGGCTGGCCAAGTCACATGGGTAAAGTGTACTAACCCCTGCAGGGTGTATAATCTAATCGATTAGCCGTGTCCCCGGTTATGGACGACTGAGTTGCTTGATATTGATTCCATGACATGTTTCTCGCTCATTTCAATTTCATAATTGCTTTAATGTTGTTGGGTTAACTTAATTGGGATCTTTTTAAAGAAAATCAAAAACTGTTTATGATGGGGATATGCCTACTGGGGTATATTTCCGACTGGCCCAAGAACCGGCGAGTGGGCCTGCAGGACGGCGAATGGATTGAAGCCCAGCGAGGAACCAAGCGACTGGAAGCTGAAGGCCCAGGCGAGTAGATAGGCCCAGTCGAATTAGGTTAAACGACTACCGAAGCTTTAACTGAATTGGTTGAGATATGTAAACCCTAGGGGAGGTGAGCCTATATAAACCTCCCAATAGGGCGAGTAGAGAGACGTCCCCCTCATACGCCCAAGCGACTCGATGCCTAGTCGCTGAGTTCGCCCATTGTAACACCTCCATAATAAAATATAGCAGGAGTAGGTCTTTACCCTCCGGGGGGGGGCGAACCTAGGTAAAACCCTGTGTCTTTGCCCTCATCTCGCACCGCAGATGGCTGGCCGCCCTTGCCCCTCGTTCTACTACTCGCTGCCGATTGCAGCATCTGCTGTGACTATTCCCACGACAGAGGCGCCCACCGTGGGGCCTGGCCGGTCCGGCCGGTGTTCTGCGGCGAGATCCAATCTGCCCATCAACGAGATGGTCGCCACCGGCCACATGATAGCGATCGGCGAGATGCTCCAAATCTTGCCGAGCAGCTACGTCCTGGCGGCGCGGCCCGTCACGCACAGCGTGATCCTGCCGATCGGCACGATCAGCCTCTTCGTCGGCCTCACCGACGTCATCGTCTCGGAGGATTCGGCTCGCATCCACGCCGAATGCCAGATCCGCCACCACGCGATCGGCTCTCCGAGAGCCAGATCCGCACGATCCACCGCCTCGCCTCCGAGTACAATTCGGCCCACAGCAACGTGGCCGAAAACTCAGCGGCCGCAGAGGATGCGGCCCTCAATGACGACGCCGACTCGGCGACCCCGGCGTCACTCGCCGGATCCATCACCGTGGCTTCATCCGCGGGCTCCATCGCCCAGGTCTCCAACGTGGGAGACTTCGAGGACCCCTCCATCCTCGGGATCTTCGAATTCGACTTCGGATTGGAGAACTCCGCCGACCTCTGCGACGGAATCGGTCGCCACGCCGCGACCTATATGGCGACCGGCACCGATCCTCCGGAGGATCCATTCTCCACCCCAATCCCTCCTAACTCCATGGCACCGGAGGTCGAGGAACTCCGCCTGAAACTGGCGGAGGCAGTGCGCAAGGAGCAAGCCGAGCGCGAAAAATTTCGCCTCGAGCAAGTGACGGCGCAGGAGCTATCACGCTACCACCAGCAGCGGATCAGGTCACGCCTGAACCCCACCGTTCAGGGGCGTGCCCTAAACTTCGACGACGAAAACGACCCGGACCGCGTGGCCGAGCGCGCGATCTGCGAGAACGCGCCACCAGGAGGAAGCGCCCGGCCCCCGCCAGGATCAACGGCGATGGGCGCCCCACCTCCAGCCAACCGCACCCCTCCCAGGGACTAGCCGCGGATAGTAGTCTCCTCACGGGAGCGAGACGCAAACGGCCTCCCACTGTTCTCCACCCCGATGGACAACCTCGTGGCAGGCCGCGCAGCAGCCGACAGCATCACGGCCACCGGCGACGGCGCCCTACCGATCCAATACGTCAGGGCCCTGCTCGCGAAGGCCGTCGAGCAGCAAAGAGCGGGCGCCGACTCGCAAGGTCGAGTATACTCGCGTTCCTCGGGAAGCAGAGCGGCCTCCAGTGGCCGCCCAGCGGCGGCAAACACCCTCAACTGCCCGCCACCAGAGCCACTGCAGCTCCAACACCGACCCGCGCACGCGGCACTCTCCACCAACGACCCCAGGCCGGCAACCAACCTCGTCGCCGCCAACGGGCAACCCATCGACGCCCGCACCCACATAATCAACAACCAAAGTTGGCGCGCACGCCAGCCCGACGACCTGTGACATACCCTAACCAATCGCCGCGACGGCGAGCCCATGGGATCTCTCAGTCGACTCGGACCCAAGTGCTTTGGACCAATGATTCGAGGCGAGAAGTACCTGCCAAACTTCAAGGCGCCAAAAGAGATAGAAAAGTACGACTCCTCGTACGACCCCGCCGTCTGGCTCGACACATACCTCATGGCGATGGGGATCGCAGGCCACACTGACCTGCTAGCCGCCCGTTACCTCCCCCTAATGATGGAGGGGACGTGCAGGCAGTGGATCAACACCCTCCCCCAGGACAGTATCGACTCCTGGGAGGAGATGCGCGACGCCTTCGTCAGGCACTTCGAGTGCTCCTACACCCGCGCCACCACTATCGAGGACCTGGAGCGATGCGTCCAGGGACCCCGCGAGTCGACCCGCAACTGGGTCCAACGATGGCGAGAACTATGGTACAACGCGGTCGGCATTCACCCGGACACCGCGATCCATTGCTTCAAGACCTCGTGCCGCTACGAGCCCCTGGTCGCCAAGCTCAAGCGACACTCCCGCACAATCGACAACATCCCCGACCTCCTCGAGATCGCCAAACGGTACGCCGAGGAAGACCCAAACCAGGAAACTGACGACAAGTCAGGAGGTCAACGCCGCACGAGCGGCAACGACGGCGGACGCCGGTCTGACCTACGCTACAGCAGCACTCGCCTCACCGGCAAGCGCCGCAGTGACGGGCGAGTCGACTTCGTCGCCAACGCCGGGCACGCGCAACGCGAGCCCAAGAGCTTCCGCCGCGACGGAGGACAACGCCGCGACGGTGGCAACTACAAGGCCAAGCCAAGGTTCGACCCCGCGGCTCTCCTTAACCAACCATGTGCATTTCATAGCAGGGAAGGGAAGCCCGCAACACACACCACCGCCGACTGCCACACCCTCAGGGAAATCGAGAAGGCACGGCGAGCACGGGAGGACCCCGACAACGACCCGCCAAACGGCGGAAAATTCGGCAAAGTGGCCGGCTCGCTCCACACCTTCACAGGCTTCAACACAAAGCGCGAGAAGAAGGTCATCGCCCGCGCTGTCGCCGTCAACACGGTGGCCCAGGTGGACGTTCCCCAGTTCCTAAACTGGTCGGAGCAGTCCATCACCTGGAGCCGCCAAGACTACTCGCCACGCATCGAGTACCCAGGACGAGTCGCCCTGGTGGTCAAGCCCAAGGTCGGCGACTACTGGCTCCCCAAGACACTGATGGACGGCGGCAGCT
The DNA here is from genome assembly GCA_910589765.1 of Avena atlantica. Classification (NCBI taxonomy): domain Eukaryota; kingdom Viridiplantae; phylum Streptophyta; class Magnoliopsida; order Poales; family Poaceae; genus Avena; species Avena atlantica. Next base: position 535,445,217 of record OU342733.1, on the reverse strand, counting down.
CCATCAACATCTGGTACCTCGACACCTTCAGGCGGCTGCGGCTCCCGCATTCGATGATCGAGACGACCCACGCCACATTCCACGGCATCGTCCCCGGTCGGAAGGTGTACCCGATCGGCAAGGTCACGCTGCCAGTCAACTTCGGCACACCGGCAAACTTCCGCACCGAGCGGATCGTATTCGAGCTGGTGCCCTTCGACAGCCCCTACCACTGCGTCCTGGGGCGCCAGGCGTTAGCTAAATTGATGGCAGCGCCCCACTACGCGTATAACACGATGAAGCTCCCCGGGCCGTGCGGCGTCATCACCATCCACGGCGACCCCGACATGGCCGCCGAGTGCGAGGCCAAAGGAGCCGAGCTCGCTGACGCCGTCATCGCGGTGGAGACCAACCACGCCGATGAGCTCGCCAAGTACGCGAGCGGAGTCAACAACGACGACCCCACCATACTCAAGAAGCCCAACTCAGAGGGCGCAAACACCTCAACCTTTGAGGCCACGACGCACACCCGCACCGTCGAGCTGGTCCCAGGCGACTCCAGCCAGACGGTGAAGATCGGGACGGGCATGAGCCCAGCATAGGAAGGCGCGCTCATTGAGTTCCTCCGTGAGAACAGGGACATCTTCGCATGGAAACCCTCTGACATGCCCGGTGTCCCTAGGGAGCTCGCTGAGCACAAGCTAAACGCTGACCCCAAAGTGCGACCTGTCAAGCAGTCGCTGCGGCCCTTCAATGAAGAACGCCGTCGAGCAATCGCCGAGGAGGTGCAGCGTCTACTCGCGAGCCAATCAAGTACTCCAAGTGGCTGGCAAACCCAGTCCTGGTCGAGAAGAAGAACGGGACCTGGAGAATGTGTATCGACTACACAAACCTGAACGGCGCCTGCCCAAAGGAGCAGTTCGTCCTCCCGCGGATCGACCAGATAATCGATTCAACCGCGGGCTCGGAGTCGCTATGTTTCCTCGACGCCTACTCTGGGTACAACCAGATCAAAATGGCTGTCGAAGACGAAGAGAAGACGGCGTTCATCACGCCATTCGGATCCTTCTGCTACACCGCCATGACCTTCGGCCTCAAGAACGCCGGGGCGACCTACCACCGGTGCATGCAAGAATGACTCGCGAGCCAAATTGGCCGCAACATCCACGTCTACATCGACGACGTGGTCGTAAAATCGGCTCGCCAAGGCGACCTACTCGCCGACCTGGCGGAAACATTCGCCAACCTGCGAAGATATAAGATAAAGCTCAACCCAGGCAAATGCACCTTCGGTGTACCAGCCGGAAAACTACTGGGGTACGTCGTCTCCAAACGAGGGATCGAGGCGAACCCCACGAAGATCGACACGATCGCCCGGCTCGGCAAACCCGAGTGCCTGCGCGACGTCCAGAAGCTGGCCGGGCGAATAGCGGCTCTCAGTCGCTTCATCCCCCGCCTGGGCGAAAAGGCGATGCCCCTATACCGCCTGATGTGCAAGAACCCCACCTTCCAGTGGGACAAGGAGGCGGACGACGCGCTCTGCAACCTCATAAAGGTGCTACTCGCCGCACCATTACTCGCTACACCCACCGACAAAGAACCCATGCTGGTTTACGTCGCGGCGTCCGAGCGCGTCGTCAGCGCCGTCATGGTCGTCGAGCGACCAGAGGAAGGAAAGGAGCGCCCAGTCCAGCGGCCGGTGTACTACATCAGCGAGGTCCTCACCGAGTCGCGCCAGCGGTACCCACAGTACCAAAAGCTAGTGTACGCGGTCTTCAGAGCTCAGCGGCGCCTGCCGCACTACTTCCAGGAGCACCCGATCACGGTCGTCTCCTCAGGACCACTTAGACATCATCCACAACCGCGAGGCGACCGGGCGGGTCGCCAAGTGGGCCGTCGAGATCGGCGTCCACAACATCAAATACGAGCCACGAAAAGCGATCAAGTCGCAGGCACTGGCAGACTTCATCGCCGACTGGGAAGAGGCCCAGCAGCCAGAGAAGCTGCCGTACCTCCATTACTGGAGCCTGCACTTCGACGGCTCCAAGAACGCGGACGGTGCAGGAGCAGGGATAGTGCTAACTTCACCAAAGGGCGACAAGCTCCGCTACATCCTCTGCCTCGACTTCACACCTTGTACCAACAACATGGCTGAGTACGAGGCCCTACTCCACGGCATGCGAGCTGCCAAGGAGATGAACGTCAATCGCCTCCGCTGCTACGGAGATTCCGACCTTGTCGTGGGGCAAGTCGCTGGCACCTGCGACGCCGTCTCCCCTACCATGGCGGCGTACCGCCAAGCAGTGGACAAGTTGGACGGACACTTCACCGGCTACTCCGTCGAGTGGATCGACAGACGGAAAAACGAGGAGGCCGACGCACTCTCTCACATCGGGTCGGCTCGACTCGCACCACCCGCCGGCGTGTTCCTCGACACGATCACCAAGCCATCAGTCTCTCCCCCGAGGGAGATCGACATCGGAGTCCCACTCCAACCAGAGGCAGCCTTGGTCGCACTCGTCAACGAGACAGACGACTGGACCAAGCCCTACATCGCCTACCTGGAAGCCGGCACCCTGCCGGCAGACGAGACGGACGCTCGGATGATCGCTCGTCGATTCAAGTCCTACACCATCATCGACGACGAGCTCCACAAGCGCAGCGTCACCGGCATGTTCCAACGCTGCGTCCAACCAGCTGAAGGACGCAAGATCCTCCACGACATTCACTCCGGTGACTGCGGCCACCACGTCGCCGCTCGCTCCCTGGTCGCCAAGGCTATGCGACATGGCTTTTACTGGCCCACCGCACACGCTGATGCTGTCGATATCGTCCAGCGGTGCGCCAGGTGCCAGAAGTACGCCAACCAGACGCACGTACCGAGCTCTACGCTCAAAACAATCCCCATCACCTGGCCATTCGCTGTGTGGGGCATGGATATGGTAGGCCCCTTCAAGAAGGCCCCCTCCAGCTACACCCACCTGCTAGTCGCCGTCGACAAATTCACGAAATGGGTGGAGGCCAAGCCAGTCCGGAAATGCGACGGGAAGACCGCAACTAAATTCCTACGCGAGCTCATATATCGCTACGGGTTCCCAAACAACATCATCACGGACAACGGAACCAACTTCGCCAAGGGAGCCATGGCCGAATTCTGCGAAGAGCACCACATCCGGCTCCACCTCGCGTCAGTCGCCCACCCGGAATCCAACGGCCAGGCGGAACGGGCCAACCAAAGCATCCTCCACGGCCTGAAGCCACGACTCCAAGTACCACTCGAGCGCACCGCCGGATGCTGGGTCGAAGAGTTGCCCTTCGTCATCTGGGGGATCCGCACCTCGGTCCACAGATCGACGGGGTTCACCCCCTTCTTCATGGTCTACGGCGCCGAGGCAGTCATGCCCACCGACCTCGAGCACGACTCGCCGCGGGTGGTTCACTACACGGAAGCTGCGGACGAGCTTGCCCGCCAAGACGGGATCGACCAACTCGACGAAGCGCGTGACCTCGCTCGGTCACGCACCGTTATCTACCAGCAGGGACTCCGCCGCTACCACAGCCGGCGGGTGAAAGCTCGCACCTTCCAAGAAGGCGACCTGGTGTTACGCCTCATCCAGGATAAGAAGGGCATGCACAAGATCTCCCCTCCGTGGGAAGGCCCATTCGCCATCGGGCGCATACTCGGCAACGACGCCTACTACCTCATCGACGTCCGCGGGGACGGCGAACTCGACGTCAAGCGACCATGGAATGTAAACCTCCTACGGAAGTTCTACTCCTAGAACACCACACATGTACTCTCCAGTCGCTATGAAATAAAAAGAAACGGTTACCGCAAATTGCGCCTACTCTCCATGACTTGTGCCACTCGCACTCGTAATAACAGCGTTACGCTAACCGCAGAAGTCAACCTTTGGTACAGCGATCGGCACGGCTAAGTAGTGCGGTGTAAGAGCACTGAGTCACCTCATGTCTTGCATCGTCCACGAAAAACGCCCACTCGGAGCCCCATTGGAGTCGCCTAGCTCGACTGGTTCTACGAGCCAAGACAACTGCCCTCGCTTCTCACAGCGACCTTGGTCCTCCGCATCCTCGGCATAGCGACTCGAATGGCTAAGTACCACGCCCGGGGACTGAAGACCAGTTCATCACGAGCGGTCAGGGAAAACGCCAAGTAGGAGAGCATGCCCAGGATTCGCCACGCGACTGACCCCACGGGCCAGGCAGGAGTGACGCGCTCAAACCAACGCGCTAAGTCCTCAACCACCCTCGAGTTGCGCCTAGAAAAATCAAGTACCACGCTCGGGGACTCGGCCACCCGACCCCGTTCGCGCAAGGGAAAATGGTAAAGTACAGAGCACTTAAGGGAGTCGCCTAGCGACTGGCTCTTCGAGCTCGGGCGAGTCGACCAAAATAACAAAACACATAACAACAACACATATATCGCATACGAGGTAAACCCCACAAAAAAAGGGCGGACGCGCTCGGGGACTTGTTTAAAAATCAATCGCAAGCACACAACAAATACCAAAATATACACGATGTTTCATTCAATTGCATATCGCATTGTTTGATGCTACAAAATATGCCCGCATGGCAGACCTGCTGCTAACGCCACAAGGCAAACTATCCTACTCTGCAGGCTTTGATGACGACTCGCCAACATCCCGGCGATTGCGGATGAACGGCGTGTACGGGTTCGACGGATACGTCGTCAACTCACCCGCCATTGCCGAGCGAAAAGGTTGCTCCACCTTGAAGTCACGATGTGGCGGCTCGGGGTCGTTCGGCGCGACGACCGTCTCCTGGTACGGAAGGAGGTCGCCCATTGCCCAGACACGTTCCGAGTACGTGGCGGCGCGGTCCTGCAACTTGAGAACCTCGGACAGCTCCACCGCGCCAGTCGACGATGGATATCCACTCGTCACATCGTCGATGTCGAAGTCTTCGGGGAAGTGGGCAAGTCCAAGACTAAGCGTCGTTGACGCTCCGCGCCGAAACGCCGACCACGTCATGAACTCAACGACCGCGGGCTCCTTCTCCAAATACTTCCACACCTCAACGAGGTCGCTGGGAATCACCTCCGTGGGCGATATTTCTTGGAGATAGGCGCGGATGCACGTCGCCGACAACGTTGCCGAATCGACGAGCATGCTTACGCACTGCCTTGCGTCGAGCGAGCTCGCCTCTTCCTCGCTATCGATGATGCGACCTGCGAGTAGAAAACAATAATAAGTACGACGGACACCGCAAAAGACACAACCACTGGAAGGGGAGGATGTACTCACCAAGAAGCGGGCGGGCGAGTTCCGTGATGAAGCATTGAAGCGATGTATGGTCGTCCTGAAGCCCTGCAATAAGGACTTCCGACACCTTGCGATCCTCCTCAGCGGCGGCAATGGCGGCCTTAGCTCGCCCGTCAGCCGAGCTCGCTTCTTCTTTTGCCTCCCGCAGTTCGCGCTCGAGGTTGGCGATCCGCTGTTCAGCGGCACTCAAAGCCGATTGCGCCACCGCCAATTCACCAGCGGGGACAAGCCCCTGGCGAGCTTCCTCTGCCTCCGCGGCAACAGCCTGAAGCCCTTTGTTCGCTTCCTGGACGACGGCCAGCTCCTTCTCCACGCGCTGCTTCGCGGCCAATCGGTCAGCCGACTCAAGCTGCAGACCCTGCACGTCAACAAAAAGGTTAATCAAAGAAAAATTCCTAAGTGCCTACCCGCTGAAATTCAGCGAGTGCGCACTCGGGGACTGGCGATCAAAAAATTCCTAAGTTCCCACCCGTTGAAATTCAGCGAGTGCGCACTCGGGGACTGGCGATCAAAAAATTCCTAAGTGCCCACCCGCTGAAATTCAGCGAGTGCGCACTCGGGGACTGGCGATCAAGAAATTCCTATGTGCCCACCCGCTAAAATTTAGCGCGTGCGCACTCGGGGACTGGATGCGAAAAATAAAGTTAAGATATTATAAGAATCAGGCCGCTGCAAAACACCGACCTGATCCTCGGGGACCGGATGTACCTAGATGGCTGTGCCAAGCATGCCATGGAGTTGTATCGCGTCCACAGACGCGAGGAGAGCCGACGTATGCCCACGACGTTGGTCGACTTCAGCATCGGCAGTCCCAGGAGCGTGGCTTGAGGGCGAAGTCCCACTCGCCGCGGCCGCCTTGGTCACGAAGCGCGGGAACGTGGCGATAGAGGCACCTGCTCCAAAGGAGGTCGGCTCCGCCGGTCCAGGCAAAGGAGCACTCTCCTTCGTAGACGCGGCTCCTTCCATCACGGGTCCGGCTGGTGCGACCGCCGTGTCGTCAGAAATAGTGATGGTGTCGTCGCCCTTGGCCTTCTTGCTGCCATCCGCCGAGGCGACGACCTCGTCCGCCTTCCTCTTGTGGGAAGGATCCTCCTCGCTAACGACGGGCGGCACCTTAGCCACGGTCGGATGGCCCATCCTTTTCACTCCGGTCCTGTGCATCAATCGTATAAGCAAAAACAATTGAAGTAATTATGAGAGATAAGGAAAGGTGAGTGCACTCACTTGGCGACTGGAATAAAACGTAGCCCCGTACGGAGGCCGGCTGGTTTTTCTAGTTCAGGGCCAAGTCGGCGACTGAGCCCCATCTCCAGGACGTCGCGTGCCCAAGACACGGATGGCTTCTTCGTTGTTGAGGTCGCAGCTGGAGCCTCTGAGATATCTTCGGCAGGAGCCTTCTGGCGAGGCGAAGCCGCCGCAGCCGGAACATCCCCCAGCCCAGAGACAGGGGCGAATGGCGGAGGCATTGAAGCCAGCGGCACTTCCTCGGTCGCCGCGTCCAGTGCGGCTGCCACTGGTGGCGCGTCCTTACCGGCCGGGCTGGGAGCGTCAGAGCTGCTCGCCGAGTGCGGCGGCGAGGCTGGCTTCGATAGCTCCGTCTTCTTCTTCGGGGGGGCCCTTACCTCCCTTTCTTTCTTCTTCTTCTTCTTCGACGGAGTGGCTTGACGACGCGAAGTGGTCTCTGGGAGCTCGTCATCGTCATCATGACGCTCGAGGCTTCTGCTTGCCTCGATCTCGCGTTGTCGTTGTCCGCGGGTCTTTAGGACCAGCGGGGCGACCTTCTCCTCGGACTCGTCGTCATCGTCCTCGTCGCCCTTAGCGGGCGGCGACTCGCCTACGTCCTGGGCAGACAAGCTCGAGTTCTCGTCGTCCGAAGGTGGGAGCCACCCTTCCACCACTTGGAATAGCTGCGATGAGTACAAAGTAAAATCAGGATTACCGCGACTGCGAGCAAAGTAAAGTGGTTACCGTTGGAGCTGGACGCTTTGCGGTATAGGGGGCGACCCCAGCCTGCGCATCCAAGTACACCGCCTGGGTAATCTTCTTCAGTGCTGGGAGATAGTCCTCCATCTTCCACTCGTCGAGGCAGGCCTTCGTCGAGTCTCCCCGGCCCGTGTACTGGCACATGTAGTGGTCGCGCTGGGCCAGCGGGACGAGCCGCCGCCCGAGCCAGCAGTTGTACAGGTTTATCGTCTGGAGGCCCTTCTTTTTCAGACCGCGGATGGTCTGGAGCATCTCGTCGACGACCATCCGCTGATCGTTGGGGAGCTTGCCGACTTGGAGATGGCGCGGCTCGGACCGATTCGCGGAATACCGCGGGATCGCCACCTCGTCTTCCGGGGTCGCCTCGGCCACGTAGAACCATGACTTCTTCCAGTCGCTCGCTGCCTTGGCGGGCAGCATCAGATCGAAGAATGAAGCTTTGGACTTGAGCTGGAACGTCAGGCCGCCCGCGGCTAGCATTGGGCCGCCTGCTTCCTCGCGGCTGATCCGTACGTGGAATAGATCTTGCCACAAGGGGAAGTAGGGCCGGCAGACCAAGTAGCATTCGTAGAACGCCACGAAGATGGCGAGCTGCTCGATGCTGTGGGAACCCAGATCTGAAGGCTGGATCCCGTAGTAGGCGCAGAAGCGCCGGAAGAACAGGGACGTAGGAAACCCTAGCCCCCGCTCGAGATGACTGGTGAAACAGATGAATTCCCTCTCTCGCGGGTTCGGGGTCGTCTCTCCGGCTGCAGGAATACGCCAACAGCCGGCTCGCAAGATCCCGGCCTCCTCGAAAGATTCCAGTTGCGCCCTCGTGCACTTGGATCTACCCCACGGTTCGGTGGAAAGGGCCATGGCCGAGAGGTTTGTTGGGGGTCGGGGGATTGCGGGTCGGCTGGATCGCGATGCGAGGGAAGGAAAATGCGCGCAGTCGGAAGAAGTGGTGAGAAGGTGGCTCTCCGATCGCCTGCCATTCCCCTTATATAGGGGTTGTTACCGGCCAAATCAGGGGACCGTTACCGCGCGATGATTATGCCAAAAGTTACCGTTGGATTACCCCAACGGCTAGTTTGACCACGCTTGACGGTCCAACTACAGCCACTCGGCTCGCCGACCCAATCACTATGATAGTGTTTCGCCGACTCGATTCGCCAAAGCTGCGACCTGGGTCACTGGTTTCCTCCTTTATACAGGAGCCCGCCGACAATTCGACTGGATGCCTACTCTGAAGCCGTATACTCCGACTGCCAGCAGCCACCTATGCCTAATCGACGACGGCCTCGGGGACTACTGATGGGGATATGCCTACTGGGGTATACCCAGCAGGACGTTTCCGACTGGCCCAAGAACCGGCGAGTGGGCCTGCAGGACGGCGAATGGATTGAAGCCCAGCGAGGAACCAAGCGACTGGAAGCTGAAGGCCCAGGCGAGTAGATAGGCCCAGTCGGATTAGGTTAAACGACTACCGAAGCTTTAACTGAATCGGTTGAGATATGTAAACCCTAGGGGAGGTGAGCCTATATAAACCTCCCAATAGGGCGAGTAGAGAGACGTCCCCCTCATACGCCCAAGCGACTCGCTGCCTAGCCGCCGAGTTCGCCCATTGTAACACCTCCATAATACAATCTAGCAGGAGTAGGTCTTTACCCTCCGGGGGGCCGAACCTAGGTAAAACCCTGTGTCTTTGCCCTCATCTCGCACCGCAGATGGCTGGCCGCCCTTGCCCCTCGTTCTACTACTCACTGCCGATTGCAGCATCTGCCGTGACTATTCCCACGACAGTTTATGAAAGTAGGACAAAGGTATTTGCAATTGCAAGCTAGCCAAAGCTCCACCAGCCAGATATGCATGTAGATGATTAGCACTATTGTCTCCTTTAATAGCTCTACTTTCCATACATTCCATGCATTGATCCTTCGGAGCTGCTACGTTTCATGTTGCAAGTTATTCCGATTCTGAGTAATCGATTTAGGCCACGGTACTCCACTCGGCACTTGTTCACTTGTGGGCAATTTGAAGAATGGAGGATTTGCTTTATTTATGTTGCTAACTGAATAATTTGAGCTAGCATTGAGCTAAGCTTTTATTGTAATAATGGTACTCTGGATCTACGTTATTTATGATACACGAATATTTTACTATGCTATTCATCTTATTCTATTGTGGGCCAATGAACCGATCCAGGGATTGGCATGTCACATAGAAGTTAGGGTCTTTTCAGAACCGTAGTGTTACAGGTTCCAAGAACCCAAGAAGGACAAACTCCAACGAGTCACACGAACCAAATCCTCCGAGTAGAAGTCAAACCCATGCACCAAATGCAAATGGCAAGAACACCACAAAGGTGCTCAAATCTCTCACTCTCAAGTTTCAACAAAGCTACTAAAACTATTGAGGTAACAAGAGTGGAGGAATCAAAAAGAAACACAAAATCCCCCAAAATCTAGATCCCCAAAGATGCACTCACAAAGAGATGAATCGGTTAGGTAAAAACGTGGATCTAGATCTTCTCTCTCTTCCACTCAAATATGGGCAAGAATCATTGGAGGGAAAAGATTAGGTAAGCTTCAAGATCTAGAACAAGTGTGGACAAAGCTTAGCCTAATAGTAGAGGAAGAAAACTTACTAAACTAAAAAGGGGCAAAGCCTTAAATAGGGGCCCCAAAAATCTAGCCGTTTGGGGCATATTTCTGTCTTGGCCGGTAGTACCGGTTAAGTCAACTGAGGCGGGCGGCGCGCGTGGCAGCTCGCAAGCGAGAAATGGCGCAACGGTGGGCCCATGCGATCGAGCGGCAGCGAGGCAGCGACGCATCGCAGGTCAACGCAGCGCCGCTGGCGTGCGCGAGGCAGAGCAAACAAGCAGTGCACGCGCGGACACATCGAATGGGGCCAGCGGAGCTGGCGCGCGCGGAAGAGCGGCCACTGCGTGGGACACAGCTGGCAGGACGCGCAGGAGACGCGCGCGAGCGAGCTAGTGAGCGCGGGGCGGCGCGCGGGCAGGGCCTAGCAAGCGCGTGACAGCAGCAGCTGCGGCTGGGCTAATCCAGCGTGTGCTGGGCTGGTGTACCTAGGCCGGCCGGTAGTACCGGCCCACCCAGGCGGCACTACCGGGCTGGACCCAGCAACCGGACAAGGCAGCAGATAAGTGCGCAGGCGCGGCCGGTATCGGGTCCGATAGTACCGGCCGGCCCAAAAACAGACTATTTCTTTTTTTCTTTTTAAACCGAATAAAATCAAATATTTAACGTGCGATAACTTTTGATTGGGAGTCCCGATTGACCCGATTCCAATTGCCTTCGAAAGAGGACGACATGTGCTATCTAATAAAAAGTAAAAATATTGGTTATCACCAAGTGAGAATGTATCAAGTATCACTACAAGAGATCTGATATACTATGACGAAAACCCTCGTGACAGTGGTCTGTAACGTCATGCAATATGATAATGTGTGACGTTTTTCTCCTACCGTCATGGTGTCCTAGAATCCATGACGGTCGCGCATTCACCGTCACATATTTGCACATTCTATGACGGTCCGGATAGCTTCCATGACAAGCGTGGATGAGTCACACAAAAATTTCAAGCGAGAGACCGTTGAGGTGGACCCACATTTTAGGAATAAATAATGGAAAATTGATATTCAAATATAGCTTGACCATCGATATCGTCGATATTAAACGCGCGGGTATATGGTGGACTAGATCAAAAATCTTCAAATAGCATTGATTTTACTAATTTGACCATATTGGAATTGATTTTGCACTAATGTTAATATCGATGAGGACAAGAGATATTCTTGCCAACCTTTTCATTTAGTGTCATCATCGATCAACGCATAATATGGTTTTTCCGTGCTTCTTTTAGCGCCAAACAGATTTAGTGATTACACAAATAATTTATACAATATGGGAGCGATTATGAAAAATTAAACATTCACGTGTTTGTCTCAAAATGAAACTACCTCTTTTTCATAACGTAAAACCGTTCTGTAGAAGCATACCGGAGCATGTAGTTTTCTAAAACTACCCCTAATTTAGTTTACCGAAATATTCTATTATGGAATGAATTCGGTACATTTTCCCTCCACAAACAAAATGCTTCCGTCTTTTTTTTTTAATTTCGGCCGTATATTTCTTATGGCCCTGACGGCCTGTCATCGGAAATATTTCCAGCCGCCACGATCTTATCCCACGGGAGCCATCACTCCTCCCCCATTTTTATGCTCGTCTTCCCTGCCCATAACCATCGATCAGATCTCGGGAGGAGGTTTCCGATCCAATCGCCCCAACCTGCTGGAAACCCGGCGGCTGCCGGCCTCCCCTCTGATCCACCCCGCCCCAACTCGCTGTTGCGCTGCCGCCGGCCTCACCTCCGATCCAGCCGCCCCAACCCGGGGTCTCACTTTGCATCACCACCGCCGGCCTAACCTATGGAGTTGAAGCCGCCCGCCTCACCTGCGGAATAGAATCTACTCGCCTCACCCGCGACGTCCTCCCGTGCCCCTTCCCTGCCGCCCTCCGATCCGGGCGACACCATGCCCCTTTGCGATGCCCTCCTTCCATTTGCTGCACCGGTCTGAACGCCTCTTTCCTCTGCTTCGACACGTTCAGTTCGAGGACAAGTTCAGTTCGATAAAAAGTAAATGCAAGATCCGATTTTGATGAACAAGAGCTTGTTATAGAGATTACCACAATCTCTATATCCTCACATGGATAAGACCAAATAACAACCAAATACGATCATGCAAGTATGCAAAGGTTTGAGCTATCTCCGAATGATGTGACCAAGTTACTCATTCGAGAGCCCCTCTTGATAGTACGGTTATATATCCTAAATCCGGTCTTCCACACACAACACGAGACCGACAAAAGGGAAAACCTATCAAGATTATACCTTTGCCTTGAGCATTCCACTTGAGCTCGATGTAGACGATCTTGCCCTTCTCAAGATGGAACACCTTTCTTAATTCCTCATCATCGATCCATGATCACCGAGGAAGGCAAGCATCAAACATTAGATCTTCTACAGATGGCGCATTTTGAGCTTGCACAACACATCTTCTTCTCATTTCATCGACCTTGCAGCCAACACATGCTCCAAGCGATGCCAATGGACAATTCCTACAAGTACAACTCAAGACACACATTAGTCCATAAAGATTGTCATTAATTACCAAAACCACACATGGGGGCCCGCATGTTCTTTCAGTCAGCTTCTGACTAAATACACCCATAACCTCACGGTTGAACCGGATCCAAACCATGCCCGGCGAAGAAAATGAATGAATGAGTTATTCATTACCTAATATCTCAGGAAATCAACGAAAAAGACCGATGTAGCGTGAAACTTACTTCTGAAGCATGTCCTGCATGCCGCGGAAATCTTTCAGGTTTCTCTTTAATGGGTCCATGACTTCAATTCTTTCCTTATCAAGTTGAATGTCTAACAGAATCGAGTGAAAGCTACAAACATTTATATATACATCAATAACTCATCAGTTACACTTAGCATTGAGTAACCAAAAATGAATGTGTATAACAGAGTACGGGTACACATTCTTCCTACATTTATCCAGATATATACTTTCAGTCTCATCTAAACAGTATGTGCATGTATTATATCCCTTATTCGTCTGTCGTGAGATGTTACTAAGAGCAGGCCAATCATTGATGATTACGAACAACAACGCTCGTAGGTCAAATGGCTTTTGTTTATGCTCATCCACACACGTAAACCTACTTTGGCCCACACATGTAAAAGTTTATTAACTAATGGCCTTAGGTACACATCAATATCGTTGCTGGGTTGCTTCAGGCGTTATATGAGCACTGACATCATAATGAACTTATGCTTCATGCACAACCAAGGAGAAAGGTTATAGACACACATAGTCATAGGCAGGTGCTATAACTGCAGCTCTGCTTCCCAAAATAATTGATACACACGATGAATGGATTCGAGCAAAGCCATTGCCTCCATTTTAAGAAGCACACGATGTTTTGCTCAATGTCCTAACATAAATCAAACAACACACAAAATACGAAATACCTCTATGCATCTGGTAGTTTATTAGGGTGACACCAACGACGAGGTGCTAGTTGAAGTGTTGGATCGTCTAGATCGTAACAATGGCTGGAGCTACACCTATGCTATGTAATTATTTTATTCGACTACACGGTTTTTCCGACAATTAATTGAAGCTACAAGTATGCAAAAAATAAATCAGGCATAGACATATTGAGTTGTGATACGATCGTAAACGTATCTATAATTTGGGATGCTCCATGCTTATTTAGTATCTACTTTGCTTTGCTTTGTCTACACTTTGAGGTGTTTTTATATATTTTCTGAAAGTAACCTATTAACAAGTTGCCATAGTGCCAGTTGCTTGTTTTTTTTTTCTGTTTTTGGTTCCAGAAAGGCAGAAAATCAATATTCTCGAAATTGGACGGAACAAAATCCAAAGTCAATATTTTACCGTGGGGGACACGAATCCAGAAGACAAGACAGAGAAGCAAACTAGGGCGGCCAACCCCCCTAGGCGCGGACAGGTGTAGGCCCGCTCCTAGGCAGGGTGTGCCCCCGTGGCCGCCTCCCGGTCTCGCCTCTTTGCCTATAATAAGCCCCCGATGCAAAAACCCTAAGTACCCGATCAATATTTCATGAAACCTTCTATAGCCGTTGCCACCGTCATCTCTAGATCGGGGGAGGGATCTGAAGTTCTTTCCGGCACCCTGCCAGAGGGGGGATCATCCCGGAGGCCTTCTCTCTGGTATGATGCGTGAGTAGTTCCACCTTAGACTATGGGTCCATGTAGTAGCTAGATGGTTGTATCTCCTCCTTGTGCTTTCATGTATAGATCTTGTGAGCTCCATTCATGATCAAGATCTAATCTATTTGTAATCATGCATGTTGTGTTTGCGGGGATCCGATAGATATTGAGATTACTATGTCAGATTGATTAATGTTTTTGTCTTTAACTATCATGTCTATGTTGTTTGTGATCTTGCATGCTCTCCGATGTTAGTAGCTATCTTGGCTGAGTAGTTGCTAGTGACTCCAAGAGGGGGTATTTATGCTCGATAGTGGGTTCATGCCTCTAGTTTCCAAGGGAAGTGATAGAAATCTCTTCGGTTGTAGATGTGTTGTTGCTACTAGGGAGAAAACAACGGTCTCTTGTTCATGGAACAAGTGGATTGTTTACCTTACACACTTTGCTTAAAGCAGTTGTCTGTTTCTTGCAACTTAATACTGGAGGGGGTTCGAACGATAACCTGAAGGTAGACTTCTAGTCATAGATTTAGTTGGATTTCGGTCTATGTATCTTGTTGTATTAGAAAAAACTATGAAGAACTATAATACTCCCTCTGACCTATATTAGTTAATTTAGATTCATCTATATACGGGTGCATCTAGTGAAGTTTTAGTGCTACATACTTCCGTATCTAGAAAAATTTGAGTAAACTAACATGGGTAAGAGGAAGTATTATAGATACCATGGAAAAATATGTTTCATGATGTATAAAAATGTATAGATTTCATATTATAAATATTAATATTTTTAAAAACTCTGTTAAACTATACATAACTTGACTGTTTTTAAGGCTCGATGACTTTCTTTTCCACTAAGTAATTGCTTAGGGAGCTGAGCGTACAATCTAGGCTGTTTTCCTCTCTTATTGAACTTGCTTAATCCATTTACCTTCACATGAAGATGTCGCACTTAATTAAGTACCATCACTTCCGACCATGGCCCTTTAGGGATTCTTTGATTCATAGGATAGGAAAAGGAAAAACATAAGATTGGAATGTCATGCCAACTTGAATCCCTTGGGAAGAGGAATTCTGTTTGATGTAGTAAAGGAATTTTTTCATGAGGTCTGATCTAATGTTTCTTTCCTATAGGAATTGCACTACAAGATTCCTAAAGAATTAATTTCTATAGAATGTGTTTCTATGAATCAAACAATAATAACATAGGAAAAATTCTCATAGGATTCACATCCTACACAATTCCTATAAATCAAACAAGGCCTTATAGTTTAAGTCGATGGAGTATAAAGTGCTCGGTGGAGAAATCCAAATCTAATCTAGTACTCAAGGCCAACGATGGACTCAGGTCTCGGACAATATGATTACTCTTATCCAGCCGCTATTGTCGAAGGGCCACTATCTAAACCATGTCGGCATCTCAATCACGGGGAATATGCTAGTTATGTGGGGTCCCTGGGGAGAAAGCGGTCAATAAAAGTCATGTGCACGGGGTTTATGTCAGTTTTTTCTTTAGAGTTGCTACATCAGACTTAAAACATACAATAAAAGTCATTTGCATTCAAACTTCAATGAAGTTTTACAGTATAAACTAAAAATGGTAAAACACAAGTAAAACCTCCGTCTACATGCCCATGCGCCCATAGAAGATGGTGTATTCGCCGTCGTCGTCATATCGTCGAAGTCGTGTACTCCGTCGGAGGTACTAAAAACATACATGCCCAGGCCGGGTCGCCGCGCGCGAATCTCCTCTGGCAGAGGTACTAAAAACATACGCGCTAAATTCGCTGAACGTGTGGCACGCAATTTAACTAGCGCGCTGAATGGAGCGTCAAAATAAGCATGCGCAACCCCGCACGGCAAAAGATAGAACGTGGGCTCTCACGTCAAAAAAGACAGCTTTTAGCACGCGGGGTGGTTTTTTCCGGCGTTTGCTGGAGTTGCTCTTAGCGTATAATCTGAGCCGTTTCCCTCTCGGACTGTAGTATTGAACTTGCTTAATCCATTTACCTTCCCATAAAGATGCCACACTGAATTAATTACCATCACTTCTGACACCGACCAGGGCCCTTTATAGTTTAAGTCGATGGAGAATAAAGTGAGCTATAGGTGCCCTAGTTAACAACGCTCGGTGCATAAATTTAAATCTAATCTAGTACTCACGGCCAACGATGGACTCAGGTCTCGAACGAAATGATCACTCTTAACAAGCCGCTATTGTCGAAGGGCCACTGTCTGGGAGAAAGCGGTCAATAAAGGTTATGTGCACTGGGTTTATGTCAGTTTTTTCTTTAGAATTGCTACATCGGACTTTTGTCATAGTTGGAAGATAGAGAGAATTAAAAAAAAGATTGCCTTTATTTAACTAATATAATATGGATGATCCATAAAAATAAGCGAAGACATTTTCTCCGGTGTACTTTATACCTTCACTTATCAACACATGTTTTACTATAATTAGTCTGTTCACATCAATTTTAAGATTTTAGAGATAATAATAAAATTTGAAGAGTTGAACTTTTGTACAATTTATTTTTATTGACTTTTTAGATGATATGGTGGGTAAGGAAAGGCATGTCTTTCTTATCATTGTACATGCTAAAGGACCTGACTGACCCAAGCAAAAGATGTAGCCGGATATTTCGAGGTTGTTGCTTCACAAAAGACATTGATTTCTCAAGGATAGCACTAGCTGCAGAGATAAACATGGTAATTATAAAATATTAGGAATGATTGGATTCTAAATATACAAAGAGTAATCTCAAGTGCAGATTTACATAACACAAGGTCCAAACAGAATTTTTAATATAGATCACGCTATTCTATAACAGCTTGAAGAAAACATTAGTATAGTTTATCAGCGCAAGTTTCGATGTAGTTTCAAGTTTTTTTTACCTTAGTATGTACGTAGCTGTTAGGCCTTTCACAATGGGCATTTCTTAGCGCTATATCTTAGGCACTTTGCTTATGTGACACTATTGTTAATTAGAAAAGAGATTGATGTTGTATCTTAGGTAAGAAACACCACTTGCACGAAATCATAGGCAGAAAAACATTGCTAGACCAATCACATGCATGCATGTACTCTAAATCACATGATGTTTTTTTACACTGGATTAGTTATAGAGATATGCTTTTGTGTCTAAATATTTTTGAAATTGCATGATTTACAAATTGTGTCTTTTTAACCAGGACAGAGGGAGTAGTTATTTCTTAAGTTTTGATTGCTCATATGAAAACGTGCTAAGATACGACTCATCGTGAAAGGTCTTAGTAAATGGAACCGGAGGAAGTACAAGAAGTGAGTTGTACATGCCCTAGTTAACGATGCTCGGTGCAGCAATCAAAATCTAATCTACTACCCTAGTGTAGTCAATACACATACGGTAACCGATGGAGTCAAGCCTCGAACAAAATGATTAATCCTAGTGAGCAGCTAGCCGCCTCGGCTGTCTAAACCATGTCGGCAACAACCGGTTCAAACTTTTTTTTGTCTGCATATTTATTTGTCATTAGAATTTTTAGTTTTACGTGCTATAATACGATTATTTATTCATGATATTCTAAACATCTCTTTTTTCATTTATTACTGTATCATATCAGATTTTTATCAACATGACATTTTTTTTTGGAAAAGAGTATATATTAATATCACAGGATACCAATTACACCCAGCCTCTGCAACAACGCATGCCCTAGCGGTCCTACGGATGCACACAGCCCAGAAAAAAGAAAGAAGAATTATAAAAAAGAAAAATGTCCCGCTACAGAGAACCATTCCTCAAAGCAACAACACTGACACCATCAGAACAACACCAGTAGTCCTCCACTTCAATAACAACGCCTTCAAGAAGGAGACAGTGCCCAAGCGCCGTCGTTGCCCGATCAAAGATCATAGGTTTTCACCCTGGAGAAAGTCGTCGCTCGCAAAACAATGCCTTCAACAAGGCCATTGCCAGGCACAACCAGTTAAGGCCAGACCTTGGATTTTCACCCTGCAAGGTAAGACTGGGAACTCCTTCTGTGTTGTCTTCCCGCACCAACAGTCGTTGCTACGAGTCACGGATCACACAGCCAGTTCTCCGCCGCCACAAAAACTAAAATCACCATCGCTACCCTCATATTTCTGCTTTCCTGGCATTCTCCATATCTTACTTAACCATGGCTTTAAGAATGGCGCTTGGTGGGAACAAACAACAGAGCTTCGCAATGCTCCCGCTGAAACCAAACGGCCAGAAAAACAAGGAACACACGACCGAATACCTTCCGATCCAGCAATCTCCAGGCATGATACGCCCATGGGATCTCGTCGGCGGAGCCTTCCGGAACTCGCCTCTCCAGCCAAGATCCACGAGGGCCAACATCAAGCAGATCTTCTTCTTCGCGCGGGAGGAATCCTAGGACCGCCACCATTATTCAAGCACACCAGCAGGCCCCCACGCCGCCGAACAGAACAGCGAAAGAGAAAGCAAGGCAACGCCGAGAGGAGTATCAGATCGGACATAGAGGACCAGATCGAACCCATCTCACATCGTGCCCCACGACCTCACTCCGCGGCTCCGGCTCGCGCCCACCATGGCCAGACGGACCATGGCCACGCCTGGAGCCCACCGTCAATCAGGGTTAGAGGGCTGATCTAGGTCTTCCAAAGGAATCCCCAATTGCAGCGCCTTCACCACCAGATCGCCGCCACGGGGAACCGCCATCTCCACCCCGACGCAGGGACGCCGCCCAGGTCGCAGCGCAGTAACATGACATGCGTGATATTAGTTATGATACTCCTACTATGGCTAGCCTGATATATGAATGTCTACAATGAATAGGTCTCAACAAGGTTGGCTGCCGTTTGAAAAGGACCCTAAATCCATGATCTGCATTCAACATCTTAGGTCACATCAAGATTGGAGATGGCAAGAGCACCTTATTTTGACGTGATCGCTGGATCAACAACATTGTCACACCTGAATTTTTCAGGTGGTAAGCTTTACTCCGTTCGTTCACTAGACGCTTTTGTGCCCAGTGCACTGACAGGATTCAGCATGCATAGACACACAAGCTAATGTAAACCGCAATGTAGATCTAAACGTGTCAAGTCGCAACCAAAGTTGGAAGAAGAGGGGAACGAGATCCCACGTACGTGAGTCGTGGCTTCCCCTCTCCTTCCCCTCTGCTACAGTTCTCCAAGAATACCCCGTGGGTGCCCGCCCGATCCAAGGCCAACCTCGCCGGCGCTGCCGGTCGAGCGAGGCTGAGGAGAGGCGCGGGCACTTCTTCTGTAAATTTTAGGACTAGTGTTTGGCCGTGTTCCGGTAGTTGGCTCCGTGCCGGGAGGTCGCCGCCATGTTTTCTGGGACAGATCTGGCGGTTGCGGGTATGCCTCGTCGTCGCCGTCCTCGTGGTGGTGATGGAGATGGGGTCTGCCGGTGTCTCCCTCAATAAGGCCTTGACCGGGTGGCGTTCCGGTTGCTGGATGATGCGTTTCTCTTCGGTCGGCCGTGGTGGCGAGGGAAGAGAGATGAGAGTCTGGCTGTTTCGGTTCTGTTTCCTGGTGGGTTTCTTACCTCCGGCGTTGCTGCACGACGCTGAAGGGTCGTCCTGGCCTTCTTCTCGCGAGCTCCTAAGGTGGGAGGGCAGTGAGTTGGAAGCCAGGTACGGGAGCCCTCTCAATAAGTGCAAGATGTGTTCTCCCGTTTCATTCTGCAAGCTGCTTGAGGTTCTTGGACTCCTGGCCGGCCGTGGCGGCGAGGGGGGGGGGAGAGACGGAATCGCGCTGCTGCTGTGGGGAGTGCGACGGGAGCGTCGTCTTCACCTCGCGAATGGTCTTCATCGGCTCTGGTTCCTCTTGGCCTGCCATGGCGGCATGGGAGAGGAGCAGACAAAGTCCACCTTTTCTGCTCGCAGGTGTGGCGCTGGGGAGCTTTTGGAGCTTCTGCTCCCCTTGGCGGTTCCTGAACGGCGGCCGTTCTTCGCCGCCGTTTTTCTTGGCTAGAGGCCTGGCCCCGCCATGCCCTGCAGCGATGTCTGCATGGGCTATATCAACCTCTGCGTGAGGCTCTTCTTCAACCTCGACGCTCCCTCCCAAGCCGCTACCCTGCCAAGTGGTTTCGTCCCCGGCAGGTGCAGCGGTGGTGGCGTTTGGTGGTTGTTCGTCGCCGGCGTGCTCCATGGACTCGATTGCTTTTTCGAGTCTCTTTCTAGGGTGTTCAGTGTAATTTGCAAGGGCCTAGTTGTTTCTTTCCTTTTCTGTATGCCCTTTTATGTAATTTTTCACCCACCGCCGTTCAAATGAAAGCTCCAGGCCCTTCGAGGCCTTTTGTGTTAAAAAAAAAGTTGGAAGAAAACTAAAAACACGACATGGTAAAACAGACGGTGCAAACAGCGGAAGTCACAGCTTGCCTAAAGGCCCTTTGCATATGTTAGCGGTGGTGTACCGGACATCTAACGAAAAAAGTGCTTCACCCGAAGAGGGAGATGAAACCAACTAGTCGTCTTGGGGATAGCGAGCTCGTAAAGCTTGATGCCACCTCACGAGCTAACCAAAATTTAAAATAGCAGGCTATTCCATTTAGCCGCGATATTTTTAGAGGCTATAAAAGACTATAGCGCAGCTATAGCGGGCTATTCCATTTTAGCGTAATTTCAAAAATTGAACAAATTTCAGTTAAATCTTTTTAAAAGAAGGGAAAAACTATGACTCTATCAAGATTCGAGCTACAAGTCATGCAAGTATTGAACACAAATAAATATTCAACCAATTAACTCACAAGTTGTATTGAATCATATTTAAAATAATGTGGTCACGGGTGACTCGATGGCCCTCCTCGTGCCTGATCATACATATATATACAGAGTACATCCTGTGTTACAAGTTAACTTGGAGAATGGGTCGAAACCCTAACCGCCGGCGGCTGGGCCAATGGGCCGAGCCGGTCTGCCTAACAATATTTAACATAAGTTCGAAAAAGGAAAACAAAAAGAAGAAAACTTCAGAGAGCATAAGTTTAGCGACTAAATTGGAGGCTAAACCGGGCTATAGCTGGCTATTAGCGGCTATTTTTCATTTAGCCTACGAAGGGCATAGCCGTAGCCGGAGACTTCTCAAAAGGCTATAGCGCGGCTATAGCCAAGCTATAACCGGCTATTTAAAACTTTCGAGCTAACTCATATCGTTGGATCAAAAATGGCACGATTAGCGCCAGTCACGCCGTAACCGAAGCTAAATCCTGATGTTAAAAAAAAAGTGGATTACAAGAGCCGTCAGGAGGACTTCAGCAAACCACGCATAGTTGCAACAGCCAAGGCAACTCTCGACGATATGCACGCGTCACGCTGCAACCAAAGTTTATAACCAAGATACATCACAATGCTACAAAAAAAGAAAAAAAAAACGTGTCCCGGTTCAGCACTCGGCGCAAGAATGGGAAGACGGAGTCTGCTCGAATGTCCTTTACATATTTACCTTGTTTACCAGGCATCTAACCAAAGGGCATTGCACGAACGGAGGCAAAAGAAATCAGTATGCCCGTAGACATATACTAACAACTAAGGTAACCTGCAATGCTCGACCAAGGCAGAACGATTTGCACACGAAGTTACAACCCAATGTCCTGAAAAAACGACCTTGTACAGCGCATGCCGCAAACAAGGGAAGACGAAGCCTGCCTAAAGGTCGTTTGACATATGTTACCCGGCGTACCAAACGACTATGCAGGTACACACTAGTATAAAAAGAGGCTTCGGTTCGATCTAGAGTCTGACACTAGTCCCGATTTATTACGGGCCGGGACTAGTATGAGCACTAATCCCGGTTCGTACCGTTTTCAGTGGCCAGATGACGAGGTTTAATCTCGTCAATGCCCATTATTATGGACTCGGGTTTTGGAGAAGATGGGGATGCTGGAGATCGTGGCATGGTTAACAGACAAGCAACCAGGGGACACGAGATTTACCCAGGTTCAGGCCTCCGGAGGGAAAACCCTACTCCTGCTTGTCTGCTCTTGATTACGGCGAAACCGAAGGTTACAGGGTGCGCAGATTCGATCTGGCGTGGAGGTGTGTGCGAAAGTATGAGTCGAGAGAACTAGGACGTGCCCTCCTGGCCTTTATATAGACTTAGGCAGGTCCCGGGCATAGTCCTAGTCGGTTACAAGTTCTAGGGTTTTACCCCTTTGAATTTCCTATCTATGCTAGTCATGTGCTCCAAGGATCCGAAAGCGTCATGGGCCTTGGCCACCCGAAAATCTTCATGGGCCAGCGTATATCTGCTGTGGGTCTTCCTTGGGCTGGACCAGGTATGCTGAAGTCACGCACCCGTAGGGTATAACCATGTCAGTAGCCCCCGAGTGATCAGTCGAATCGTAGATTCGGCTGAGGACTCTTTCATCTTTCGGGTGCAACTATGTATTAATAGTATATGTGTGTTGGGATTGTTGACGCGTGTGCCTGACTCACCCGACGGATCAGGGTCAGTTAACTGTCTTAGGACGAAAAAACACGATCTTCTTCAAGTTCGAGTCCCTTTACTCGAACCTGGAACATATGCTGGCGTAATTCGACTCAGGCCGCGGAGGAATTACAGGAATGGAATTCCAGTGATTTTAATTAATGTACCCAACGCGTCCGTCAGGATTTTTAATCATGCCTGTTGACATGGATTTGTACTAGCAGAGCGCAGTCATGTACGTTGCCAGGCCATCAGATGATATCTGCAGGTCTTATCTTTACGTCGCAGACGCAACATCCGAACATTTGTCACCGCGGAGGTGTTTCGGGTGGTCAAGGAGATTGTCGCTCACTCAACGTTTGTTGGGTCAGAGATGCCAAAAAGTTTTTGCGTGTTTATCCGAAAGATCACAGTCGAAGAATTCATAGGGTGCGCGACCAGCGCTCCCTATGGGAGTAGCCCCCGAGTGTCTGTTCGAGTCGTACACTCGAGCAGAGACTTTAGTTCAAGCATTGTTCGATTGTTAAGTCCGTAGGACTCAAAAATTTTCGGATGATTAAATCCATCCTCCCAATGGGAGTAGCCCCCGAGTCCGTAGTGGAGTCGTAGACTCGATGTAGAACTCGAAGAAATATGTTGTCGTTATTCATCTTCCGGATGCGCCGCCAGCGCTCCTGATAGGAGTAGCCCCCGAGTATATAGTCGAACCAAAAATTCGAGTGAGTACTCTTAGCTGTGGAGCCGAAGAATTGTAGTTGGTGCTAGTATAGCTTTTGATGACATCAGTGCTGACGATCGATGACCTCAAGCGTCTGCTACGCCAGAGATGACTTGACTGTACGAACGTGGGTCCCACTTGCTGACTTTGAATTGAACGGTCACGCGCGGCGTGGAGATAATTACGGCGTCACCTCGATTTCTGCGCGTAGTGGACGGCATGGTGACGACGGTTCGTTGTGATGTTGACACGTGTATGGTCAGATCTGCCGTTGGCGTTAGGTCTTCTGGATGGACGGCTGCCATGCGTCGTCTTCGCTGTTATAATCATTGGATGTAACCGTGGCTTGTTTTCACCTCACCAGTTCTTGTGTTCACTGCCTCCTTGCGCTCGAGCGATTCTTGCTTCGCTGGGATTTCCTTCCACATTTCCGTCATTCTTTCTACGTTTTCATCGCCGGCGCCGCCGTAGCGCAATGGGGAAATCGAAGAAATCTTCATCTGCGGTTGGGACCAGTGTCGCCGGAGGAAAGAAGGGCACCGCCGCTACTCGCGTCACCGATGGTGGCTGGCGGCGATCAGAGACGCGGGAGAGCGATCTCCGCAAGCTTCGCGAGCAGGGCCTGATCCCGCAAGATAGGGAGGCCGTCAAACTCCCTGGCAATGAGGTAATCCCCCGTCCCCCATCTGGGTATCGGGTTATGTTTCTCGCCTTCGTTTTGCGTGGCTTTTCTTTTCCGGTCCACGACTTCCTCCGTGGACTGCTCTTTTTCTATGGGATTCAGCTTCATCATCTGTCTCCCAATTCTCTTCTCCACATTGCATGTTTTATCACTTTTTGCGAGTGCTGGCTTGGCATTGAGCCGCACTTTGTGTTGGAATTATGCCCTAGAGGCAATAATAAAGATGTTATTATTATAATTCTTGTTCATGATAAAGTTTATATTCCATGCTAGAATTGTATTAAGCGGAAACTTTAATACTTGTGTGGTTTGTGAACAACACCGTGTCCCTAGTACGCCTCTATGGACTAGCTCATTGATCAATGATGGTTAAAGTTTCCTAACCATAGACATGAGTTGTCAATTGATAATGAGATCATATCATTGGGAGAATGATATGATGGACAGACCCAAACTAAGCGAAGCAATTAGATCGTTTCATCTTTGCGAAGCTTTTCTTATGTCAAATATTGTATTCCTTAGACCATGAGATAATGCAACTCCCTGGTACCGGAAGAAAGCTTTGAGGTCATCAAACGTCATCCTATGAGAGGGTGATCATAAAGGTGTCTCTCAGGTGATCGGAAAGTATCTGTTGGGTTGTATGTATCGAGATGGAATTTGTCCCTCCCAGGTCGGAGAGATATACTTCGGGCCCACTCGGTAATCGATATCAACACCGCTTGCAAGCATGTGGTTAAGGAGTTAATCACAAAGTGATATCGGATTACGGAACGAGTAAAGTACTTGCTGTGAACGAGATTGAACTAGGTATGACGGTACCGACGATCGAATCTCGGGCAAGTAAAATATCGCGAGACGAAGGGAATATATATATGGGATTGATTGAATCCTGGCATCGTGGTTCATCCGATATGATCATCGATGAATGTGTGGGAGTCAATATGGGTGCCCAGACCCCGCTGTTGATTATTGATAGAAGATCATGTCTGCATATTCTCGAACCCGCAGGGTCACACACTTAACGTATCTCGACGCTAGGATAGATTGGATAATTGGTTTATGAATTTTTGTTCGGAGTCTCGGATGGGATCCGGGACATCACGAGAGGTTCCGGAATGGTCCGGAGAATAAGATTCATATAAGGCAGTGCAGTTTTTGGAGTTCGGAATTGTTCCGGGTTAATCGGTATTGTACCGGAAGCTTCTAGAACCTTCCGAAAGGGGACCAACGTGGCCCCACCTTCCGGGAGGGGGCATGGGACTATGAGGGAGTGTCCTGGACGCATTGGGCAGGGGCACAAGGCCCCATAGGGCCCAGCCGATTCTAGAAAGATTTGACACGTTTAAATCTCGGGATAGAATTTCTAGATAAGGGAGAATTTAAATCGTTTAAACTAGAGATAGGATTTCTAGATAAGGGAGAGTTTAAATTGTTTAAACTAGAGATAGGCTTGGAGGAGGGGCAAGGGCTGGCCGCCCCCCCTCTATATATAGAGGGGTGGTGCGCCCCCTCCCCCCACACACACCTTCCTCCAAGCCCTAGCAGCCTTGCTACCTTCCTCTCTCCCTCCCGACTGTTTGTAGGCGAAGCCCTGCAGCAGAAATTCTCCACCATATACACCACGCCGTCGTGTTATAGATCCAATCTATCTCTCCACCATACTCGCTGGTCCGAGGAAGGAGGAGACGTCGAGGTGCTGCACGTGTGTATCTCACGGAGGCACCGCCACTTGTGGTGCTAAATCGGATCGGATCACGAGGAGGAGAAGCGAGTACGACTACATCACCCACGTTCCGACGAACGTTCCGCTGTGCGAATCTTCAAGGGTATGAAGATCTAATCCAATCTCTCTCGTTGTTTGCATCTCCTAGATTAGATCTTGGCTTTCCCTCTGTTCGCTCCGTAGAAAATTTTGATTTACTATGCCGCGAAACCCTTCAGTGGTATCAGAGCTAGATCAATGCGTAGATGTGTTTCACGAGTAGAACGCAACATGGTTGTTGCGGGCGTTGATGTTTTCTGTTGCAAGCCTCTTGTTTGTATTCTTCTTATGACGCGGGATAGTGAGATTGAAGCGGTCCAGGCCAACCTTACGCGACGTCGTTCGCGAGACCGGCTCCGCACTTGACGTGTGGCTTGTTCCACACATGCGGCTGGTGGATGTCAGTTTATCTCACTATAGTTGTCATGGGATTAACACCGGAGTTTGGCAACCATAATATTACCGTTGTGGCTTTCCGTAGGTAAGAATCGTTCTTAGCATCTACTCCCATAAGCCACGTAAAACATGCAACAACAAAGTAGAGGCGTCTAACTTGTTCTTGCAGGGAGTGTTTTCTGTGATATGGTATGGCCCAAGATGTGATGTGTATATTGTATGCGATGATCATGTTTTGTAATGTTTCACGACTTGCATGTCGATGAGTACACAACCGGCAGGAGCCATATGGTTGTCTTTATAATTGTGTATGACCTGCGAGTCAACTTCTTATACACCATGTAATAGCTTTACTTTATCGCTAAGTAGTTAGCAATAGCTGTAGTTGCTATTCGTGGTGGAGGCAATCATGGTGGAGTGATGGAGATCATGCCGGAACGCACAAGATGGAGATCATTGCGCGAAGATTGGCTATACCATGTCACATAAAGTTATATGCATGTGATGTTTATCCTTTTATGTATCTTATCATGCTTAGATTGCGACGGTAGCATTATAAGATGATTCCTCACTTAAAGATCAAGATAAAAACAGTGTTCTCCCCAAGTATGCACCGTTGCGAAAGTTCGTCGTGTCCAAGCATCACGTGATGATCGGGTGCTATAGACTCTACGATCACATACAACGGGTGCAAGCCAGTTTTTGCACACGCGGAAATACTTGGGTCTAACTTGCAGCCTAGAATGTACAGACATGGCCTCGGAACACAAGAACCAAAAGGTTAAGCATGAGTCGTATGAATGATATGATCGACACTTCGTTGTCCACCATTGAAACCACATCTCTTCTCGTGATGATCGGATTAGGTGTGGTGAATTTGGATCGTGTTCACTAAACAACTTGAGGGATGTTGAATTTAGTGGGAGTTCATCTAGTAATTTGATTAAGTTGAACTATTTATCATGAACATAGTCTAAATTGTACTTGCAAATACTGTAGATCACATGGCCAAATCCAACTTCAACTTCAACGTTTTTGCTGAGAAAGAAAAGCTTAGGAACAATGGGTCTAACTTCACCAATTGGTTCCGCAATCTAAGAATCATTCTGTCTGGCGGACAAAAGGACTATGTCCTTGGTAAAGCGTTAGGTGACCCCCCTGCTGCAACTGCGTCGGCTGATGAGAAAGCTGTCTATCAGTCGCGCAAAGATGATTATGGTGTGATTAAGAGCACCATGTTGTTTGCTATGGAAGCGGAGCTTCAAAATCGTTTTGAAACCTATCCCGGGCCCTTTGAGATTCTCGAGGAGCTGAAAACCATGTTTCAGACTCAAGCCCGTTCTGAGAGATATGAGATCTCTGAGAAGTTCTTTAACTGCAAGATGGAGGAAGGGAGTTCCGTTAGTGAGCACGCCATAAAGATGTCGGGCTACACTCAACGCCTTGAGCAACTGGAATGCACGATTCCAGAGGAGCTCAAGATTGACAGGGTTCTGCAATCACTCCCTCCCAGCTACAAAATTTTTGTAGTGACTCATAATCAGATTGGTTCCACTGATACGACCACCGAGCTCTTCGCAAAGCTGAAGGCTGCGGAAGTGGACATCAAGAAGGATAATCATGTGTTGATGGTCAACAAGCCCTCCTTTAAGAAAGGTAAGGGAGCAAAGAAGCCCTTCAAGAAGGGCGGCGGCAAGCCCAATGCCCCTGCTGAGAAGAAGCTCAGGTCTGGTCCCAAGCCAGACACTGAGTGCTTCTATTGCAAGGACAAGGGTCACTGGAAGCGCAACTGTCCGAAGTACTTAGCGGACAAGAAGGCTGGCACCATCAAAGGTATATTTGATATACATGTTATTGATGTTTTCCTTACTAGCCCTCGTTGTAGTGCCTGGGTATTTGATACCGGTTCAGTTGCTAATATTTGTAACTCGAAACAGGAGCTACGGAATAGACGGCGGCTTGCGAGGGATGAGGTGACGATGCGCGTTGGCAACGGATCAAGAGTTGATGTGATGGCCGTCGGCACGCTCTCCTTAGTTTTACCTTCGGGATTAGTTTTAAACCTTAATAAATGTTATTTTGTGCCTGCGTTGAGCATAAACATCATTTCCGGATCGTGTTTATTGCAAGACGGTTATTCATTTAAATCGGAGAATAATGGTTGTTCTATTTATATGAGTAACATCTTTTATGGTCATGCACCTCTTGTGAATGGTTTATTTCTTCTAAATCTCGAAAGGGATGAAACACACATCCATAACATTGAGGCTAAGAGATGCAAAGTAGATAGTGATAATACTACTTATTTGTGGCACTGTCGTCTAGGTCATACTGGAGTAAAGCGCATGAAGAAACTCCATTCTGATGGACTTTTGGAGTCTCTTGATTTTGAATCATTTGACACATGCGAACCATGCCTCATGGGAAAGATGATCAAAACCCCGTTCTCCGGTATGATGGAGCGAGCAACGGACTTGTTGGAAATCATACATACCGATGTATGCGGACCGATGAGTGTTTCGACGCGTGGTGGATATCGCTATTTCCTCACTTTTAACGATGACTTAAGTAGATATGGGTATATCTATTTAATAAAACATAAATCTGAAACGTTTGAAAAGTTCAAAGAATTTCAGAATGAAGTGGAGAACCATCGTAACAGAAAGTTTAAGTTTCTACGATCCGATCGTGGGGGCGAATATTTGAGTTATGATTTTCTCAAGCATCTTAAAGCAAGCGGAATTGTTTCGCAACTCACGCCACCCGGAACACCACAGCGCAATGGTGTGTCTGAACGCCGGAATCGAACCCTATTAGATATGGTCCGATCGATGATGTCTCTTACTGATTTGCCGTTATCATTTTGGGGTTATGCATTAGAAACCGCTGCATTCACTTTATATAGGGCTCCATCTAAATCCGTTGAGACGACACCGTATGAACTGTGGTTTGGTGCTAAACCTAAGTTGTCGTTTCTTAAAGTTTGGGGATGCGAAGCTTACGTCAAGAAGTTGATGCCGGACAAGCTCGAAACCAAAGCGGAGAAATGCGTCTTCATAGGATACCCTAAGGAAACTATTGGGTATACCTTCTATCACAGAACCGAAGGCAAAGTGTTTGTCGCAAAGAACGGTTCCTTTCTTGAGAAGGAGTTTCTCTCGAAAGAAGTGAGTGGGAGGAAAGTAGAGCTAGACGAGGTTATTGAACCTTCTCTTGAATTGGAGAGTAGCGCAGCACCTGAAATTGTTCCAGTGCCGCCTGCACCAACAATAGAGGAAGCTAATGACAAGGATCATGAAGCTTCGGACGATGCTGCTACTGAACGTCGCAGGTCGACAAGGTCGCGTGCCCTCCTGAGTGGTACGGCAACCCTATCTTGACTGTCTTGTTGGTAGAAGACAGTGAACCTACGAACTATGAGGAAGCGATGATGAGCCCAGACTTTGAGAAATGGCTGGAAGCCATGAAATCCGAATTGGGATCCATGAGCGAAAACCAAGTATGGACTTTGGTGGATCCTCCTAGCGACCGAAAGGCCGTTGAGTGCAAATGGATATTCAAGAAGAAAACGGACGCGGATGGTAATGTTACCGTCTATAAAGCACGGCTTGTCGCAAAAGGTTTTCGACAAGTTCAAGGTGTTGACTACGATGAGACTTTCTCTCCCGTAGCGATGTTTAAGTCCATTCGGATTTAATTAGCAATTGCTGCGTTTCATGATTATGAAATATGGCAGATGGATGTCAAGACTGCTTTCCTCAATGGCAACATTGATGAAGAGTTGTATATGATGCAACCCGAAGGTTTTGTCGATCCTAAGGATGCTAGTAAAGTATGCAAACTTCAGCGTTCCATTTATGGACTGAAGCAAGCATCTCGGAGTTGGAACCTTCGTTTTGATCAAGTGATCAAGAGCTTTGGATTTGTTCCAAATTGCTACGAAGCTTGCATCTACAAGAAAGTGAGTGGGAGCTCGGTGACGTTTCTGGTACTGTATGTGGATGACATATTGATTATCGGAAATGACATCAACATGCTTAACGATGTGAAGAGTTATTTGAACAAGTGTTTTTCAATGAAAGACCTAGGTGAAGCTGCTTATATATTGGGCATCAAAATCTATAGAGATAGACAAAGACGCCTGATAGCTTTAAGCCAAAGTACATACCTAGACAAAGTTCTGAAAAGGTTCAGAATGGATAAGGCAAAGAAAGGTTCAGTGCCTATGTTGTCAGGTAAGATATTGAGCAAGGCTCAGTGTCCAGCTACGGTAAATGATAGGGAAGCTATGAGCAAAGTGCCTTATGCCTCGGCCATAGGTTCCATCATGTATGCCATGCTGTGTACTAGACCGGATGTGTCCAATGCTCTTAGTTTGACGAGCAGATATCAAAGTGATCTAGGAGTGGAACACTGGACAGCCGTGAAGAACATCCTAAAGTACCTAAATGGAACTAAAGAAATGTTCTTACGTCGATGCTAGTTTCGACACCGACAAGGATGATTCTAAATCTCAGACAGGATACGTTTATATTTTGAATGGAGGAGCTGTGAGCTGGAGAAGCTACAAGCAAAGCGTGATCGCGGGATCTACAGTAGAAGCGGAATACATGGCTGCTGCAGAAGCGTCAAGTGAAGGAGTTTGGATCAGAAACTTCATCACTAAGCTTGGCGTGGTTCCAAGTGCATTGGACCCACTGGAGATATTGTGTGACAACACTGGCGCCATAGCACTCGCTAAGGAACCAAGATATCATCCAAAGACCAAGCATATCAACCGCAAGTTTCATATAATCCGAGATTATATACCAGATGGAGATCTGAAGATTAGCAAAGTACATACGGATCTGAATGTCGCAGATCCATTGACTAAACCTCTTCCACGTGTAAAACATGATCAACACCTCATTGCCATGGGTGTGAGATTGTTGCCAAATGTAAACTAGATTATTGACTCTAGTGCAAGTGGGAGACTGTTGGAATTATGCCCTAGAGGCAATAATAAAGATGTTATTATTATAATTCTTGTTCATGATAAAGTTTATATTCCATGCTAGAATTGTATTAAGCGGAAACTTTAATACTTGTGTGGTTTGTGAACAACACCGTGTCCCTAGTACGCCTCTATGGACTAGCTCATTGATCAATGATGGTTAAGGTTTCCTAACCATAGACATGAGTTGTCAATTGATAATGAGATCATATCATTGGGAGAATGATATGATGGACAGACCCAAACTAAGCGAAACAATTAGATCGTTTCATTGTGTTCATCTTTGCGAAGCTTTTCTTATGTCAAATATTGTATTCCTTAGACCATGAGATAATGCAACTCCCTGGTACCGGAAGAAAGCTTTGAGGTCATCAAACGTCATCCTATGAGAGGGTGATCATAAAGGTGTCTCTCAGGTGATCGGAAAGTATCTGTTTGGTTGTATGTATCGAGATGGAATTTGTCCCTCCTAGGTCGGAGAGATATACTTCGGGCCCACTCGGTAATCGATATCAACACCGCTTGCAAGCATGTGGTTAAGGAGTTAATCACAAAGTGATATCGGATTACGGAACGAGTAAAGTACTTGCTGTGAACGAGATTGAACTAGGTATGACGGTACCGACGATCGAATCTCGGGCAAGTAAAATATCGCGAGACGAAGGGAATATATATATGGGATTGATTGAATCCTGGCATCGTGGTTCATCCGATATGATCATCGATGAATGTGTGGGAGTCAATATAGGTGCCCAGACCCCGCTGTTAATTATTGATAGAAGATCATGTCTGCATATTCTCGAACCCGCAGGGTCACACACTTAACGTATCTCGACGCTAGGATAGATTGGATAATTGGTTTATGAATTTTTGTTCGGAGTCTCAGATGGGATCCGGGACATCACGAGAGGTTCTGGAATGGTCCGGAGAATAAGATTCATATAAGGCAGTGCAGTGTTTGGAGTTCGGAATTGTTCCGGGTTAATCGGTATTGTACCGGAAGCTTCTAGAACCTTCCGGAAGGGGACCAACGTGGCCCCACCTTCCGGGAGGGGGCATGGGCCTATGAGGGAGTGTCCTGTCCGCATTGGGCCAGGGGCACAAGGCCCCATAGGGCCTAGCCGATTCTAGAGAGATTTGACTCGTTTAAATCTCGGGATAGAATTTCTAGATAAGGGAGAATTTAAATCGTTTAAACTAGATATAGGATTTCTAGATAAGGGAGAGTTTAAATTGTTTAAACTAGAGATAGGCTTGGAGGAGGGGCAAGGGCTGTCCGCCCCCTCCCCCCACACACACCTTCCTCCAAGCCCTAGCAGCCTTGCTACCTTCCTCTCTCCCTCCCGACTGTTTGTAGGCGAAGCCCTGCAGCAGAAATTCTCCACCATATACACCACGCCGTCGTGTTGTAGATACAATCTATCTCTCCACCATACTCGCTGGTCCGAGGAAGGAGGAGACGTCGAGGTGCTGCACGTGTGCATCTCACGGAGGCACCGCCACTTGTGGTGCTAGATCGGATCGGATCGCGAGGAGGAGAAGCGAGTACGACTACATCACCCACGTTCCGACGAACGTTCCGCTGTGCGAATCTTCAAGGGTATGAATATCTAATCCAATCTCTCTCGTTGTTTGCATCTCCTAGATTAGATCTTGGCTTTCCCTCTGTTCGCTCCGTAGAAAATTTTGATTTACTATGCCGAGAAACCCTTCACTTTGGCCTCTTCCGGAAGCTCTATTCCATGAAGAGGCAGTCTGGTTCGGATGGTGTGTATCCCATTGGGGGTTGCATCATCTCCCTTAGTCCCAATCTTCTCTTCTTTTCTTTTTCCATGTCCGAATCTGTCCAGTACTGGCGGAGGCGATGGTTTTATATTCGCGACTCCGTAGTGCCCGGGCAAAATTTTGGTCTTCTTCCCTTTGACCCCTCCCAATGGATTGAGAAGAAAAGATCTTGGAAAAACCAAATCTTGGACGGTGAGGTGGCGGAGATAGAGGCCCTTTACCGTCGGGTGGAGGATCTCCAGCTGATTCCGGAGAAGGAGGTGAACGGCGTGGACATCATCCGAACGTTTCTTGAGCGTCGGGTGCAGCCTCTCCAAGCGAGGGCACATCCGATGTTTCTTTATTCTGGGCGCCGTGATCCGACGAGGGTTTTGGCTGAGAAAATGTCCGAGGGGGGTCTCGATAGGGCCCTTCGTGCGCTGCTGAAGTTCAAAGCCGGAGAAGAAATCCCGGGGAAGTCGCTAACTCCTCCATTTTCTTCGACGTTGGCCGTACCGCATGTGTATATTTGTGCACGTAGTGTTTTTTGTCGGCTGTGTTTGTATATCCTTTGTTTGCTAACAAAGTTCCTTCTGATTTTGCAGACCTTCAAAGTGTCGGGCATGGTACCGCCGTTGCCCGAAAGGTATCCGAATGCCCCGGATAATGAAGTGGTTGATTCCGTGTCCGAACTACCGTCGGCGCGATCTCCAGCGGAGGATGCCGACGAGTCAAGTGAGGACCATACACGGAAACGGTCACGGAGCTCCAGCGAGTCTTCGGATGCCTCGACTCCTCCGACTCCCAGAAATCCTCTGGGCCTTGAGCTTCATAGTGGCGGTCATGGAGGTTCTACTTCTCCTATTCCTGCCATTCCTGTGCGGGCTGTAGCGCCGCACCCGCCAGCAAAGCGGAAGAAGGAAGAGAAAAAGGAGGAGAAGAAGGAAGAAAAGAAGGAGGAGAAGAGATCCCGAAGGTCTCCTCCTGTCTTTGACCTGAGCTCACTGGGCTCGTAAGTTTCTTTGCTGTACTATTGTCCTTTTTCCTTCATGATTATTGTGCTTGTGCTGATTGGTTCGTGTGTAGGCATTCCTGAAGGGAATATGCCCGAGAGGCAATAATAAAGTGGTTATTATCGTATTCCTATTTATGATAAATGTTTATTTTACATGCTATAATTGTATTAATACGGAAACGTTAATACATGTGTGTTTAATAAACAAAAAGAAAGTTCCTAGTTATGCCTCTCTTATAAACTAGCTCGTTGATTAACAAGATGATCATAGGTTTCCTGATCATGGACATTGGATGTTGTTAATAACGAGGTCACAACATTAGTGTAATGATGTGATGAACATTCATCCGAGGTATAGCATTACGATCAAAGTCATTGAGTTTATATTGCTATAACAACTTACGAAGTGATCCTAATCCTTAGACCATGAGATCATGTCAATCACTAACACTGGAAGAGTTTCTTGATAACATCAAACGTCACACCGTAACAGGGTGATTATAAAGATGGGTTCAGAACTACTAAAGTGTTATGTTGAGGCCCATGGATCAAGAGTGGAATTTGTTCATCCCGATGACGGATAGATATGCTCTGGGCCCTCTCGGTGATATCACATTGATTAGCTTGCAAGCAAGTGATTTGATCACTAGAATGTTATATCACGGGAACGAGAAAAGAGTGCATGTCGGTAACGAGATCAAACTAGGTATGGAGATACCGATGATCGGATCTCGGACATGTAATATATCGCGAAACAAAAGGATTAAGATACTAGTGTAAAAGGTTCCGACGATCACAAGAAAGTCATCGTTGAATGTGTGGGAGTCAGTATGGGTCTCCAGATCCCGCTTCTGATTATTGATCTGAGAGGGGTCTCGATCATGTCCGCATTATTCGCGAACCGTAGGGTGACACACTTAAGAGACACCGACATCCAATTGGAGCAAAAGTTTCATGCCGAAAGAATGAACAAGCGCAGGAATTTATTTCACTAGATACCGAAACAGGTTTTCGGGTGAAATTGCATAAAGTGGTTATGCATGTGAAATAGAATTCTAGCAAGGGGTTATTTGTGAATGTTTGTCATTAAAGTAATTGACAAAATTCTGAATAAAATAAAAGAGTTTTATTTAATGAGAGTTTGCATTAAATTTGGTGGAAATTTAATGGGAATTTGAGTGGGTTTTTGAGTGGAGAAATTTGAAGGGCCATTTTGTGAGTGGAGTGTCCACCCACATGAATGTAGAAGAGGTGGGGGCAGCCCCATGGCTGGGCGCATGGCCCCTTGGGTGCCCCCCTCTCCCTATAAAAGGAGCCCCCCTCCCTCTCTCTCACTCATACCTCCTCGTGAAGGATCTCTCTCCCCCTCTAGAATTTATTCCCCATGGTCTCGGACTAGCGAGATACATGTTCCCGGTGGCTTTCGGCAAGAAAGAGTTGTGCTTCCGCTGCATCGCTGGAGCGAGGAGGCGGAGGTTGCTCGGTGCCTCGAACGTGTGTGCGAGCACGGATGCGCTGCTGATTTGCGGCGCTAGGACTTCCTCTCGATCTTGAGATCGGCAAGAGATCGTCTACATCAACCACGAGTTGAACTCGTTAAGCTTTGTCGGTCTTCAAGGGTATGTTCTCTTTGGATATACATCCGCCCGTTGTTTGTATCTAGTATAAATAGATCTTGGTATATAGTTCACATCGTAGGAAAATTTTTGTTTTCTATGCTGCGAACCCTTCAGTGGTATCAGAGCCGGATCTATGCGTAGATACTTTGCACGGGTAGTACACATATGAGTATGTGGGCGATGATGATCATTTTATTGCTTCTTAGTTGTACTTTGGATATTGGTGGCATAGTGGGATGAAGCGGCCCGGACAAACTTTACATGTCCTCGCACATGAGACCTGTTCCACGCTTGACATGCAACTAGTTTTGCATAAGTGGCTAGCGGGTGTCTGTCTCTCCTACTATAGTCAATATCTAATTTGCAACGAGTTGTCAACAATTTGGTTATCCTCGTTGTGGTTCATGTTCGTAGGTAAGAACGGTTCTATCTTCGAAAGCCCTAAGCCACGTAAAATTTGCAATGGATAAATTAGAGGCGTCTAGTTTAGATTGTTGCTGGGCTAGTGATATGATATGGTGATGTTGTAAGTAGAAGTATGAGATGATACTCTTACAACATACATAGCGTGTAAAATCCATAGACCTTGGATTTACACATATAGGTATGATAGAGATCATACCACGATGCACATGATAGAGATCATCTGCGGGAACCATATAATTTCACTAATAAACATATGATGTTTGGTTGCATCTTATATTGCTTATTTAGCGCTTTGTTAAGCATAATAAGATGATCCCTCATTTAAATATCAAGATAAAAATGTGTTCTTCCTTAAGTATGCACCGATTATGTTTTCGTCGCTCCAAGACATCACGTGATGATCGGGTGTTCTTGGATCCACGACCATATTTCGGGTGTAAAACAGTTACACACGCAAATACTAAGGTTCTTACTTGGCGAGCCTAGCATGTACAGACATGGCCTCGGAACACGGACCGAAAGGTTAAGCATGAGTCATATGTTTTGATATGATGACCATATGGATGCTCGCCTTTGAAGCTACGCCGACTCACGTGATGATCGGACTTGGTGTAGTGGATTTGGTTCATGTAATCACCAAAAAGACACGAGGGATGTCGTTTTTGAGTGGGAGTTCATTTCTAATTTGGATTAGTAGAACTCAATTTATCATAAATTAAATCAAAGTGAATTTGCATAATTTGTTGTAGTCATTGGCATTCGTTCACCACCATATGCATAGTTGTAATTGAGATAATAGAACTATAGAATTCTGGATATATACTTTACGAACTGGTATCGTATTGTGTTGAGTGTCAATCTAAAGTTTAAAGTCCTATTGCAAACTTTCAGCAAAATTCTATTTACTCCGTGAAATTTAATAATTGGTATTAAATCGAGAGTAACAATTCCAGTGTTAGTATCTTAAGTATCATGTTTGCCTCCATGATTCTTGATTGTTTTAATATCAAGATTATCTAGGAGCTGAAAAGAATTGTTTCAGAAACCATCATGTGTGGCAGATATAACGATATCTGAAACAATGTTTTGGTTGCAATATGATAGAGTATAATATATGTTCTCATATTGGATGAGAATTTACGAAGGTTGGAGATGCTAGACATCCTAATCATCCAAAAGGGGTTTTGGAAAGTAATGTTATACTCACGATTCGCCTTTATAAGCTAAAGTAGCTTGATCATGAAAGTCGTCATGATAAGGGTGAATAGAATATGTATGTAAAATGTTTACTACACTAAAAGATTACTAAAGAATGAATTTTGAAAGAATACCGATCATTTTGATGATGGTGATCTACTTCAAAGTGCAAGTCCAAAGGTATTATTATTTGAATATACACACTTTGGACTATGTGTCATGTATATGGCGCCACTTTTGATGTTGATAAATTCTTTTAAAAGGAAAAGGAAATGCTGAAAGAGAATCTATAAAATATATTTGGCAGAAAAGAAAAGATTGGAAATATCCAATTTAGGTATATATATGATATACATGTTATGGTTGTATTCTTTGCTTGTTAAACAATGTGGTTCTTGGGTATTGGATACCGAATTGGTTGGTATGAAATGTCATACGGAACAACGCAATTCATGAACCACAATGGCCTAAGTAACTAGCAAGAGAATATGTGATGATGTTCATCGAAAACAAACAAACCGTTGTTTGTATTTCTCGTTGACATCAAAGCTTGACTTCAAGATTTGTTTTAATAATTGTTATTTGAATCAGGTATTATAAGAACAAAGGTTGTTCAAATAATTACCGTATTCCATATAAGATGGATGATTTACAAATCTAGTTGGAGAAATCACATCCATAAAACCTAATGCTAAAATGTCGCAAGACAAATGATTGAAAGATCACTTACGAAGTGACATCGCTGTTTAAATTATATTGGAAAGAGAACATGAAGAATCTCCATATTCATGGATTTTTGGAGTCTTTGATTTGATCAAGTGACGCTTGTGAGACTTTCCACATGATAATTAAAACTTCGTTCAAAGGCCAAA
This sequence comes from Avena atlantica, assembly GCA_910589765.1. Taxonomy (NCBI): domain Eukaryota; kingdom Viridiplantae; phylum Streptophyta; class Magnoliopsida; order Poales; family Poaceae; genus Avena; species Avena atlantica. The sequence continues at coordinate 535,407,285 of OU342733.1, read as the reverse complement.
GAAGAACGAACGACTAAAATATTGGAATTTATACATATCGATGTATGTATTCCATTATGTGTAGTCGTAAGCGATGGGTTTCAACTTCATATGCTTTCTCCGGAAATTTGAGTGAATGTTCACTTAATGAGAAACAAAGTATGAAATATTTGAAAATGTTTCAAAGACTTTCAAGATGAAGTGAAAAATCATTGTAACAAGAAAAATAAATGAATTATGATTTGATCATAAAGGGATTTATTTGAGTTACAAGTGTAACAAGAAAAATAAATGAATTATGATTTTATCATAAAGGGATTTATTTGAGTTACAAGTTTAGCAAAACACCTAGATTTACATATCCCGAAACACCATAGGAGTATGGAGTGTTTGAGATTTGTAATGAAACCTTGTGAGACATGGTTGGATCAAAGGTGTTATTTATAAAACTGCCATTATGTTTTAAAAGATTAAAGCTTTAGAGACTACCGCTTTTACACTGAAAAGAGCTCCATCTTGATCCGTTGAAATGACACCATCGAAGTTATGGTTTGGGGTAAAACCCAAGTTGTCATTTCTTAAATTTTGGTATGCTAAACATAAGTAAGATGTTTACAACCGAAGTCGGATGAGCATGTCTTTGTAGGTTATTTCGAATAACAATTGGTTATTCCTCCATAACACCAAGGACAAAAGGGTTTGTCGCTTGAAACGTGAAGTTTCTTGAAGAAGGAATTTTTCATAAATGTTAAGTGGGAGGACAATAGAACTTTGATAAGGTTAACGAACCTTAGCTAAATGTGCTGAGTTGCGAAGCGCCGGAAATGGTTCTGGAGGCTGCCATAATGCTCATAGCTTATGTGCCTCAAAGGTTGTGGTCACGGAGATCTAAAGTTCCTATTGAACCAAGTCGGTCGAATAAACAATCAAATACTAAGATTTGAGAGTAAATCATTATTGTTTGACAATGATGAACCGACTATATGCAAAGAAGCGATGATGGGCCCTGGCTCCGTCAAATGGCTTGAAGCCATAAAATCCGTGATAGTTCCATACACGAGAAATCAAGTTTTGAACTTGGAAGACCCTCCTGAAAGGTGTAAAAACCTATCGGTCGTATTTGGATCTATAAAGAAACAGACATGGATGTCTCACATCTATGAAATATTCGACATGTCGTAAAGTATTTTATGATAATGTTCAAAGAGTTGACTATGACAAGATTTGATCTTTCATAGCGATATTTAGTCTGAACGGATTAAAGTAGCAACCACTACATATAATTTGGTATATGGTAGATGAATAAACAAAACAAAGTTCTTCTAATAGAATGGTTACCTAGGACGTGTACATGACACGGTCCAAAGGGTTTTGTTAAATTCAAAGGATGCTAAAAGGGCATGCAAACTTCAATGGTTGAAGTAAGCATCGCGGAGTTGGAATCTTCACCATGATGAAAAGGAGTTTTTCATCAGGAGACGATGAAGATGCTTGCATTTGCAAGAAATTAAGTGGGAGCGCTGAGACATATTTCTAATACATTATGTGAAGGACATCTTGTTGATTAGAAATGATGTATCTTTTATTGACAAAGGTTAAGAATTTCATTTTGATGAAAGACTTAGGCAAAACCCGAATATTTAGCGTGAATGTCTATAGTGGATAGACCGTGACGCCAATATGGTTGTGCCAAACGTACATATATGAGATATTGAAGGAGTTCAATATAGAATCAACAAGAAACGGTTCTTGTCGCATGGAAAGGAATTGAATCAAGATTCAAGTGTATCGACACTTGATAAGTGAAACAAGATTCAAGTGCTTTGACACTTGATGAGTGCAATCACGAGAATGTTTTGATCAATCATACCATGATATGTACACATCCAGATATGTCCTATGCTCTAAGTGTTATGAGCATATACCAGAATGAATCATAAAATGATCATTGGACGATAGTGAGGATATTCTTATGATCTTTTGGAAGAACTAAGAATATATTTGTGTAGAGGTGACAAACAATTACAAATAGTTCATTGTAAATCGTTACATTGATACTAGTTTTGTCACAAGATACAAATTAAGTTTATCTCAATTTAAACTATGGGTGGCACAATGTAATGGAAAGGAGATTCCATGATGGATTTGGAAGAGTTCCAAAATTAAGACATTGTGACGAATACTACAACAAAAGGCTAAGTATATGACTGCTATAGTAGCAGCAAAGGAGGGAATTTGTGTCAAGTAGTTTGTTATCAAACTAAGGTGTGGTTCGCAACAGGCTAACACTAAAGATATATTGTATGACAATAGTATCGATGTGTTTTAACCCCAAGGAACTAAAGGTCTCACCAAAAGACCAAATTTATACAATGCCATCTCATTGGAGAATGAGTGATGCGTGGAGACGCAAAGACATGCAAATACACACAGACCTGAAAGCGTCAGATCCGTAGATTATGTTAACCACTTGCAATTGCGTATATGGAACACCAGAAAGCCATAGGTGTTCAATACGCAAAGTTCTCAAACTAGATTATTGTCTCTAGTGCAAGTGGGAGACTGAAGGGAATATGCCCGAGAGGCAATAATAAAGTGGTTATTATCGTATTCCTATTTATGATAAATGTTTATTTTACATGCTATAATTGTATTAATACGGAAACGTTAATACATGTGTGTTTAATAAACAAAAAGAAAGTTCCTAGTTATGCCTCTCTTATAAACTAGCTCGTTGATTAACAAGATGATCATAGGTTTCCTGATCATGGACATTGGATGTTGTTAATAACGAGGTCACAACATTAGTGTAATGATGTGATGAACATTCATCCGAGGTATAGCATTACGATCAAAGTCATTGAGTTTATATTGCTATAACAACTTACGAAGTGATCCTAATCCTTAGACCATGATATCATGTCAATCACTAACACTGGAAGAGTTTCTTGATAACATCAAACGTCACACCGTAACAGGGTGATTATAAAGATGGGTTCAGAACTACTAAAGTGTTATGTTGAGGCCCATGGATCAAGAGTGGAATTTGTTCATCCCGATGACGGATAGATATGCTCTGGGCCCTCTCGGTGATATCACATTGATTAGCTTGCAAGCAAGTGATTTGATCACTAGAATGCTATATCACGGGAACGAGAAAAGAGTGCATGTCGGTAACGAGATCAAACTAGGTATGGAGATATCGATGATCGGATCTCGGACATGTAATATATCGTGAAACAAAAGGATTAAGATACTAGCGTAAAAGGTTCCGACGATCACAAGAAAGTCATCGTTGAATGTGTGGGAGTCAGTATGGGTCTCCAGATCCCGCTTCTGATTATTGATCTGAGAGGGGTCTCGATCATGTCCGCATTATTCGCGAACCGTAGGGTGACACACTTAAGAGACACCGACATCCAATTGGAGCAAAAGTTTCATGCCGAAAGAATGAACAAGCGCAGGAATTTATTTCACTAGATACCGAAACAGGTTTTCGGGTGAAATTGCATAAAGTGGTTATGCATGTGAAATAGAATTCTAGCAAGGGGTTATTTGTGAATGTTTGTCATTAAAGTAATTGACAAAATTCTGAATAAAATAAAAGAGTTTTATTTAATGAGAGTTTGCATTAAATTTGGTGGAAATTTAATGGGAATTTGAGTGGGTTTTTGAGTGGAGAAATTTGAAGGGCCATTTTGTGAGTGGAGTGTCCACCCACATGAATGTGGAAGAGGTGGGGGCAGCCCCATGGCTGGGCGCATGGCCCCTTGGGTGCCCCCCCTCTCCCTATAAAAGGAGCCCCCCTCCCTCTCTCTCACTCACACCTCCTCGTGAAGGATCTCTCTCCCCCTCTAGAATTTATTCCCCATGGTCTCGGACTAGCGAGATACATGTTCCCGGTGGCTTTCGGCAAGAAAGAGTTGTGCTTCCGCTGCATCGCTGGAGCGAGGAGGCGGAGGTTGATCGGTGCCTCGAACGTGTGTGCGAGCACGGATGCGCTGCTGATTTGCGGCGCTAGGACTTCCTCTCGATCTTGAGATCGGCAAGAGATCGTCTACATCAACCACGAGTTGAACTCGTTAAGCTTTGTCGGTCTTCAAGGGTATGTTCTCTTCGGATATACATCCGCCCGTTGTTTGTATCTAGTATAAATAGATCTTGGTATATAGTTCACATCGTAGGAAAATTTTTGTTTTCTATGCTGCGAACCCTTCAATTCCTCCCATGATTCCTCTAGTGGTGGTGCGCGGGAGATGATGGGGGAGTCGAAGATTGCGTCTCCTCCCCCTTAGACGGTGGCGACTTCGGGTGGCGCGCCTCCGGCTCCTCCGTTGCAAGAGGTGCAGGTGGTTGCGCCTCAGAATTTCGCAGGCGGTCCTTCGGAGTCACCATCAGAGCATGTAAGTTTTTCTGCTTCATATCACGGGGGGAGCCCCCGAGTATCTTTGTGTGCGAATTTTGTTTTTACTCCTTTGTGTTGGGCGCAGCCCCCAAGTCCTTTTCTTACTGCTATCTTTTTCTTCAGCCTTTTGTGCAGGAGGCCAAGCGGCTGGTGCAGGAGCGCCTGGTGCTGGAGGCAAACCTTCGGCAGCTTCAAGGTATCTATCTGCCTTTTAGCGCTTCTCTTATTTATCCTGGTTCTGTTCTTTGACATTTGTTTGTTTTGGATGCAGAGGAGCATAACAAGTCTCTCCGTGAGGTTGACGCTCTCAAGAAGAGCCTTGGTCAATCGGAGCAGAAGGTCGGAGCCGCCGTTGGCGCGAAAGAACGCCTCGAGCTAGAGCTGACTAAGGCAGCCGAAGCGAAGGAGCGTCTGCAGCAGGAAGCCGCAGATCGTGACGAGCAGCTGGCCACGGTTGCAGCTGCTCGTGAAAAGGAGGTGGCGGCGAAGCTCATGGCTGCTGCCAAGGCTATTTCGGGTGAGTGCAAGTTTTGTACATGTTTCTTTTTCTTCGGGTCTTCTTCTATGCGGCTTTTCTTCATGCTTTTCTTCTTTTATCTCAGATGCCGCAGGCATTGAGTTCGACCGCGGTGCTCTGGAGCACGGGAGTGCTCTAGATGATGCCACTGTGGTGGTCGAAGACCGCTGCAGCACCGTCGTCAACTCCCTCGCCAAGGCGAAAGAAGTCCTTGGTCATTTCTACAAGGAGCTTGTCCCGAAGGGCGCAGCCCTTGACGATGTGGATGCTCTGGCGGAGGCCCTGTCAGCCGAAGCGCCTGCGGCGTATAAACACAAGCAGAAGGGCATCGGCGCGTCCGTCGGGCTGGCGATGGCCATGGCGGCTAGGGCGGAGCTGGATCTGCCCCAGATCACTTCTCGGATGCCGACGGATGCGGATGGATCCGAGGTAGCCTTTGCTGCCTATTCTGCTCGCTGCAAGCGATATGGGCCCAAGCTCATTGATTTGCTGTCTGAGTATGCACTGCGGCAGCAGGGCGGGGCCAAAGCTAGGCAGTCTGGCTCCGAGGCGACTCAGGGCCCTGCATCTTAGGCGTAGTAGACGTAGGATAGTTTGTAGTCTGTTTTTTTTGTAAATATCTTGAAGAACATCATCCTTGTGCCACGTAGTGGCCTTATATATTTAATGAATTCCTCTGAGTTGTGTTCTATCCTTGGCTGCATGTCTGTGTTCCTTTCTTTTGCTGCTGCTCTAGGTTCCTTCGGGTGCTGACCTTGTTGACGCCCCATCCGCAATGCCATTGCGTCCGTCCTTGGATGATTCCTCGCAGCTAACTTTCCTTCGGGATCGTGTGCGTAGTCTGGAGAGGGAGTTGCTCGGGTTACGCGGTCATGCCGACGTGTGGAAGTCCAAGGCGGATCGTGGTGCAGCCAGAGAGGAGTACTTGATGGCGGAGCTGGTTCGGCTGTCCGAGCAGCTGCAATGTAAGTTGTTCTTTGGTTCGAGCTGTAGCTCATTTCTTCGGATGAGCCTGCTGGCCTTACTCTTGTGTTGTGCGATAGCTGCAGGTGTGAATCTTGCTCCGAGGGAAGAAAAAGAGCGTGTCGCTGTTCGGGTCAATTGCTTGACTCAACAGGACATGGAGGCCGGCGGCTTCTTCTGGATGGATCGCGATCGCGCCATAGCTCTGGCGACGGTGCAGGATCGGGTTCATCAAGTTTCGCGGGTGCTCCGCCAAGTGCAGACATCGCTTTCCTCGGTGCTGCACGTCATGTTCCCTTTGGATGCCGTGCCAACAAGCCTTGCGGGTCTTCTGTCGAAATTTCGGAACGTAAGCAATGTCAAGGAGTTGGTGCGGCAGCAGCTTGTCGTAGGAGTGAAAGCTGCGTTGTCTCTTGTGAGGCTGCACCGGCCTGACGTGGATTTGGCTGCTGTGGCTGCTGGGCCACCTCTTCGTCCTGATGGTGGCGAGTGGGACATGCGTCCGCATTATGCGGCTGTAAGGCAGTATGCCGAACAGATTGTAGATTTGTTTGAGCAGCGTGCCCAGGTTATTCTTCAACATAGGTAGTACCTGTACAAAGAGAGAGATGTAAAATTTGTGTATTTCGGCTGGGCGTGTTGTGCCTTTTGTTGTAAAGGTTTGTTTGTTTGTGAGCACGCAGTGCTTTAATTGGGTACGTGTCCTTTTCGTTTGCCTGACGTTGTCAGCTACTCAGGTGTATACGTTTGGTCCTTAGTCGATGAAATCGTGAGGTGGGGGGAGCCCCCGAGTGCGTTTGTAGCATGTAGTACAGTTGCAGAAAATAGTGAGACGAAGTTTTGGGGCGAGACACTTAGCTTTATTTATATCGTAATGGAGGAGGTACATTGTTCGGCTGAGTAGCCTTGGCTGAAAGCCTTATTGAAAGTAAAAAAAGGGGGTAGGTTGCTACGGATAGAATCGTCGCAGGTGCGAGATATTCCATGGGTTGGAGCATGCGACTCCAGACTCCATGTGCTTGAAGCGATAGGCGCCACCTGGGATGACTTCGGTGAGGACGTAGGGTCCTTCCCACGGTGACTCGAATTTGTTTGGTCGCTTTTGCTTGAGTCGCAAGATGAGGTCTCCTTCGACGAAGGACCTTGGATGTAGCCAGCGGCTGTGGTAGTTGCGGAGACTCTGCTGGTACACCGCTGATCGAGCTGCTGCTATATCTCGTGCTTCGTCGAGTGTATCGACGGCGTCTTCGAGTGCAGCCGTGGATTCGGCTTCACTTTAGGCGACGACCCGTGGGGCCTGGTGGCGTACTTCGGCTGGTAGCACGGCTTCGGCTCCGTGTACCATGAAGAACGGTGTGTAGCCAGTGGAGCTGTTTGGCGTAGTTCGTAAGCTCCACAGGACGGAGGGTAGCTCCTTCGTCCAATTTCCAACTTTTTGTTCAAGTGAGATCATGAGGCGCTTCTTGATGCCGGCGCCGATTAGGCCATTGGACTTTTCCACTTGCCCGTTCGTTTGCGGGTGTGCCACTGAGGCATATGTGATGTTGATCCCAAGGCCTTCGCAGAAGTCCTGGAATTCTTCGGAGATGAAGTTCGATCCGTTGTCGGTGATGATGTTGTGTGGTACGCCGAACTTGTAGACAATGGACTCGAAGAACTTGACGGCAGTTTTGCCTTTCTGGTTGGTGACCGGCATGGCCTCGATCCACTTGGTGAATTTGTCGACTGCAACCAGGAGGAAGACGTGTCCCCCTTTCGAGGATTTTGGCAGTTTGGCGATCATGTCGAGGCCCCATTGAGCGAAAGGCCAAGCTATAGGTATGGGCCAGAGCTCGGACCCGGGTGCGTGTGGTTTGTTGGAGAACCGTTGGCATCCGTTGCATCTTCGGATGATGTCCTTTGCGTTGCTCATGGCCGTTGGCCAGTAGAATCCTGCTCGTAGAGCTTTAGCAACAAGGGAGCGGCTGCCTGCGTGGTGGCCGCAGATGCCTTCGTGGATGTCTTGGAGTATGGCCTTGCCTTTGTCGATGGTGACGCACCGTTGAAGTACACCCGTGATGCTGCGCTTGTAATGCTCGCCGTTGATGATGGTGAAGGCTTTTGACCGGCGAGATATGCGCCGGGCGTCTGTTGGGCTGTCAGGCAATTCTCCGTTTATCAAGAACTGGAGATATGGTCGTGTCCAAGCTTCTTCGACTGCCATGACCTGCATTAGGTTGACCGTGGCTACCTCTGTGTCCAGCTTTTCGGGTCCTTCGTGTCCTTCGGGTAGCGTAGCTCCCGAGTGCTCTGCTTCTTCGGGTGATCCCTTGGGGAATTTCCGCTTGATGGATGGCACACATATTTGTTCAAGGAACACACCTGGTGGCACCTTTGCGCAAGTGGAGCCGATGTTGGCGAGTCTATCGGCTTCCTCGTTGCTCTCTCTTCCAACATGCCGAAGTTCGCAGCCGTCGAATTCTCCTTCGAGTGCGTTGTAGAGCGCGCGTTATGCGATCATGTTTTCGGCGTGTGCGTCGCACTCATTCATCGTCTGCTGGACGACGAGGTTGGAGTCGCCGTAGATGACCAGGCGCGTTGCGCTGCATATCTTTGCCATCCTCATGCCATGGATGAGGGCTTCGTATTCGGCTTCGTTGTTGGAGGCTCTGAATTTCATCCGAAGAACGTACTTCATCTTGTCACCTTGCGGGGAGGTCAGTATGACCCCTGCCCCTGCTCCGGCTTCGCGCTTGGAGACGTCGAAATGCATTGTCCAGGACTGCGATATGTCTGGGGTGTCTGGCAGCTGCAGCTCCATCCGGTGTACCAGGAAGTCCGGAAGGACTTGAGATTTGATTGCGTGTCGCTTCTCGTAGACGATGTCCAAAGGTGATAGTTCGATGCCCCACAGGGCCACCCGTCCTGTGGCCTCTGGATTATTCAGGATGCTGTTCAGGGGTGCCTCGTTGACCACCATCACTTGGTGCTCCTGGAAGTAATGGCTCAGCTGTCGAGCCGTCATGAACACGCCGTAGGCTAGCTTTTGGTAGTGAGGGTACCTCTGCTTTGTTGGTGTTAGTACCTCGCTGAGGTAGTAAATTGGGCGCTGGACCCCGTGGGTCTTGCCTTCTTCGGGTCGTTCGACCACGAGTACGGTGCTGACCACTTGGTGTGTGGCTGCTATGTACAGCAGCAGGGGCTCGCGCTCCTTTGGCGCGACCAAAACGGGCGAGGTGGAGAGGAGCTGCTTGAGGCTTTCAAATGTGTCGTTGGCTTTTGGTGTCCACTCGAACTTGTCTGCCCTTGAGATTTTTCAGCTTCTCCATCGTCATGATGGCTCTAATTTTATTCGGGTTCGCCTCAATCCCTCGTTGAGAGATGAAGTACCCGAGCAGCTGACCCGAGGGGACGCCGAAGGCGCACTTTTCTGGATTGAGCTTGATCCTGTAGCGATCAAGGTTGTCGAACGTCTCGCGGAGATCGTCGATAAGTGTCCTTGCCTCCTTGGTTTTTATTACTATGTCGTCGACATAGATTTGGATGTTGCGACCGATCTGGTCCTTGAGGCAGGCCTGCATGCATCGCTGGTACGTGGCACCCGCGTTCTTTAGCCCGAAGGGCATTGTGTTGTAACAGAATACTCCGAACAGTGTTATAAACGCCGTTTTCTCCTGATCTTCGACCTTGATCCGAATCTGGTTATAGCCTGAGTAGGCGTCGAGGAAGGAGAGTTTCTCGCAACCTGCAGTCGAATCGATGATCTGGTCGATCCGTGGAAGAGGGAAGTGGTCCTTCGGGCAATGCTTATTTAGTGACGTGAAGTCCACGCACATCCGCAGGATGTCCGTGTCCTTCTTCGAGACCATCACCGTGTTTGCAAGCCACTCGCTTTCTTTGATTTCCCCGATGAAGTCTGCAGCGAGTAGTCTATTGATTTCCTTGCCGATAGCTTCGGCTCGTGGTTCCGACAATCTTCGGATGGACTGCTTGACTGGCTTGGTGTCTGGAAAGACATTAAGTGCGTGCTCGGCGAATTCCCTGGGAACTCCTGGCATGTCCGCAGGACACCAGGCGAAGATTTCCCAGCGCTCACGGAGGAATTCGACGAGCGCGCCTTCCTATGCGGTGTTGAGGTCATTGGCGATCAAGGCCGTCTTGGAGGCATCCATCGGATGGACCTGTACTTTCTTGGTGTTGATGGTGGAGTCGAAGGACATGTCAGGTGCGTTCTGCTTTGTGACTGGGGGTAGCCCATTGTCCGTCACCTCGCGGAGCCTTACACGCTCGTCTTGCATGCCGAAAGACTGGGAGATTTTGTTGCAATCCCTGTCGCATTGGTCCGATCGGGTGAAGCTCCATGGACTGTGATGACGCCCCTTGGTCCTGGCATCTTGAGTAGTAGGTATGCGTAGTATGGGACGGCCAGGAACCTTGCGAACGCTACACGCCCCAGGATGGCGTGGTATTGTGACGGCCAGTCCACCACTTCGAATTCGAGTCGCTCCTGCCGAAAGTTGTCCGGCTTTCCGAAGATGACGTCGAGCCCTATTTTGCCCAGGGGGAATATGCCCTTTCCTGGGACAATGCCGTGGAACGTTGTGTCTGATTGTTCCAGGCTGCATTGCGGGATCCACATAGCTGCTAGGGTGCTTGCGAACATTAGGTTGATGCCGCTGCCGCCGTCCATGAAGACGCGACTCATCTCGAAGCCTCCGATCTGCGCCTCCAGCACCAGGGCAGCATGACCTGGGTGAGGGATCTGGCAAGGGTGATCCGCGCGAGTGAACGTGATGCAGGACTCCGATCCACTGAGGTACTCAGGGATTGCAGGCGGAGTTGCCACGGCCAAGTTGATTTGTCGGGTGATTTTCTTCTGCACCCTGTTTGTGAGGCGTCCCTTCTGGATCATATTTAGTGCTCCCTTTGGTGGGGGGTATCTGACCCCGGCGTTGTTTTGCGCTGGTGCGACTGGTTGGTTTGAGCCTCCAATATGTGGCGGTGGAGGAGCTCCGTGTGCTATTTCTCCTAGCGCGGGTGCGTTTCCGAACGCAGGGATTGGGGCTTGTTGCCTCATCTGCACCATGCTTTCGCTGAGTTTCTGGAACTCGCGGCAGTCCTTGAGCATGTGACTGGCTTTCTTTTTGCCATCTTGTTTGTCGATGTAGAAGTGGATTGTGCATGGACCCGAAAGTTTGTCGAATGCTGAGGGTCCGTTGTCGCGGTCGTGGCATTGCCACGACTGTGCTGGTCGTCCGTTGTCACGGATATTTCCTCCGCGGTATCCTCCGCTGTTGCGGCTGTTGTCATTGCGGCGGTCAGTGTAGCCAGCCGCGACCATGTCGGGTCCGTCGCGGTCTTCGTAGACACGCGATCTCCTCTTGCTGCGGCGTTCTCGCCTTCCGCCGTAGTCGTCCTCTTCATCTGATTGCGCTCGCTGGATGCAATCTTCGCCGTCTGCCCAACTATTGGCAATTTCCATGAGGTGGTCGAGTGTCTTGGGCTTGACACGCCCAAGTTCTTCCTTGAAATCTTGGCGTTTGACGCCGTCTCTGAAGGCGTAGATGGCCCTCTCCTCGAAGATATGCGCTGCGGAGTTCTTGGTGGTAGACCAGCGTAATATGTACGAGCGAATAGATTCCCCCGTTCTCTGAGTGCAGGCTCGCAACTCTTCGATTGAGGCGGGCCTCTTGCTGGTGCCCTTGAAATTTCGGATGAAGCTGTAGGCTAGCTCCTCCCAACTTCGGATGGATCCTGATGATAGGCTGCTGAGCCAGACCCGCGCCGCGCCTGTCAGCTGCAACTGGAGGCATTGCATGGCGGTTTCTTTGTTACCGCCGTGCAGCTTGACGGATGACAGATGATCGCTGAGCCAAGATTTTGGATCTTGCGTGCCGTTGAACTTCGGAGTATCCGAAGGAAGCTTGAAATTGCGTGGCATCTGTGTTCGCCGAACAGATCTGCTGAAGCATCGAGCTCCATAGAGTTCTCCTTCGTCTTCATCCATCTCGGACTCGGACGAGCATGCGCGTTTGGCTCGCGCTTTGTCGATTTTGCGCTGTGTAAGCGATTCTCTGGCGTCGTAGTCGCGTTTATGGCGATGTGAGCTCTTCTTCCTTCGAGGAAGGTCGTGCTCCTCTTCCTCTTCGGATGAAGGGGTGGGGCTCCGGTCGCGCCTGACCGGAGATTTCTTCTTTGGCTGCGCAGGAGCGTCTTCGTGGAGCACAGCTCCGACGAGTCCGAGTCCGGTGAGTGCGGACTTATGCATGGCTCTTTTCGGGTCCCCTTCCGGAGGTTGGTGGGCCGCGAGATACGCAGTGGCTGCCAGGATCGCAGCTTGCGGTGTCTTCGGGATGATGTTGCCGTCGGCATCCATATCCATGAACGACGTGTGGAGAGTTCGGGTCACATCACGGCGTTCCTTGGGATCCATGTTCTCCACCCGCGAGCGGTGCTTGTTTCCCTGATTTCCGTTCGTGCTAGAGCCGGGTGCCATGGTGGAGAGCGCAGCTCGTCGCGCGCTGGACTCAGAGGCTGCTTGCTTGGGTTTATCGAGCGTCTCCTGCATCTTGACTTGCTTCTTGTCCTCTTCGATGAGGAGGTAGTGGTACGCCATCAGCAGGTCACGTGGTGAATCCACAGGCAGGACTATGTCACCTGCGACGGCACAGCGTGCCTGGACCCATCCTTCTTTGCTAAGTTGGATGACGTGGCCGTTGTTTTCCCCTTCGGGTGGGGGGGGACTGGCTTCTTCTGTTCCCACCGTTTCCGCCGTTTCCGTCCTGCGGGTTGGGGTTCGTGTTGGGCGGCGGGTTAGGCGTTTGTTGCTCCTGGATGACCGCGGCGCATAGGTAGCGCTCGTAGATCGGTTCGCTGCTGCCGCAGCTTTCAGATCCGGAACCGTAGGTCCCTTCATCCGATGGTGGATCGCACAGATCGGAGTTGCAGCTGCTGCTGTTGTAGAACTCATCTGTCGATGGTGACGTGCGTAGCACGGGGTGTGGATCCCACGAGGCGGGCCTGATTGATGGTACGGGCACCTGCTTAGGAAGGCGGAGGGTGCCAGTTTGTCCCACCTGGAAGAAGCTCCCGAATAAAATTTTGAGTCCGTCGCCTACGGGCTCGAAATCCTTCATGGTGGCCGGCGAGTGGGCGGTGAAGTCGAAAGCGCCGAAGAGGAGGTGATTCTCCGTCGCCGCGGAGTTGTAGATCGGTCGGGTCGGAACCGTCAAGATCGCACAATCAGTAGCCCCGATTCCCACAGACGGCGCCGATTGACAAGGTTTAATCTCGTCAATGCCCATTGTTATGGACTTGGGTTTTGGAGAAGATGGGGATGCTAGAGATCGTGGCACGGTTAACAGACAAGCAAATAGGGGACACGATATTTGAAGGGAATATGCCCTGAGAGGCAATAATAAAGTGGTTATTATGTGTATTCCAAGTATATGATAGATGTTTATTTTGCATGCTATAATTGTATTAATACGGAAACGTTAATACATGTGTGTTTAATAAACAAACAGAAAGTTCCTAGTTAAGCCTCTCTCATAAACTAGCTCGTTGATTAACAAGATGATCAAGGTTTCCTGATCATGGACATTGGATGTTGTTAATAACGGGATCACAACATTGGTGGAATGATGTGATGAACATTCATCCGAAGTATAGCATTACGATCAAAGTCATTGAGTTTATATTGCTATAACAACTTACGAAGTGATCCTTATCCTTAGACCATGAGATCATGTCAATCACTAACACCGGAAGAGTTTCTTGATAACATCAAACGTCACACCGTAACAGGGTGATTATAAAGATGGGTTCAGAACTAATAAAGTGTTATGTTGAGGCTCATGGATCAAGAGTGGAATTTGTTCATCCCGATGACGGATAGATATACTCTGGGCCCTCTCGGTGATATCACATTGATTAGCTTGCAAGCAAGTGATTTGATCACTAGAATGTTATATCACAGGAACGAGAAAAGAGTGCATGTCGGTAACGAGATTAAACTAGGTATGGAGATACCGATGATCGAATCTCGGACATGTAATATATCGTGAAACAAAGGGATTAAGATACTAACGTAAAAGGTTCCGACGATCACAAGAAAGTCATCGTTGAATGTGTGGGAGTCAGTATGGGTCTCCAGATCCCGCTTCTGATTATTGATCTGAGAGGGGTCTCGATCATGTCCGCATTATTCACGAACCGTAGGGTGACACACTTAAGAGACACCGGCATCCAATTGGAGCAAAGGTTTCATGCCGAAAGAATGAACAAGCGCAGGAATTTATTTCACTAGATACCGAAACAGGTTTTCGGGTGAAATTGCATAAACTGGTTATGCATGTGAAATAGGATTCTAGCAAGGGGTTATTTGTGAATGTTTGTCATTAAAGTAATTGACAAAATTCTGAATAAAATAAAAGAGTTTTATATAATGAGAGCTTGCATTAAATTTGGTGGAAATTTAATGGGTTTTTTGAGTGGGATTTTGAGTGGAGATTTTTGAAGGGTCATTTTGTGAGTGGAGTGTCCACCCACATGAATGAGGGAGAGGTGGGGGCACCCTCCATGGCCGGCGGCCATGCCCCCTTGGGCTGCCCCCCTCCCCTATAAAAGGAGCCCCTCCTCTCATCTCTCACTCACACCTCCTCGTGAAGGATCTCTCTCCCCCTCTAGAATTTATCCCCCATGGTCTCGGACTAGCGAGATACATGTTCCCGGTGGCTTTCGGCAAGAAAGAGTTGTGCTTCCGCTGCATCGCTGGAGCGAGGAGGCGGAGGTTGCTCGGTGCCTCGAACGTGTGTGCGAGCACGGATGCGCTGCTGATTTGCGGCGCTAGGACTTCCTCTCGATCTTGAGATCGGCAAGAGATCGTCTACATCAACCACGAGTTGAACTCGTTAAGCTTTGTCGGTCTTCAAGGGTATGTTCTCTACGGATATACATCCGCCCGTTGTTTGTATCTAGTATAAATAGATCTTGGTATATAGTTCACATCGTAGGAAAATTTTTGTTTTCTATGCTGCGAACCCAACAGTGGTATCAGAGCCGGATCTATGCGTAGATACTTTACACGGGTAATACACATATGAGTATGTGGGCGATGATGATCATGTTGTTGCTCCTTTGTTGTGATTTTGGATATTGGTGGCATAGTGGGATGAAGCGGCCCGGACAAACTTTACATGTCCTCGCACATGAGACCTGTTCCACGCTTGACATGCAACTAGTTTGCATAAGTGGCTAGCGGGTGTCTGTCTCTCCTACTATAGTCAATATCTATTTTGCAAGCGAGTTGTCAACAATTTGATTATCCTCGTTGTGGTTGATGTTCGTAGGTAAGAACGGTTCTATCTCGAAAGCCCTAAGCCACGTAAAACTTGCAATGGATAAATTAGAGGCGTCTAGTTTAGATTGTTGCTGGGCTAGTGTTATTATATGGTAGTGTTGTAAGTAGAAGTATGAGATGATACTCTTACAACACACATAGCGTGTAAAATCCATAGACCTTGGATTTACACATATAGGTATGATAGTGATCATACCACGATGCACATGATAGAGATCATCTGCGGGAACCATATAATTTCACTAATAAACATATGATGTTTGGTTGCATCTTATATTGCTTATTTAGCGCTTTGTTAAGCATAATAAGATGATCCCTCATTTAAATATCAAGATAAAAATGTGTTCTTCCTTTAGTATGCACCGATTATGTTTTCGTCGCTCCAAGACATCACGTGATGATCGGGTGTTCTTGGATCCTCGACCATATTTCGGGTGTAAAACAGTTACACACGCAGAATACTAAGGTTCTAACTTGGCGAGCCTAGCATGTACAGACATGGCCTCGGAACACAGACCGAAAGGTTAAGCATGAGTCATATAGTTGATATGATGTCCATTTGATGCTCGCCTTTGAAGCTATACCGACTCACGTGATGATCGGACTTGGTGTAGTGGATTTGGTTCATGTAATCACCAAAAGGACACGAGGGATGTCGCTTTTGAGTGGGAGTTCATTCGTAATACAGATTAGTTGAACTCAATCTATCATACACTTAGTCTAAACTTTACAAATTCTGTTGTAGATGGCACCACCTGCTTTTAATTTCAATGCGTTCATGGAGAAAGAGAAACTAGCAACGAACGGTAGCAACTTTACTGAATGGGCCATGAATTTGAGGATTCTCCTCTCTGCTGCACAAAAGCAATATGTGCTAGAAGCGCCGTTAGGCCCCCCACCTTTTGATGATGCCCCTGACGAGGAGAAGAATGTCTATCAGACTCGTCAGGAGGACCACAACTTAGTTCATTGCGGCATATTGTATGGGCTAGAGCCGGAACTTCGAAAACGTTTCGAAAACGGCAATGCTTTTGATACAATGGGTGAGTTGAAAATGATTTTAGACACACATGCTGCTGTAGAGAGCTACAATGCTTCAGAAAAGTTCTTTAGCTGCATGATGGAAGAGCACAGCTCCGTTAGTGAGCATGTACTCAAGATGTCGGGTTACGCCGATAAGCTTGTGTCCTTGGGAATAACGATTCCCATTGACTTAGGCATCCATCGTGTTCTGCAGTCTCTGCCACCTAGCTATAAGAGCTTCGTGATGAACTATAATATGCAAGGCATGAAGAAGTCTCTCCCCGAGCTTCTGTCAATGCTTAAAACTGCAGAAGTGGAGATCAAAAAGGAACATCAAGTGTTGATGATCAATAGGAACACTGGTTTCAAGAAAGACAAGAAGGAAAAACGGAAGGGAAGTAAGGGCGGCAAGCCTGTTGCCGCACCTGAAAAGAAACCCCGAGTTGGACCTAAGTCTGATTCCGAGTGCTACTATTGTAAGGGGACTGGCCACTGGAAGCGCAACTGCCCCAAGTATTTGGCAGACAAGAAGGCCGGCAAGGCAAACAAAGGTATATATGATATACATGTTATTGATGTGTACTTGACTAGTGCTCGCAGTAGCACCTGGGTATTTGATACCGGTTCAGTTGCTAATATTTGTAACTCGAATCAGGGGCTGCGGAACCAGCGACCGCTAGCAAGGGGTGAGGTCAAGATGCGTGTCGGCAATGGATCAAACGTTGATGTAATCGCCGTCGGAACGCTGCCTCTCCACTTACCGTCGGGATTAGTTATAAACTTAAATAAATGTTATCTGGTGCCTGCACTGAGCATGAACATTGTATCGGGATCATGTTTGATGCAAAGTGGTTATTCATTTAAATCTGAGAACAATGGTTGTTCCATTTATATGAATGAAATCTTTTATGGTCATGCACCGATGATGAATGGTTTATTTCTGTTAGATCTCGATGATAATGTTACACATATTCATAATGTTGATGCTAAAAGGATTAAACTTAATGATGATATATCCGCATATATGTGGCACTGCCGTCTAGGTCATATTGGCGTTAAACGCATGAAGAAGCTCCATTCGGATGGACTTTTGGAATCACTTGATTATGAATCATTTGATACATGTGAGCCATGCCTTATGGGCAAGATGACTAGAACGCCGTTTTCCGGTTCAATGGAACGGGCGACTGATTTATTGGAAATCATACATTCTGATGTATGTGGTCCAATGAGTGTGTCGGCGCGAGGTGGATATCGTTATTTTGTTACTTTCACGGATGATTTAAGTAGATACGGTTATATCTACTTGATGAAACACAAGTCTGAAACCTTTGAAAAGTTCAAGGAATTTCAGAATGAAGTGGAAAATCATCGTAATAGAAAGATCAAATTTCTACGGTCCGACCGTGGAGGTGAGTATCTAAGTTACGAGTTTAGCACTCACATGAAAGAGTGTGGAATTGTTTCACAGCTCACACCTGCCGGAACACCACAGCGAAATGGTGTGTCGGAACGTCGTAATCGTACTTTATTAGATATGGTTCGATCTATGATGTCTCTGACGGACTTGCCGTTGTCATTTTGGGGTTATGCACTAGAAACTGCTGCATTCACTTTAAATCGGGCACCATCTAAATCTGTTGAAAAGACACCGTATGAATTATGGTTTGGAAACAAACCTAAGCTGTCATTTCTTAAAGTTTGGGGTTGCGATGTTTATGTGAAGAAACTTCAACCGGATAAACTCGAACCCAAAGCGGAAAAATGCGTCTTCATAGGATACCCTAAAGAAACTATTGGGTATTCCTTCTATCACAGATCCGAGGGCAAGGTTTTTGTTGCCAAGAATGGATCCTTTCTAGAGAAAGAGTTTCTCGCGAAAGGTGTGAGTAGTCGGAAAGTAGAACTCGAAGAGGTTGTGGAACCTTCTCTTAAAAGTATGGCGAGTAGCGCAGCGCCGGAAGTTGTTCCGGAGTTGGCTCCACCTGTTGAAGAGGGAACTAATGATAATGATCATGAAACTCCAAAAGAGAGTACTACCGAACCTCGCAGGTCAAACAGGACGCGTGCAGCTCCCGAGCTGTACGGAAATCCTGTCATGAATTTCATGGTTGATGAAAATAATGACCCTGCGACGTATGAAGAAGCGATGATGAGCCCGGATTCCAACAAATGGTTAGAAGCCATGAAATCCGAGATGGAATCCATGTATGAAAATCAAGTTTGGAACTTGGTGGAATTACCACACGACCGAAAGGCCGTGGAGAACAAATGGATTTTCAAAAGGAAAACTGATGCTGATGGTAATGTGACCATCTATAAAGCTCGACTTGTCGCAAAGGGGTTTCGACAAATTCAAGGAGTTGACTACGATGAGACTTTCTCTCCCGTAGCGATGCTAAAGTCAGTTAGGATTATGTTAGCAATTGCTGCATATTTCGATTATGAAATATGGCATATGGATGTCAAAACCGCGTTTCTCAATGGTAATATTGAAGAAGAGTTGTATATGATACAACCAAAGGGTTTTGTCGATCCTAAGGATGCTAACAAGGTGTGCAAGCTTCAGCGATCCATCTATGGATTGAAGCAAGCATCACGAAGTTGGAATCTCCGCTTTGATGAGGTGATCAAAGAGTTTGGATTTGTCCAAACTTATGGAGAAGCTTGTATTTACAAGAAAGTGAGTGGGAGCAATGTGGCATTTCTGATATTATATGTGGATGACATATTATTGATCGGAAATGATATAGAACTTTTAAACAGTGTTAAAAGTTATCTAAACAGCAAATTTTCAATGAAGGACCTAGGTGAAGCGTCATACATATTAGGCATAAAGATCTATAGAGATAGATCTAGGCGCCTAATAGGGCTATCGCAAAGTACATACCTTGATAAGATTTTAAAGAAGTTTAAAATGGACGGAAGTAAGAAGGGGTTCTTACCTATGTTGCAAGGCAAGACATTGAGTAAGACTCAAAGTCCGGCTTCGGCGGAAGAAAGAGAGATAATGGACAAAGTCCCCTATGCTTCAGCCATAGGCTCTATAATGTACGCCATGCTATGTACAAGACCGGATGTGGCACACGCTATTAGTTTGACTAGTAGGTACCAATCGGATCCAGGTTCGGAACACTGGATAGCGGTCAAGAATGTCCTTAAGTACTTACGAAGAACTAAGGATATGTTTCTTGTATACGGAGGTGAAGAAGAGCTCGTCGCTAAGTGTTATGTCGACGCTAGTTTTGACACCGATCCGGATGACTCTAAGTCTCAATCCGGATACGTATTTCTCATGAATGGCGGAGCGGTTAGTTGGAGGAGCTCCAAACAACCTGTGGTAGCGGGATCAACAACGGAGGCCGAATATGTTGCTGCTTCAGAAGCAGCTCAGGAAGCAGTTTGGATGAAGGAGTTCATATCCGAACTAGGAGTTGTGGCAAACGCGTTGGACCCAATGGTGATCTATTGTGACAACAATGGTGCCATTGCCAATGCCAAAGAGCCAAGGTCTCACAAGCATTCCAAGCATATTAAGCGCCGGTTTCACTCCATCCGCGAGCATGTCAAGGATGGAGATATAAAGATTTGTAAAGTACATACGGATCTCAATGTAGCAGATCCGTTGACTAAAACTCTCCCTAGAGCAAAACATGATCAACACCAGAACTCAATGGGTGTTAGATTTATCACTATGTAACTAGATTATTGTCTCTAGTGCAAGTGGGAGACTGAAGGGAATATGCCCTGAGAGGCAATAATAAAGTGGTTATTATGTGTATTCCAAGTATATGATAGATGTTTATTTTGCATGCTATAATTGTATTAATACGGAAACGTTAATACATGTGTGTTTAATAAACAAACAGAAAGTTCCTAGTTAAGCCTCTCTCATAAACTAGCTCGTTGATTAACAAGATGATCAAGGTTTCCTGATCATGGACATTGGATGTTGTTAATAACGGGATCACAACATTGGTGGAATGATGTGATGAACATTCATCCGAAGTATAGCATTACGATCAAAGTCATTGAGTTTATATTGCTATAACAACTTACGAAGTGATCCTTATCCTTAGACCATGAGATCATGTCAATCACTAACACCGGAAGAGTTTCTTGATAACATCAAACGTCACACCGTAACAGGGTGATTATAAAGATGGGTTCAGAACTAATAAAGTGTTATGTTGAGGCTCATGGATCAAGAGTGGAATTTGTTCATCCCGATGACGAATAGATATACTCTGGGCCCTCTCGGTGATATCACATTGATTAGCTTGCAAGCAAGTGATTTGATCACTAGAATGTTATATCACAGGAACGAGAAAAGAGTGCATGTCGGTAACGAGATTAAACTAGGTATGGAGATACCGATGATCGAATCTCGGACATGTAATATATCGTGAAACAAAGGGATTAAGATACTAATGTAAAAGGTTCCGACGATCACAAGAAAGTCATCGTTGAATGTGTGGGAGTCAGTATGGGTCTCCAGATCCCGCTTCTGATTATTGATCTGAGAGGGGTCTCGATCATGTCCGCATTATTCACGAACCGTAGGGTGACACACTTAAGAGACACCGGCATCCAATTGGAGCAAAGGTTTCATGCCGAAAGAATGAACAAGCGCAGGAATTTATTTCACTAGATACCGAAACAGGTTTTCGGGTGAAATTGCATAAACTGGTTATGCATGTGAAATAGGATTCTAGCAAGGGGTTATTTGTGAATGTTTGTCATTAAAGTAATTGACAAAATTCTGAATAAAATAAAAGAGTTTTATTTAATGAGAGCTTGCATTAAATTTGGTGGAAATTTAATGGGTTTTTTGAGTGGGATTTTGAGTGGAGATTTTTGAAGGGTCATTTTGTGAGTGGAGTGTCCACCCACATGAATGAGGGAGAGGTGGGGGCACCCTCCATGGCCGGCGGCCATGCCCCCTTGGGCTGCCCCCCCTCCCCTATAAAAGGAGCCCCTCCTCTCATCTCTCACTCACACCTCCTCGTGAAGGATCTCTCTCCCCCTCTAGAATTTATCCCCCATGGTCTCGGACTAGCGAGATACATGTTCCCGGTGGCTTTCGGCAAGAAAGAGTTGTGCTTCCGCTGCATCGCTGGAGCGAGGAGGCGGAGGTTGCTCGGTGCCTCGAACGTGTGTGCGAGCACGGATGCGCTGCTGATTTGCGGCGCTAGGACTTCCTCTCGATCTTGAGATCGGCAAGAGATCGTCTACATCAACCACGAGTTGAACTCGTTAAGCTTTGTCGGTCTTCAAGGGTATGTTCTCTACGGATATACATCCGCCCGTTGTTTGTATCTAGTATAAATAGATCTTGGTATATAGTTCACATCGTAGGAAAATTTTTGTTTTCTATGCTGCGAACCCAACAATATTTATCCAGGTTCAGGCCCCCGGAGGGAAAACCCTACTCCTGCTTGTCTGCTCTTGATTACAGCGGAACCGAAGGTTACAGGGTGCGCAGATTTGATCTGGCGTGGAGGTGTGTGCGAAAGTATGAGTTGAGAGATCTAGGACGTGCCCTCCTGGCCTTTATATAGACTTAGGCAGGTCCCAGGCATAGTCCTAGTCGTTTAAAAGTTCTAGGGTTTTACCCCTTTAAATTTCCTATCTATGCTAGTCTTGTGCTCCAAGGATCCGAAAGCGTCATGGGCCTTGGCCACCCGAAAATCTTCATGGGCCAGCGTATATCTGCTGTGGGTCTTCCTTGGGCTGTACCAGGTATGCTGAAGTCACGCACCCGTAGGGTATAACCATGTCACCAGGAGTCCGAGAAAACTCTAGTCTCGGGTCATTCCGGACCTTTAGTCCCGGGCCGTATCACGACCCAGGACTAAAGATGTGCAGACGCGGGCAACACCCTTTAGTCCCGGGCCATTATACAGTCCGGGACCAGTCCAGGACTAAAGGGGTCCCGGGTCGTGATACGGTCCTGGACTAAAGGGTGCGAACGCGGGTAACTTAAAATTGCTATAACTTTTGCGTACGATGTTGAAAAAAAAGTACAACCTATCAAAATGAGTCCGTCGCCTACGGGCTCGAAATCCTACATGGTGGCTGGCGAGTGGGCGGTGAAGTCGAAAGCGCCGAAGAGGAGGTGATACTCCGTCGCCGCGGAGTTGTAGATCGGTCGGGTCAGAACCGTCACGATCGCACAATCAGCAGCCCCGATTCCCACAGACGGCGCCAATTGACGAGGTTTAATCTCGTCAATGCCCATTGTTATGGACTTGGGTTTTGGAGAAGATGGGTATGCTAGAGATCGTGGCACGGTTAACAGACAAGCAACCAGGGGACACGATATTTATCCAGGTTCAGGCCCCCGGAGGGAAAACCCTACTCCTGCTTGTCTGCTCTTGATTACAGCGGAACCGAAGGTTACAGGGTGCGCAGATTCGATCTGGCGTGGAGGTGTGTGCGAAAGTATGAGTCGAGAGATCTAGGACGTGCCCTCCTGGCCTTTATATAGACTTAGGCAGGTCCCGGGCATAGTCCTAGTCGGTTACAAGTTCTAGGGTTTTACCCCTTTGAATTTCCTATCTATGCTAGTCTTGTGCTCCAAGGATCCGAAAGCGTCATGGGCCTTGGCCACCCGAAAATCTTCATGGGCCAGCGTATATCTGCTGTGGGTCTTCCTTGGGCTGTACCAGGTATGCTGAAGTCACGCACCCGTAGGGTATAACCATGTCACCAGGAGTCCGAGAAAACTCTAGTCCCGGGTCATTCCGAACCTTTAGTCCCGGGCCGTATCACGACCAAGGACTAAAGATGTGCAGGCGCGGGCAACACCCTTTAGTCCCGGGCCATTATACAGTCTGGGACCAGTCCAGGACTAAAGGGGTCCCGGGTCGTGATACGGTCCTAGACTAAAGGGTGCGAACGCGGGTAACTTAAAATTGCTATAACTTTTGCGTATGATGTTGAAAAAAAAAGTACAACCTATCAAAATGTGTGGAAAAAAAATTTGAGTTTGATTTTAAGAGCCTTATTTGGATTCCTCACATTTTTATATTTTTAAAATTATAAATAAAGGATTCCTCACATTTTTCTGATTCTTTTACATTTTTACAATTTGAAAAGGGAAAAAAGTTATTTAAAAAATTTATTTATTTAGCAATTTTTTATTCCATATTTTGATTCCTCACATTTTTCCAATGTCAAGGAAATCGGTAATCGTTAGCTGCTCGGTTGGCTTGGGAGTAGCGATTAATCAAAATTCGGACGATTAACTGATTTAATCGGTTGTTTATTAATCGGTGCAACCTACAAAAATTAGCACCTAAAACACGTATGAATCCTCATCCTTAAGCTCCCGGTTGAGATCCTTAAGGCGCTCGAGCTCTTGTATCTGAGATCTAGTTGGCAAATACGAGAAGCTGGTCAACAACGACAAGGAACTAGTTGATGATGGCTGAAATCAAGCTCTTGGAGGCAGGGATCGAACAGGAGCTTCGCAAAACCTACTCCATTGGGGGCAGGATAGCGGATGGATGGCGATATGTTTTGATAATTTTGCAACTTTTTTGACCAAGTGTAGTGGTTAATCGGGAACATACCTAGTAATCGAAGTGTCAGAACTATTAATCGGGCTAAACGATTAACACAAAAGATTAGTGGTAATCGACACGGTCAGGTCCCTAGTAGCGATTAATCGGCCTATCAATCGCTGATTCGGCCTATTTTTTGAATAGTGCATTTTTCTGATAATAATGAATATATTATTTGTTGAATTTTGATTTACAGATTTAAAGATATTATTTATGCCATATTTAATGAATAATGGCAAAAAATGAATAAAATATTATTTTATTTAGTTTTTTTACTTTAGTTATATTAAAATATCATTATTACTTATTTATTGTTGTTTACTAAAATATTTATTTGTAGTTTCAATAAATAAAGATGTATGGCATATTGATATGGGCTAATAGGATTGATATGATAGTGTTGACAACAAGGTAGAAAATGGTTTCGCGCAAGGACATCCGGATGGAACAGAGAAGTTAAACATGCTAAGGGTGGAGTAGTGCTAGGATGGGTGACCGAATGAAATGTTTGACCACAAGTATAATTTGACCTAAGATTAAATATACTTAGTGCTAAAAATGTTTCAAGCGAGAGGATTACGAGTAAAACAATTCAAAAGTTCAAGAAAAATTTCGAAAAAAAATTCCAAAAAATAAATAAAAAAAATTGAAAAAAATATTTTTATTCCAGGGCCGTATTACGACCCGGGACTAAAGGTCCTTCCTTCCCCCACACCAAAAAACGGCCATGCGGTGGATATTTAGTTCCGGGTTGTAACATCGGGACTAAAGGCCCTTACAAACCGGGACTATATGCCCTTTTTCCACGGTGACAGGAAAAGGAAACCAATTAGCCAACCCGGTAGAATTGTAGTTAGCGCTAGTTTTTATTACCGACTGATAGATGACGGAGCTGCCCTAAATCTTTATGATTTGTACACGAAATTTTGAAAGTATCCTATAGGCCAGAACGTGGAATTTGTAACTAGGTATTACGACAAAAAAATCAGAATTTCTGTGACATTCATACTGACAAGGTCACCCTAGTAAACATCTGGATACAAAGACCGTGTTGATGTCTCTCCACCCTGTGGGAGAGTTCCATAGTGGGAAGGGAAACAATGATTTCCCCCCTTTTTGAGTCCAGCAAACTATTGCTTTTATACGAGACCATGACGTTTTCTGGGTCAATGATAGCTTCAGGTCTACGAATGGTGGTCCAGGTAGCTACTTTGAGATGGAGTTAGAGCAAATACAATAAGTCCTAGTCAGCTGGCTATAAGAAATTAAACTAGTATTGTTTTTCTTAGTTGTTTCTTATACAAGAGACGGCTGCGGTACGTGTTTTTAGATACTTTGTGAATATGTGAGGTGGGCCATTTAGACATAAAATAGAAAATCGTTAAAGTTAACTATTGTACAAGTTGGCTATAAGATGACTATAAGTTACATGCCGATACCTAATAACCAGTGCTATACTCTTGAAATTGCTCTTATAAAGATTGCTGGTTCTTGTAGAAAATTATTAGGAGCTTCAAAGGATTTTCATGAACTTGTACATGCACAAAAAGATGGTGGCATATTTTCAAATGTTATGTCCATGGACAATGATGAAAAGATCAATGGCAAGCCTACTGCAGAGATTGATAGTATCCATATTGGTAAAAGAGAAAATGATGAATTTGGGAGGGGGTCATTTGATCAAGAAAATAGAGAGATTTGTTCCACTCGCATGAAGCCTCATTTACCGTACTTGTTCCAGAACAAGAGCTACGTGTATGCTTCCGTTGTTGCTGTCAGAAACTTACTTTTCATTTCTGGACAAGCTGTGCAGAATTCATGGCTTTCCTCCAATGTCCAAACCCCTCATGTGAGCGCACTGCGACTGTTTGCGGTGTATGTCGCGATCCGACTTGGTTCAGTGAGCCTCTTGCTGTTGAGAGCTTTGTCAGCACTCAGCAGTAGGCCTTAGCCTTCAAACAACAGTCTCTATTTTCCGATGTACTCGCCACTCTGTTCCGTGTCTGTGTATATTTTTTTATTCCACTACACTTGGAAGGCTACCTAGCCAGGTAAGGTCGGCGCATACGATTATATTTTCTAACCAGAAGATTATGTTTGATTTACAGAAGCATGTGATTGATACTTCTACTTCAGGTGAGATCGTGGAGTACAAGTAGCCTGGGAAGCTGATGCAGAGAGAAGGGTCGTTGTTCAGAGAACTCATCAGTAGTCTCAATCTCATCCTACAAATTAAACTAATTGTTCAAAGAACTCATCAGTACTCTTTATTTATATCTATTTATTTGTTCACAGTAGGGACATGAATTAGCGTAGCTCATAGTAGCTTCTTTTTGTGTTTGATGATTGATGGATCCAACATAATGAAGTTCAATTGCACAAGTATGCTAGAGAAATTTACATTACTAATTAAGCCATGACCCCTCTCAGGGTATATAAGGCCACAAATTTTGTCTAACCAAGTTTACACCCATTTTTTTGGAATCCATGTATGAAAACATATTTCATTATTGATCCATGCTATTTATTGGTAATTAAAAAGACGCATTTCAAGTTGCATCAAATTAAAGTTGTTGATCCTATTCACCGTTCACAGGAAGCAAAAGACACCTGCAGCTATCACAGATTTGAGATTGCACTGACCCGCGGTCAGGAATTCAGGTACTGTCAACTCACTTTTCCAAAACATGTCACTGGTAGAAAAGGGCCCATGCGTCCCGGTTGGTAAGGGCCATTAGTCCCGGTTGCCCAACCGGGACGGGGCAATCGGGACTAAAGGTTGCCCCACCAACCGGGACAAATGGGGGCACACGTGGCGGCATCAGAGCGCGAGGGGGGTGGAGCATTAGTCCCGGTTCGTAACACGAACCGGGACTAATAACCTGCTGCCGCGGCAGAGATTTGGCCCATTTCTCTGCCGCGGCAGAGAATTCATTTTGGCACATTTTGTTGCCGCGGCAGCATTTTCGCCACTTTTTGTGCCGCGGCAGAGAATTCATTTAGGTTGTTTTATTGTTTATTTAGTTTTTTGCACTTATCAATGAAGGAACCTTATATTACACAAGATCATCATGACAACATTACATTCAATACACAGATCGAGTTCATGCACTACATACAAAAGTTGCTATTCGATGCTACCGGCCAATTTCTTGAAAGTTGCTATTTTTACAATTCCTATTGTCTATACACATCAGCAGGGTGTCTCAACTCCCCGTCTGTCTTACAGTCTTCTTTGTGCCATCGCAACAACCTGGCATGCTCTTTGTTTCTGAACATGCGTTTCAACCTTGGTATTATAGGAGCATACCACATAACCTTAGCAGGAACCCTCTTCCGGAGGGGCTCTCCCTCAACATCACCAGGGTCATCTCGTCTGATCTTATACCGCAATGCGTTGCATACCGGGCATTTATCTAAATTCTCATACTCCTTACCGCGGTAGAGGATGCAGTCATTAATGCATGCATGTATCTTTTGCACATCTAATCCCAGAGGACAGAGAGTCTTCTTTGCTTCGTAGGTACTCTCGGGAAGTTCGTTATGTTTTGGAAACTTCGGCTTCATTATTTTCAGCATCTTTTCAAATGAGGAGTCAGTTAGACCACACTCTGCCTTCCATCGCAACAATTCCAGTGTCGTACCGAGCTTTGTGCTGCAATCTTCACAATTTGGGTACAACAATTTCTTGTGATCTTCTAACATGTCCTCTAACTTCAACTTCTCATTTTCTGTTTCACAGTCTCGCTTTGCATCAGAAATGACCCTACCAAGTTCATCAGCTGGCTCATCTGATGCCCGTTCTTCACCTTTTTCCTCTCCATTATCTTCCATTGCAGTATCACTGTATTCAGGAAACATATGATGATAGTTGTTATCATCATCTTCTTCTTCACCATCTTCCATCATAACCCCTCTTTCCCCGTGCTTGGTCCAGCAATTATAGTTGGGCATGAAACCTTTCATAATCAGGTGGCTGCGAATGATTTTCGAGGAAGAGTACTCCTTGTTGTTCCGACATTGAACACATGGACAACGTATAAATCCATTCTCTTTGTTTGCCGTAGCCACATCGATAAATTTATCCACGCCTTTGATATACCCGGCTACCCGCCGGTCACCGTACATCCATTCCCGACCGTTCATCTGCATCATATAAGTAAGTTTATCAAAAAACAGGACATCATAAATAGTGAAATAACCAATTCACACCGACACATGAATTGTATCAATGACCTAGAAAAGATAAGATTGCTAACCTCGATCGAGGGAAATAAAGAGGAGAAAGCTCAAGTGCGTCTCGAACACCTTCTATATTTTTGTTCTATGAGAAATTCAACGGGATTTTTCACTCAAACATTTCAACAAACACCTTCAATGCATGCATGAAAAAAAACTAGCACACACCCTCACACCTTACACCATTCGAAAAAACAGAGTGGAGGCAGAGGGGGCTGGGGCGTTGCATTTATAGAGGGCAAGGGGCCTTTAGTCCCGGTTGAAGCCAGCAACCGGGCCAAACCTTTAGTCCCGGTTGGTGGCTCCAACCGGGACGCATGCCCCCTTACCAACCGGGACCCATGCCCCCTGGCCCCGTGCCCGCTCCAACCGGGACGCGTGCCAGCATTAGTCCCGGTTGGTGGCGCAACCGGGACTAATGCTCCGAGGGGTCGCGAACGGATGGCCCTTTTTCCTCTAGTGTGTCAACACCGGTACTGCGATTGTTTATGTTTTATATCTCTCACATCACTGGTGCATCATGGATGATGACTATCACACACAGAGAGGATGCAGAGGTAGCTGTTGTGCTGTGGGCTCTTTCCACACTACACTCCGAGCTCATAGTCATGTTCTATGAGTTTTCCATGGAACCAACCAGCTGATATTGAGGGGGAGAAAGTGAAGAAATAGTTACCTAGAGACTTGATAGATTGTACTAGTACATTGTCAGCTATCCAATCCATAGAGCATGCCTGCCCATGTCCATCATATGGTGCAAAAAGACAAAAATAACCTTTTGGTGAAAGTCCAGCAAAAATAAACCGTTCACGAAAATATTTTAAAAAATAACCATTTGAGTGGCGGGGCGCTATGGATCTACTTGGCACACCCGGGATGATTGTCTGGTACTGTAGTATATAGTCGCTGCTCTATATATGGTCATCATTCTCATATAACAGCAGGCTGCTTCTTTTCTCGCCCTGTCCAGTCCTACTCCCACACTCTTGGCTATGGTTGGGTCAATGTTTGACACGGACAGATGACGATAGAAGTCCCCAACTGCATCTCTATGTGCACAAACACAACACCATTAAAGCTGAAACAAATAAAGCACATCAGTGATTCAATAGAAGCTCTCAAGATCATCTGCGGGTAAAAAAGAGGCCTCCATCTTTTGTCATTCAGCGGCTGCTGTAACTTGTGTCTATCTGCTATCTTTTTACTTTTGCATCTTCAAGTTACTTTTGCATCCTTTCAGTGAAAAAAAAATAAAGATGCTTTTCATATCAATAAAATAAAGACTTAAAAATAATAGCCCCCAATAAACGAAAGCAATGAAATAAGGTTATGATAATTTTTGATGGAAATGAATTTTTTGATGAGGGTTTGTTTGGTCCCTCCTCTTTTTTCCGGGCTTGGGACCGGCTATGCAACATTATATTTGCATAGGCAGAGTTACCCCCCCCCCCCCCCCCCCCCCCCCGGAAAAACCAAGTACCCACCCACGAACACAAACTAAATGATATGAAAAACACAAGACATTTTTTTGGAGTTTCTTATAATTTAACAACAAGGAACATATTAAGTAATAACACTTTTTTATTTCCTTTGAATTTTCTAGAAAAGGCAACAAAGCTAACAAATACTTCATTCCTGATATTTCCCCTTAGGTACAAAACGAAAAAAAGAAAACAAACAATTTTTTTGGATTTTTCTTTTGCCTTTGCTACAAAAGAAAATAGATAATGTATATTTCTTAGCGACCAAAGGACTATAAAACAAAAGTAGTAAATGTGGTAACTAATTTTTTTGTCAGATCTCATTTTTTTTCTGCTAGGCTAATTGGGTAACCAAACACGAATGTTCTACAAGTACACACAACAACTTTTTTTTGTAACTAGCCAGTAACATTGATCATGAAATCTCTCGGTATTTGTATACTTGTTCGTAAGTATTGAACACCGCCAACCTACATATATGAAATAATGCGTCACATATTGTAGAAAAGCTTGGTTATATAGAGCGAGCAGAAAGTTGTAGACACACAAATCTATTGTATATGTTGGGAAATACAGACATTAGATGGTGTGGCAAGTCAACTATATATATTGGTACGTCAGTGCACATATCGATCGGGCAGACGGATGATGTGGGGGTTGAGTTATTAGAGCTAGATGTTATGTAGTATTGTACTCCCTCCATCCCAAATAGTTTGTCCTAAATTAGTTTAAACTTGAATGTATTTATATACTAAATAATATCCAGATACATCTAAACTTAGAAAAAATTGAGACATCCTTTTGTGGATGATGTGAGCAGAAATAAAAGGAGGTATATACAGATACACGTGTACATCGGGAGCTTGCGTACCTTGATGCAGGTTGGAGCAGCACGGCTATCTTGGCTAGACTCCATACGCATCAGGAT
The DNA here is from genome assembly GCA_910589765.1 of Avena atlantica. Taxonomy (NCBI): domain Eukaryota; kingdom Viridiplantae; phylum Streptophyta; class Magnoliopsida; order Poales; family Poaceae; genus Avena; species Avena atlantica. Next base: position 535,376,842 of record OU342733.1, on the reverse strand, counting down.
CCTGAAACAAAAAAATGGACACTTCATATTTAGCCTGTGACATAAACTAATGAACATGTGATGGAGGAGATGTACTTACGTCAAGACATTCTAAGATGCCTCTAAAACAATCGATGAGAAGAAGCGTGGGATGGTTGGGATGGCTGTCGACTGCGTGCCTCACTGTTTCCTCAGCCTTGCACCAGTCCTCCTCCTTGATATGCATACCAGACTGCATCGAGATAGTGACATCTTGCAGCATAGGCAGGTTCAGCAAGCTATCAAAGTCAAACTCAATGTTTCCATCCCTAGAGGTCCACACATCGAGATTGAAGTCGAGGGATTCAAGGCTCGGCATAGCTCCTGGTAGAAATCGGCTAGGCATTCCACTCGGCTTGTAGACCCTTAGCTTTGGGAATAAACCTACACCTGCATCGCCCATGACATGATGACCTTTCCTGGGGCGAAACCTACGTAGATTGAGAACAAGCAAACCTGGAAACCTCCCAAATATCTCCACATCTGGACTATCGACATGCAGAGATAGATGGGACAGGTTTGGAAGCCAGGATGACTTAATGCTTGCAGAGAGGCCAGGCTGATGGTACATGAGATTAAAAACACGGAGTTGTTGTGGTGGTATGTAGCCTTCCAAGGTGACGTCACCCGTGTCAGTTAACAAAATACGTTTCACGTCTATGACCTGTATTTTATGCAACTTGACCAGAGACCCGGCCCAGGCTTTTACCGAGCTCACACTGTCCAACTCTAAACAGCCAATAATTCGGAGCGTCCTCAACTCAGTGAGATTGCCCAGCTCTGTCGCAAAGTTCGAGGAGGAACTAAAACCGTATACCCACACCTCTTCCAGGGATGTCAATTTCCCAATCCAGTCTTGCTCTTCAAGCACTTGAGTTGATTGAGCAGACCAATACTCCGTGGCAGTGCACCTATATTGGTACCATCCAACTGCAGCACCTCTAAGAACTTGAGAGTACCTATTTCTTCTAGGACCCTAGGGATATCCGTGCCCAATACTCTGAGATACCTTAGGTGAACTAACTTTCCAAGATGCTCAAGATGATTAGTACTATGGTTGATATTAGTGGGGTCTTGATTGTGTAGGACGCGTAGGACTTCAAAACATGAAAGTGATGGCAAATTATCACTAGAGTCTATGGCGCTAAATGACCTTACTTGTATCATGGGAGCGCTAGCCAGAGGCTCCTCTCTGTTTCCAATAGCTAGCCTACGTGCACTGGTATGTGCAGAAGTGTATTGCTCGTTATTATCCAATATTGTAACAAAGTTTTCTTCCTTTGCTAACTGACGAATCATATCAAGAACAATATCATGGACGCAACAACCACTTATGACGCCATCGTACCGGGATTTTACCGGCAGGAGCATGCTTTTGTTAAGTAGCTCGTTGAAATAAATCTCGCCAGTCTCAAATAATCCTACCCCTGGTTTCTTCGGGATAAATCCCTCGCCAACCCACAACCATATCAAACTATCTTTCTCAATGAAACTATCTTCCGGGTAAATGCTCATATGCAACAAACAAGTCCTTAGGTGGCAAGGTAGATCATAATAGCTAAATAAAAGTATCTTTCTCGTGTTGTCAACATCATTGTTAACTACTTCATTCCCAAAACCCATTGAGTTGTATATCTTAGACCAAAACTCCACTGGTTTATTATCAAGCAGACTGGCAATTGTGATTATAGCTATGGGTACACCACCACATTTATGTAAAATTCTTTTGTATACCTCGGCCGACAGATCAGAAGTGATTTTGATATTACCACCAGATAATCTTCTATGAAATAACTCCTTGGATAAATCATTTGAAAGTGATTTTATCCTATATACTTCACCGGTCTTTTCAGCAACATCAAGAATACGAGTAGTTGTGATTATCCTGCTTCCACAGTTATTATCCACCAAAGCACATTTGACTAAATCCCATTCTTGTGTATCCCATATGTCATCAATAACAATGAAGTACCTGTCCGCATACATAACGGAAGATCCATTAAAAATTTGTCAAAGTATCACCTGAGGTATCTACAAAGAAAATGAGATGCAGGCAGGGACACCTCTTTGCTAGGAATCAAAGTTGACATTACTGAATATGTACAAAATGGATAAAGGAATGTGCAGCAGAGACATGCGTGCATGAGGTTTCACTTTATCATTCGCAACTCTAATCCAGATTAATTCAATTCTGATTCAAATTTTTACGAGTGTAGATAAACTTAACTGCAACCATCAAATCTGCTAGACCTTTCAATTAATTTATTTCAACTAGAGATAATGCTTGGACCGTAAGCGAATAAACAAAATGATCTAGCTTATTTTGCTAGTTTTGGCCAGATTTGAATAAACACTGGTCTGAAACTGTGAACACCCATAGTTTCATCTTAGATATATATTTGGAGCAGGTAATTGTTGTCCGTTCTAAGATACATCATTCGGCCATCACTCAGGACCAAAATGAGAGTAGCCATGCATAGGGAAATTAACATAGGTAGTAACATGCAACCACATGCAGCGTCAACTGCTCGCACCGGTATATTTTATAAGGTAGGCATCGTGAGATATGCCATAAAAGGTATACCATTGGATTTATATTTAAACATTGACTATTAATGTGGTCAATAAAATATAAATTATATGTCATATAAATTAGGGCACTTGAATCTTCTTTTAAATATGAATCCAATGGTTACATTTTATGGCATATATCACATATTTTGTTGACCAAAAAGGCGGTCAATTTTTTTTTCGAACTACATACATGCTTTGTAAACTGTACCGAAGGGAGTAGATAATATGATCAACCGCAAATTCAAAACTCGATAATATAGTGAGTACCTCTTGTTCTTAAGTAATTTGCGTAGTTCGTCGATCAACTGCATTTCGTCCCACTCTAGTTGCTTTTTCTTGCCAATTCCAAAGAGAATGTCATTGAGAAGTTTCTTCACGCTTGGCTTCCTTCCCACCGAAACAAAAGTACTGCAATCAAAAGGGGATTGGAGGTTATCATATAGTGCCTTGGCAAGACTTGTCTTGCCAAGGCCTCCCAATCCAAAGATAGAGACTATCTTGAGTTGCTTCTCAATGTCACCATGCCCATGACTCAACATGTTGGTTAGCTCATCCAGTGGGCCATCAATTCCAACTAGATCTTTTTTATCCTTGTACAGAGCCATCAGGCGAGGGTCGGCAATGGTTGATGGATTAGCCACTACATCGTTCACCTTGTACCTAATACGCCGGTCTGATGCCTCCTGGACAAGGACCTTGATGCCTTTGATCTCGTCTGAGATCTCATGGCGAGTCTTGCTCTTGGTGAACAAGTCGCCCATCTTCTTCATGAGCCTCTTGAGCTTGCGCGGCTTGGCAGTGGGTTCAACACCCTCGACGCGCACCAGGGACTTGTCGATGATATCCTCCATCATGTATGACAAGTCCCTGACCTCGTCAGCCCAATTTTTGACCTGCAGGTCAAGCTGGTCCCGCGGCACGTCCCCAACCTTGCGTAGAGCGATGTACATGCTCGTCAGCTCTCTCTTCATATACTCGATGTCTTCCCCGACTCCGGTCTGGAGCTTGTACTCCTCGATGAGGAGGTCACCAAGCTTGAGGAGAAGGCTGCCCATGGCCCCCGTTGCGAGGTCCATGGTCGCTCTAGCAGCTGGTTTCTCGGTTTGTTTTTGTGCAATAATGCTTGGTTTGTGGTGTGGGGTGTGGTTAGCTATGTCCCCTTGTACGCGTCTTTATAGCTGTTTTGAAACTGGGATCGCAGAGACTCCTCCTCTATTGTGCCTTTGCTACTTTCTCCACTTGACATTTGAATGGAATGAGACCCGCAATATGTGCGAAACACACATGGTAGAACGTGCACTGGCTCAGCTAATCATGTGGATCTACGCAAGCTTTGACTGTGTTAAATGCACATGGTACAACGAGCATCACATATGTGCTGTACGTCCATTCAGGATCCAAGGTTAACGGCTGGCTTAATCCAATAAATAAGTAGACACTAGGAGTACTTGGCTTAATCACATCATTGTATGAGCTTGACTGTCTCATTACTATGTCGACACAATCAAGTATATGAGTTTCTTCGAGGAATCACTACAGGATGCGACGGCTAGACCGACGGCAAAAAGCCCTCGGCGTAGTCCGTTTTGCCGTCGGCATACGCTACGCCGAGGGCTGCCGTCGACCTGGCCCTCTCGACGGAGATCTCCCTCGGCGGAGCAAAATCAGCCGTCGGCGTATGCAATAACCGTCAGCATAGACCTACGCCGACGGCCGTGCCCCTCGGTGTAGCCGTGCACGTGACAGCTGCTGGGCCTCCCCAGGAAGTGGGCTGGGCCGACGGCTGCGGCCCTCGGCGTAGGGCCAGGCGTATGCCGACGGCCTGGCCCTCAGTGTAGCAGTGCACGTGGCAGCTGTTGGGCCTCCCCAGGACGTGGGCTGGGCCGACGGCTGCGGCCCTTGGCGTATGTGCAGGTACTACGCCGAGGGCATTGTCGTCGGCGTAGCCATGACCTTGTGGCACATGGTGACATGGGTACACGATATTAGCATACCTGGTCCAGCCCAAGGAAGGCCCACGGCAAATATATGTCGGCCCATGAAGACTTTCGGGTGGCCAAGGCCCATGACGCCTTCGGATCCTTGGAAAGCAAGACTGGAGTAGATAGAAAATTCAAAGGGGTAAACCCTAAAACCTGTAACCGACTCGATCTGTGCTTGGGACCTGCCTAACTCTATATAAAGGCTAGGAGGACACGATCTAGATCCCTCACCTCATACTTTCGCATAGACACCTCCACGCCAGATTGCATCTGCGCACCCTTGTAATTTTTGGTTCCGCCGTAATCAAGAGCAGACAAGCAGAAGTAGGGTTTTCCCTCCGGGGGCCTAAACCTGGGTAAACCTCGTGTCCCCGTGTTGCTTGTTTGCTAACCGTTCCGCGATCTCCAACATCCCCATCTTCTCCAAAACCCAAGCTCATAACAATGGGCATTGACGAGATTAAACCTCGTCAATTGGCGCCGTCCGTGGAGACTGGGAACACTGATTGTGCGATCGTGACGGTCCCAACCCGAGCGATCTATAACTCCACGGCGACGGAGATTCATCTCCTCTTCGGCGCCTTCGACTTCACCGCCCACTCACCGGCCACCATGAAGGACTTCGAGCTCGTTGGCGACGGACTCGAGATCCTATTCAGGAGCTTCTGCTTCCAGGTGGGTAGACCGGCACTCTCCACCTCCCAGAGCGGGTGTCCCTACCATCGACCAGGCCCGCTTCATGGTCTCCACACCCTATCCTATGCACCTCATCATCAACAGATGAGTCCTATGACAGCAGCAGCTGCAACTCCGATCAGTGCGATCCGCTATCGGACTAAGGGACCTACGATTCCGGATCCGAAAGATGCGCAGCAGCAAACCAATCTACGAGCGCTACCAGTGCGCCGCAGTCATCCAGGACCAGGAACACAATCCGCCACCCAACCCGCAAGGTAGAAATGGTGGAAACAGAAGAAGCCAATCCCCCCCACCCAACGGGGAAAACAACAATCGGGTCATCCACCTCGATAAGGAGGGATAGGCTCAAGCACTCTAGGCCGTGGGAGGCAACAAGATCCTGCCCGCTGATGCCTCATGAGATCTACTGATGGCATACCACATGCTCCTCATCGAGGAGCACAAGAAGCAGATCAAGATGCAGGAACTGCTTGACAAGCGCAAGCAGGTAGCTTCGGAGTCCAGTGCGCGGCGAGATGCGCTCTCCGCCATGGGCATCGTCTCCAGCTCACACGGCAATAACGGGAACAAGCACCATTCTCGGATGGAGAACATGGACCCCAAAGAGCGTCGCGAAGTGACCCGAGCCCTCAACGCGTCCTTCATGGAGATGGACGCCGACGGCAACGTCATCCCAAAAATGTCGCAAGCTGCAATCATGGCACCCACCACGTACCTCGCGTCCCACCCACCTCTGGAGGGGGACCCGAAAAGGGCCATGCACAAGTCCGCACTTACCGGGCTCGGACTCGTTGGAGCTGCGCTCCACGGAGAAGCTCCTGCAAAGCCGAAAAAGAAGGCTGCAGTCAGATTCAACTGCAGCCCCACACCCTCATCCGAGGACGAAGATCATGACCTTCCTCGAAGGCATAACAGCTCACGCCATCGCATCCGCGACTACGACGCTCGAAACGAGCTAACGCAGCGCAAGATCGAGAAGGCACGCGCCAAGCGCATATGCTCGTCTGAATCTGAGATAGATGAAGACGAAGGAGAACTCTACGGAGCTCGATGCTTCAGCAGATCTGTCCGACGGACAAGGATGCCGTGAAACTTCAAGCTCCCTTCGGATACTCCGAAATTCGACGGCACATAGGACCCCAAGGCGTGGCTCAGTGACCACTTGTCGTCCGTCAAGCTGCACGGCAGAAGCAGGGAAACCGCCATGCAATGCCTCCAGCTGCAGCTGACAGGCGCAGCTCGGATCTGGCTAAGGAGCCTATCCTCAGGATCCATCCGAAGCTGGGAGGAGCTGGCGTACAGTTTCGTCCGAAACATCAAAGGCACCAGCAAGAGGCCTGCCTCGATCGAGGAGTTGCGAGCCTGCACTCAATGAACGGGTGAATCTATTCGCTCGTACATACTACGCTGGTCCAACACCAAGAACTCCACGGCACACATCTCCGAAGAAAGGGCCATCGATGCCTTCAAGGACGGCGTCAAGCGCCAGGACTTCAAGGAAGAACTTGTGCGTATCAAGCCCAAGACACTCAACCACCTCATGGACATCGCCAAGAGGTGGGCTGACGGCGAGGACTCCGTCCACCGAGCGCACTCGGAGGAAGAGGACGACTACGACCGACGACGAGAACGCCGTAGCAAGAGGAGATCGCGCGTTTACGACGATCGCGATGGACCCGACATGGTCGCGGCTGGCTACGCCGACCGCCGCAGCGAAGCCAACCGCAATAGCGGCGGGTACCGCGGAGGCAATTTCCGCGATGGAGGACGCCCAACACAGTGGTGGCAGCACCGCGGTCACGACAACGGACCCTCAGCATACGAAGAAACTGTCAGGTCCATGCACCATCCACTTCTACATCGACAAGCAGAATGGTAAGAAGAAGGCAAGCCACATGCTCAAGGACTGCCGCGAGTTCCAGAAACTCAGCGAAAGCATGGCTCATATGAGGCAGCAAGCCCCAAACCCTGGATTCGGGAACGCACCTGCACCAGGCGAGATAGCGCATGGAGCTCCTCCACCGCCACCTATAGGAGGCCCGAACCACCCAGTCGCACCCGCACAGAATAACGGTGGACACGGGTATCCCCCGCCAAAAGGAGCGCTGATGATCCAAAAAGGGCGCCCAACGAATAGGGTGCAGAAGAAAATCACACGTCAGATTAACCTGGCCGTGACAGCTCCGCCCGCCATCCCTGAGTAGCTCAGCGGATCGGAGTCCTGCATCACGTTCAGCCGTTCGGATCACCCTTGCCAGGTCCCTCGCCCAGATCATGCTGCCCTGGTGCTTGAGGCGCAGATCGGAGGTTTCGAGATGAGCCGCGTCTTCATGGACGGTGGCAGCAGCATCAACCTGATGTTCGCAAGCACCCTAGCAGCAATGCGGATCCCGCTGTGCAGCCTAGAATAGTCAGATACAATGTTCCATGGCATCGTCCCAGGAAAGGGCATATTCCCCCTGGGAAAGATATGGCTCGACGTCATCTTCGGCAAACCAGATAACTTCCGATGTGAGCGACTCGAGTTCAAAGTGGTGGACTGACCATCACAATACCACGCCATCCTCGGGCGTGTAGCATTCGTAAGGTTCCTGGCAGTACCACACTACGCGTACCTGCTACTCAAGATGCCAGGACCCAGGGGCGTCATCACGGCCCACGGGAGCTTCATCCGATCGGACCACTGCGACAGGGACTTCAACAGAATCTCCTAGTCATTCGGCATGCAAGAGGAGCTCGTAAGTCTCCGCGAGGTGACGGAAATTGGGGCACCCCCAGTCACACGACAAAACGGACCTGATATGTCTTTCGACTCCACCGTCAACACAAAGAAGGTACAGGTCCACCCGACGGATGCCTCCAATATGGCACTGATCGCCAACGATCTTAGCCCCACATAGGAAATCGCGCTCGTCGAATTCCTCTGTGAGCGCTGGGAAATCTTCACCTGGTGTCCTACGGACATGCCAGGAGTTCCTAGGGAATTCGCCGAGCATGCACTCAACATCTTTCCAGACGCCAAGCCCGTCAAGCAGTCCATCCGGAGACTGTCCGAGCCCCGGGCCGAAGCCATAGAGATTGAAGTCAACAGACTACTCGCTGCAAATTGTAGTGGCTCGCCAATACAGTGATGGTCCCCAAAAAGGACACAGACATCCTGCGGATGTGCGTGGACTTCACGTCGCTGAACAAGCACTGCCCAAAGGACCACTTCCCTCTCCCTCGGATCGATCAGATAATCGATTCAACTGCGGGATGCGAGAAACTCTCCTTCCTCGACGCCTAGTCAGGCTATAACCAGATTCGGCTCAAGTTCGAAGATCAAGAGAAAATGGCGTTCATCACGCCGTTCGGAGTGTTTTGCTACAACACAATGCCCTTTGGGCTAAAGAACGCAGGTGCCACGTACTAGCGATGCATGCAGGCATGCCTGGAGGACCAGATCGGTCGCAATGTCCAAGTCTATGTCGACGACATAGTCATCAAAACCAGGGAGGCGAGAACGCTCATCGACGATCTCCGCGAGACGTTCGATAATCTTGACCGCTACAGGATCAATCTTAACCCCGAAAAGTGCGCCTTCGGCGTCCCATCGGGACAGCTACTTGGTTACTTCATCTCCCAGCGAGGGATCGAGGCAAACCCAAAGAAAATACGGGCCATAATGGCCATGGAGAAGCTGAAAAACCTCAAGGGTGTCCAGCAGCTTGCAGGACGAATAGCGTCATTAAGCAGGTTCATCAGTCGCATGGGCGAGAAAGCACTGCCATTCTACCAGCTGCTGCGCAAGGCAGACAAATTCGAGTGGACGCCTGAGGCAGACGACGCATTCGAAGATCTAAAGCGGCTACTCTCTACCTCGCCCGTCCTGGTCACGCCAAAGGAGCGCGAGCCCCTATTGCTATACATAGCAGCTACACACCAGGTGGTGAGCGCCGTACTGGTGGTCGAGCGACCCGAAGAGGGCAAGACCCATGGGGTCCAACGCCCAATCTACTACCTCAGCGAGGTATTGACGCAAACAAAGCAGAGGTACCCAAACTACCAAAAACTTGCCTACGGCGTGTTCATGACGGCTTGTCGGTTGAGCCACTACTTCCAGGAGCAACAGGTGATGGTCGCCAACGAAGCACCCCTGAACAGCATCCTGAACAACCCAGAGGCCATAGGACGTGTGGCCCTATGGGGCATCGAGCTGTCACCTCTAGACATCATCTATGAGAAACGCCACGCTATCAAGTCTCAAGTCCTCCTGGACTTCCTTGTACACTGGATGGAGCTGCAGCTGCCAGACACCCCAGACATGACGCAGTCATGGACGATGCACTTCGACGGCTCCAAGCGTGAAGCCGGAGCAAGAGCCAGGGTCATACTGACATCCCTGCAAGGTGATAATATGAAGTACGTCCTCCGGATGAAGTTTTGCGCATCCAACAACGAAGCAGAATACGAGGCCCTCATCCACGGCATGAGGATGGCAAAGATCTGCGGTGCAACGCGCCTAGTCATCTACGGTGACTCCAACCTCGTCGTCCAGCAGACGATGAACGAGTGTGACGCGCACGCCGCCAACATGATTGCGTACTGCACACTCTACAATGCACTCGAAGGAGACTTCAACGGCTGCGAGCTTCGGCACGTTGGAAGAGAAAGCAACGAGGAGGCCGACAGACTCGCCAACATCGCCTCCACTTGCGCACGGGTGCCACCAGGTGTGTTCCTCGAACATATCTGCGTGCCATCCATCAAGCGGAAATTCCCCAAGGGATCACTCGAAGAAGTAGAACACTCGGGGGCTGCGCTACCCGACGGTCAGGAAGGACCCGAAAAGCTGGACACAAAGGTCGTCGTGGTCAACCTGATGCAGGTCATGGTAGTCGAAGAAACTTGGACACGACCATACCTCCGGTACTTGATAGACGGAGAACTGCCTGATACCCCGACGGATGCCCGGCGCATATCTCGTAGGTCCAAAGCCTTCACCATCATCAATGGCGAGTTGTACAAGCGCAACAGTCGGGTGTACTACAAAAGTGCATCACCATCGGCGATGGAAAAACCACCCTCCAAGACATCCATGAGGGCATCTGCGGCCATCATGCACGCAGCCCCTCCCTTGTCGCCAAAGATCTACGAGCTGGATTCTACTGGCCAACGGCCATGAACGATGCCAAGGACATCGTCCGAAGATGCAACGGGTGCCAAAGGTTCACCGACAAACCGCACACACCCGGGTCAGAGCTCAGGCCCATACCTTTAGCCTGGCCTTTCACCCAATGGGGCCTCGACATGGTCGGCAAATTGACAAGGTCCTCAAAAGGAGGACACGTCTACCTCCTGGTCGCAGTTGACAAATTCACCAAGTGGATTGAGGCCATGCCGGTCACAAACCAAAAGGGCAAAACTGCCGTCAAGTTCTTTGAATCCATTGTCTACAGGTTCGGTGTGCTGCATAGCATCATCACCGACAATGGATCGAACTTCATCTCCAAAGAATTTCAGGACTTCTGCGAAGGACTCGGAATCAATATCACATACGTCTCAGTGGCGCACCCGCAAACAAACAGGCATGTGGAGAAGGCCAACAGCCTAATCGGCGCTGGCATCAAGAAGCACCTCATGAGCCCACTCGAGCGACTCGCCGGAGCCTGGACGAAAGAGCTACCCTCCGTCCTATGGAGCCTGCGTACAACGCCAAACAGCTCAACCGGCTACACTCCGTTCTTCATGGTGCACGGATCCGAAGCCGTGCTACCAGCTGAGGTACGCCACCAGGCCCCACGGGTCGTCGCTTATAGCGAAGCCGAATCCACGGCTGCACTTGAAGACGCCGTCGACACACTCGACGAAGCGCGAGACATAGCAGCAGCTTGATCAGTGGTGTACCAGCAGAGTCTCCGCAACTACCACAGCCGACGGCTACACCCAAGGTCCTTCGTCGAAGGAGACCTAGTCTTGCGAATCAAGCAAGAGAGACCGAAGAAATTCGAGTCACCATGGGAAGGACCCTACATCGTCACTGAAGTCATCCCAGGTGGCGCCTATCGCCTCAAGCACGTGGAGTCTGGAGATGCATACTCCAACCCATGGAACGTCGCACAACTGCGATGGTTCTACCCCTAGCTACCTCCCTCTTTTACTTTCAATAAGGCTATTCAGCCAAGGCTACTCAGCCGAACAATGTACCTCCTCCATTACGATATGAATAAATCTAAGTGTCCCTCCCTAAATTTTTGTTTACTATTCGCATTTTACTCCATGCTACAAACACACTCGAGGGCTCCCCCACCTCACGACTTCGTCGACTGAGGATAACACGTGTACACCTGAGTAGCTGACCACGTCAGGCTAACGAAAAGGGCACGCATACGAACAAAGCACTACGTGCTAAAACAGCAACCAAACCTTTATAACAAAGGGCAAAACACGCCCAGTCAAATGTATACAAATTTTAAATCTATCTTTTTTACAGGTACTACCTATTCTGAAGAATAACCTAAGTACGCTGCTCAAACAGATCTACGATCTGTTCGGCATACTGCCTTACAGCCCCATAATACAGAGGCATATCCCACTCGCCACCATCTGGCCGAAGAGGCGGCCCAGCCGCCACAACAGATAGATCTAAATTAGGACGATGTAGCCTCACAAGGGAGAGCGCAGCCTTCACCCCTGCGACGAGCTGATGCCGCATCAATTCCTTGACATGATGCACGTTCCGAAACTTTGACAACAGACCAGAGAGATTCGACGACGCATCATCTAGCGGAAACATTACATGCAGAACCGACGCGAGTGAAGGCTTCACCTGACGAAGCACCCGCAATACTTGGTGAACGCGATCTTGCACCATCGCAAGGACCGTGACACGATCACGGTCCATCCAGAAGAACCCGCTGGCTTCCATGTACTGCTGAGTCAAGAAGTTGATCCGAACAGCAACACGCTCCTTCTCCTCCCTTGGAGCAATGTTAGCACCTGCAATACTTGCAAAAGAGTAAGATAAAATGGCAACAGGCGCATCCGAAGTAACAGGCAACATCTCAAAAAACTCACACTGAAGCTATTCGGACAAACGAAGCAACTCCGCCATCAAGTACTCCTCTCCGGCAGCGCCTCGATCTGCCTTGGACTTCCAAATGTCAGCATGACCACGCACCACTAGCAACTCTTTATCGAGGCTACGGATACGGTCTCGAAGAAATACAAGCTGCGACGCATCATCCAGGGGTGGCCACAGTTGCGCTGCGGACAAAGTGTCAACGGGATCATCACCCGAAGGACCCTAGATTAACAGAAAGACAAAGACATGAACAAGCAAATGAAGGAGCACAGAACTCAGCAAATTCATTAAGTGCAGCAAAAGCCACTACGTGGCACAAGGATTCTTCATCAAAATAATTACAACAAAAGAATCTACAACTATCCTATAACTACAACGCCTACGAAGCTGCACCCTGAGTAGCCTCGCAGCCGGACTGCCTCGCCTTGGCTTCCCCCTGCTGCCGTAGCGCGTACTCAGCCAGCAGATCAATCATCTTCGGCCCGTAACTCTTACAGCGAGCAGCATAGGTGGCGAAGGCTACCTCGGATCCATCAGTAGTCGTCGGCATCCGGGAAGTGACCTGAGGAAGGTCCAGCTCCGCTCCAGCCGCCAAGGCCATGGCCAGCCCGACGGATGCGCCGATGCCCTTCTGCTTGCGCTTGTACACCGCAGGTGCTTCGGCTGACAGCGCCTCCGCCAGGGCATCAACATCTTTGAGGGCCACGCCCTTGGGGATAAGCTCCTTGTAGAAGCGCCCAAGGACCTCCTTGGCCTTGGCAAGCGAGTTGACAACGGTACTGCAGTGGTCTTCGACCGCCGTAGTAGCATCATCCAGAGCGCTCCCGTGCTCCAGAGCACCGCGATCAAATTCGATGCCCGCGTCATCTAAGACAACAAAGGAAGCAGAATGAATAGAAGCACTACAAAGCAAAGACAAGGAAATCAAAAAGAGGAAGGTGGAGACACTCACCCGAAACAGCCTTGGCAGCCGCCATAAGCTTGCCGGCCACCTCTCTCTCGCGCGAAGCCATGGCGGTGGCGAGCTGCTCCTCGCGGTCCGTAGCCTCCTGCTGCAGGCGCTCGTTAGCCTCGGCCGCGTTGGCCAACTCTAGCTCGAGGCGCTCCCTTGCACCAACGGCGACCTCGGCCTTCTTCTCCGCTTGACCGAGGATCTTTTTGAGAGCATCAATCTCACGAAGGGAGGTGTTATGATCCTCTGCAGTAAGAAATACAAATGTCGGATAGAAGGACAAGGATGCAAGAAGAAACAAAGACCAAGGCATAAAAATACCTTGAAGTTGTTTGAGTCTGGCCTCCAATGCCAAGTGTTGCTGCACCAGTTGGTTGGAACCTTGCACAAAATGCTGCAAAAAAGAACTACTAGTCAAAAGAAGGGCTCGGGGGCTACGCCCAAAAGAATGAGCAAAAGCAAGTTACACATACGAAAAATGCTCGGGGGCTCCCTCCGAGACTCGAAGGAAAAACGAACAACAGATGCCCGGGGGCTCCCCCCGAGGTAGGAAGAAAATAAATAATCAATAGATCATCCAAAAAGGCTCGGGGGCTCCCCCTGTAGCAGAAAGCGAAATTACTTACATGATTTGACGGCGACTCCGAAGGTCCGCTCGCAGCCTTCTGAGGCGCAACCACCCGAACCTCCTGTGGAGAAGGGTTGGGAGCAGCGCCTTCAGAGGTGGCCACCGTCTTAGGAGGAGGAAGAACGACCTTCGACTCCCCCATCATCTCTCGAGCGCATTCACTGGAGGAGTCGCTAGAGGAGTGGCTACACAAGGACAAATCAGCATAGTGCAAGGTGAAGAGGCAAGGAAAAGCAAAAAAGAACTAAGGAAACTTACGAATCAAGGTCGCTCAAGTCGAAGACAGGAGGGGTCTTCCGGACCTTCTTCTCCTCTTTCTTCTCTTCCTTCTTTTCTTCCTTCTTCCGCTTCGCCGGCGGGTGCGGTGCCACAGCCGCACGGGAACGACAGGAATTGGAGAGGAATATCCCCCATGCCCATCACTGTGACGTTCAAGGCACATCGGTTTCGTAGGGGTCAGAGGAGTTGAAGCATCCGACGACTCTCTGGAGCACCTCGTGCGCTTGCGAGTGTGATCCTCGCTCGACTCGTTGGCCTCTTCAGCCGGAGACCGCGCCGATGGCAGCTCGGACATGGAGTCCACCACCTCATTATCCGGAGCATCCGGGAATACTTCGGGCAATGGAGGCGACATGCCCGGCACCTTGAACTCCTACACAAAAGAAGAAAAAAATTTAGCAGGAACATAAATGCAAGTAAAACGCAGACGAAAATAGCGCCAGGTGCACGTCCCGGATCTACACCTGAGGAACTGGACACGAAACGGAGAACGTAGAAGTCAGCGACTTCCCCGGGATATCCTCTCCAGCCTTGAACTTCAGCAGCGGGCGAAGAACTCCGTCGAGATCTCCCCTAGAGAATTCTTTAGCCGAAACCCTAGTCGGGTCACGACGACCAGCATAAAGGAACATCGGGTGCGCCCTAGCTTGGAGCGGTTGCACCCAACATTTGAGAAAAGTGCGGATGATATCCACACCGTTCACCTCCTTATCCCGAATCAACTGGACATCCTCCACTCGACGATAGAGAGTCTTTATCTCCGCTACCTCGCCATCCAAGATCTGGTTCTTCCAGGACCACTTCGGCTCGATCTTTTGGAGGGGTCGAAAGGACCAAGACCAAAATCTTGCCCAACTACCGTGGAGTCCCGGATGTAAAACCATCGCCTCCGCCAGTACTGGACAGATTCGGACATGGAAAAAGAGAAGAAAAGAAGATTGGAACAAAGGGAGATGATGCAACCCCCAATGGGATAAACACCATCAGAACCAGATTGCCTCTTCAAGGAATAGAGTTTCCGAAAGAGGCCAAAGTGTGGCTCGATAGCAAGCCATCACTCGCAGAAAGTAATGAAACAAGCAACGTGAAGAAGAGTATTGGGAGAAAGATGATGCAGCTGGATGCCGTAAAGAAAAAGCAGTCCACGAAGGAAATTGTGGACTGGGAAGGAAAATCCCCGAAGGACAAATGCGAGGAACATAACCCGAAACCCAGCGGGGGCAGGGAATTACCTCGTTGCCAGGGAGTTTGACGGCCTATCTATCTTGCGGGATCAATCCCCGCTTACGAAGTTTGTGGAGATCACTCTCCCGCGTCTCCGATCGCCGCTAGACACCGTCGGTGACACGAGTAGTGGCAGCACTTTTCTTGCCCCCTGCAGCGCTGGTGCGAACCGCAGAAGAAGACTTCTTAGGCTTCCCCATTGCGGTGCGGCGGCGTCGGCGGCGAGAACGTAGAATCAAAGAAGGAAATTTTTGAGGATATTCCAGCGCGCAGCAAGAACGCTCAGAGAAGATTGGAGCAGTGAAACAAGAATGGCTTCGGTGAAAACAGATTAATTTTTTCCCATAGGTTATAAGGACAAAGACGATGCACGTCAACCGTCCATCGAGAAGACCTAACGCCAAATGCAATATCTGACCGTCCACGTGTCAATACAGCAGTGAACCGTCGCTCACACGCCGTCCACTACGTGCGGAAATCGAGGCGACACCGTCATTATCTCCACGCCGCGCGTGATCGGTCAATTCAAGGTCAGAAGGTGGGACCCATGTTCATCCATTCACGTCATCTCTGGCGTAGCAGACGTTTGAGGTCACCAATCGTCAGCACTGACGTCATCAAAATGCTATACTAGCAAAGGCCATGATTCTTCGGCTACAAAGCTAAGAGTACTCACTCGAATCTTCGATTCGACTAACTACTCGGGGGATACTCCTATCAGGAGCGCTGGCTGCGCACCCGAAAATGAACAAAACACTACAGCACTGAACTATTTCTTCGAGTCCTATGTCGAGTCTACGACTCGACTAAGGACTCGGGGGCTACTCCCATAGGGAGCGTGGATTCAAGCATCCGAAAAATTTGTGTCCTACGGACCTGAACCTGAACAACGGCTGAATCAAAGTCTCTGCTCGAGTCTACGACTCGAACAGACACTCGGGGGCTACTCCCATAAGGAGCGCTGGTCACGCACCCTATGAATTCTTCGACTGCGATCCTTCGGATCAGCATGCAAATTTTTTTCAGCAACTCTGCCCCAATTAACGCTAAGTGAGCAACATTCTCCTTGGCCACCCGAAACACCTCCGCGGTGATAAACATTCGGATGTTGTGTCTGCGATGCAAAGATAAGACCTACAGATATCATCTGATGGTCTGGTGACGCACATGACTGCGCTCTGCTAGTATGAACCCATGCCAACAGGCGCGATGAAAAATCCCGACGGACACGTTGGGTACATTATTTAATTTCACTGGAATTCCACTCCTGTAAGTGCTCCACGGCCTGAGTCGAATTACGCCAGCATATGTTCCGGGTTCGAGTTGAGGGACTTGAACCTGAAGAAGATCGTGTTGTTTTGTCCTAAGACAGTTAACTGACCCCGATCCGTCGGGAGAGTCAGGCACACGCATCAATAATCCCTACACATTCTCTTGCAAGACAGAGTTGCACCCAAAGGATTAAAGAGTCCTCAGCCGAATCTACGATTCGACTAAACACTCGGGGGCTACTGACATGGTTATACCCCGCGGGTACACGATATCAGCATACCTGGTCCAGCCCAAGGAAGGCCCACGGCAAATATATGCCGGCCCATGAAGACTTTCGGGTGGCCAAGGCCCATGACGCCTTCGGATCCTTGGAAAGCAAGACTGGAGTAGATAGAAAATTCAAAGGGGTAAACCCTAAAACCTATAACCGACTCGATCTGTGCCTGGGACCTGCCTAACTCTATATAAAAGCTAGGAGGGCACGATCTAGATCCCTCACCTCATACTTTCGCATAGACACCTCCATGCCAGATTGCATCTACGCACCCCTATAATTTTCGGTTCCGCCGTAATGAAGAGCAGACAAGCAGGAGTAGGGTTTTCCTTCCGGGGCCTGAACCTGGGTAAACCTCGTGTCCCCGTGTTGCTTGTTTGCTAACCGTTCTGCGATCTCCATCATCCCCATCTTCTCCAAAACCCAAGCTCGTAACAATGGGCATTGACGAGATTAAACCTCGTCACATGGCAGGTGATACGCTTTTTTTGGGTTTTTCACAACACCACTCACGGTAACACTCACAACACCACTCACAGCAAATTTCACAACAATTCAAACAATATCACATATGCCATACATGTATCAAACAAAGATCACATAATTCAAACATGTATCATCCATACATCATTCATACATGCATCAACATCATCACACATGCCTACAACTCTGGAGGAGAAGGGGTGTACCCGAGATCTCCCCTGGTGAAAAGTGGCGACCTCTGGCGAGGGTTGCGTCCAGTAGAAGCAGCAGAAGAGCCACCTGGCGAGGGATTAGAAGTGTGAAGCTCGGGAGAACCACCAGCAGAATGGCCAGGAGAAGGACCATTGTCATGAAGCGATGTGATCTGACACCCATACGGTGAGGCGTGGCCAAAGTGCCGGTTCCCAGAAGCTCCCGTTCCCTACATGTTAGCAAGTTGCGAGGCAAAGTAAAGCAATAACCAGTGGGTTAGCAAAGAACTTACCGGTGTCGATGCGTAGTATGTCCTAGCGAAGCTGTCCTTCGATGGCAAAAATGGCGCCGGCCCTCGCATGGGAGGCATGGCCCTAAATCTCTATTCTGTCCAATTTGAATATTCACCAACATGGCCTGCAAGATAGTTTAGATGTCAGGCCGTAATACAACAAACTAGGAAAAGTGGGACTTGTATCTTTTGCAAAAATAAAGGTTCAGACTTACATTTATGTATTGCATGTAGATCGCATTCGCCTCCTGATGCTGCCGAAAGGCCACCTAATATTCCTCATGAGCGGCATGTAGGACGCGTCTAACTCAGGCTACAATTTCAAATACAAGGAATCTCGTCAGCGGTTAGCCATGCAGGAACAAAAGTCATAAAGATGATGAAAACGAGAAAAACTTATATCATCTCTGGATCGACGAGGCTGGCCACGAGGCGGGATAGCGGGGCCGTCGGCGGGGTAGGTAGCCTTGAGACGGCTAAAGCTCGTGCTCAGGGTAGGCTTGACCTTCTTATTCAGAACCTTGAGGCGTCCATGCTGCAATTCATGCCCCGACAGGACCAACGACTCCTCGTCGATCTTCGCGTGAATGGGTTCATCCACATGGGGGGTGAAGAGCCTTCACCATCGTGTTGTAGTTCCCCAAGTCTTTCTGGGCAGTGCCGAAGTACACGGGCAAAAAGGGTTGAGGCTCCGAGTAATTGGGCTTCTTTCACCGCATCATCTCATAGACGGCGACGTCATGAATAACCTCCCCGGGTTGTGCCTCGGCCACCTGCATCACGAAAATAAATATTATGCATATGAAGTACGAACATGACAAGAAATACACGCAGGTCGTTCCATGTATATAGCACCACCTTCCCCTTGAAGCGGTCAAAGTTGCGGTTCAATATAAGTTAGGTCTGCTTGTAGTTCTATCTCTTGATGTGTTATTGCATCATCTGGAACTTTCAAACATTTGCAAAGTTGTGACACATGGAAAACATTATGCACTTGAGCCAGTCTTGATGGTAACTCTAAATCATAAGCTATAGTTCTGTTTTGACTCAGTATCTTGAATGGTCTGATGTATCTTGGACTCAATTTCCCTTTAACTCCGAATCTTTTCACTCCTTTCATTGGACTTACTTTTAAATAGACCATATCTCCCACTTCTGGATGCCATGATCTTCGGCTTTGATCCGCATAACTCTTCTACCTGCTCTGGGCTATTTTTAGTCTATCCCTAATCTTATCAATGATGTCTTGTCTCTCCTTGATATAATCTGGTGCAAATTCTTTGTTGCTACCAGGTTCATACCAACATATTGGTGATCTACACTTCCTTCCATACAGAATCTCATATGGAGCTGCCTTTAGACTACTCTGATAGCTATTGTTATAAGAAAATTCTGCCAAAGGTAAGTGATCTTCCCATGTTCCTCCAAAAACTAGTGCACAAGCTCTCAACATGTCTTCTAGTATTTGATTTGTTCTTTCAGTTTGACCTCCTTTCTTTGGATGATATGGCGTTGTGAAATCTAATTTTGAACCAAGTGCTTCATGCAATTGCTTCCAAAACGCTGAAGTAAACACTGATCCCCTATCAGTTATGATCTTTTTGGGTAATCCATGCTTACTTACTATCTCTTTGACATATACTTCAACTAACTTCTCGGCATTATCCTTTTGATTCACTGGAATAAAATGTGCACTCTTAGTGAGTCTGTCCACAATTACCCATATCATATCCTTCCATTTTGGCGTCATAGGTAATCCTGTGATGAAGTCCATACCTATTTCCTCCCATTTCCATTCAGGAATTTCTAAGGGTTGTAATGGTCCTGCTGGATTTTGATGTTCAGCTTTCACCCTTTGACAAGTATGGCATTCAGATACATATTTAGCAATATCCTTCTTCATGTTATTCCACCAGAATAGTTTTTTCAAATCCATATACATCTTAGTACTCCCTGGATGTATAGAATATGGGGTATCATGTGCTTCTTTGAGTATGACATTTCTGATCTCAGTCACATCTGGAACACATAGAAGATCTTGGAACCATAAAGATCCATAATCTCCAAGGCGAAAAACTGATTTTTGCCCTTGAGATATCCTCCGAATTTCCTCAGCAATAAAAGAATCTTTTTCATGATGTCTAAAAATTTCTTGCTTAAGATCACTGTTCTGCTCTGCAACTACCTGCATAGTCGCTAATCCTCCAAGAACCTCTGTTCTGATGAATTGAAGTTCCAACCTTTCCAAGTCCATTTGTAACTCTTTTGGTAACTCTCTATTGCTTGGCTGAATATCTGCACTCTTTCTGCTTAAAGCATCTGCTACAACATTTGCTTTCGCTGGGTGTAATTGATTGTTAAATCATAATCCTTTATTAATTCCAACCAACGCTTCTGTCTCATATTTAATTCCTTTTGAGTGAATAAATATTTGAGACTTTTATGGTTAGTGTATAACTCACATTTAGCTCCATAAAGAAAATGCCTCCATCCTTTTAGCGCAAAGACTACTGCTGCTAACTCTAAATCATGAGTTAGATAGTTGACTTCATGTGGGACTTGTATCTTTTGCAAAAATAAAGGTTCAGATTTACATTTATGTATTGCATGTAGATCGCATTCGCCTCCTGATGCTGCCGAAAGGCCACCTGATATTCCTCATGAGCGGCATGTAGGCCGCGTCTAACTCAGGCTACAATTTCAAATACAAGGAATCTCGTCAGCGGTTAGCCATGCAGGAACAAAAGTCATAAAGATGATGAAAACGAGAAAAACTTATATCATCTCTGGATCGACAAGGCTGGCCACGAGGCGGGATAGCGGGGCCGTCGGCGGGGTGGTGTCACATCCCAAGATTTTCCAAATCTTGTAATGTGAAAATAAGTTAATAAAATAAAACTTTGTTTGATTTTTCAGAGCCAGAAGAAAATTTTTGAATTCCAATAGGAATCTTCAAACCTAATTTGAACAAATAAATCCCAAAAGGATTTAAAAACATAAAACAATTAACAAAGGAAAATAAAGTATTTTGGAAATACTATTTTGGATCTTTTAATAAAAGATTGGTTTTCAAAAGAAAAGATGGATTTATAAATAAGGATTATTTTATTAAGCCAAATTAAACCTTGACCAAACTTTGGGAATTAAAACATTTAGTTTGAATAAAAACAACAAAGGTTTATTTAAAATAAATAATTAATATCCAAACTTTATTTAAATAAGAAGTTTTACCAATTTAATTAAAACATCAAGACTTATTAAATTATTTAAAATAGGTTTTCCAAGTATTTTATATTCTCTAATAAAACCTACTAAAGTGTTTTGACTTTATTGTAAATTCAAAATAAATATCTCAAATAAAATAAATCCTAATTGAAATAATAATGAAAGTCTATTATATTAATTAATACAAACCCTATATTATTAAATAACTAAAATATCCATTTTATTTAAATAAAGAAGTGGATCTTAAAAAGAATAAAATTATTATTTTATTCTGGAATTTGGGTATGTTGATAAACAGAATCAAATTCAAATTTACAAGCTGAATGATTGTTTGAATTGATTTGGGTGTGATTTGTTTGATTGGAAATTCAAAACAGAATTCAGAAATAAGAAAAGAAAAGGAATCAGAAAATAGAAAAAAAAATAAAAGAACCAACCCAACCCAGCAGCCCACGAAGCCCATCTAGCCCAGCTCCTATTCTTCCCCCCCCCGAACCGTTTTCTCCTCACTCTGTTTCCGACCACACCGAGACTGACCAGTGGCCCCTTTTCTCCCTCCCTCTCGTTCGCTTACTAATGGGACCCACTCCTCCTGTTCATCTTTCTCACCCACCCCGCGACTGCTTCTCCCTTCTCTCGTCGCCGTTGCCAGCATTGATTCGCGGGCGTCAATTCGCCTTAACGCCACCCTTAATTTCCCCTGCAACCATACTGTCTTAATCGCCCACGCCCTCTCCTCCATTTCCCTCTGCTTCCTTCCCCAATCCCGCCCCCAGACCACTCTAATTTCTCCCCGAACCACGCTGTGTCTGACGACGCTCCGACGCCGATTCCGGCTGCCTCTCGCCGCCCCTCTTATCCCCGACCAATCTCACACCTTCTCTACTCCCAGGAACACCTCCAGGCACTTTTCCTTTAACCGCGGGAACCCCTGAGCCTCGCCAACAACAAACTTCAGTACCGCCGCCGTCTTCCTCAACTCCGACGACGCCCACAGGTGATTCCAGACCACCCCGACCCCTCTCGTTCATGCACACGCCTTCTTCGTGTCCTTGCGCTCCTGACCATGTGCCTCGTTTGTCTCCGGGTGACTCCTAGCTTCGTCTTCGACTTCGACCAGAGCCGTCCGTCGCCAGTATCGACTCCGGCGAGCAATCCCGCCCAACCCAGTGCGCCCCCTGCCTTCCCAAGAGCACGTTGAGCATCAGCATCATCCCGCGAATCAGGTGAGCCCCCTCTCTCTCTTTCTCGCTTCTGGTAACGCCGGCGATGCCACTGCCGAGCCGCCGCCGCCGCGCGACGGAATCCATCGCCGCCAGTTCTAGGTCAATAGATTTGGACCGTTGGATCTTAATCCCGAGGCTTGGATAGAATCACTTATACGCAAAGGGGTATGCAATCTGGCCCGTGCGATGTAACTTAATCCAACGGCTGCCACAGTGCGATCCGAGCGAAGCGGTACCGGCGAATCAGAATAGGACACGTGTCTGTTATTCTGTTTAAAACAGAATTTGAAAACAGAAATTGTTGCAAACTTCAAACCTTTATATCTTTTGATCCATACGTCCAAATTTGACAAATTTTATATCAAAAGATTCAGGAGAACAAGCCCTAGTCAACCCTACCCTTAGTTTAGCAAATAGTATTTGATAAATTGTTTGATTTTGCAGATTCTTTTGTGTGCTTGCTAACATTAGAAAAATCATTTAAAAATGAATTTTGAGATCAAACCTTTGCCAATTGGTTTATTGTGACCCTACTGACCCTAGGAACCAACCTATGGTTTGGAAAATGAATTTGGGAAAGTTTGGAATGGATTAATTAGTTTAGTCCATTTCTAGCCAAATAAAATTAGTGATTTTATTATGGAAATGTTTAAAGGAAGAAAACTTTGAGTAGATGGTTTGGACCAAACCTACTGACCCAAAAATACCAAGTTTTGCAATAGCAACTCATTTGGTGAACCCTATGTGCTAATGCCTTAGTAAAAATATTTCTACACCACATAAAATAACACTTTGTTTTGAAAATGATTTTAAGTGAAACCTTTTTGCAAATGACTTGGCCACTTTAGGAAATGACCATTAGATGTACCCAAATGACTATGACCCACTAGGGACCACTTTTTCAAACAAAACAAAGCTTGGCATGCTTGCATGCATTTCTTTGACTTTGTTATTTATGTGTGTTGTTTTGCTTGATTGGTAGATTGAGTTTGTGCCTTGCTTGATTGATTTGTAGTGACTTGAAGAGTGTGATTGTTGCAAAGATCAAGAAGTGAACCTATACTCTACCAAAAAGGCAAGTGATGCTTCATAATTCCTATCCCAATATTTTATTATTATGTATTAGTGATTTTGCTAAGTAAACTTGCATGGATTTTGCTAAGTATAGATCTTGATATAGGAAAACCTTGTAGATGAATCCTTAACAGGATTTTCCTAAGTTAGAGATTCCTACTACTACCAAGCTTAGCCTAGCTAATAGAAAACATGGGTGGAATATATATTCACACTATGGAAAAATATTCTAAGTCTGAGGACTTATGTTTTTGTTTAATAAAACAACTAAGTTAATGAATCCCCTGGGTGGAATGGGCTGGCTTGGTGGAGAATGGTTGAGTGGTTACACAAGGCCAGGGGACTGGTGAACCTTGTGTATCTCACTTGTGGAATGCCACTCAGGAAACAAAGGGATTTGAGATGTCAAATGTTGAGAAGCTTCAAGTGCAACCACTTGGCAATATGGGCTCTGCCATGATCATATAGGTTGCAAGAACTTAGCCAAATGGACAGTGGGTGGTAGTGTTTGATAGGTTGGAACGCGTCCATTTTGGTCTAAGGGAAGGCTTCTGAAAGATTTTGTCTTGGGAAACCAAGTCTTGTGGGTAAAGTGCACCACCTCTGCAGAGTGTAAAATCTAAGTACTTAGCCATGTCCCTGGTAAAGGACAATTTGAGCATCAAGACATGGAAACAATCAAGAATCTCATCATTCCAATTTCTAAATAAAACTTGTGGGTGAACAAGGGATTGTGTGTATTCTTCAATCTTTGATGGAAAGATGGCTTGATATAAGGATCTTGAAATCTTGGATTGAGGAAAATGATTTTACCAAGCACTTCAGTCTTTGATTTGTAGATGCCTCGAGAAGGATCTTCAGTCTTTGATTGAGAGAAGCATTGGAAAAGTTTTGACAAAACTATTTATTTTCAAAATGTTAAGGAAAAATCTATTTTGAGCAATGCAAGCCTCAACTCCACTTAGCCAAATGCATATAGATGATAGACTCCACTATACTACAATAGTATCACTTGCCAATACAATTGAAATGTATTGACCCTTTGTGGCTGTAACTTGTATGTTGCAGGTTTGATTGTTTTTAGTGAAGATTGATTGTTTAGGATTACAAAGTCTACAACCAACATCTGCCTGTGGCACTTTGAAGATGAAGGACCCCATGATTATAAATATTCCGCTGCAATGTAATGTAATAGCCAAATGAGCTATGTATGATGTAATAAAATTATGTTATTCCTGGTTATAAAGTTATAATATGACCTTTGTTTCTTGATATTACATCTTAACTGTGGATGCTAGCTATTGATCCAGGGACTAGCATTGTAAAACACAGGAGGGATCTACCATATCGGGTAGGGACCCCTACAGATGGTATCAGAGCATTGTGTTGCCTGTAGGATTTGTAAACCTAGGATTGGACAAAAACCCTTAGAAAAATAGGAGTTGTATTTGTTCCAAAAACTTATTTACAAAATCTTGTAAACTCTTTCCTCAACCATTTTGGTTTCAACTCTACATCTCTTCTATTTTAAACTGATGGAAAAGCCTACCCCATGGCCCAAGACTACACCATGTGCAAAGGACTTCTTCAACTTCTTCAACTCTAATGACTTCAACACCTTCAGCATGTTCACCAAGGACTTCCAACTTGAAAACTCCTAAGGACTACAAGTGAGACAAGGAAATCTTGCTCAAGATTTAGAGACTAAGGGAATGCAAAATAAGAAGGAGCCATCAACAACTTTGAAGTATTGTGACCAAGAGTTTTTCTCAAAGGAACCAAGATCTCATACAAGAAGAATCAAGAAGGAAGGAAAGATCACAAGTAAACCATATAGATGGACCACCATAATTTAGTCAAGTCAAACCACCAACTTATGTGGTGTAACAAAAATATTTTATTGCCTAAGTATGTGCTTGAACCTTGTGGTTTGAGTGAATGTTTGTTTGTGATTGCTTGCACATTGTTTATGTGAATTGTGATGTGTGTGATTAGAAATATTTCCTTAGAAATATTTTGCCTATTCTAATCTCCCTTCGACCCAAATAGATGACTACTCCAAGAAACTCCAACATCAAGGTTGATGACAACAACAACCAAGAGGACAACATGAGAGAACTTATAGCAACCCAAAACCAGTTGAGCCAAGAGACAACTCAGCTTTTAGCCAACAACAATGGACTAGACCCAGCCATACAAAGGATTTTGAAGCTTCAATCCCAATTGTTGCAAGGATTGGTTACTCAAATGATCAACATAGGAGAAAACTTTTCCCAAAGAGCCAATGACAACAAGGATGACAAAGATGTTTGTAGGGACAAGGATCATGCACCCAAGGAACATGAAGATCAATGCCCCAAGAAGAGAGAAAGATCTTCCACCTATGAAGAACATGAACTAGAAGAACTCCTAGCTTTGGAGAAACCCAAGAAGAAAAAGAAATTTCCCAACACTAGCAAGAAGGATATTACTCAAGAGCAATGTTACACTTGCAAAAAGATGGGACACTATTACAATGAATGCCCAGAAAAGAAGAAGAACCAAAGAAACAAACAAGAGACGGTAATACCAAAGAAAAAGAAAGATATCAACCAAGTGATGTGTTTCAAATGCAAGGAACTAGGCCACTATGCAAACAATTGTCCAGAAAGGATGGAGAACAAGTTAAACAAGTCTATGAAGGATCTCAACCTTGGCCCCTGAGTCAAGTATGGAAACCAAGGACACCATGCAAATGTTTGCTTAGAGAAATTTTTCCCAGAATCCCAAGAAGGATAATGTGTAATTTTTGTTTGAAAATTTTAAGGGTGGTAGTACCCTAGTTGTTTTGAACTTGCTTGTAACCCCAGCCTCCCCAAATCTCGGGACGAGATTTATTTTAAGGGTGGTAGCCTGTCACATCCCAAGATTTTCCAAATCTTGTAATGTGAAAATAAGTTAATAAAATAAAACTTTGTTTGATTTTTCAGAGCCAGAAGAAAATTTTTGAATTCCAATAGGAATCTTCAAACCTAATTTGAACAAATAAATCCCAAAAGGATTTAAAACATAAAACAATTAACAAAGGAAAATAAAGTATTTTGGAAATACTATTTTGGATCTTTTAATAAAAGATTGGTTTTCAAAAGAAAAGATGGATTTATAAATAAGGATTATTTTATTAAGCCAAATTAAACCTTGACCAAACTTTGGGAATTAAATCATTTAGTTTGAATAAAAACAACAAAGGTTTATTTAAAATAAATAATTAATATCCAAACTTTATTTAAATAAGAAGTTTTACCAATTTAATTAAAACATCAAGACTTATTAAATTATTTAAAATAGGTTTTCCAAGTATTTTATATTCTCTAATAAAACCTACTAAAGTGTTTTGACTTTATTGTAAATTCAAAATAAATATCTCAAATAAAATAAATCCTAATTGAAATAATAATGAAAGTCTATTATATTAATTAATAATGGACCCTAAAATAAAATGTTAATCCTATTTGAAATAATAATGAAAGTCTATTATATATAATTATTAATGGACCCTAAAGAAAAAGGATTATTTTATTTTTAACAAGTATCAAAATATTCTTTATTTCCAAATAAACCTACTGATTTGGATTTGAAAGTGGTTGGATTTTAAATGAAGATTATATTAATTAAAACAAACCCTATATTATTAAATAACTAAAATATCCATTTTATTTAAATAAAGAAGTGGATCTTAAAAAGAATAAAATTATTATTTTATTCTGGAATTTGGGTATGTTGATAAACAGAATCAAATTCAAATTTACAAGCTGAATGATTGTTTGAATTGATTTGGGTGTGATTTGTTTGATTGGAAATTCAAAACAGAATTCAGAAATAAGAAAAGAAAAGGAATCAGAAAATAGAAAAAAAAAATAAAAGAACCAACCCAACCCAGCAGCCCACGAAGCCCATCTAGCCCAGCTCCTATTCTTCCCCCCCCCCCGAACCGTTTTCTCCTCACTCTGTTTCCGACCACACCGAGACTGACCAGTGGCCCCTTTTCTCCCTCCCTCTCGTTCGCTTACTAATGGGACCCACTCCTCCTGTTCATCTTTCTCACCCACCCCGCGACTGCTTCTCCCTTCTCTCGTCGCCGTTGCCAGCATTGATTCGCGGGCGTCAATTCGCCTTAACGCCACCCTTAATTTCCCCTGCAACCATACTGTCTTAATCGCCCACGCCCTCTCCTCCATTTCCCTCTGCTTCCTTCCCCAATCCCGCCCCCAGACCACTCTAATTTCTCCCCGAACCACGCTGTGTCTGACGACGCTCCGACGCCGATTCCGGCTGCCTCTCGCCGCCCCTCTTATCCCCGACCAATCTCACACCTTCTCTACTCCCAGGAACACCTCCAGGCACTTTTCCTTTAACCGCGGGAACCCCTGAGCCTCGCCAACAACAAACTTCAGTACCGCCGCCGTCTTCCTCAACTCCGACGACGCCCACAGGTGATTCCAGACCACCCCGACCCCTCTCGTTCACGCACACGCCTTCTTCGTGTCCTTGCGCTCCTGACCATGTGCCTCGTTTGTCTCCGGATGACTCCTAGCTTCGTCTTCGACTTCGACCAGAGCCGTCCGTCGCCAGTATCGACTCCGGCGAGCAATCCCGCCCAACCCAGTGCGCCCCCTGCCTTCCCAAGAGCACGTTGAGCATCAGCATCATCCCGCGAATCAGGTGAGCCCCCTCTCTCTCTTTCTCGCTTCCGGTAACGCCGGCGATGCCACTGCCGAGCCGCCGCCACCGCGCGACGGAATCCATCGCCGCCAGTTCTAGGTCAATAGATTTGGACCGTTGGATCTTAATCCTGAGGCTTGGATAGAATCACTTATACGCAAAGGGGTATGCAATCTGGCCCGTGCGATGTAACTTAATCCAACGGCTGCCACAGTGCAATCTGAGCGAAGCGGTACCGGCGAATCAGAATAGGACACGTGTCTGTTATTCTGTTTAAAACAGAATTTGAAAACAGAAATTGTTGCAAACTTCAAACCTTTATATCTTTTGATCCATACGTCCAAATTTGACAAATTTTATATCAAAAGATTCAGGAGAACAAGCCCTAGTCAACCCTACCCTTAGTTTAGCAAATAGTATTTGATAAATTGTTTGATTTTGCAGATTCTTTTGTGTGCTTGCTAACATTAGAAAAATCATTTAAAAATGAATTTTGAGATCAAACCTTTGCCAATTGGTTTATTGTGACCCTACTGACCCTAGGAACCAACCCATGGTTTGGAAAATGAATTTGGAAAAGTTTGGAATGGATTAATTAGTTTAGTCCATTTCTAGCCAAATAAAATTAGTGATTTTATTATGGAAATGTTTAAAGGAAGAAAACTTTGAGTAGATGGTTTGGACCAAACCTACTGACCCAAAAATACCAAGTTTTGCAATAGCAACTCATTTGGTGAACCCTATGTGCTAATGCCTTAGTAAAAATATTTCTACACCACATAAAATAACACTTTGTTTTGAAAATGATTTTAAGTGAAACCTTTTTGCAAATGACTTGGCCACTTTAGGAAATGACCATTAGATGTACCCAAATGACTATGACCCACTAGGGACCACTTTTTCAAACAAAACAAAGCTTGGCATGCTTGCATGCATTTCTTTGACTTTGTTATTTATGTGTGTTGTTTTGCTTGATTGGTAGATTGAGTTTGTGCCTTGCTTGATTGAGTTGTAGTGACTTGAAGAGTGTGATTGTTGCAAAGATCAAGAAGTGAACCTATACTCTACCAAAAAGGCAAGTGATGCTTCATACTTCCTATCCCAATATTTTATTATTATGTATTAGTGATTTTGCTAAGTAAACTTGCATGGATTTTGCTAAGTATAGATCTTGATATAGGAAAACCTTGTAGATGAATCCTTAACAGGATTTTCCTAAGTTAGAGATTCCTACTACTACCAAGCTTAGCCTAGCTAATAGAAAACATGGGTGGAATATATATTCACACTATGGAAAAATATTCTAAGTCTGAGGACTTATGTTTTTGTTTAATAAAACAACTAAGTTAATGAATCCCCTGGGTGGAATGGGATGGCTTGGTGGAGAATGGTTGAGTGGTTACACAAGGCCAGGGGACTGGTGAACCTTGTGTATCTCACTTGTGGAATGCCACTCAGGAAACAAAGGGATTTGAGATGTCAAATGTTGAGAAGCTTCAAGTGCAACCACTTGGCAATATGGGCTCTGCCATGATCATATAGGTTGCAAGAACTTAGCCAAATGGACAGTGGGTGGTAGTGTTTGATAGGTTGGAACGCGTCCATTTTGGTCTAAGGGAAGGCTTCTGAAAGATTTTGTCTTGGGAAACCAAGTCTTGTGGGTAAAGTGCACCACCTCTGCAGAGTGTAAAATCTAAGTACTTAGCCATGTCCCTGGTAAAGGACAATTTGAGCATCAAGACATGGAAACAATCAAGAATCTCATCATTCCAATTTCTAAATAAAACTTGTGGGTGAACAAGGGATTGTGTGTATTCTTCAATCTTTGATGGAAAGATGGCTTGATATAAGGATCTTGAAATCTTGGATTGAGGAAAATGATTTTACCAAGCACTTCAGTCTTTGATTTGTAGATGCCTCGAGAAGGATCTTCAGTCTTTGATTGAGAGAAGCATTGGAAAAGTTTTGACAAAACTATTTATTTTCAAAATGTTAAGGAAAAATCTATTTTGAGCAATGCAAGCCTCAACTCCACTTAGCCAAATGCATATAGATGATAGACTCCACTATACTACAATAGTATCACTTGCCAATACAATTCAAATGTATTGACCCTTTGTGGCTGTAACTTGTATGTTGCAGGTTTGATTGTTTTTAGTGAAGATTGATTGTTTAGGATTACAAAGTCTACAACCAACATCTGCCTGTGGCACTTTGAAGATGAAGGACCCCATGATTATAAATATTCCGCTGCAATGTAATGTAATAGACAAATGAGCTATGTATGATGTAATAAAATTATGTTATTCCTGGTTATAAAGTTATAATATGACCTTTGTTTCTTGATATTACATCTTAACTGTGGATGCTAGCTATTGATCCAGGGACTAGCATTGTAAAACACAGGAGGGATCTACCATATCGGGTAGGGACCCCTACAGGTGGGTAGCCTTGAGACGGCTAAAGCTCGTGCTCAGGGTAGGCTTGACCTTCTTATTCAGAACCTTGAGGCGTCCATGCTGCAATTCATGCCCCGACAGGACCAACGACTCCTCGTCGATCTTCGCGTGAATGGGTTCATCCACATGGGGGGTGAAGAGCCTTCACCATCGTGTTGTAGTTCCCCAAGTCTTTCTGGGCAGTGCCGAAGTACACGGGCAAAAAGGGTTGAGGCTCCGAGTAATTGGGCTTCTTTCGCCGCATACGGCGACGTCATGAATAACCTCCCCGGGTTGTGCCTCGACCACCTGCATCACGAAAATAAATATTATGCATATGAAGTACGAACATGACAAGAAATACACGCAGGTCGTTCCATGTATATAGCACCACCTTCCCCTTGAAGCGGTCAAAGTTGCGGTTCAATATAAGTTAGGTCTGCTTGTAGTTCTATCTCTTGATGTGTTATTGCATCATCTGGAACTTTCAAACATTTGCAAAGTTGTGACACATGGAAAACATTATGCACTTGAGCCAGTCTTGATGGTAACTCTAAATCATAAGCTATAGTTCTGTTTTGACTCAGTATCTTGAATGGTCTGATGTATCTTGGACTCAATTTCCCTTTAACTCCGAATCTTTTCACTCCTTTCATTGGACTTACTTTTAAATAGATCATATCTCCCACTTCTGGATTCCATGATCTTCGGCTTTGATCCGCATAACTCTTCTACCTGCTCTGGGCTATTTTCAGTCTATCCCTAATCTTATCAATGATGTCTTGTCTCTCCTTGATATAATCTGGTGCAAATTCTTTGTTGCTACCAGGTTCATACCAACATATTGGTGATCTACACTTCCTTCCATACAGAATCTCATATGGAGCTGCCTTTAGACTACTCTGATAGCTATTGTTATAAGAAAATTCTGCCAAAGGTAAGTGATCTTCCCATGTTCCTCCAAAATCTAGTGCACAAGCTCTCAGCATGTCTTCTAGTATTTGATTTGTTCTTTCAGTTTGACCTCCTTTCTTAGGATGATATGGCGTTGTGAAATCTAATTTTGAACCAAGTGCTTCATGCAATTGCTTCCAAAACGCTGAAGTAAACACTGATCCCCTATCAGTTATGATATTTTTGGGTAATCCATGCTTACTTACTATCTCTTTGACATATACTTCAACTAACTTCTCGGCATTATCCTTTTGATTCACTGGAATAAAATGTGCACTCTTAGTGAGTCTGTCCACAATTACCCATATCATATCCTTCCATTTTGGCGTCATAGGTAATCATGTGATGAAGTCCATACCTATTTCCTCCCATTTCCATTCAGGAATTTCTAAGGGTTGTAATGGTCCTGCTGGATTTTGATGTTCAGCTTTCACCCTTTGACAAGTATGGCATTCAGATACATATTTAGCAATATCCTTCTTCATGTTATTCCACCAGAATAGTTCTTTCAAATCCATATACATCTTAGTACTCCCTGGATGTATATAATATGGGGTATCATGTGCTTCTTTGAGTATGACATTTCTGATCTCAGTCACATATGGAACACATAGAAGATCTTGGAACCATAAAGATCCATAATCTCCAAGGCGAAAAACTGATTTTTGCCCTTGAGATATCCTCCGAATTTCCTCAGCAATAAAAGAATCTTTTTCATGATGTCTAAAAATTTCTTGCTTAAGATCACTGTTCTGCTCTGCAACTACCTGCATAGTCGCTAATCCTCCAAGAACCTCTGTTCTGATGAATTGAAGTTCCAACCTTGCCAAGTCCATTTGTAACTCTTTTGGTAACTCTCTATTGCTTGGCTGAATATCTGCACTCTTTCTGCTTAAAGCATCTGCTACAACATTTGCTTTCCCTGGGGTGTAATTGATTGTTAAATCATAATCCTTTATTAATTCCAACCAACGCTTCTGTCTCATATTTAATTCCTTTTGAGTGAATAAATATTTGAGACTTTTATGGTTAGTGTATAACTCACATTTAGCTCCATAAAGAAAATGCTTCCATCCTTTTAGCACAAAGACTACTGCTGCTAACTCTAAATCATGAGTTAGATAGTTGACTTCATGTGGTTTCAATTGTCTTGAACCATAAGCAATCACTTTCCGATCTTGCATTAACACACAACCCAAACCTTCTTTAGATGCATCACAATATACAGTCAAATCCTTCCCTGTTTCAGGTACTGCTAAGATTGGTGCTGTGGTTAATCTAGTCTTCAACTCTTGAAAACTTGCTTCACACTTCTCATCCCATTTGAATGGTGTATTTTTCCTTAATAATTTGGTCATTGGTCCGGCTATTTTGGAGAAACCTTCAATGAATCTCCGATAATAACCAGCCATTCCTAAGAAACCTCGAATTTGTTTCACATTGGTCGGTGCAGTCCACTCTAGTACCGACTAAACTTTAGATGGATTTATAGCAATTCCATCTTTACTGATCACATGACCGAGGAATTCTACCTCATCTAACCAGAACCCACACTTACTGAACTTAGCATAAAGCTTATGTTCCCTTAAAATCTGCAATGCTATTCTCAAATGGTCAGCATGCTCTTCCTTATCCTTGGAATATATCAGAATATCATCAATAAATACGATGACAAACTTGTCCAAATAGGGCATGAAGATCTTGTTCATCAGATTCATGAATATTGCCGGTGCATTGGTCAAACCAAATGGTACTACCAGATACTCATGGTGTCCATATCTTGGGACAAATGCTGTTTTTGGAACATCTTCCGGCTTGATTTTTATTTGATGGTATCCAGATCTTAAATCGATCTTTGAAAATACTCCAGCTCCTTTCACTTGATCAAACAAATCTTGAATTCTTGGTAAAGGATACTTATTCTTGATAGTCACGTTGTTCAGATTTCTATAATCACCACACATCCGTCTTCCACCATCTCTCTTATCCACAAAGATTACTGGTGTTCCCCATGGAGATACACTTTCCTGTATAAATCCTTTTCTTACTAACTCATCAATTTGCTCCTTGAGTTCTTTCAACTCCTTGGGTCCCATTTTATATGGTGCCTGAGCTATTGGTGTGGTACCACGTATTAGGTCAATGGTAAACTCTATCTCCCGGTCTGGTGACATTCCCGATAATTCCGTTGGAAAAACATCTTGGAATTCATTAACCATTGGAATCTCTTCTATTTTAACTTCTTTCATTGAATTCAACTGCAGATCCACCATGATATGACTGTGTTTATCTGCCTGGCAAACTATCCTTGCTCCACTTGGAGTTTTGATTGAGATAGTTTTTTCCTCACAATTAATTTGAGCTCCGTGTTCCATCATCCAATCCATCCCCAGCACTACTGCAATTCCCTTCAAAGGAATCACATAAAGGTCTGCGAAATATGTACAACCACAGATCGAGATAACATGATCTTGTTTTATGTGGCGTACAATCACATTCCCTCCTGCCGTAACTACGGTCATAGGACGTTCTAACGTTGCCCTTCTAATCCCGAACTTATCACAAAATTCTTCAGAAATGAATGAAGTAGTTGCACCAGTATCAAATAGAACTTTGTCGGGATTGGTAAGGATATTGAGCGTACCTATCACTGCATGCTCTGAATTATCCACCTCATCGAGGGTTGCACAGTTCAGTTTTCCATTAGGTCGGTTTCTCTTGCCATTGTTGTTCTTGCCATTGTTTCCTCCTTTATTGGGTTGTCCATTTCCTCCACTGGCTTGTCCTCCTCCTTTGGTAGGCCATCCTCCCGCTGGTTTGCTCGGACAATCTGGCTTGATATGCCCCTTCTGACCACAACCGTAACAGATCACTACAAGCTTTTTGCACTCCCTCTGGAAATGCCTTGGAATTCCATAGTTGTTACATATAACATTCCTTCTCGGGTTAGATTGATTTCCACGACTGCCCTTGTTATTGTTATTATTGTTGTTGCCATAATTCCTATTCCGAGGTTTGAACTCCAGGTTAGGTTTAGGTTTGCTTGCCTGAATTCTCTTGGTTTCCTTCTTGGATCTCTTCCTCCGATCCTCTTGGACATTCTTATAGTCATCTTCAAAAGTAATGGATGCATCCAAAAACTACTGATAATTTTGCTTATTGGCTAACCTTAGTTGCATCTTCACAAATGGATTTAATCCACGCAAGAAAAGTTTCTTCCTCTTCTCTTAAGTGTTAACATCCTCCTGAACATAACGAGACAGTTGACTAAACTCCCGGATGTACTTCATAACGCTAGTATATCCTTGCTGAAGCTCCTGAAATTCTCTCCGCTTCAACTCAATGACACTTTCCGGAACATGATATTCACGGAATCTCTGCTTGAACTCCTCCCAGGTAAACTCCCTTCCTGGTTGTTTCATGGCTAACTGATTTTCTCACCATGATGCTGCAGGTCCAGTAAGCAGATGAGTTGCATACCTCAATTTTTCCTCATCATTGCAACCCACAGTTTTCAGCTTCTTTTCTGTATCTGCTAGCCAGTCTTCTGCATCCATTGGTTCAGGAGATGATGCAAAAGGTAACGGTCTTGCATTCTGGAAATCAGATAAACTCACTCCTCCACCTTCAGGTGCCCTCTGATTTGCTCGCCCCAGCAGCTCTTCCATGAACTTATTCTGGATCTCTTGCATCATTTGCATGCATTGCATAAAGTTCTGCTCCATTAACGGCCTCATTGGTGGTGGTGGTGGTGGTAATGCTTATTGATTTGCTGTATCGGCATCGGCCTTTTCCTTGGCCGCACGCTCCATCCGCTGCTGCTCAGTTTCCATTTCTACACCCGTATCCATGACCCCCTAGTCCTTCAACATAAAGCGAATACTCATAATTACATCATGCACATGTGTTCTGAGCTCGACTTTAAGCACAGAACTAGGGATGGCAATGGGTACCCGATACCCGCTAACCCGACGGGGCCCCGCTATATATGGGGAGGGTCTGGTAAAAAATAATACCCATGGGTCTAATTATTGGTAAAATCATACACCCATCGGGTCTGGCGGAGGCGGGTATGAAGGTTCCAGACCCAGACCCGCGTACCCGCATACCCTCTATGACATGAGGGGCCCACCTGTAAGTGTGCATAGAGAAACCCTAACTTATCCCCTGCTCAGCCACTCCCCCACCGCCCCACGTATCTCCCTCCTCCAGCGCCGCAACTGCCCCGCGCCCCCGCCTCCCGCATCTCGCTCGCTCCCGACGCCTCCCGCTCCCGCATCTCGCTCTCGCTCTCGCTTCCCGGCGCCCTCCCGCATCGCGCCCCCCTCCGGCCCTCCCGCATCTCGCCGTCTCACTCTCGCCGGCTCGCCGCTCGCGTGGCCCTGCCTCCCTACGTCGCTGGCCGCTGGCCCCTCTAGCTCCTCCCTACGCCGCTGGCCGCCGAGCCCTCTAGCCACTGCATCGTCGGCCCGCCATGGAACCCGAGCTCAACGTCGAGGGGGAAGGGGACAACGATGGTGAGGACAACCCAATGCCTCCACCATCGGGAGAGGAGGTAGAGACCCCACAGATCCCGCCGCACGGAAGCGGTGCACGGCTACTTGTTGTTGGAGAATTAAACTATTTGTTGTAAAACTTGTAATATGTCCCTACTATTTGTTTCTGAATGTTTGAACGCATGGACTACTTGTTGTTGTTGTCATGAACTCGTTAAAAATGTTGTTGTTATTGTCAATTTTCTATATACTTGCTGAAAATTATTTCCTGTTATTGTTGTCAGTTTTCAGCTGTATGCTGTCATTTTTTTGCGGGTCTCGGGTACCCGTCGGGTCCTGTATACCCGTCGGGTGGCGGGTCTGGGCGGGATCTGTACCCGCCGGTGTAAATGGGGCGGGTCGCGGGGACAGGGAAACGGGGCGGGTGCGGGTATGGGGGGGCCTGGACCCGGCCCCGAACCCGGCGGGTGCCATCTCTGCACAGAACTAGTCACACAATAAAGATCCAAAGAAAATCCAAATATGCATTTCACATATTATACATAATATCATAATGATACAAAGTTCTTACAACATATACCGTATAGGTATATTCACAAAACTACCGTATTCATCTCACTACCTTATTCCTTGGAGTACAATACATAGTGCTTAATACTGTTGACTACTTGTCTCTTTCTAGTAATAACTACGCTCATCATACATGCCTGTTGTCCAACCATGATGACGTGTTTTCCGTCACACAGTTTGTGGAACAAATGGCCTTCTAGAAGGAACATACTCTGTATCTGAAGTGTTAGGACTTGATTCATTACTCAACCTGAGCGCATCGACTCCCTCCAGCTCAGCTGAAAAGTCTTCAGAAACATATTCAACATTATCTCCAGCCTGCATCTCCCAAGCTTCATTTCTTGAGTTGTCAACAGGATACACGGATCCTGCTGCTCCCCAGGTGCTCTCGTGGGCAAGATAGTTAAATACTGGATAATGTATATTCCCTGGGATTTGAGAAGATGTTGATGATTTAAACACTCTCTCTTTAGGATCTTCTTCTTCATCCTGATCATCTATTGACATGGTATTTCTACTTCTGTTAGTAGGATTCATCTGTGCACCCATCCAACTAGATTGTCCAACATTTCTGTCAGAACCATATGTGGACATCTGATGTTCATGAGATCCATTATATGATCCCATCCTCCAACCATCTGAATTCTCAATAGGAAGTTCTGAGTCAGAACCATCCTCTAAGCCTTGTGGTACTGCATACCGCATATCTATAGTAGGATCATGTGTAGTTTCATGTCTTGGTAAATAAGGATATGGTGTAAAAGATTCCGGATCTATAGGTATATCCTTAAAAATAGGTGTTGCACTACTACTTGCTTCTTTCTCTAGCTGGAATGCTAAATGCTTCCTCCTTTCTGGATCAGTTAGATCCTCTAACATGTCATTTTTGTCCTCGACAATCACTTGATGGGTCTTATAAAAAGACGCAACGAGTGTTCGGTATCTATCCATAAACTTGGAAGCTAACTTAGGATGCTTCTTAACCAAATTAAGATGATCTGGTATAGGCTCGGAGTCTATGGAATCATGAGGTATCACAGAAAATGTGCTACCTTCTAACTCCTTAGTTTTCTGCTCCCGGATATTAGCTATCGCCTCCACAACAGCAACATGATAGGCTGCTAAATGACTCCTACCTTATCCTATGGGTAGATCGTGATATAATCCAAGCTTCTCTGGAAGTTGGATACTCACACGATACTTGGATAACATTCGGCTATCTAGATAAGTGATAGTGTTCACTGGAATTCTAGTGGGATAATTAAAGAGCTTTAAAAGTTGACGAAGTTGGTCTGTAAATGATCCTTGATAATCATCAAGAGTCTCCTCTTTCCTTACCAAAGTCTATTTTGGCAACTTTGGTGCCATATCTCTGTATATCAGAAAAATAATTTTGATTAGTATCCAATGACATATTGCATCATAACAAAGAATCATCTCACTAAAATATATAACGGAATATTCTCATATGAATACCCATTATATTACTTTTAGAGAATTCTTCGCCGTTGCCAAATCTCCTACAGGTAATACCCTTTACTAGGTTTCCAACCTAAGGTCAAAGCAATTTGCTCTGATACCAACTGCGGTGACCCAGCATAACACTGCATGTGTAGTACACTATAGTCGTTGACATGACATCCACAGAACACCATTCCGTAAATATCACATCCCTCAGAGTGGTACAGCAGAAACATTGCGGGTCCATATTACAAAAGTACACACATTATTATTATTACAATACCGGAAGTTCAAGACTTCCAAAAGATACAACTTACAAACCAAAATATAAAGTGTTCAGCGGAAATTTAAAAGTAGCAACTCCGACTAGGAGTGGGGCTCAACAGCTTATTCTATAGAGTTCATGCTGATCGGCTCTGTTAGTTACTAGACACTTAAGTGGACTCGTTCCCATCGACACCATAGCGGATCTTGTAGTCCACGCCTTCAACTCCTCCGGATAGATCAGGTTCCTCGTAGAACACGTCTTCTTGCCATTCGGCTGCATACATTGGCATTTCTTCGGGATCCTCAAAGTCTAAGCAAGGGATCAAAGGAAAGAATGAGTAACAGCGTTACCCAACAAGTTCATTATATTCAAGGTGGGAAGTTAGATGCTCTAATTACCACCTCGGATTATAAATCCTTGGCACTATGCAGTTTTTGTAAATCTTTCTTCAAAGGTTGATTTTATTCCACAAAACTATGACAATCAGCCTTCACAGGTTGACCAGAACTTTCATGGAGTTCCTTTCCTGCCGCGTTCGTAGCTCCTTCCCGGAACAGGGAGTAACAAGTTACAGTTCTTACACTCTGCAGAGGTGCGTTACTTTACCCATGAGAGATCAACTCCTTGTTGCACAACCAGGCGTACTTTCCCGTCCACAATTCCATGATGTGGGGCCTAGTAGTTGGTCCAAGCCAATCACTGCCCCCTTCGCGACCCCGCATGCCTCCTTGGTGTACACCATGCCCAAATAATGAATTACAGCAATGGTTTGTAGAAACCGTTAGATGCCAGAAATATCGTGGGACGATGAGGGTTCCCACCCATATGTTGCATATGCTCTACGAATTACCAATCAATATGCATACTACGAGGATAACAGCCACGACTTGCACATCCAGCTTCATGCGAGAGGAAGAAGATACAGCTGACTTCTGTGTCCCATTTCAACTCTCATGGCTAACGCGTAATATACGGCGCTAGAATCACTAATGTCAGGGGTTATTAAGTCCATATTTGATCATCATTGTTGTAATTAGAACTCTCAGTTCTATTGCTTCATTATATCACCAATTAGGATGATATCTATGATTTCTTTGTTTATGAAAATAATATTTTCTTTCTTTTATAGCATATATGATAACACACAATTTGCAAATACTTTGATAAAGACTCTTCAAAGGACATGATGAAGTGTTGAACTTACCTTGTGATGGCAAGGTAGTGAAGTCTGATGCTTGCGCTGGACCTTGAGCTTCTAGTTCTACAAAAACGTCATTATTGCCCGGTAAGCACAATATTTAAAGAAGCAAAATGCTTATGCAAGTAATGTAATGAATTATTTAATTCTATATGCATTTTCCCTATATAAGGTGCCCTTTTAATAAAGCATTTATAAATATTATTTTTTTAATATTTATTTCATATATTGAATTATTTTATTTTATTACCCTTCTTATTTGACTTTTATTGATTTAATAATTCTTTTAGGAATTATTAAATATACATTAAATTTATTACTAAATATTTATTTAGTATTTTTCAAAAATACTATAATATTAATAAATAATGAAAGTGATTTGTATTTATTTTTATCACCTTTCAATAATTTTGTAAAATTCCATAAGGAATATGTAAATTACAAATTCTTATAAAAATTTAAATGTCCAAAATTTTATATCATATTTTATTTGGACAGAGTGGATTATTGTGAATCCAAAAAATATTTTATTTACAATTTTTGGACTTTTATTTTATTTTCTATATTTTTATTGAGGTTAGGGGTATTTTGGTCTTTTCTAATTGATCAAAAGATTTATTAAATAACTTGGGTTAGCCCCTTGGGCTTATTGGGCCAGGGTGGCCTAGTAGGGCAGGGTAAAAAGGTAACCCCGAAATGGTTTTGGCCCACCCAGCCCACTCTGCCTCCCTCTCTCCCTCGACCTTATCCCCTCCTCCTCTAACTCGACCCCGTGGCCGGCGATGTCGCCACCGTCGATTCCTGCTGCCGTCGGCCATTCTGGTCGCCGCCGTGGTGTGAGTTGGGGTTGTCGACGACGCTCTCTCGTTCTATCCACTTGGATTTGACTCCGGGGCTTTCCCGTGGTCAGCTCCACCCCATTCCCGAACCCTAGGGTTCGGAAAAGGTGTTGTCGCCGCTGCCGCGATCCCGCCTGCGGTGGTGTGCTGGGCTTGTGCGCTGCTGCGGCCGCCGCCGTGGTAGGTGCAGGTTGCAGCGCCTCTCTGGGTGCTCCATGTGTCGCCGTGGTGTGTCGGCCCCTCTGCTTCCTCTTCGATTCATCAGCGAGGACCTCGGGTAAGTTGTCTCTGTGGTGTTTGTCCATGCTACTGTCATGATTCCCTCTGTGTGTATCTAGTGGCTTTCATTCCGAGTGACTATATGCTGGTTGATTTCATCTCTGGATTATGGTTCTTGCTCTGATTAGGGTTCTTAACCCCCTGTTGATCATATCTATGATGCTTTAGATCTAGTGTTGATAATATCTGATCATGGGAAATGATTGTCTGCTACGGTTAATGATTGATAGTAGCTTTGATGATGCTAGTTGTTTGTCAGATTTATTCCAGTGGTAATCCACTATGATCCATGCTAGTGTTTCAATGAAATCCTTGATTGGATTATGTTGTTGATCTGAGAGTTTACTCTACTGTCAGAATGCTTATACTGACAGTAGCTTCTCTCAGTAGTTGCTTACTGCAATTATAATATTGGCTTGTATGAGATTATACTTACTGAATCAAATCATTATCTGTAATTATTTATGTGGATGGATAGATGAATTTAAGGTTGATTACTGGCACTTGGTTTCAGGAAAATGATATTTATTGATTTGTCCCCTTTTATCTATGAAGGCTAAGTAAAGATTGGTTCTAGCTCATTAAGAACTTGTCCTTGTGATACCATTGTATTCTGGTACACAAGTGATTTGGTTTTTATTTCTGGGCTTAGCTTGATTATGCTTGTGATCAAAACTGATAAGATGATATGGAAGCTTTTATTAACTTTCCTGCCTATGATGTTGGTTTGAGGATCTAGGATGTAATTCCTAGTTAGTTGGGTAATAGTTTGTTTGAAACTTATAGATTTAGAGGTGCTACTCTCTCTGCGAGATGTGCCCTGATCTGATAAGATCAAATGAAAATTATCTAAGTTGCAAAAATAACCCTGAACCGAGTGATGCTGGTCTGAGGGTTTAGTGCTTGTGGTTTGAGCTTGATTTCTTATCCTTATACTTACAATCTCTAGGATAGATGCACTCCTCTTGGGTGATTATTGAGAGATTATCTCATAAAACAACACATGCTTTTATTTAGATAATATGATGAAATCATGTGATGGTTTTATGAGGCTCACCACAGATTCTGATGTGGATGTAGTAGATTGATGATGATCTTGATCTTGATCTGGATCTTGATCTGCTTTTGCTGAGCTCCCGAGCTTGCTCTTGAGCTTTCCTGCTCCTCCTAGCTCCTGGGCTTGACCTTGCTATCCACCAGATCCATCCCCCTCCTTATGTCACCATCCTGGTGATGTTTTCATTGATCTGGGTGGTTGGTTTTGGTTGCTGTTCTTGGTTTGGTTGCTGTTCACCCTGGCTATGCTGGTGTGTTGTGTAGTGGAGAGATGCACTAAGGTGCTTCTCCATGGCTGGGTTGTGGTTACATGATACTGGCTGTGCTTGTGAGGTCGACAGCACACCCCTTGCATGCTTGTGTGTGTGCAGCTTGTGTGCCTGCTATGCACATGTGGATAGGTTCAAAAAATTTGGACTTACTAGTACCAAACTACTTTTTGAAGGGTTTCGCAGCATAGTAAATCAAAAAAATTCTACGGATGCGAACATGAAAGCCAAGATCTAATCTAGGAGATGCAATCAACGAGAGGGATAGATGAGATCTTCATACCCTTGAAGAAATCGCACAGCGGAAACGTTCAACAGAACGTGGGTGATGTAGTCGAACTAGCCTTCTCCTCCTCGTGATCTGATCCGATCCAACGCCGCAAGTGGCGACGCCTCCGAGAGATGCACACGTACGGTGCCGCA
The DNA here is from genome assembly GCA_910589765.1 of Avena atlantica. NCBI lineage: Eukaryota > Viridiplantae > Streptophyta > Magnoliopsida > Poales > Poaceae > Avena > Avena atlantica. The sequence continues at coordinate 535,334,433 of OU342733.1, read as the reverse complement.
ACGTATCCTCCTTCCTTGGTCCAGCAAGTGGGGTGGAGAGATAGATTGGATCTACAGCACGACGGCGTGGTGCAATGGTGGAGAGTTTCTGCGACAGGGCTTCGCCTACGCACAGTCGGGAGAGAGAGAGGTGGAGGGCAGCAGGTCGGCGGATAGGATTGAAGGAGTGGGGGGAGGGGTGCTCCCCTGCCCAGATGGCCGGCCCCCTTGGCCCCTCCTCAAAGCCCTAGGGCGGCGGCCCCAAGGGTTGGAGTGGGGGGCAAGTTTCCCCCTCCTTCTAGAAGGGTTCCTAGGGTTTCCCCTAGGGTTTTGGCCGGCTGGGCCTATGGGGCCTTGTGCCTTGGCCCAAAGCAGCCAGGGCACTCCCTTGTAGGCCCACCTACCCCTCTGACAAGTGGGGCCACGTTGGTCCCACTCCGGAAGCTTCTAGAACCTTCCGGTACAATACCGAATACTCCGAAACTATTCCGAAATCCAAAAACTGCTTTCCTTTATATGAATCTTATTCTCTGGACCATTCCGGAACCTCTCGTGATGTCTTGGATCTCATCCGAGACTCCGAAAGAAAACTCATAAACCAATTATCCATTCTATCCTAGCGTCGAGGCACGTTAAGTGTGTGACCCTACGGGTTCGAGAATATGCAGACATGATCTTCTATCAATAATCAACAGCGGGATCTGGAAACCCATATTGACTCCCACATATTCATCGATGATCATATCGGATGAACCACGATGCCAGGATTCAATTAATCCCATATATATTCCCTTCGTCACGCGATATTTTACTTGCTCGAGATTCGATCGTTGGCATCTGCATACTGAGTTCAATCTCGTTCATAGCAAGTACTTTACTCGTTCTGTAATCCGATATCACTTTGTGATTAAATCCTTAACCACGTGCTTGCAAGAGGTGTTGATATTGATTACCGAGTGGGCCCGAAGTATATCTCTCTGACTCGGGAGGGACAAATCCCATCTCGATACATACAACCCAACAAATACTTTCCGATCACCTGAGAGACACCTTTATGATCACCCTCTCATAGGATGACGTTTGATGACCTCAAAGCTTTCTTCCGATACCAGGGAGTTGCATCATCTCATGGTCTAAGGAATACAATATTTGACATAGAAAAAGCTTCGCAAAGATGAACACGGTGACACGATCTAATTGCTCTGCTTGATTTGGGTCTGTCCATCATATCATTCTACTAATGACATGATCTCATTATTAATCGACAACTCATGTCTATGGTTAGGAAACCTTAACCATCATTAATCAATGAGCTAGTCCATTGAGGTGAACCAGGGACACGGTGTTGTTCATAAACCACACAAGTATCAAAGTTTCCACTTAATACAATTCTAGCATGGAATATAAACTTTATCATGAATAAGAATTATAACAATAACATCTTTATTATTGCCTCTAGGGCATAATTCCAACAGTCTCCCACTTGCACTAGAGTCAATAATCTAGTTTACATCTGGCAACAATCTAACACCCATGGCATTAAGGTGCTAATCATGTTTTGCTCGTGGAAGAGGTTTTGTCAACCGATCTGCGATATTCAGATCCGTATGTACTTTGTTAATCTTCAGATCTCCATCTGTTATATAATCTCGAATTATATGAAACCGGCGGTTGATGTGCTTGGTCTTTGGATGATACCTTGGTTCCTTAGCCAGTGCTATGGCGCCAGTGTTGTCACACAATATATCCAGTGGGTCCAAGGCACTTGGAACCACACCAAGCTCAGTGATGAAGTTCCTGATCCAAACTCCTTCACTTGACGCTTCTGAAGCAGCCATGTATTCCAATTCTACTGTAGATCCCACGATCACGCTTTGCTTGCAGCTTCTCCAGCTCACAGCTCCTCCATTCAAAATATAAACGTATCCTGTCTGAGATTTAGAATCATCCGGGTCGGTGTCGAAACTAGCATCGACGTAACCTTTTACGACGAGCTGCTAATCACCGCCATAGACCAAGAACATTTCCTTAGTCCTATTTAAGTACTTTAGGATGTTCTTTACGGCTGTCCAGTGTTCCACTCCTGGATCACTTTGGTATCTGCTCGTCAAACTAAGAGCATTGGATACATCCGGTCTAGTACACAGCATGGCATACATGATAGAACCTATGGCCGAGGCATATGGCACTTTGCTCATAGTTTCTCTATCGTTTACTGTAGCCGGACACTGAGCCTTGCTCAATATCTTACCTGACAACATGGGCAATGAACCTTTCTTTGCTTTATCCATTATGAAACTTTTCAGAACTTTGTCTAGGTATGTACTTTGGCTTAAAGATATTAGGCATCTTTGCCTATCTCTATAGATTTTAATGCCTAATATATAAGCAGCTTCTCCTAGGTCTTTCATTGAAAAACATTTGTTCAAATAACTCTTCACATCGTTAAGCATATCAATGTCATTTCCAATAATCAATATGTCATCCACATATAGTACTAAAAATGTCACTGAGCTCCCACTCACTTTCTTGTAGATACAAGCTTCGTAGAAATTTGGAACAAATCCAAAACTCTTGATCACTTGATCAAAATGAAGGTTCCAACTCCGAGATGCTTGCTTCAGTCCATAAATGGAAAGCTGAAGTTTGCACACCTTATTAGCATCCTTAGGATCGACAAAACCTTCGGGCTGCATCATATACAACTCTTCATCAATGTTGCCATTGAGGAACGCAGTCTTGACATCCATCTACCATATTTCATAATCACGAAATGCAGCAATTGCTAATAAAATCTGAATGGACTTAAACATCGCTACGGGAGAGAAAGTTTCATCGTAGTCAACACTTTGAACTTGTCGAAAACCTTTCGCGACAAGCCGAGCTTTATAGACAGTAACATTACCATCCGCGTCCGGTTTCTTCTAGAAAATCCATTTGCACTCAACGGCCTTTCGGTCGCTAGGAGGATCCACCAAAGTCCATACTTGGTTTTCGCTCATGGATCCCAATTCGGATTTCATGGCCTCTAGCCATTTCTCAGAGTCTGGGCTCATCATTGCTTCCTCATAGTTCGCAGATTCACTGTTGTCTACTAACAAGACAGTCAAGACAGGGTTGCCGTACCATTCAGGAGGAGCATCGTTCGATGTTTCATGATCCTCGTCATTAGCTTCCTCTCTTGTTGGAGAAGACGGCACTGGAACAATTTCAGGTGTTGGGTGTTGCGCTACTCTCCAACTCGAGAGAAGGTTCAATAACCTCGTCTAGCTCTACCTTCCTCCCACTCACTTCTTTCGAGAGAAACTCCTTCTCAAGAAAGGATTCGTTCTTTGCAACAAACACTTTGCCTTCGGATCTGTGGTAGAAGGTATACCCAATCATTTCCTTAGGGTATCCTATGAAGATGCATTTCTCCGATTTGGGTCCGAGCTTGTCCGGCATCAACTTCTTGACGTAAGCTTCGCATCCCCAAACTTTAAGAAATGACAACTTAGGTTTAGCACCAAACCATAGTTCATACGGTGTCATCTCAACGGATTTAGATTGTGCCCTATTTAAAGTGAATGCATCGGTTTCTAATGCATAACCCCAAAATGATAACGGCAAATCTGTAAGAGACATCATTGATCGCACCATATCTAATAGAGTTCGATTCCGGCGTTCAGACACACCATTGCGCTGTGGTGTCCCGGGAGGCGTGAGTTGCGAAACGATTCCGCTTGCTTTAAGATGCGTGAGAAAATCATAACTCAAATATTCACCTCCACGATCGGATCGTAGAAATTTAATTTTCCTGTTACGATGGTTTTCTACTTCGTTCTGAAATTCTTTGAACTTTTCAAACGTTTCAGATTTATGTTTCATTAAATAGATATACCCATATCTACTTAAGTCATCAGTTAAAGTGAGAAAGTAGCGATATCCACCGAGCTCGAAACACTCATTGGTCCGCATACATCGGTATGTATGATTTCCAACAAGTCCGTTGCTCGCTCCATCATTCTAGAGAACGGGGTTTTGATCATCTTGTACATGAGGCACGGCTCGCACGTGTCAAATGATTCAAAATCAAGAGACTCCAAAAGTACATCAGAATGGAGTTTCTTCATGCGTTTTACACCAATATAACCTAGACGGCAGTGCCACAAATAAGTTGAATTATCACTATCTACTTTGCATCTCTTAGCCTCAATGTGATGGATGTGTGTTTCATTGCTTTCGAGATTCAGAAGAAATAAACCATTCATAGTAGGTGCATGACCATAAAAGATGTTACTCATATAAATAGAACAACCATTATTATCTGATTTAAATGAATAACCGTCTTGCAATAAACATGATCCATATATAATGTTCATGCTCAACGCAGGCACATAATAACACTTATTAAGGTTTAAAACTAATCCCGAAGGTAAAACTAAGGACAGCGTGCCAACGGCCATCACATCAACTCTTCATCCATTGCCAAGGCGCATCGTCACCTCATCCCTCGCTAGCCGCCTTCTATTCCGTAGCTCCTGTTTCGAGTTACAAATATTATCAACCGAACCAGTATCAAATACCCAGGCACTACAACGAGCGCTAGTAAGGTAAACATCAATAACATGTATATCAAATATACCTTTAATGGTGCCAGCCTTCTTGTCCGCTAACTACTTCGGATAGTTGCGCTTCCAGTGACCCTTGTCCTTGCAATAGAAGCACTCAGTGTCCGGCTTAGGTCCAGACTTGAGCTTCTTCTCAGCACGGGCAACGCGCTTGCCGCTGCCTTTATTGAAGGATTTCTTTGCACCCTTCCCTTTCTTAAAGCTAGGGGGCTTGTTGACCATCAACACATGATTATCTTTCTTGATGTCCACCTCCTCAGCATTCAGCTTAGCGAAGAGCTCAATGATCGTATCAGTGGAACCAATCTGATTGTGAGTAACTACAAAACCTTTGTAGCTAGGAGGGAGTGATTGCAGAACTCTGACAATCTTGAGCTCTTCTGGAATCTTGCAGTCCAGTTGCTCAAGACGTTGAGTATAACCCGACATCTTAATGGCGTGCTCACTAACGAAACTCCCTTCCTCCATCTTGCAGTTAAAGAACTTCTCAGAGATCTCATATCTCTCAGAACGGGCCTGAGTCTAAAACATGGTTTTCAGTTCCTCAAGAATCTCAAAGGGCCCGGCGAACTCCTCAAAACGATTTTGAAGGTCCGATTACATAGCAAACAACATGGTACTCTTAATCACTCCATAATCATCTTTGCGCGACTGATAAACAACTTTTTCATCAGCCGCCCACATCAATGGCAGGGGCGTCACCTAGCGCTTTCTCTAGTACATAGTCCTTTTGTCCGCCAGCGAGAATTGTTCTTAAGCTTTTCTTTCTCAGCAAAAACGTTGAAGTTGAAGTTGGACTTAGCCATTTGATCTACAAAATTTGCAACTACCATTTAGACTTTGTTCATGATAACTAGTTCAACTTAATCAAATTACTAGATGAACTCCCACTAAATTCAACATCCCTCAAGTTGTTTAGTGAACACGATCCAAATTCACCACACCTAATCCGATCTTCACGAGAAGAGATGTGGTTTCAATGGTGGACAACAAAGTGTCGATCATATCATTCATATGACTCATGCTTAACCTTTCGGTTCATGTGTTCCGAGGCCATGTCTGTACATGCTAGGCTCCTCAAGTCAAACCCAAGTATTTCCGCGTGTTCAAAACTGGCTTGCACCCGTTGTATGTGAACATAGAGTTTATAGCACCCGATTATCACGAGATGCTTGAACACGACGAACTTTCGCAACGGTGCATACATGGGGAGAACACAATTTTATCTTGATCTTTAAGAGAGGAATCATCTTATAATGCTATCGTCGCGATCTAAGCATAATAAGATACATAAAAGGATAAACATCACATGCATATTATTTTATGTGACATGGTATAGCCAATCTCCGCGCAATGATCTCCATCTTGTGCGTACCAGCATGATCTCCATCACTCCACCATGATTGCCTCCACCACGAATAGCAACTAAAACTATTGCTAACTACTTAGCGATAAAGTATAGCTATTACATGGCGTATAAGAAGTTGACACACAGGTCATACACAATTATAAAGACAACCATATGGCTCCTGCCGGTTGTGTACTCATTGACATGCAAGTCGTGAAATATTACAAAACATGATCATTGCATACAACATACATATCATATCTTGGGCCATACCATATCACAAAACACTCCCTGCAAAAACAAGTTAGACGCCTCTACTTTGTTGTTGCATGTTTTACGTGGGTTATGGGAGTAACAAGCTAAGAACGATTCTTACCTATGGAAAGCCACAACGGTGATATTATGGTTGCCAACATCCGGTGTAAATCCCATGACTACTATAGTGAGAGAAACTGGCATCCACTAGCCGCATGTGTGGAACAAGCCACACGTCAAGTGCGGAGCCGGTCTCGCGAACGAGGTCGCGTAAAGTTGGCCTGGACCGCTTCGATCTCACTATCCCGCGTCATAAGAAGTACAGAACAAGAGGCTTGCAATAGAAAACATCAACGCCTGCAACTAGCATGTTGCGTTCTACTCGTGAAACACATCTACGCATAGATCTAGCTCTGATACCACTGAAGGGTTTCGGAGCATAGTAAATCAAAAAAATTCTACGGATGCAAATGGGAAAGCCAAGATCTAATCTAGGAGATGCAATAAACGAGAGAGATAGATGAGATCTTCATACGCTTGAAGAAATCGCCCAGCGGAAACGTTCAACAGAACGTGGGTGATGTAGTCGAACTAGCCTTCTCCTCCTCGCGATCCGATCCGATCCAATGCCGCAAGTGGCGACGCCTCCGAGAGATGCACACGTACGGTGCCGCGACGTCTCTTCCTTCCTTGGTCCAACAAGTGGGGTGGAGAGATAGATTGGATCTACAGCACGATGGCGTGGTGCAATGGTGGAGAGTTTCTGCGGTAGGGCTTCGCCTACGCGCAGTTGGGAGAGAGAGACAGGTGGAGGGCAGCAGGTCGGCGGCTAGGGTTGAAGGAGTTGGGGGAAGGGGTGCGCCCCTGCCCACCTTATATAGGGGCTGGCTGGCTCCCTTGGCCCCTCCTCCAAGCCCTAGGGCAGCGGCCCCAAGGGTTGGAGTGGGGGGCAAGTTTCCCCCTCCTTCTAGAAGGTTTCCTAGGGTTTCCCCTAGGGTTTTGGCTGGCTGGGCCTATGGGGCCTTGTGCCTGTTGGGGAGATGACCTCGGGTAGGGTAAAGAAGGGGAAAGATGAAAGGAAGTTGACCGTCTTGTTTCCGAGTTATTGATTGAGTCGGCCGAATCCTGTAGAGGTCGGCCAAGAAAGGGAAGGACAGGACCATTATGACAAAGGCAAAGCATTACCCGGTCGGGATATTACGTAAGTCAGCCGGGTTAGTCCGAGTAATCTTGATGCAGGTGAAGGACAAGCCGAGCTACGCGAGATAAGGCCGAGTGATACGAAGCTTGCAGGAGAAGGAGAAGCCCAAGGTCAAACCCTGGCTGCAGCCTAGAAAGAATCTGAGCGGAGCCAAGCACCAGAGACAAAGGCGCAGAGAGTCAGAGGGGCAGAAGGAGGTCACGGAGGCGACAGTCCTGGAGCCCGAGGCACGTAGAGGGGACCTCTGTAGCTTTGCCGTCGTTAGAACGGCGACAGGTAAAGTAGGGCGCCGAACTACTATTTTGGGACAAGCATATTCTTGCCCCGTCAGCCCTAAAGGCACCCAAGGCTCTCCTTTATAAGGGGAGGCTTGGACCCTGAGAAAGGGTCGGCTGTTCTTAGTACCGTTAGGCTGATAAGGTTCTTCTTCTCCCTGTAAACGGCTCAAGGAGCACTTGTAGCCCAAGAAAGGAGAAATAAAGATCTTTGCCTTAGTCACTTGTGTGTAGAATCAACTGCATCTTCCCTCCCCATATCCCACTAGCATCCATTGGCCCCATACTTTAGCCTACCCATGGCATCTGCCGTGTCACCACCACGACAGTTGGCGCCCACCGTGGGGCCAGCAGCGGTGCTAGCTGGAGTCATGATCCGGACGGGAAACTTCATCAACACTGGCGAGCGCGTTGTTTCTGGCTTGGTCCGGAGATTTGATCTCTGTGACTACATCAGCGACAATGCAGGCAGCTTCAGGGGAAAAACCCCCCCGCGCAACGGTGTCTTCATCAGCTTGGGCAGGCACCAGGTCTATGTCGGCGTCGACATCTCCGGCATTTATCCTCACCAGGTTGTTGTTGCAGGAGAGCCACCCCTTAGCGCCGCGAGCCGTCCGCGCGGAGCGCATCCAGTGAGCAGCGTCAAGGTGATGGTCGCAGCCGGAGTGCAGGCGGGAGTAGCGGGTGCCGGATCGACCAGAGACCCTGCCACAGGCGTGCAGGTCGCACCCAGGCAGACGACACCACCACCCACCGAGGTAATCCCTCCAGTGACCAACCAGGCCGAAGTACAGGACACTACCCCAAAGGCACCAAGGGTAAGAGGGCCACCTCTATAAAGACCAGAAAACATTCTTCAGGCAACCATAGAAAACCTGACTACACCTGTAGCACCGATACTTGATCCGGCAAATGCTCAGGTAGAGTTAGAGGAAACCAGGCAAAAGGTGTTGGTAGAGGCAAAAAAGGTGTCGGCCCTGCGGGAGTCCTTAAACAGGACCCTGCGAGAGTATGCCAAAGCAAACAAGCTTGACGTCGCCCCCAAATAGGTTGACGAGTTGAGATTAAGAGGAAAGAACCTCATGGATGATATCAACAAGGAGCATGATGCTCATAAGGCAGAATCAGTTGATTTAGGCTTGCCGAGGTACAGTACCCCGGCAAAGAACCTGAGAGTGGCAAATGCCGCGGCACTAGAGTTAGAGGGATTGACCTGCGAAGCCCGGCAGAAACAGCAAGAAAGAGTAAATGAGCTGGTGCGCATTGCAAACCGACAGAATAAAGAAATGCTCAGAGCAGACCCGGCGAGGCCAGGGGCCTCGCGAATGGTTCACTCGGCTGGAGCAGCGCCTGCCTTATCTGTGGAAGCAGCATCCTCACCCAGAAACAATGCACGAAAAGATAGAGCGGTAACTTCAGGAAAGAGAAACAAGCAAATCGTTCCGTATGATACGGCGATAGCCGGGAAAGCAAACGAGAACAGAGGCAATGGAAGCCGATGTAACAGCGGTGAGAGGAATCCTGGCCGTGTCGAAAAGACGGCGGAAGCCGAGGCAATGGAGATCTCGGCAGAAGAGAACTCGAAAGAGGCAATCACGAGAACAATATCCCGGTTGAAGTAAGGAGACAACCGCCACTCAACCCGCAGCCGAGACATGAACCTCGGCAGGAAAGAGAAGCAAGACCAGCTCGCCACAATCAAGTAAATGAAAGGTACAATGATGGTTATTCCGAGATGGAATATGCGATTCATGGTGGAAATAACCACTATGGAATGCAAGACAGAGTTCTGTACAGAGATTTGCCATCAAATGATGCCAGAGTAAAGCTAGACCGGCTATACCGATCCGAGTTGCTGGAAGAACAGGGTCCACCGGGTTCGACATGCTTCGGACCACGGATCATGGGCGAACCACCTGTGCCGAACTTTCAGCTGGCAAGAGGCACAAAGACATATAATGGGAGCACCAAACCACAAGACTGTTGATTGATTATGCCACTGCTGTGAAAATAGCAGGTGGGAACTTAAGATGGGCAGTACGGTATGTCCCACAAATGTTGGAAGGACCAGCTAGAGTATGGTTGAATAATCTGCCAGCAGGCAGCATCAACTGTTGGTTGGATTTTGAAGAAATGTTCATTAGCAACTTTACCAGTACTTACAAGAGGCCAAACAGGCCGCAACAGTTAGCCATGTGCAAACAAAGGCCGAATGAGACAGACAGAGAGTTTTTAACTCGGTGGTGTAACCTGAGAAACTCATGTGAAGGAGTTATAGAGTCACAAGCAGTAGCTTGGTTCACTCAAGGATGCCGTTATGCCAGTGTGTTATGGCAGCGATCGACTGCAAAGAGATATGCCAACCACATTGGCAGAAACCATCAGAATAGCGGACTCCTATGCATTGGGAGATCCGACCCAACCAGAATTAATGTCGGCAGATCATTGGGAGCAACAAGACCAATATGCAAGAGATTTGGCTGGGTCATCCGGGCGCAATGACTTTAGAGGAATAAGAAGAGAAGAAAGGCCGGATTATAGATATAATTCGGCCCAAGTAGAAGCGGTAGCGCAAGACCAGCCGAGTCACGGAACGACTCAATGGAAAAAGAATGGTCCTTAGCAGTGGACACCAAGGAATGAAGGAAAAAGACAGTGGAGACCAGAACAAAAGAAGGAATGGCAGGAGAGGCCTAAGTACACGTTCGAATCTATGTTAGATCAGCCGTGTAAATTTCACACGTCAAACCCAGCCAGGCCGGCCAACCATACGACCCGCCAATGTGCATGGATGAAAAATGCAATGGGAAACCCTGCAGGCATTCAAGCAGCACCTCTCCAACCACATCAGCAGCATCAGCCGCAGTTGACTGGAGCAAATGCAGCAACTGATGTTACCGCCTCCTCCCCCGAGGTATGATAACTCGGACCGAAGGGATGCGGTACATCAAGTGATGAACCAAGGTCAGGATGGAAGAACGAATCAAGGAAATAATGGGCGCAATGATTACAGGGAACATCCTCAGTCGTATTGCGTATTCACAACGGAACAGCAAGACAAGCAGAGTGTGCAGCGTCGGCATATGGAAGTAAATGCGGTTATGCCGACAGTACCGAGATATGTACCTTGGTCAGATCAAGAAGTAACTTGGAGCATAAAGGATCACCCCAAGATAATGCCGAGTCCGGGGTCATATGCACTCGTGTTGGATCCAACATTTGTTGGACCAAGCATTAATGTGAAATTTTCAAAGGTTCTCATTGACAACGGGAGCAGTATCAACATCATGTACAAAGATACCATGCATAAACTCGGAATATCATAGAACATGCTGCAATCTACGAGGACCACTTTCCATGGGATAGTACCAGGGCTTTCATGCGAACCCATTGGTAAGGTTCGAGTGGACGTGTTATTCGGCACAAGAGATAACTGCAGAGCAGAAAACTTAGAGTTTGAAGTGGTGGATCTAGAGAGTTGTTATCATGCTTTACTCGGACGGCCAGCATTGGCCAAATTCATGGGCAGTTGTCATGTAAGTTATCTGAAAATGAAGCTACCCGGACCACAAGGAGTGATAACAGTAGCAGGGGATTACAGGAAGTCAATGGAATGTGCTTCAGCCGGGTCAAATTTGGCCGAGTCATTGGTTATAGCAAGAGAAAAAAGAAGGATTCAGGAGGTAGCAGCCCTTGCTCAGTCGGCACAGCTGAATATGCCGGCATTAGCCAATCCACATGGAAGTGTCTCCTTTCAGCCGACTAAAGAAACAAAGAAGTTTCAGATAGATGAGCAATTCCCAGAGCGTACTGTTACTATTGGTGCAGGCCTAGATGCTAAATAGGAAAGCGAACTCACCAACTTCCTCTGTGAGAATCGGGATATCTTTGCATGGTCAACTCAGGATCTGCAAGGTGTTCCGAGGGAGTTGGCTGAGCACTCTCTGAATGTAAGGCCAGGAGCAAGGCCGGTGAAGCAACCTCTCCGCCGCTTCGCCGAAGACAGGAGAAAAATAATAGGGGATGAAATAGCTTGGCTCCTTGCGGCCGGGTTCATCATGGAGGTGTTGTATCCAGATTGGTTGTCAAATCCGGTACTAGTAGAAAAGAAGAAGGATGATCCGAATGTAGCCATTGTATGGCGAATGTGTATCGATTACACGAACCTGAACAAGGCGTGTCCAAAAGATCCTTTTCCCTTACCTAGAATAGACCAAGTCATTGATTCGACCGCTGGTTGTGAACTATTGTCATTTATAGACGCGTATTCTGGTTTTCACCAGATACCGTTAAATCCGGCTGATCAAATAAAGACTGCGTTTATTACCCCTTACGGGGCTTATTGCTATCGCACAATGCCATTCGGCCTGCGCAACGTAGGAGCAACGTATCAAAGATGCATGCAAAAATGTCTACATGATCAGATAGGAAAAAATGTACAAGTATATGTGGATGATGTGGTTATCAAAACCAAAGAAAGCAAAACACTACTGGATGATATACGGCAAACTTCCGCGAAACTGAGGAGGTTCCGAATGAAGCTTAATCCGGAAAAATGCACATTTGGCGTGCCAGCAGGAAAATTACTCGGTTTTCTCGTATCTAGCCGAGGTATAGAGGCCAACCCAACCAAGATAAAGGCAGTAGAAAGAATGGAGTTGCCAAGGTGTCTAAATGACGTACAAAAATTCACGGGTTGCTTAGCCTCGCTCAGCCGGTTTGTATGTCGGCTGGGAGAGAAGGCATTACCACTCTATCAATTGATGAAGAAATCAGATAAGTTCATTTGGACTGCACAAGCAGATAATGCATTTCATGAATTGAAAAGGATGTTGGTCACAGCACCCATCTTAGCTTCTCCACTATCAAAAGAGCCTATGTTACTCTACATAGCGGCCACCAACAGAGTAGTGAGTGTCGTAATCGTCGTAGAACGAGTCGAAGATGATAAATCAGTACAGAGGCCGGTGTATTACCTGAGCGAGGTGTTGTCCGCTTCAAAGAAAAATTACCCACACTATCAGAAGATGGATTATGGAGTGTACATGTCGGCAAAGAAACTTAAACATTACTTCGAAGAGCACACCATCAAAGTGATTTGTGAAGCACCCATAGCCGACATATTGAGTAACAAAGATGCAAGTGGACGGATAGCAAAATGGGCAATTGAATTGTCACCTTATGCTCCGCAATTCGATAGGAGAGATGCAATCAAATCTTAGGCTGTGGCCGACTTCTTCGTAGATTGGGCCGAGGTGCAATATGAGCCACCATTGCCAGACCCGAATTATTGGACGATGCACTTTGACGGTTCCAAACTAAGAAATGGTTTGGGGGCAGGAATAGTGTTAACCTCGCCCAAAAGAGATCAGCTGAAATATGTGCTGCAAATAAATTTTGCCGCGTCAAACAACGTAGCCGAATATGAAGCACTGGTCCATGGATTGAAGGTGGCAAAAGAGATTGGCATACGCCGAATCTTATGCTATGGAGGCTCAGATCTAGTAGTACAGCAAGTCTCAGGAAATTGGGATGCATTGGATGATAATATGGCTTTGTATAGATTTCATGTGCAAAAAATCAGTGGATACTTTGAAGGATGTGAATTTCATCATATACCTCGGGCAGAAAACGATGCCGCAGATATGTTGTCAAATCTAGGATCAACTAGGCAGTCAATTCCCCCAGGTATCGCCCTAGAGAACCTAAGGAAACCATCAATAACACCGTCACCAGAGTCCGAGTCTATCTTTATCCCGGCGAAGTCAGGAGAAGATAATGTACCGATGGAAATTGACAAGCAAGATAACCCGGTATTCCCAAAGAGAAAGACAGCTGATGCAAGCATGACTATGGAGAAATCCGAGGTCGTTATGTCAGCAGAAAACATGGAATAGATAGTGAGACCACAGCAGGGAAAGTCACACCTGTATGGGCGCAACCCATATTCTCCTTCCATAGATATGCGATTTTGCCGAATAATGAGGTGTTAGCAAGACAGACTGTGCGAAGAGCTAAAGCTTATACGATCATAAATAATGAGCTGTACAAAAGAAGCGTCACAAGCATATTGCAAAAATGTGTGAGTTCGGCAGAAGGCCAGGAGATCCTCCTAGACATACATCAAGGAGAATGTGGACATCATGCCTCATCTCGAGCCTTAGTGGCCGAAGCATTCAGGCATGGGTTTTATTGGCCAACAGCGTTGAAAGAAGCCAAAGAGCTGGTTGATAAATGTAATGGTTGTCAGAGATATGCAACCAAGATACACATGCCATCGTCCGAGTTAAAAACAATACCCATTACTTGGCCATTTTCTGTGTGGTGCTTAGATATGGTGGGACCATTTAAGCCGGCCCGAGGTGGGATGACCCACATATTGGTCATGGTGGACAAATTCACAAAATGGATTGAAGTGAAACCAATAAAAAATGTGATGGGCCCACAGCAGTGAAATTCCTCAAAGATATTATTTTAAGATATGGATACCCGCATAGTGTTATTACAGACAACGGCACAAACTTTGCAGAAGGAGCTTTCGCTAGATTTTGCCAAGAAAATCATATAAGATTAGATGTTGCCTCTGTGGCTCATCCAGCATCCAATGGGCAAGTGGAAAGGTCTAATGGGCTAGTATTGTCCGGAATAAAACCACGACTCGTCGAACCGCTGCAAAGGTCGGCAGGATGTTGGATTGAGGAACTACCAGCAGTGTTATGGAGCCTCAGGACTACTCCAAACAGATCAACAGGATATACACCATTCTTTCTGGTATACGGGGCAGAAGCCGTGCTTCCAGCCGACATAATACATGACTCGCCAAGAGTTACCCAATATACAACCTCAGAAGTAAATGAAGTAGCTCGGCAAGATACTGTCGATCTGCTAGAGGAAGCCAGAGAGCTGGCGCTATCAAGATCAGCTATTTATCAGCAGAACTTGCGACGATATCACAACAAGAAGGTGAATCCAAGAGTATTCAAAGAAGGAGATTTGGTTCTCCAACTGGTGCAACGCTCGGACGGCATGCACAAGCTATCGCCTCCATGGGAAGGGCCCTTCATCGTGAGCAAAGCATTGCACAATGATACCTATTACCTAATCGATGCTCAATCACCAGGAAAGAGCAGGGCAGACAAAGCCGGCGAAGAAAAGAAAAGACCATGGAACGTAGCTTTACTTCATCCATTTTACTCGTAGCAGTCAGCAATGACACGTTGTAAAGTAACGTCTCAGGATGGGGCACCAAGCATGCTTTGAACCTCGGCGTCCAGAGCAGTGACTCGGGGACTGCCATATCTTATTTCAATTTCATGTTATGTATTGAACCTCGGCGTCCAGAGCAGTGACTCGGGGACTGCCATATCTTATTTCAATTTCATGTTATGTATTAAACATCGGCACCTCGGGCAATGGCTCGGGGATTGCACTAGATTGTTTGTGAGATTGGATTATGTTTAAAACCCGGCACCTTGAGCGGTGACTCGGGGACTGCCCTAGATTTATTTCCTAAGCTTAATTCATGTATTAAACCTCGGCATTTGAGCAATGGCTCGAAAACTGACATATATCATTTTTTGTGTTTGTATTACATGTTAAAACCAGGCACCTTGAGCACTGACTCGGGGACTGTTTCACATTATTTCTAGATTTGAGCGGTATATTAAACCTCGGCACCGTGAGCAGTAACTCGGGGATTGTCTTACATTATCTCTAAAATTTGGTTTCTATACTAGACTTCGGCACCATAGGCAATGACTCGGGGACTGTCCTATATTGCTTCGAAGTAAGAGTTATCCTTTGTTATAAAGGGGGTATCAAAGGATCTCATGTTATAAAGGGGTATCAAACTTCGACACCCAATATAAGGATAGCTAAATCTCGTATGATATTCGAAGTCCACACCCAGATTAACAGTCTAAACCACAGTCGTGTAAAAGCAAAAATATACACCGAACCTCAGGGGTTAAAAGCCGCCAAAGCAAGAATTCGGGCAATCAACACCAGTCAAACAAAGTAATAGCGATTACAACCATATATATGTCTCAGCGGCACTCGACAAGAGAAATTCATACCATACAAAAGACGGATAAATATTCCACGTACATCATACGCCCGGCATACCAGGGGTCGGAAAGGACTTAGAGGTTTTTTGTTGGAGAGGCAATAACTTGGTCCGGGGCTGGGCACTCCGAGGTAGGTGGAACTTCGGCCGAGGTTGCCTCGGTCTCCACAGACCCAGGAATGACTTCGGAGGAAGCCCGAGGTTGCTGAGGAGCATCAGTTTGCGCAGTAGAATGCCCAGTACCTTTGGAGGAGGATTGCGCATCGCCATTATCATCTGAACTCGAACTGGAGTCACCAGAAGTAGCCGAGTTACCCTCGTCTACACCTTGGTCAGCCGAGCTGTTTTTCGAGGCATCCTCCACTACGACCTCGTCCTCGGGGTTGGGTAGGAAACTCGGACCTTCGTTCCAAGTATGCATGTCGGCATACTCAACAAGCTGGAAGGCTGCCGAAGAGCAACGAAGTTTGGATCCTCCACCCATCGGGAACCAGTGCGCAAATTTCTCAAAATGTCAAGAGAAATGTCTTCATACCATGACATGATGACAGTAAGAGCCATATCGGCACCGGCTCGTCCGGCAGATTCCCTCCAAAGACTCAGCTGCCTTTCAGATGCCATTAACCTATCCACCAACAATTGGACCTCGTCAATATTAGGAGTCCTGGAAGTATTCGGCCAGAGAACATGGTAGGCTCGAATAGCCGCCTACACCAAATCTCTGCCCATAATCTTCATCGGACCGATTGCAGAGCCAACAGCAACCAACAAATCTTCCGGCGAATAATCCGAGCCCGTCTCAACGACTTCACGTCGGCGCGCCCGAGCAGTAAGGACTTCTTTAAAACTCACGGGCTTAGCTTCTGGAAAATGGTCTGCGCAAAGCACAATCACGTTAGTCAGCAATAAAGAAAAAGGGGAAACGATAACCCGGTCGCGGTCAGAAGCTTACGATGAATATAATTCAGCATTATCTGAAGGTCTTTAGCCCAATCAGTCTTGCTCTTTTCAAAGCGGGTGATCTCCTCGCTCATCCCACGTGTCTTCAGTTCGGCAGCTTCGAGGAGCTCTTTATTTTTCTGCAATTGCAGAGCTAGCCGATTTTTCTCCTCGGAGAACTCCTGGTCAACCTTTTCTAGTTCAGACTTATGGGAGAGCTTAAGAGCCTCCACCTCGGCACGCAAACGAGCTATCTCATCATCTTTATCCTTCAACTGCGCCGAGTGAGTAGCGCTTTGTTCTAAAAAATGCAGCATCACATCAGACATGGGTGTGCAATCTTGGTGAGATGCTGCAAAGGTTTGTAACTCGGCTTTACCAAAGCCAAAATAAATAAAAGAAACTTAGCGCACATTTTGAAGGGGGGATGTGTAAAGTACAAGGGCAACTAACCTTCCAAGGCTTTGACTTTCTTCTCAAGACGGATGTTAAGATTATTGATGTTATCTGTTTACCAACAAAGTGAGCCGACATCTCGCGTACAAAACAGTAAGAGTGTCAGAGATGATGAAAAGGTTTGTCGACTTACCAGCCTTTTTCACCACAGGAATAACTTTCTCATATTTTTCTTCCAATTTTCTGTGCGCAAAAAGCAACCTTTGAAATTCGGTGGTCCGCCGGTCATGTGCAACCTAAGCAATAGAGCAAATGGTGAGTAGATATTCAAAGCTAAAACAGATCCGGGTCACGCAAAACTTAACCCGGATCTAGGTGGATGGATATTCAAAGCTACAACAAATCCGAGTAAAGCAAAACTTAACCCGGATCTAGTTGGCTGGATATTCGAAGCTACAACTGTAAGGGTTCGTAGCATGAAAAACAAAAAATTTCTATCGCATACAAACAAACAAGCCAAGATCTATCTACTAGATTGTAGCAACGAGTCGATGGAATAACTTACCCTCGAAGATTCCAAAGTGTTTAACGAGAGCGGATTCTCGTGGGTGATGTAGTCGTACTCTTCCCGATCTCAAGATCGTGTAGACGATCCTTCCGGCGCTGCGTTCCGGCAGCGCTTCTGCAGTCGGTCACACGTTCGGTACTCGACGAAGACCTTCCTCTCCCTTGTTCCAGCAGGCAGCGGAGGTTGTAGCACTCTCCTCGCGATTCCGGCAGCACAACGGCGTGGTACCGGAAGTAGAGGGGAGATCCCGCAGGGCTTCGCCTTAAGCCGGAGCGAGTATGGTGGAGTATGAGAGAGTGCTATTAGTGGTCTAGGGATTAGACACACCAATTAGAAGGCTCTAAACCGAAGGCTAGGGCAATTAGAAGCTCTAAACCAAAACGGCTCTAAACCGGAGATTAGAGGATAGAAACTTGTGTGTCTAGAGGAGGGGGACCTGCCCCTCCTTTTATAGGTGGGGGGTGCGGCCAAGGGGAGGGGAGTCCCTCCCCAAGTCGGCCTTGGTTGGAGCGCCGGCTTGGAGAGGAGGGACTCCTCTCCAAGTCGGTTTCAACCACCTCTTGATTGTTTCCCACAGTTTCCTGTTTTAGCCGTTTGACTTTCAAACTGGCAGTTTGACTTTTCAGTTTTGGAACAGCGAGAACACTTAGTACATGATGCAATCATTCCAATATGCAATGACACATTCATGTACCCCTTCCCCTCCGGAGTGCCGGACATTCCGGAATCTTCTAGAACATTCCCGATGAAAACACCGGAATCATTCCCGAACTCCGAAACGGGACTTTCCTTATATGAATCTTATTCTCCGGACCATTCCGGATCTCCTCGTGATATCCCAGATCCCATCCGAGACTCCGAACAACATTCGGTCTCTTTCTCATAATACCATAACTACTCAAAACAAAGTCGAATCCTTAAGTGTGTCTCCCTACGGTTCGTGAATTATGCGGACATGATCGAGACACTTCTCCGAACAATAACCAATAGAGGAATCTGGAAATTCATATGGCTCCCACATATTTCTACGATTACTTTGCGATCGAATGAACCACTTACATACGATACCAATTTCCCTTTGTCTCACGATAGTTTACTTATCCGAGGTTATGATCGTCGGTATCTCTGCATACCTAGTTCAACCTCGTTACCGACAAGTACTCTTTTCTCGTTCCCGTGATATGTGATCCCTTGTGAGCCAGTCACATGCTTGCAAGCTAATTGGATGACATTCCACCGAGAGGGCCCAGAGTATATCTATCCGTCATATGGATGGACAAATCCCACTCTTGATCCATGTGTTTCAACCAATACTTTCCGAACACTCAATGCCACCTTTATAGCCACCCAGTTACGGTGTGGTGTTTGATGTCATCAAAGCATCCATCCGGTAAAGGTGATATGCATGTTCTCATGGTCGAAGGAATTAGGTTACTATGTATCAGAAAGCATATAGCAATTGAACTATTAAAATGACTTGATCTTTATGCTACGCTTATCTATAGGAGTATGTCCACCATATCATTCTCCTAACGATATGATCTTGTTGTTGATAACATCTCAATGTTCATGATAGGGAAACCACAATCATTTATCAACCAACAAGCTAGTGATGTATAGAGGCTATACTAGGGACTTCAAATTAAGTTTACAAATCACACAAGTATCAATGTTTCCTTGTTAATACTATTATAGCATGAATGTAAACATTTATCATAAACACAAAGATATAATAATAACTAAATTTATTATTGCCTCTAGGGCATATCTCCAAAAGTCTCCCACTTGCACTAGAGTCATCTAATCTAGATTACATGGTAATATAGCGAACACCCATGGCAGTTTGGTGTTGGTCATGTTTTGCCCTCGGGAGAGGTTTAGTCAACGGATCCGCCACATTCAGATATGTGTGTACTTTGCAAATCTTTATATCCCCATCCTGGATATGTTCTCGAATAGCGTGAAAACGCAGCTTGATGTGCTTCAGCTTCTTGTGTGACCTTGGTTCTTGCGCATTGGCTATGGCGCCCATGTTATCATAGTAGATAGAAATTGGGTCCAGCGCACTAGGAACCACACCCAGCTCTGTAATGAACTCTTTCATCCATATCGCTTCTTGTGAAGCCTCCGAAGCAGCCATGTATTCCGATTCAGTTGAAGATCTCGCCACAATGCTTTGCTTTGCACTCCTCCAGCTTACTGTTGCACCATTCAAAATAAATACGTATCCAGATTGTGATTTAGAATCATCCGGATCGGTGTTCGAACTAGCATCGGTGTAACCATTAACAACGAGTTGTTCATCACCTCCATAAGAAAGAACCATATCCTTAGTTCTTCTCAAGTACTTAAGGATGTTTTTGACCGCTGTCCAATGATCCACTCCTGGATCACTTTGATATCTGCTAGTTAAACTAACAGCATATGCAATGTCGGTTCTAGTACATAGCATGGCATACATTAGAGATCCTATGGCTGAGGCATAGGGAGTCTTACTCATCCTTTCTCTATCTTCTGCCGATGTCAGACTTTGAGTTTTACTCAAGGTCGTATTGGGCAACATGGGCAAGAACCCTTTCTTGCTTTCTTCCATTCCAAACCTCTTTAGAACTTTGTCCAAATATGTACTCTGTGACAATGATATTTGGCGTTTCGATCTATCTCTATAAATCTTTATGCCTAATATGTAAGCTGCTTCGCCAAGATCCTTCATTGAAAAACTATTATTCAAATATTCCTTGACACTATTAAGAAGGTCTACATCATTCCCAATCAACAATATGTCATCCACATATAGTATTAAGAATGCTACAGAGCTCCCACTCACTTTCTTGTAAATACAAGCTTCTCCATAAGTTTGTATAAAACCAAAACTTTTGATCACCTTATCAAAACGTTGATTCCAACTTCGGGATGCTTGCTTCAATCCATAGATGGACCGTTGAAGTTTGCATACCTTGTTAGCATCTTTAGGATCGACAAAACCTTTGGGTTGCATCATATACAACTCTTCATCAATATCTCCATTGAGGAATGTTGTTTTGACATCCATCTGCCATATCTCATAATCATAATATGCAGCGATTGCTAACATAATCCTCACAGACTTTAGCTTCGCTACTGGTGATAAAGTCTCATCGTAGTCAACTCCTTGAATTTGTCGAAACCCTTTTGCGACAAGTCGAGCTTTATAGACAGTAACATTACCATCAACATCTGTTTTCTTCTTGAAAATCCATTTGTTCTCGACAGCCTTTCGGCCATCCGGTAAGTCCACCAAAGTCCATACTTGGTTTTCGTACATGGATCCAATCTCGGATTTCATGGCTTCTTGCCATTTATTGGAATCTGGGCTCATCATCGCTTCCTCATATGTCTCGGGGTCATCGGTGTTGTCCACCAACATGACACTCATAACGGGATCATACCAATCTGGAGTGGTACGAGTTCTCGTTGACCTCCGAGGCTCTGTAGCTACTTCAACCGAAGTTTCATGATCACCATCATTAGCTTCCTCTCTTATTGGTGCAGGCACCATAGGAACTTCTTCCGGTGCTGTGCTACTCGCAATTTCGAGAGAAGGTTCGACAACCTCGTCGAGTTCTACTTTCCTTCCAGTCACTTCTTTCGAGAGAAATTCCTTCTCTAGAAAGGATCCATTCTTGGCAACGAAGATTTTGCCTTCGGATCTATGATAGAAGGTATACCCTATAGTTTCCTTCGGGTATCCTATGAAGACGCATTTTTCCGCTTTGGGTTCAAGCTTGTCCGGCTGTAACTTCTTTACATAGGCTTCGCATCCCCAAACTTTAAGGAACGACAATCTAGGTTTCTTCCCAAACCATAATTCATATGGTGTCGTTTCAACGGATTTAGATGGTGCCCTATTTAAAGTGAATGCGGCTGTTTCTAATGCATAACCCCAAAATGATAGCGGTAAATCTGTAAGTGACATCATAGAACGAACCATATCTAAGAGAGTTCGATTACGACGTTCGGACACACCATTACGCTGTGGTGTTCCCGGCGGTGTCAACTGTGAAAGTATTCCGCATTTCTTCAAATGCTCGCCAAACTCGTAACTTAGATATTCACCTCCACGATCAGAACGTAGAAATTTAATCTTCTTGTTACGTTGATTCTCTACCTCACTTTGAAACTCCTTAAACTTCTCGAAAGTTTCGGACTTATGTTTCATGAAATAGATATACCCATATCTACTCAAGTCATCCGTGAAGGTAAGAACATAAAGATAACCACCGCGCGATGCTACACTCATTGGACCATACACATCGGTATGTATGATTTCCAATAAGTCCGTAGCTCGCTCCATCATACCAGAAAATGGAGTCTTAGTCATTTTTCCCATCAGACATGCTTCGCATCTTTCAAGTGATTCAAAATCAAGTGATTCAAGAAGTCCATCGGAATGGAGTTTCTTCATACACTTCACTCCAATGTGACCAAGACGACAGTGCCACATATAGGTCGAATTATCGCTTGATTTCAAACGTTTAGCCTCAATGTTGTTGATATGTGTATTTCCACTATCGAGATTCAACAGGAATAGACCATCTATTAAAGGTGCATGTGCATAAAACATATTACTCATATAAATCGAACAACCATTATTCTCTGACTTAAACAAGTAACCGTCTCGCAATAAACAAGATCCCGATATAATGTTCATGCTCAACAAAGGCACTAAATAACAATTATTTAAGTATAAAACTAATCCCGATGGTAGATGAAGGGGTAGCGTGCCGACCGCGATCACATCAACCTTTGATCCGTTTCCCACGCGCATCGTCACCTCGTTCTACGCTAGCTTCTGTTTATTTTGCAGCACCTGTTTCGAGTTACAAATATGAGAAACCGAACTAGTATCAAATACCCAGGCACTACTACGAGTACTAGTGATATACACATCAATAACATGTATATCAGATATACCTTTCTTCTTGATGTTGCCGTTCTTCAGATCCGCCAAGTACTTTGGGAAATTCCGCTTCCAGTGACCTTCTCCCTTGCAGTAAAAGCACTCAGTATCAGGCTTGGGTCCAGCCTTGGTCTTCTTCGCCGGCGTGGTAACTTTCTTACCACCCTTCTTGAAGTGTCCCTTCTGTTTAGACTTGCCTTTCTTGAATTTGGTGGTCTTATTGACCAACAACACTTGGTGCTCTTTCTTGATCTCCACTTCTGCAGACTTTAACATAGCAAACAGTTCTGGCAACTCTTTGTTCATGTTCTGCATGTTGTAGTTCATCACAAAGTTCTTGTAACTTGGTGGTAGTGATTGGAGGACACGGTAAATCCCCAAAGCATTAGGAATCACTATACCCAAGCTTTGAAGTTTGTTTGCGTGCCCAGACATCTTAAGCACATGCTCACTGACGGAGTTGCCCTCTTCCATCTTGCAGTTAAAGAACTTTTCAGAACCCTCATAGCTTTCAATTGCCGCATGAGTCTCAAAAATCAATTTGAGATCCTCGACAATATCATATGGGTCTGAATTCTCAAACCTTTTCTGAAGCTCCGATTCCAAACCATACAAGATAGCACACTGAACTATGGAGTACTGATTCTTCCGAGCGAGGTAAACATTCTTTACTTCATCGGGAGCATCAGCTGCAGGTGGGTCACCCAGCGGTGCATCCAGCACATAGGTCAAATTACCAGCTGTGAGGACAATCCTCAAATTGCGGAACCAATCCGCGAAGTTGCTTCCATTGTTTTTCAACTTTTCTTTCTCTAGGAACGCATTAAAATTGATGGTAGGGGCTGCCATTGATCTACAACATATTTGCAATAGTTTAGACTAAGTTTATGACAAATTGAGTTCAAATTAATTAGTGAAATTAAACTAGGTGAACTTCCACTCAAAACAACATCCCTCACATTGTTTTAGTGATCACACGAACCAAATCCACTACATCAACACCGATCATCACGAGAGTTGATATAGTTTCAATGGCGAACAATCGTCATGTTCATCATGTCTACTACATGATTCATGCTTTACCTTTTGGTGATCCGTGTTCCGAGACCATGTCTGTACATGCTAGGCTCGTCAAGATCAAACCTTAGTTTCCGCATGAGCAAATCTAGCTTGCTCACGTTGTATACACTTGCAGAATCTAACACACCCGATCATCACGTGGTGCTTCGAAACAACAAGCTTTAGCAACGGTGGTAACTAAGGGTGAACACTTTATGACTTGAAATTCATGTGCATGAGGGATCATCTTATAATGCTACCGTCGTCTACCAAGCAATACAAGATGCATAAAGGATTAACATCACACGCAATTCAATAATATGTGATATGATATGGCCTTTCTTCTTTGTGCTTCCGATCTCCATCTTCAAGCACGAACATGATCTCCATCATCACCGGCATTGCATCAAGGTCAATGACGCTTCTCCATGGTTGTCGTCCACCGGCTTCAACTATTACAACTACTTTGAATAGACACCCGGGTCTTAATATAAATTAAAGACAACCATATGGCTCCTGCCGGTTGCCAACTTACAATAAGGAACATTGCATACATCAAATATAATCACAATCATGGCCATATCACATCACTGCACACCCCTGCAAAACAAAGTTAGACGCCTCTACTTTCTTTGCAAATTTTATGTGGTTTGGGGCTTTCCATAAGTGTCGTTCTAACTTACGAACAAGAACCACAACATTGATACTAGCATTGTTGATCACCCGTTGTAAATTGGATCTTAACTATGCTAGGAGAAATAGGCACCCGCAAAGCCACTTAAGCAATACAAGTTGCATGTCAAGCGTGGAGCAAGTCTCATGAACGATGTCATGTAAGGTTAGCCCGGGCCGCTTCATCCCAACATACCGCAAGATGCAAAGTACACAAGAAGCAATCGACAATAAAAGCATCAACGCCCACAATGACCATTGTGTTCTACTCGTGCAACAGATCTACATATAGACACGGCTCTGATACCACTGTAGGGGTTCGTAGCATGGAAAACAAAAAATTTCTATCGCATACAAACAAACAAGCCAAGATCTATCTACTAGATTGTAGCAACGAGTCGATGGAATAACTTACCCTCGAAGATTCCAAAGTGTTTAACGAGAGCGGATTCTCGTGGGTGATGTAGTCGTACTCTTTCCGATCTCAAGATCGTGTAGACGATCCTTCCGGCGCTGCGTTCCGGCAGCGCTTCCGCAGTCGGTCACACGTTCGGTACTCGACGAAGACCTTCCTCTCCCTTGTTCCAGCAGGCAGCGGCAGTTGTAGCACTCTCCTCGCGATTCCGGCAGCACAACGGCGTGGTACCGGAAGTAGAGGGGAGATCCCGCAGGGCTTCGCCTTAAGCCGGAGCGAGTATGGTGGAGTATGAGAGAGTGCTATTAGTGGTCTAGGGATTAGACACACCAATTAGAAGGCTATGAACCGAAGGCTAGGGCAATTAGAAGCTCTAAACCAAAACGGCTCTAAACCGGATATTAGAGGATAGAAACTTGTGTGTCTAGAGGAGGGGGCCCTGCCCCTCCTTTTATAGGTGGGGGGTGCGGCCAAGGGGAGGGGAGTCCCTCCCCAAGTCGGCCTTGGTTGGAGCGCCGGCTTGGAGAGGAGGGACTCCTCTCCAAGTCGGTTTCAACCACCTCTTGATTGTTTCCCACAGTTTCCTGTTTCCCACAGTTTCCTGTTTTAGCCGTTTGACTTTCAAACTGGCAGTTTGACTTTTCAGTTTTGGAACAGCGAGAACACTTAGTACATGATGCAATCATTCCAATATGCAATGACACATTCATGTACCCCTTCCCCTCCGGAGTGCCGGACATTCCGGAACCTTCTAGAACATTCCCGATGAAAACACCGGAATCATTCCCGAACTCCGAAACGGGACTTTCCTTATATGAATCTTATTCTCCGGACCATTCCGGATCTCCTCGTGATATCCCAGATCCCATCCGAGACTCCGAACAACATTCGGTCTCTTTCTCATAATACCATAACTACTCAAAACAAAGTCGAATCCTTAAGTGTGTCTCCCTACGGTTCGTGAATTATGCGGACATGATCGAGACACTTCTCCGAACAATAACCAATAGAGGAATCTGGAAATTCATATGGCTCCCACATATTTCTACGATTACTTTGCGATCGAATGAACCACTTACATACGATACCAATTTCCCTTTGTCTCACGATAGTTTACTTATCCGAGGTTATGATCGTCGGTATCTCTGCATACCTAGTTCAACCTCGTTACCGACAAGTACTCTTTTCTCGTTCCCGTGATATGTGATCCCTTGTGAGCCAGTCACATGCTTGCAAGCTAATTGGATGACATTCCACCGAGAGGGCCCAGAGTATATCTATCCGTCATATGGATGGACAAATCCCACTCTTGATCCATGTGTTTCAACCAATACTTTCCGAACACTCAATGCCACCTTTATAGCCACCCAGTTACGGTGTGGTGTTTGATGTCATCAAAGCATCCATACGGTAAAGGTGATATGCATGTTCTCATGGTCGAAGGAATTAGGTTACTATGTATCAGAAAGCATATAGCAATTGAACTATTAAAATGACTTGATCTTTATGCTACGCTTATCTATAGGAGTATGTCCACCATATCATTCTCCTAACGATATGATCTTGTTGTTGATAACATCTCAATGTTCATGATAGGGAAACCACAATCATTTATCAACCAACAAGCTAGTGATGTATAGAGGCTATACTAGGGACTTCAAATTAAGTTTACAAATCACACAAGTATCAATGTTTCCTTGTTAATACTATTATAGCATGAATGTAAACATTTATCATAAACACAAAGATATAATAATAACTACATTTATTATTGCCTCTAGGGCATATCTCCAACAACAACAAATCCGAGTCAAGCAAAACTTAACCCGGATCTAGGTGGCTGGATATTCGAAGCTACAACAAATCCGAGTCAAGCGAAACTTAACCCGGATCTAGGTGGCTGGATATTCGAAGCTACAACAAATCAAGTGAAACTTAACCCGGATCTAGGTGGCTGTAAATTCGAAGATAAAACAGATCCGAGTCAAGCAAAACTTAACTCGGACCTAGGTGGCTGCATAATCGAAATTCAGATAGAGACAAATCAAGCAAAATTTAAGGTAGATCTAGCGGGATAAAGGTTCGAATTCTAAGATAAAATTCAACTAAGTGGAGAATCATGAAACTTCCAAACAAATAACAAGTTATTCGCTTGCAAGCTTCGGGGACTGGAATATATAATAGCATCTGCAGAACTAATCAAAACTCCACAAAAAACAATTACCCCATTCATCTTGTCACTCTCAAGAACGATCTTGGCGGCTTGATGCAGGCGGCTGCTGATGTCAGAAAACTGAAACGGCTGACTGCCTGGATTACCCTCGAACTGATCTGCAGCATTCCAGTTATTGGCATATTCAACCAGCGAGCCGAGGCTGTTCCCACTCGCCGTGCGAGTTAGAACTTTACCTCGGCCGTGCTGTGTAACCACCGCTGCCACAGGGCTTTTATGAAGAGCAAGCTGGGTACTCGAGGCCGGGGTAACGCGTCGGCGATACTTGGCTGGGAAGAGCCGGCAAGACCTTTCTGGGAGGAGGAAGATTTAGTGACGACGGCTTTTCTTGTTTTAGAAGAGACATCAGTAGGAGCTGATACCTCGGTAATGGGTACGGCGTCTTTAGGAGCCGGAGGAGTCACAGTGGCTGAGGGCGCCGAGATATGGACGGCCTCGACTGGGGAAGGATTCACCGTGGAAACCGCAGCGGCAGAAAGAGGCTCAGTAGAGACTTTAGGGTTCACAGAGAAGGCAGCAGGCTCGGAAGAAATATCTGTAGGCCGAGTGGAATCAACATCAACGGGAGGAATCTCAGGTGCGTTGTGGCGAGGTGGCGTCCGATTCGGAGCTGGAAGAGATGCAGCGCGAGTAGGATTGGGAATCCTGGTGTCTTCAGTAGGCGGAGGAGACGGCTGCCGAGTCATACGACTCGTCATGCTGGGACCACCAGGCTTAACGGAAAGTGGAGCACTGCGAAAATAAAAAGAAGGGGGGTCGAGTTAAGAAGCAGAAAGAGAGAAACAAGAAATACGAGGAAAAGAAACTCACCTAGTAACTCCAGGCATGGTCTTGCGCCTAGGAGGATTCGGAGTGGATTTCTTCACTCGCTTCTTCGGAGCCGTTTCCGAGGCACCAGCGGGAGCCCCACGTTTTCCCGAGGTAATAGGGGGTCGGGAAGCAAGAGGCTCGGCGTCGTGAACCTGACCGGCCGGATTAGCTGAGAAAGTAGAAGCCGGAAATGCATAAGAAATAGGCATCGCGGCAACTACCTCTAGAACTTGGACCTCATCTGAATCACCTTCCTCTTCGTGGGCCGGGGTCTTGCCACGAGCACGAGCCAGAGCGAGATCTGACTTGGGGAAGAACTGTTCTAAGTCCGGCTCCCCACTGTCCAGAGTGTTTCGGTCCGCAAGCCACGGGAGTGATAAAACCTCGGCGTCCTCATCCTTCTGCTCCGCAAACCTCTGTAAGAAAAGAAAGAGGAAGATTAACGAAGACAATTGCGAAAGCAATTGGAAAGCAAAGCACTAATGATTGAGCTTACTGCGGGTGGGGGACGCTCGCGCGTGAACGGCCTCAATCCCCAAGCCCAATCTTGAGGCATCTCCGATTTAAAGATAGCTCGGACCCACTTGAAGATGAGGTAGTTGTCCAGCTCCACGGTCGAGACTCGATTAGGATTGAGAGGACCGCTCATATAACAGAGTTTGTGTGTGCGTTTTTGGAATGGGCAGATTCGGCTGCTGACGAAAGTAGTCATCAGATCCTCGCCGCGTAGCCCGGCGCGGATCAGTTCCTTAAGCCGAATCTCAAAAGCCTCGGCCAAAGCGTGACTCTTCTTCGGATTATAGGTCCAGTTCTTCTTGGAGGGAGGTCCAATGGAGAAGGCAGGAAGCCGAATCTTATCTTCATTCCCCCTGTTCTTGACATAAAAGGACTTGTGCCACTTCTTGCACGATTCTAGCCCCGCAACACGAGGAAATTCAGACTTCCTCCGAGGAGTGATGGAAGCTGCCCCACATTGGGTGAGTAACTTCTCGGAGGGCTGCAGAGATTTGTCTGGGACGACGTTGGAACGAATCTGGAAGAACTACGACCAGACGTGCACAGACGGCCACAGGCCGAAGTATCCCTCCGAGGCATAAATAAAGGCCGAGAGAGAGGCAATGGCGTTGGCAGGGAGATGATGCGGTTGAAGGCCGAAGTAATCAAGAAACTCCCTAGCAAAGTCTCTAAGAGGAAGACCAAAGCCGCGTGCGAAATGCGACATAAAAACTACGTACTCTCCCTCCCTAAGGTCTGGAGAAGACTCACTGTCGGGTAAGCGACATGATACCTCGGCGGGAATCCGACGGGTCCGAATAAGCCACTCGATCTCGCGGTGAGTGACAGAGGAACCCTGCCATGAGCCCCGCTCGGGCCTAGACCCAGCATCATCGTCCTCTATCAGGGCACCGCTGACGGAGCTAGACATGGGCTCGCCGGAGAAATCCGCGGAGGAAGAATTGGCGGCGGAGGAGAATTTAGAACTACAAGGCCCCGTCGTGATTCTATCCAAGAAACGGCGGCGGAGCGGAGACATAACCGTCGCGCAGTGACAGAAGAGGAGTTGAGATCTCTAGAGGAAAAGCCAGGTGATGGGACCAGAGAAACTCACCGGCGACGGCGCCAAAGCGGGCGAGCAGCAACAACGACGATGGAGCGGTGCGGCCGGATTCGTGCTACCAAGAACGCAGACGAGCGCATGGCGGCAGAAGCGCGAGCGGGCGCAAGGGCGAGAGGAAGAAGAAGGGCACGGGCGAGCGAAAAGGGGAAATTGAGTTCCCCAGCGCCGCGCCCCTCTTTATAACCGCGTTACTTGCAAGGTAGTGGGATCGTGCGTGAGGCAGTTGATCGTGTAGATCGTGTATGTAGCACCAACGCACCAGCGGCCACACAACGGGAAAGAAAGCCACGATCCCCGATGGGAACGGCACGCGAGGCATCGTAGAGCCGACGCGACAGGCGCGACAGTAACTGTAGACTGACAATAAATACTGTTGAGGAACAAAAAACTAGAAATACAATGATGAGCAGGACACCTAGGACGAGGCGTACGTGAGAAGATAGGATGATACCACGAGCAAATTAACTCGGAAACAAGGCAAAAGAAATCTCTTGAAACTGATACGGCCTGGCCGAACTTATTGGCAGGGCCATACCAGCTTCGGGGACTAATGTTGGGGAGATGACCTCGGGTAGGGTAAAGAAGGGGAAAGATGAAAGGAAGTTGTCCGTCTTGTTTCCGAGTTATTGATTGAGTCGGCGAATCCTGTAAAGGTCGGCCAAGAGAGGAAAGGACAGGACCATTATGACAAAGGCAAAGCATTACCCGGCCGGGATATTACGTAAGTCGGTCGGGTTAGTCCGAGTAATCTTGATGCAGGTGAAGGACAAGCCGAGCTACGCGAGGTAAGGCCGAGTGATACGAAGCTTGCAGGAGAAGGAGAAGCCCAAGGTCAAACCCTAGCTGCAGGCTAGAAGGAATCTGAGCGGAGCCAAGCACCAGAGACAAAGGCGCAGAGCGTCAGAGGGGCAGAAGGAGGTCACGGAGGCTACAGTCCTGGAGCCCGAGGCACGCAGAGGGTCCCTCTGTAGCTTTGCCGTTGTTAGAAGGGCGACAGGGAAAGGAGGGCGCCGAACTACTATTTTGGGACAAGCATATTTCTCGAATATGCTTGACCCGTCAGCCCTAAAGGCACCCAAGGCTCTCCTTTATATGGGGAGGCTTGGACCCTGAGGAAGGGATCGGCTGTTCTTAGTACCGTTAGGCTGATAAGGTTCTTCTTCTCCCTGTAAATGGCTCAAGGAGCACCTGTATCCCAATAAAGGAGAAATAAAGATCTTTGCCTTAGTCACTTGTGTGTAGAATCAACTGCATCTTCCCTCCCCAGATCCCACTAGCATCCATTGGCCCCATACTATAGCCTACCCATGGCATATGTCGTGTCACCACCACGACAGTGCCCCTGGCCCAAAGCGTCCAGGGCACTCCCTCGTAGGCCCACGTACCCCTCCGACAAGTGGGGCCATGTTGGTCCCACTCCGGAAGCTTCTAGACCTTCCGTTACAATACCGAATACTTCAAAACTATTCCGATATCCAAAAACTGCTTCCGGTACAATACCGAATACTCCGATAAGTGGGGCAAGTCGAGGCACGTTAAGTGTGTGACCCTACGGGTTCGAGAATATGCAGACATGCTCTTCTATCAATAATCAACAGCGGGATCTGGAAACCCATATTGACTCCCACATATTCATCGATGATCATATCGGATGAACCACGATTCCAGGATTCAATTAATCCCATATATATATTCCCTTCGTCACGCGATATTTTACTTGCCCGAGATTCGATCGTTGGTATCTGCATACCTAGTTCAATCTCGTTCACAGCAAATACTTTACTCGTTCCGTAATCTGATATCACTTTGTGATTCCTTAACCACGTGCTTGCAAGCGGTGTTGATATCGATTACCGAGTGGGCCCGAAGTATATCTCTCCGACTCAGGAGGGACAAATCCCATCTCGATACATACAACCCAACAAGTACTTTCCGATCACCTGAGAGACACCTTTATGATCACCCTCTCATAGGATGACGTTTGATGACCTCAAAGCTTTCTTTCGATACCAGGGAGTTGCATTATCTCATGGTCTAAGGAATACAATATTTGACATATAAAAAGCTTCGCAAAGATGAACACGATGACACGATCTAATTGCTCTGCTTGATTTGGGTCTGTCCATCATATCATTCTCCTAATGACATGATCTCATTATTAATCGATAACTCATGTCTATGGTTAGGAAACCTTAACCATCATTAAACAATGAGCTAGTCCATAGAGGCGTACTAGGGACACGGTGTTGTTCATAAACCACACAAGTATCAAAGTTTCCGCTTAATACAATTCTAGCATGTAATATAAACTTTGTCATGAACAAGAATTATAACAATAACATCTCTATTATTGCCTCTAGGGCATAATTCCAACACTTTTACCCTGGCTGGTGAATTGGTCCCTTTTGGCTGTCATTTGCATTCTTGCTGTAAATTTATGAAAGATGTAATCTTTCATATTGGTGAAACTTGCCCCTTTATAACATTTCTCAATGATGAGTTTGTCATGTGCACCTCACTGACATATCTGAGAGAAATATACTAACACTAATCCTATTTTGTTTTCTATTAAATCTTTGTTTTGCAGGTACAAAGATAAGGATGAAGATTTAGTATAGATTTAGTTGTAGGCTAGTTAGTAAATATACAAATGTAATTTTCTTATTCTTTTGTAATATTTTTCTTTTATAATTCTTGTAATCTTTATTATAATCATTTGTAATAAAGATTATATATTTATCAATAAAGAATATTCTTATTCTTTATTCTTTTTGTAAATTGTGAAGTTTTGAATAACTTTAGTAAGTTCATTCTTTGTAACTTGTTTATGTATATGAAATGAATTTCATATTCAATGTTGTTTTTAGATAAGATTTAAGTTGTAATACTTTTCTCTTAATTAATTTAAAATTCAAATCTTATATCAAAATCATTTAAATTATAAAGCACTTAAGTTTTAAAATCCAAACTCATTTCAAAACACACATAATTCCTTTAAGATCATATCAAAGTTTATAACAATCCTCCTTTAGGACTAAACCTAATCTCAAAGTAACAAAGAAACTTTAATCACTTGAAGGTTTTTATTTTGCAAAAATTTTACTCACATTTTCTCAAATAAATGCATGAAACAATTTATATTCCTAAATCTACCCTTCGTTAGGTCCTATATGCTGGGATGTTGCAAGCAGGATCATCAGAACTAGCACCAGAAAATTGCTCTCTCATCACAAGATTCAACAAAGCAGGCTTAATTTCATAAAAGGTAGCATCAGGAGCACGTGGAGCAACATGAGTGCTTAGGAAATTATTGTTGTTTGTGCTAGTGAAGTCACACAACTTGGTGTTCTCAGTAGAGTTCATTTTGGCAAAGATGGGAAGCCAAAACAGCAGCAGCAGCTAGAGCAGGAACTATTTTTTGTGTTTTTGAATAAAGCAAACGAACCAAACTAGACTAATTATTTTTTTTAGTTTTTTTGAAAAGAGGCAAATAGAACCAAGCGAAAGAGACAAAGCAAACTAAAAACAAAGTAAAGAGAAAGGAAGTGAAGGACTCCCCTTGTGAAGACGTCCTTAGCCTCCCCGGCAACGGCACCAGAAAACTTGTTGATGGTGCTTGACTTGGAGCACTTCCTTGGAAACCCCAAGAGCAATGTGTGATGAGCACAGCAGCAAGTCTTCCCTCAGTAGAGACCGAGGTTATCGAACCAGAAGGAGGAAGGAAACGTCACACAGGTGTTGCAAGCAACGCGGAGACCTGCACAACACAAACTCAAGACTTTGCCCCAACGAATCAGTGAGGTTGTCAAGCTCACCGGTTTGTTGTAACAAAGGATTAAATGTATGGTGTGGAAGGTAATGGTTTGAAGCAATTAAACAAGTAACAGTGGAAGATGTATCAATGGTAAATATTGGACAGGGGTCCATAATTCACTAGAGGTGCTCTCCTAAGATAAACAACATGGCATGAAGGGTAAACAAATTACAGCAGGGCAATTGATAGGAACTGAGCAAGGCATAACAATGCAATGCTAGTCAGAAAGATCCTATGAGATTCGATTGAGCAATATAACAATATACATAGTCCGCCATCGAACTGCATCTATGACTAGAAGTCCACCTTCATGTTATCATCCGAACCCCCTCCAGTATTAAGTTGCAAGCAACACACATCTTCTTTAAGAAAAGTGTGTAAGATAAAAAGTCCACGTGTTCTATGAACAAGAGACCGTTGTTTTCTCCCTAGTGGCAATAACACATTCTACAATCGAAGAGATTATTGTCACTTCCCTTGGAAACTAGAGGCATGAACCCACTATCGAGCATAAATACCCCCTATTAGAGTCACTAGCAACTACTTGGCCAAGATAGCCACTAACAACGGAGAGCATGCAAGATCACAAACAACACAGACATGATAGAATCATAAATACAAAACCATTAATCAAACCAACATAATAATCTCAATATCCATCGGATCTCCGCAAACACAACATGCATGATTACAAATATATTAGATCTTGATCATGAACGGAGCTCACAAGATCTATACATGAAAGCACAAAGGAGGAGATACAACCATCTAGCTACTACATGGACCCATAGTCCAAGGTGGAACTACTCACGCATCATACCGGAGAGAAGGCCTCTGGGATGATATCCCCTCCGGCAGGGTGCCGTGAAAAACTTCAGATCCCCCCCCCCCCCGATCTAGGGACGATGGTAGCGGCGGCTATAGACGGTTTCGTGGAGATTTGATCGGGTGCTTAGGGTTTCTGCTTCGGGGGCTTCTTATAGGTGAAGGGGGGGGCCGAGGAGGCGGCCAGAGGGGCCATAGCCCTCCCAGGCGCGGGCCCACCCTTGGCCGCGCCTAGGGGGGTCTGGCTGCCCTGGCACGCCTCTCCGTCTCCCCTCTGGACTTCTTGTTCTCCACGAAAAGTAATTGATTTTGACGTTTGTCCCGTCCAATTCCGAGAATATTTCTTTACTAGCTTTTCTGAAACCAAAAACAGCAGAAAATAGGCAACTGGCATTGTGGCAACTTGTTAATTGGTTAGTATCAGAAAACATGTAAAAAGCACCTCAAAGTGTAGACAAAACAAAACAAAGTAGATACTAACAAGCATGAAACATCAATAATTATAGATACGTTTCCAACGTATCAATAGATAGTATTTCGTTTTCACAAACTCGCATTAGCTCTGCAAGGAAATCATGTTTCATATTATCTTGTGCTGCCCCATAAATAGGTACCGGAATCCATTGGAACCCATCATGGCCGCAATTCATGTTTACTTTAACACAAAAATCACCCGAATCCACCTTATTAACTTGTAATGTTTCTGTGTTTATACCTACAAAAATACCACCAGAACGACCCTGGGGAGGTAAGCAAAACCATGCGAAGTCCATCCTCGGTGTCAGATGCTTGAGAAAAGGAACCATAAAGTTAGACAACCCTGTTTCCAACAAAGCCACAAAATCTATCTTTCGCTCCCTAATAGTCTCCGAGACGAAAAGTTGCTTTGCCGTATCACGGAACCCTTCACTATTCCATATCATCCCTCGTAAACCTTGCATTTTTAGAAAGTTTTATTTATCCTAACTCGAGTACCTCGACGAACCGTGAATGGATCATAAAGTTTTTTCTTATTCCCACGCATTTGCTTAGGGTCTTTAACTAGATTATCGTTAAGATCATCTAGTCCATCCACCTCCGCTTCTACCAGGTCATCACAAAGGTTAGAAACCAAATTGGATTCCCCTAGATTAGTTGTGTCCATCCTCGCAGCATTGCGATCTAATAAAGTTAAAGTTCTATTCAGTTCGTTATCTTTTATTAAGTTTGTCGCCGCATTACTTTGTTTCAAAGATTCTCCGAAAGAGACACCAATTTATTTTGCTCGTTCTATAATATCAATATTTGAAAAAGACATAATCGAAAAAGTAGGATTTAGGTTTATACCTTTGAAACCATCGTGTTGTTGAGCCAGATCCATAGCACACTCCAACTGTGTGGCGTCAGCATTTGGTTGGGCTCTAACACGATCAATTGTCCTTATTTCATTTGCTGCACTCTTCGGGATGCCTTCAAAGGCTATCACCTCCGCCAGCGAGGGCTTCTTCCTTGCAAGAATCCCCCAGTAGATGCTGCATAAGGCTTATCAAGATCACCCACATCAGCCATTTTTGCTTGAGGAGTAAAAGGTGTTCCGAGATTAGACACCGAAAACCCTTCAAGTTTGACCAGACATTCAAATGTGCATAACTAATTCAAAAAAAATCAAAAAAATACAAAACCTTCGCATGGTGTCATGTTATGTGACATAGTTCTGAGGAAAAATATCTAACTTGGTTTTAGAAATGGTCGAAAAAAAACTTGCTTAGAAATGGGGTGGTTTACCCTAGCTTTGGAGCCCATTTCTACCCCATTTTGGGTGAGGGTGAGTTGTACTTCACAAAAGGGATCAGGGTGAGGATGAGTTGTATTGTACATATGATAAAAACGTTGGAAGCTCATACAAACATAGAAAAGTGACATAGCTACATATGTTGAAATTCAAATTTACCATCATATTTGAATTTTGTCCAAATTATCAACAAGTGACAAATTATTATAATAACAAATGTTTACAACAACAAGTGCCAAATTATTACAACAACAAGTGTCAAATGTTTACAACAATAACAAATGTTTACAATAACAAATGTCTATTTCTTTTGGCTCTTCTTACCCCTCGTTTTCTTCTCCTTCACAAGTTTCACACCACACAATAGGTTTATGCTCTTCTTTTTCTTACCATTACCATCTGGCCTCCCCACAGCACGTCCAAGAGTCTCCTTCACCTCCTGCACCTCCTCAACAACCTCATGATCATGATCCAGAGCCTCAACAACTTGGTCAGTTTGCACCAGAGCCTCAACAACAGGCTCATTTTGCACCAGAGCCTCAACAAAAGGCTCATTTTGCACCAGAGCCTCAACAACAGGCTCATTTTGCACCAGAGCCTCAACAACAGGCTCATTTTGCCCCTCATTTTGCACCAGAGCTTCCAAATCATGATCCAGAGCCTCAACAACTTGGTCAGTTTGCACCAGAGCCTCAACAACAGGCTCATTTTGCACCAGAGCCTCAACAACAGGATCATTTTGCACCAGAGCCTCAACAACACGTTCAGATTGCACCTCAGCAGCACCAAACATGATCTGGTTAGTTCTCTTCTTTCTTTGGCCATTGATTCTTGCCTTTTTCACTGGCCAGCATTCGTCAACAACAAGAGGTGGGCCTTTTTCTCCACGCTTCCTCCTGAAAACAAGCAAGTTAGCTGGGGGAGAAAAATCATCAACAAGAAATGGGATAGATTTTGGATGAACATACTTTGGCTTTTCAGCAGTGTATCTGCACTTGGTAGAGCCATCTCGGTGTCCAAGTTCTTCACAGAGTTTGCATCTATTCTTGTTACCTTTTTGGGCCCTTTTTGGCTTGGCATCTTTCTTTTCATCTTTCTTTCCCTTCTTGCTGCTCCCACCTTTCTCAAACCAAGCCTTGAATCTACTCTTCTTGGGCCTGCCAGCCTTTCTTTTCATCAAAGGAGGACACAAGGAGAACTGAATGTCCACTTCAGGCCACTGAGACTGATCTATAAGTGCTGGAATTGGTGTTCCATATGCAGCCTTGAATTTTGCTACAGAATAATACTCATGCAAATATGGGTGCATATTTAGCTTGTGTTTGGAGGCCAAGAAAAGTATGGCATGCTCACAAGGCTTCCCAGTGTGTTGCCACTCAAGGCATGTGCATTCATGCAATTGAGTGTCAACAACATGCCTCCTGCCAGTCTTTGTATCTCTGACTTCAGCACCCCACAATGAGGATTTCTCAACACGCAAATGTGCAAGATTTCTGCTCCTGTTGACCACCTGCTGCACAACATCAGGAAGCTTATCTCCTTGAAGACATCACCAAGCCTTCTTCTCAATTCCCACAACCTCATGATCATGATCCTGATCTGGTCAACCATGTCATGGACAGGCAAGTCTTTTAACTCCTTCACTTTGTTGTTGAAACTTTCTGCCAAATTATTGTTGATATGATCACATTTGATGGCAGTGTTAAAACCAGACCTGTACCATAAAAGAGAATGGTAGGTTTCCAACCATGTACAAAACTTGACCCTATCCTCCTCAGAGCATGCCGCCTTAATCTTCTCAAGGTGATATGAATGTGTCTGCCTGGTGTAAGATCTTGCTGCTGGCCATATGCGTCCAAAATCATCTCCTCTGAATTTTTTGATCAAATTCATCCACATATGGCCGAAGCACTCCCTCTACTCAGCATGAGGGAAAACTATCTTCACTACATTTTCTAAACCTTTACATGCATCTGTGTGCACTGCCAATGGAGAGACTGGCCCTATGCATCTTTTCAACTGCATCATGAACCATGTCCATGATGCCTCTGTCTCAGGCTGAAACATGCCAATAGCTATAGGGAACATCCAATTGTGTCCATCTAAAGCATTGCATGCTGCTAGTTGACTATTCCACTTTCCAGTCAAGAAAGATGAGTCTATACTCAAATATGGACGGCAACCTGCTTTGAAGCCATCGATGCAAGGCTTTAAAGCCATGAAGAATTTAGAGAAGAAGACTTTCCCATCAGCTGTTACCTCAGTATCTATCTCCACAACACTGCCAGGTGACCTCTTCTCTACTTCTGCTTTGAAGTTATAAAGCATTCGAAAGGTATTTGCCCAATCACCATATAGCTCTTTCATTGCCCTTTGCTTTGCCTTCCACACTGTAGTATAATTCAGCTTAATGGGGTACTGCTTTTCCAAGTCTATTTTCAGTCTCTTTGCAGTGCTGTTTGGTGTTGTGGCTAAAATGGGCTTGATCTTTTCTGCAACCCATAATTGTCATGTCATCTTTGTAACTTTTTGAGAACTTGTAATGCAAGTATGAGGTTTTGGAATTTGATTCACTCTTATTGTCCTTCCATCAGGTTGGCGTCTAGCAGATATATACCACTTGCAAGGCTTGGCACCACCATCATAACCTATGCATTTTGCATAGAACTTCTTTTTATCAGTCCACATAGTCTTGGTAGCAAACTCACGTTTGACTGCATATGTCCTGAAACACATCCTGAATTCATCCATGCTTGGAAACAATCTCCCAACTTCAATAACTGGGTCCTCTTTCTCATAAACTGTTACTAGCTCATCATCATGTGCATCATCTACATCAACTGCAGTATTTTCCAACAACTCTAGATCTATATCTGCCTCTTCATCTCTTAAATGGTTGTCACCATCATTTGCAGCTTCATCCATCTTCTTCTCCTTGTCTCTGTCATCTATAGGAATGCCAAAAAGCTTTGCCATTTCAATGTCATCTATTGGTGCAATGACCAAATCAGTGCGGTCATGTATCTCAACTGAATTCCAATCAACAGTTACAATCCTTTGTGCATTACCATCTGCAGCCTCCCCTTGTGCATTAGCATCATCATCCTCCACTGTTAACACTTCCAACTCAGTAAGTATAGGCATTACTTGCCTTTGTGCAGCCCAATCATCCTCGACCATCTGAGCAGCCAGCTTCGAGGCCACATATCCAACCCTCGAATCAGGTTTTAGATCAATGAGCTCTGCTAAAAACATAACAGTTTTGCTTGTCCAACCATTTCTCTCATCGATTTCATCAACTATATGTTCCCCTGTCTCAACCCTAACATAGTCACATTTGCAATCATCAAATCGTAACAAAGAAACTTCTTGCTCTGGCCCCCAAACCACACTATCCCCAATTTTTTCCACCATTTTCCTTACTGCCTCCTCTCCCATGTTTATTAGCTCTTGGGGATCAACATGTTCTAATTCCACCTCCCAT
The DNA here is from genome assembly GCA_910589765.1 of Avena atlantica. Taxonomy (NCBI): domain Eukaryota; kingdom Viridiplantae; phylum Streptophyta; class Magnoliopsida; order Poales; family Poaceae; genus Avena; species Avena atlantica. The sequence continues at coordinate 535,295,157 of OU342733.1, read as the reverse complement.
TTAACAACCGTGTCTCTCTCAATGATCTGCGTGCTGCTATCAACTAAAACAGCCCTAGAGGGAAAGAAATTGATGCGAAATTCGAAGGTTTGGCGCGCAACATCGTCTCCCCTGTTTTTGGCGGGCACTGTGAGCTAGCGGAAGCGAACAGAGAGCTCAACCTTAGAGAAATTAAGTGCAGAGATACGGGATATAACGATTAGAAGTCCCCTCTCCATGCTCCATATCGTTCCCCCTCGCCCCGTTCAGCACACCCTCGCCTCCACAATCTAGCATCAATGGGCACGCTCAGATCTCGAATTGAGAAGAATGGGAGAGGAATTAGCTTTCAAATGGCACTCACCACCTTCGTCGTCGAACGAAAGCGCCGCCGCCTAAATTAATTGCCGTGCCGCCGCCGCCGCCGAGAACGATGGGTGAGGTCCGCCGCCACCGTCGGGGAAGCTACAGTCAGTGTTACGCGCGCTCTCGGTCGGAAGCGGTTGGTTTGACTGGCTGTCCCAACCAACCGGTTTGGCTTAACCCTAATATTGGAACAAAGTTAAATGTGTCCTTACGACCGTTTTAAGGCCCGTGTGGCCCTGGGATATTAGCTGCCTCACAACCGTCGCATGCGAGCTATTCTTTTCAACGATGTCGCTTTCCTTCCAATTCCATGTAAAGACGTCGCATAGGAGCTATAAGACCTCCATCGTGTGCTGCCCTGGCAGCAGGAGTGTCTTCGGCAACCTGATGTTGCGCCCCAGCATACGTATCTCGTGACGCAGCAGCCCCTGCAGCTTCAATATCACATGTTACTGCGGCAGAGAAAGTGGTCGTGGCAGCCTGCCCTTTGCGCCATGGCAAGCGAAATCTGTTCCGCGGCAGCCTGCCGTGTCAGCAGAACAGGTGAAAACTGTGCCGCGTCAGGGGCAAATGACCGACATTCTTCGTCCATTGCGGCAACATTTCTCTGAGCATCTACAGGTATCACTGAAATAGGCAGATCAGGTATACCTTCGTTGGATGGTTGTACTGTAGCCGTCAACGATCTGGATCACCTTAGACGCATCAGTGCGTGTTGGCGAAACGATATAAGGTAGTGTCAACTCCTGATTATTGACAGATGTAACCCCAAAATCAGCTTTAGTCATAGGAGCATTATTAGTAGCAATACATGTATAAATTTCATCACTATTTAATATTACCTCTTTCATTCGGAGTTGGAAAGAACCTATATGAACCACATGAGAAGATGGCAGCTCTATCGATTGCACTCCTCCTGGTAATGTAGTGCCGCCACTACAGGACTGGGAAGCTACGCCGACGGCCGGTCGCTACGCCGACGGCCAAACGTCGGGGCCGTCGGCGTAGCCATCGTTCAGGCCAGCCCCGCCAAGCAGCCGTCGGCGTAAAATTGCCCTCGGCATATTCTATGCTACGCCGACGGCTGCCCTCGGCGTAGCATACGCCGACGGCTGCCCTCGGCGTAGCTATTTTTTATTTTATCTCATTAAACTTTGAAAAATCATAACTAAATCATTCTAATTCGGAAAAATACAAATAATATATCAAAATTTGCAGAAAAATAAGACCTATCTATCTACACTTAAATATTACACATTTATAAATAAAAATTAAGTATAATATAAAACATTATATATAGTTTAAAACGGGCATAAAAAATTTAAAAACGATCGAAACAATGCGAAACCTTTGCGTGGTGTCATATTATGTGACATAGTTAGAAGGAAAAATATTAAACTTGGTATATTAATTATGTCTCAAAGAAACCTTCACAAAATGAACTATCTCATTCGAGGTTTCTTGGCTTTCGGGTCAAATGACCAATGTTATGGCTAGAATCAAGACATAGTTTGTGATAATGTGCCCATATTGTGCATACACATGCATCATGGGATGGCGAACAATGTTGCAGGAGGAAGTTTTCCTTTTCGTCGCACCAAAAAGCCATTTCCCATTTTCCGAGCATAAAAAACGGACGGTTTTGTGAAGCAACCACCAAATGGCTAATTCAAAATACTACCACCACATTTTACAAAAATACTATACCACATTATATGGACAATTTCCCAACAGGGGGATCCGAAACCTTTCCGTCCACCTTCGGTGAAAAAGACAAATTCCTGCCGAATCGGCAGGAAGTGGGTCAGATATGAACTACAGGTACATGATCCGATGCTCATGTTTTTTTACAAAAATCATTTTTTGGTTCACAATATGCTATTTTATCAAAGATCTAATGAAAGTTTAGCGAGGCTCTGCCCCGAGCTAAGAATCTTTATGTCCGCCGTTCGACAAAGTTTAACGATAGTTTAAAACGGGCATAAAAAATTGAAAAATGATCGAAACAATGTGAAACCTTTGCGTGGTGTCATATTATGTGACATATTTATAAGGAAAAATAGCAAACTTGATATATTGATTATGTCTCAAAAAAACCTTCACAAAATGACCTATCTCATTCGAGGTTTCTTGGCTTTCGGGTCAAATGACCAATGTTATGGCTAGAATCAAGGCATAGTTTGTGATAATGTGCCCATATTGTGCATACACATGCATCATGGGATGGCGAACAATGTTGCAGGAGGAAGTTTTCCTTTTCGTCGCACCAAAAAGCCATTTCCCATTTTCCGAGCATAAAAAACGGACGGTTTTGTGAAGCAACCACCAAATGGCTAATTCAAAATACTACCACCACATTTTACAAAAATACTATACCACATTATATGGACAATGTCCCAACAGGGGGATCCGAAACCTTTCCGTCCACCTTCGGTGAAAAAGACAAATTCCTGCCGAATCGGTAGGAAGTGGGTCAGATATGAACTACAGGTACATGATCCGATGCTCATGTTTTTTTACAAAAATCATTTTTAGGTTCACAATATGCTATTTTATCAAAGATCTAATGAAAGTTTAGCGAGGCTCGGCCCCGAGCTAAGAATCTTTATGTCCGCCGTTTGACAAAGTTAAACGATAGTTTAAAACGGGCATAAAAAATTGAAAAATGATCGAAACAATGCGAAAACTTCGCGTGGTGTCATGTTATGTGACATATTTATAAGGAAAAATAGCAAACTTGATATATTAATTATGTCTCAAAAAACCCTTCACAAAATGACCTATCTCATTCGAGGTTTCTTGGCTTTCGGGTCAAATGACCAATGTTATGGCTAGAATCAAGGCATAGTTTGTGATAATGTGCCCATATTGTGCATACACATGCATCATGGGATGGCGAACAATGTTGCAGGAGGAATTTTTCCTTTTCGTCGCACCAAAAAGCCATTTCCCATTTTCCGAGCATAAAAAACGGACGGTTTTGTGAAGCAACCACCAAATGGCTAATTCAAACTACTACCACCACATTTTACAAAAATACTATACCAACTTATATGGACAATGTCCCAACAGGGGATCCGAAACATTTCCGTCCACCTTCGGTGAAAAAGACAAATTCCTGCCGAATCGGCAGGAAGTGGGTCAGATATGAACTACAGGTACATGATCCGATGCTCATGTTTTTTTACAAAAATCATTTTTAGGTTCACAATATGCTATTTTATCAAAGATCTAATGAAAGTTTAGCGAGGCTCGGCCCCGAGCTAAGAATCTTTATGTCCGCCGTTTGACAAAGTTTAACGATAGTTTAAAACGAGCATAAAAAATTGAAAAATGATCGAAACAATGCGAAACCTTCGCGTGGTGTCATGTTATGTGACATATTTATAAGGAAAAATAGCAAACTTGATATATTAATTATGTCTCAAAAAACCCTTCACAAAATGACCTATCTCATTCGAGGTTTCTTGGCTTTCGGGTCAAATGACCAATGTTATGGCTAGAATCAAGGTATAGTTTGTGATAATGTGCCCATATTATGCATACACATGCATCATGGGATGGCGAACAGTGTTGCAGGAGGAAGTTTTCCTTTTCGTCGCACCAAAAGGCCATTTTCTATTTTCCGAGTATAAAAAACGAACGGTTTTGTGAAGCAACCACCAAATGGCTAATTCAAACTACTACCACCACATTTTACAAAAATACTATACCAACTTATATGGACAATGTCCCAACAGGGGATCCGAAACATTTCCGTCCACCTTCGGTGAAAAAGACAAATTCCTGCCGAATCGGCAGGAAGTGGGTCAGATATGAACTACAGGTACATGATCCGATGCTCATGTTTTTTTACAAAAATCATTTTTAGGTTCACAATATGCTATTTTATCAAAGATCCAATGCAAGTTTTCCTTTTCATCGCACCAAAAAGGCATTTTTCATTATCCGAGCGCAAAAAGGGAATTTTCTAAAGCAACCACCAAATAGCTAATTCAAAAACGGAGGGTTTGTGATTAGTTGATATGGATATCATATTTGGATTCCTCTCATTTTTCTGATCAATTTAAACATATTATTTGTTGAATTTCGATTTACAGATTTAAAGATATTAATTATTCTATATTAAATAGAAAAATACAAAAAAAATAAAATTATTATATTTTTATTTGAATTCAATAATATTTTTACTTATTCATTAATATTTACTTAAATAATTGTTTGTAATTTCAAAAAATACAAACATGTGACATGATGATATAAGAGTTAATAGGATTGATATCATAGTATTGACACCAATGTATGTATTACTTTGCGGAAACGGATTCTAAAGGAACGAGGATGTTAAGCGTGCTGAAGCTGGAGTAGTATTAGGATGGGTGACCTGCTGGGAAGTTTGACTAAGACTAGAATTTAATCAAATAGTAAGTATAATTAGGTGTTAAAAATGTTCAAAGTAGGAGATTAACAAGTGAAACAATTCAAAGAATAAAAAAATTGAGAAAAAAAAATAAAAAAATATTATTTTTCAAAAAAAAAATCAAAAAAAAAATATTTTTGCAACCAGTCGACAGGCTATGCCGACGGCCGCTACGCCGACGGCAAAGCCCTCGGCGTAGCATACGCCGACGACATTTTGATACGCCGACGGCTTGAGTGTGCTCCGCCGAGGGAGATCTTTGCCGAGGAGGCTACGCCGAGGGCTGCCCTCGGCGTATCATACGCCGAGGGCATTTTGGCCTACGCCGACGGCCTTTTGCCCTCGGCGTAGCGCGCGTGTCCCGTAGTGCGCCACTAGAGTCTTGAGAAACATTCTCCTTTGAATTGTTTGGGGCAGCGTTTCTGTCCTCCTCCATGTTGTTCGGACCATCCTTGTTTCCCTGATTTGTATCATCCTCTCTATCATATCTTCCATTAGAGTTCAATGTTGTTCCAGTTTTATCCAAAGGCCCAGTTGAACCCTCAACCAGGAACTTCAGCCTATAGAATCCTCTCTTTATCAAGATATCAAGAAAAGGTGGGATAGCTTCTGGATCAACACAAAACAACAAGATCCTGACAATACCTCTTTGCCTAGTAAAAGGCATGTCAACACTCTTTGTTTTTCCAAGAAGAGACCCAAGTTCCCATAAGAATAAGAAATAGCCCCTGACATCTTTCGGTACTCCATCATTCTGAACTGAAACTTCTAGCAGCATAAACATCGGTTCATACACCACACCCCACTCTTCAAATTTCAGATAAATAGGTGTGTCTGGTATTTGGTACTGTTTGATAGATTTCATGCGTTGCACTTCCTTCTTAGTTGGGAATTTAACTATAAAAATATTCGTCTGACACTCAAGCACTTCCCACAAGTAGTTCGGAGATAACACTAGTATCTTCACGATTTCGATCACCCGAGCCACCGTGAGCGAGCCCCCTTCAACCAGAACCCTACCTACTCTCGAATTCTCAACTCGTGAGCTATAGGATTCAGTAGGGGTAACTCGAGGAAAGTTAGCCTCTCATTGCCAAGCCCATGAACTATCACAATAGGTTTGGGGGCTAGTAAAAGTGGACAGGTAGATGTGAGGTGATTCACAATTATCACAAATAGTTATAGTGCAATCCTCGTGAAAATGTCCCGCTTGATTACACCTGAAGCACCTGAGTTTATCATTCCTCTTCGGCTTTTTAGCAGGCCCATTACGATCCACCACAGAATCTGCAACATCCATTGGAACGGGTTTTTGTTGCAGCACAGTTGCACCTTGCCCTGGAGTTGCCACGGCAGCCGAAATGACCACGGTAGCCTTTGTAGGTGCTGCGGCAGGCTGCCCCGAGACCACTGTAGGCAAATCCTGGGCTCGTACCAGACCCATTCCCTGGTTGGCTCGTTTTAGTTTGAGGGAGGACAAAGGAGCCACTCTGAGCCTCCGCAGCAACTGCATCCACCACTTGTTTAATCAGATTCTGATCCAAAGAACCCTGAGAAACATTGTTGTGTTGTGCTGAAGTGCTGCCATTTTGCCTACAATTTCTGTTAACATTTGTGCTATAATTCATCCTGCCTCCATGTCGGCCTCCATTCCATGACTGACCACCCCCGCTAGTAGCTCTAAACTCGTATCTTCGCCTATTCTGGTAACCTACAACATTTTTGTTGCTGAAACCTTCTCTAGGATTAAAACCAGTCCCTCCTTGGAATCCACCAACATCTCCGCCCCTAAAGTTGTTGCCATTGAAGCTTCCTTGGTTACCTTGCTGGAATTCTCGGCCTCCCGAGCCGCTGGACTCGCCATGAAGGAAATTCCCTCCTCCATTGGGATTGGAATTAGCTCCACGACCTCTCCCGACATTTGCATGATTGAAATTGTTATTGAAATTCCCCTGCCACCGCCGTACCCGATCCCTCTCCCCGGGCCACCACCTCTGCCGCTGCCATGGCTCATCTCAGATTCGTGCCGCCTCCTAGCTAGGGTTTCTGGGGAACCGCAGATGATATCTTGAAGAGAGGTGTGCTTCGGTCCCCCCCTCTTAAACTTAAGATGTATGGGTTGTTTTACTTTTTGACCCATCGAAACCCATAAGTATATCTCTGTATATTTGTACTTGATCAAACTGGGTATAATCTATGTTCCGGTCGGCTGATCCCACCTCTCATTATTAAGATTATGTCTTTGCATGTCATATTTTTTTAAAAAAATTGATGCTGTTATATAACTTCCCATTTTTGCCTTCCGCAGACATGTGAGTATATATATACGGTGAATATACGTTTAAGAAAATCATACGGACTTTGTATAGGTTTCACTACGGGAAAATTCGGCGCTGCCGTGCACCGAGGATTTGTCGTGCGTCGATGCACGGCAACGATCTCTTTGCCGTGCAAACCCATAACATAACGCACGGCAAAAAAGGACTGCACAGCAGCACAATAGAGAATACATGGCAGCTCAAATCCTCACGGCAAAGCTCAGTGAAGCCACACGGCAAAGAATAAATTCACGGCAAAGGCCAAAACATGCCCACGGCAAAGAAATCGCACGACACACTGTCTTTATTGGGCCCACCAAATCGCGCAGCTGACTGGCCGGGGTGACGGCAGGGCTTTGCCGTGTGTCTCACCGTCAGGCACAGCAAAGTTTTGAATTGCAAATTTCTATTTCGCGCGAAATATTCCCGCTATTTATTTTATTCAACGCACGAAACATTCGCGCCGTTTATTTTATTAAATGCGCGAAATATTTCCGCTAGTTTCGTTCAACGAGGGAGGGTGTTTGCCGTGTACTCTACACGACAAAGATATCTTTGCCGTGCACCGCCCACGGCAACAGAGCCTTTGTCGTGCACAACACACGGCAAAGACCTGTTTATTGCCATTTCCACCCCTTCTTTGCCTTTGTTTTCTTTTAGCACATATTTTATCTCAAATATAACCCATATTGCATCTATGGACACTTTAATTATATGGTTTGGCCAGCACACTGTAATTATATGGTTCGGTCGGATTCCGGTGCTCCAGCGGCGGTCTCCCATCGAAACCCTAGTGTCTTCAGGGCAACCGGGGATCTACCCCTAGCTCTCTTCGTACGAGGGTTGTGCAATGTGATTTTTTGTTTGTTTAGGCCATATCTACATAGAATACCAATGTTGGGCCCAATATTCCACCGGTTTACCCCCGTTGGACCCGTAGCGGGAGTTTTCCAGCGTCACGTCCACCACTTCTCTAAGTATTATCGCATGCGGGGGTCATTCTTCATCGAAAACAGTCATCTGCGGGCCCTGGGAATGTCAACCCCTAGCTTTCTCCGCACGAGGTTCCACCAATGTACTTTTTTGTTAAGGTTTGTTTAGGCCATAGATACAACGAAAACCAACTTTGGTACCCTGTGGCACATTCTAGCCCCCGGTATACACACAGCGGGACATTCCTCCCTATAGGTTGAGGAATCTGCTAAGCGTTATCGCCTGAATGTGAAGAACCTCACACCGGGGAGATACGTCTTGCATATATGGGACTTCTAAAACACGTTTACATGTATCCTAGGTCTACATGCATGTTTCCTAGAACCACATGAAAGTTTGGGTGGGCTCCCGGGGCTCCGGGGGTCATTCTCCTTCGAAAACACCCGTCTGCGGGCCCTGGTAAGGTCTACCACCTAGCTTTCTCCGCACGAGGTTCCACCAACGTAATTTTTTATTGGTTAAGGTTTTTTTAGTCCATATATACAAGGAAAACCAACTTTGGTACCCCTGTGGCACATTCTAGCCCCCGGTATACACGCAACGGGACATTTCCCCCTATAGGTCGAGGAATCTCCTAAGCGTTATCGCCTGAATGTGCAAAACCTCACACCGGGGAGATACGTCTTGCATATATGGGACTTCTAAAACAGTTTTACATGTATCCTAGGTTACATGCATGTTTCCTTGCACCACATGAAATTTTGGGTGGGTTCCCGGGGCTCCGGGGGTCCACTACAAGGAATGTGTCAAACTATGACGTTTTGGTAGTGACCCTGAATGAAATCGTCATAAATTTATGACGATTCTACACTAGATGGTCGTAAGCTATTTGGGAGGGCCAAATCCTTATGAAACTATGACGATTTTGTGAAAAACGTCGTAATTTCTATGGACAAAATCGTCATAATTTCTAGACAGGTTGAGATATTAGAGAGGGTCAATATCAGCCGTAGGATGTAAACATAATAAACGGCTAGGATGGTGAAGTGTGGAAACTTGTTGTGGATCGGTGACCTGGCATCCAGCACGGCAGATATTTGTGTGCATCGCGCGCGCACCACCAAATCCCCCGCCCCCAGGACCCCTCCATCCTCTAACCCTAATCTCTCCCTAGCCGCCACACCACTCCCATCTCCCCAGCCGCCACACCACGCCCATCTCCGGTCGCCCCTTCTCCTTCCTTGGCGGCTGCGATTTTCCCCTCCATCCCCTCCATCCTCACCGGATCTCCTCCACCCTCACGGTCGACGGCTGTGGTTCGATTTTCCTCTCCGTGCATGTGGGTCGACGGCTGCTCCCTCTCGGTCACCCCCATCCCCTGATGTTGATCTCGTGGCTTCCAGCGACCAAGATGCTGATGTCCATCTTCAACCGCAAGGGCGCCTCGGGCTTCTCCTGGGCCTCCACCGCCAACCAGGTCACCCAAGATCTCACCGCCATCATCACCGGTAACACCCCTCCCATCCCCTCCTGCCTCCTTAGTTTCCCCTTGTCGTCGCCGCCCACTTGTTGACGGACCGGATTCTAGAACCCAGGGGCGTCCAGCGGGATCGGCGCCGAGACGACGCGAGTCTTGGCAGAGCGCAGCGCCCACGTCGTCATGGCCTCGAGGAACCTCGCCGCCAAGAACCAGGTCGCCATGAACCCGGTCAACACTGTTTTCGGTGAGCAACCCCACCACCTTTGTCATTACTGTTTTGTGCGCGCTGCAGATCTGTCGATTGGGGCTCTGTCATCACTGAAGTTGGTATTCTAGGCCGGTGTAGGATGTTGTGGCCCTCAGGGCTGCTCCCTGTGCCGCCTTGGTGGTGAGATTGATGTTGGGCTAGGTGGTGGTGTATGGTGAAGCCTTCCCCGTGGTGTTCTGTGTTGTCGTTGCCGTCGATACTCCTTCTGCCTCCTCTCCGGCGAGATAGAACTCGCCCCAGGTAGGTGCTCCTTCTATGCTTCCCTCCAGGCTTTATCTACCTTGCCATGTCAAGTGTGTTTTCTGTGATTCCCCACTGTCTAGATTTCATATCTGAACCTAGGGTTCACATCTGGTGAATAACTGTGTCTGGTGGAGATATCTTAGCTCTGGTTTGATGCTCAATTGACATGCTTGGTTTACTTGTGATGGTCTCAAGGCCCTGTTTTAATTCTGTACCCTGTGATTAAATGATGAGGTACTATGGTAAGGGTAGGTTTATGCTACGCTTAATCTGGGTAGATGATCTGAGAAACCCTTCTAGATGATTATAGTAGACATGAAAATTCAAACCATTGGTTTGGATTTTATCTGTTTGGGATACTTTCTGGTCTGAACATTTGCTAGTTCATGTTGATAGTTAAGAACTATTGACACTGATTCCTAGTTGAATTGGTTAGGAAAATGATCTGGAAATCATATTGGCTTGAAATTATTGTCGGATGCAAGTAGCTAGTGGATTCAGAACTTATATGACCATGGAATATTCACTAAAATGATTCCCAGAAACACTTTCTAGGAAAATGCTTTATTCTCTGTCAGATCTGACAGTGAAATAAGGTATAGCTTTGATTCTAGAATTACTGCTAGGAAAATGATAAAGATTATTTGGGTAATATTGGTAAGTGTAAATGGATGATCAATATGATTACTCTGTCCATATGACAACAATAATCTAAATGATTCCTAGCCAAATGGCTATGAAGATGATTTCATTTAAAGAGCATGTTTTGTGATGTTGAAAATCCCCTATGGCCTGTATTTTTGTTCAATTGCTGGAGCTATATGAGTTCTAGTTTCCTTGAATCAAACTGTGAAGATGAGCAGTGTGTAATTTAGTTACCTTTGTTCTAAAATATAAAATGATTCTTAGATATTTTTGAATATCTAAGAAAAGGATTTATTATCAAACTTGTTGAAGGGCTGATGTTCTAGTTTTAGAGACTAGATTGAGAGTTTGGTGGGAGTGAGTTTGGGATTGTGCCTGAGGTGCAATTCCAATTCTTTTGGATTTGTGCCCAGCAATCCCTCATGCTTGCTGGTTTGTGCAAAGATGATTTGTATGCTTTTATGGCCTTGGTATGATTAGTAGAAGTGTGTTATAGCCCCTGCCTAGGATGCAAAGGCTGAGGCCAACTCTAAATAAGAACAGAGATTATGGTGTATCTTTTTATTTCTCTATGAGGAACATACATAGCATCTCTATGTAAATTTGAGAGAACACCCTCATCCAATCCTCCTAGATGATCATCTAGTTGAAATGGTATAGGGGTGGATTTGATGGGTATTAGTCTCTTTATTTTCCCAAGATGATGATGCAAAAGAGAATACATATGCTGAAAATATTGTAAAGTTCTACCTACTACAAGATATGACTGTTGATCTTGTTATGCTACTAATATAAGCTTCCATGCATCCTGTCCTGGAAATCCTTCTCCTCCTTCTTCCTTGATGGATCTATTTTGAATCCTATCCTGATACTTGATATGCTGGCTAGTTCTTCTTTGGACTACTAGTGCTTCTTGCCTCCTCCTACCTTGCAACCATGTTGCCTTTGCTGTAAATCCCTCTACTTCTAGCTCCTGGATGGCTCCAAGGAGCAACCAGAGTTGGTTGAGGGTGAGGTATAACACTCTGATGGTAACTTTGTGTGGATGTGTTGTGGAGTGTGGCCAGGTAATTGTTAGCTACGGCTGTTCCTTCTTATCTGGTTTCCTGGTCTGCTGTGGTGTTGACAACAGCTACTTGCATGTTGATGCGCAAGCTGCTTGCAAGTGGGACCTGCTGGTGTGGATGAGATCAAGTGAAAACTTGATATTTGTGGAATCTTTATCTTATTACCTTAGCTTTCATGGTGAAACTTGCCCCTCTCCAGCCTATGATGTTGTACTGAGGCAAAATATACTGATATGAACAGATGCTACTTTTTTTTGGTGAAACTTGCCCCTTTCTAAAGTTTAGCTCAATGATTAACTTTTAACAGTGCAACACACTATTCATTTCTGAGAGCAAACTAACCAACTAACCATTCTTCCTTTGGTAATAGTTTCTTGTTTCTTAAAAAATCTGTGTACAGAACTACATTGGCTAAGTAATGGATAAGAATAGCTTATATGCTATGACTTAATTGACTTGGAGGTCCTCTATATTCTCTCTTGTAGGAAATTCATGACATACTTGTTTTAGTTTCTCATCCCTATGTATTTAACCAGTGTTTACTGTTTATGAGACTTTGGAGTCAGCATAAAGAAAACTACTGCTGTTCTTTTTCTTATTTGGGATGACATTGGCTGTTCTTTTTTGGACACATGAAAACTACTGCTGTAGTTCCTAATTTTTTAGACTAGAGTTATTAGGAAGCAAACTATGCTATTTATGATAAGCAGCAGGGATTCATAAGCAGATGCTAGTATAGTTAGGGACTGATGTATATAGTAACATAGATAGAAAAGGTCCATTTTTCATGTTGTAAACATTTGAAACCCTATTGCAACAGAAAATAAAGGGAAGTATTGGATAGTGCTTTATTTAATATCCAGAAACATGCACATTTGTTCTTTGCCTAACTTACTGTCCTATATGTGAAACCAGATGCCCACTTCAAGGATGATCTTGTCCTGGATAGTCTGGATGCAATGGAGGTTGTGATGGCCTTGGAAGAGGAATTTGGTTTCGAGATACCTGATGATGAAGCTGACAACGAGTAGCGAATCTGTCATGTTTACATCTGTTGTATTTGCTGTCTTTTTGGATATTGTGTCTCAAATTTGGCTGTTGTATCTGCTATCATGTTTATATCTGTTGTATCAGATATCTATATCTATTATGATGATCTAGCTATCATGTCATGTAATAGTGTTACTTATTAGCCTCGTGGCTATTATGTTTAAATTCTGGATTATATACTGTTGTTTTGTGTGAACTATATATTTGGAAATGTTGTTGGGATGGTTTGTACATTTGGGTCCGTACTAGATCTAAAAAGTCGAATACACCCTAAAAAAAGTCCATGGCCCATAGACACGACATAAAATAAAATGCTCTACAAATGGCCTAGGCCCAAAACAGAAAAAGTCCAACATTATTGGGCCAGCCCATTTAGATCACTAAAATGGACTGGGCTTATTTTGATTTAAGACGATTTCATTTCGTCACAATTTTGACACGTAGGATCGGCCACGTAGGATCTTAGCTGGCTTGGCTAGATGGTCCATGACGATATTAGATCGTCATAGACATTATGACGATTTAATATCGTCATAGACAGTTATGACGATTTTACCAAAAACGTCGTTATAGTTCATTTGCGACGCCCAGCTTTCGACGATCTTAAAATCGTCATAGAATCGTCATAAGCGAACTACTATGATGATTTTGTGACGAAAATGGAGGGTCATATATAGCCAGATTCCTTGTAGTGGTCATTCTCCTTCGAAAACACCCGTCCGCGGGCCCAGGGAAGGTCTACCCCCTAGCTTTCTCCGTACGAGGTTCCACTAATGTACTTTTTTGCTGGTTAAGGTTTGTTTAGTCCATAGATACAAGGAAGACCAACTTTGGTACCCTGTGGCACATTCTAGCCCCCAGTATACACGCATCGGGACATTTCCCCCTATAGGTCGAGGAATCTACAAAGTGTTATCGCCTGAATGTGAAGAACCTCACACCGGGGAGATACGTCTTGCATATATGGGACTTCTAATACACTTTTAAATGTATCATAGGTCTACATGCATGTTTCGTAGCACCACATGAAAGTTTCGGTGGGTTCCCGGGGCTCCGGGGGTCATTCTCCTTCAAAAACACCCGTCCGCGGGCCTAGGGAAGGTCTACCCCTAGCTTTCTCCGCACGAGGTTACACCAATGTACTTTTTTGCTGGTCAAGGTTTTTTTAGTCCATAGATACAAGGAAAACAAACTTTGGTACACTGTGGCACATTCTCGCCCCCGATATACACGCAGCGGGACATTTCCCCCTATAGGTCGAGGAATCTGCTAAGCGTTATCGCCTGAATGTGAAGAACCTCACACGGGGGAGATACATCTTGGACATATGGGACTTCTAAAACACTTTTACATGTATGCTAGGTCTACATGCAAATTTCCTAGCACCACATGAAAGTTTGGGTGGGCTCCCGGGGCTCCGGGGGTCATTCTCCTTCGAAAACACCCCCCCTGTGGGCCCTCGGAATGTCTACCCCTAGCTTTCTCCGCACGAGGTTCCACCAATGTACTTTTTTGTTGGTTAAGGTTTGTTTAGTCCATAGATACAAGGAAAACCAACTTTGGTACCCCGTGTCACATTCTAGCCCCTGGTATACCCGCAGCGGGACATTTCCCCCTATAGGTCGAGGAATCTGCTAAGCGTTATCGCCTGAATGTGAAGAACCTCACACCAAGGAGATACGTCTTGCATATATTGGATTTCTAAAACACTTTTACATGTATCCTAAGTCTACATGCATGTTTCCTGGCACCACATGAAAGTTTGGGTGGGATCCCGGGGCTCCGGGGGTCATTCTCCATCGAAAACACCCGTCTGCGGGCCCCGGGAAGGTCTACCCCCTAGCTTTCTCCGCACGAGGTTCCACCAACGTATTTTTTTTGCTGGTTAAGGTTTGTTTAGAACATAGATACATGGAAAACCAACTTTGGTACACTGTGGTGTAGGGGTTCGTAGCATGGAAAACAAAAATTTTCTATCGCATACAAACAAACAAGCCAAGATCTATCTACTAGATTGTAGCAACGATTCGATGGAATAGCTTACCCTCGAAGATTCCAAAGTGTTTAACGAGAGCGGATTCTCGTGGGTGATGTAGTCGTACTCTTTCCGATCTCAAGATCGTGTAGACGATCCTTCCGGCGCTGCGTTCCGGCAGCGCTTCCGCAGTCGGTCACACGTTCGGTACTCGACGAAGACCTTCCTCTCCCTTGTTCCAGCAGGCAGCGGAGGTTGTAGCACTCTCCTCGCGATTCCGGCAGCACAACGGCGTGGTACCGGAAGTAGAGGGGAAATCCCGCAGGGCTTCGCCTTAAGCCGGAGCGAGTATGGTGGAGTATGAGAGAGGGCTATTACTGGTCTAGAGATTAGACACACCAATTAGAAGGCTCTAAACCGCAGGCTAAAGCAATTAGAAGCTCTAAACCAAAACGGCAATAAACCGGAGATTAGAGGATAGGAACTTGTGTGTCTAGAGGAGGAGGCCCTGCCCCTCCTTTTATAGGTGGAGGGGCCGGCGCGCCAGGGGAGGGAGGGGAGTCCCTCCCCAACTCGGCCTAGGTGGGCCGCCGGCTTGGAGGAGAGGGACTCCTCCTCCAAGTTGGTTTCAACCTCCTCTTGCTTGTTTCCCACAGTTTCCTGTTTCCCACAGTTTCCTGTTTTCCACAGTTTCCTGTTTTAGCCGTTTGACTTTCAATCTGGCAGTTTGACTTTTCAGTTTTGGAACAGCAAGAACACTTAGTACATGATGCAATCATTCAATGACACATTCATGTACCCTCCCCCCCAGAGTGCCGGACAATCCGGAACCTTCTAGAACATTCCCGATGAAAACACCGGAATCATTCCCGAACTCCGAAACAGGACTTTCCTTATATGAATCTTATTCTCCGGACCATTCCGGATCACCTCGTGATATCACGGATCCCATCCGAGACTCCGAACAACATTCGGTCTCTTTCTCATAATACCATAACTACTCAAAACAACGTCGAATCCTTAAGTGTGTCTCCCTACGGTTCGTGAATTATGCGGACATGATCGAGACACTTCTCCGAACAATAACCAATAGAGGAATCTAGAATTTCATATGGCTCCCACATATTTCTACGATTACTTTGCGATCGAATGAACCACTTACATACGATACCAATTTCCCTTTGTCTCACGATAGTTTACTTATCCGAGGTTATGATCGTCGGTATCTCTGCATACCTAGTTCAACCTCGTTACCGATAAGTACTCTTTTCTCGTTCCCGTGATATGTGATCCCTTGTGACCCAGTCACATGCTTGCAAGCTAATTGGATGACATTCCACCGAGAGGGCCCAGAGTATATCTATCTGTCATATGGATGGACAAATCCCACTCTTGATCCATGTGTTTCAACCAATACTTTCCGAACACTCAATGCCACCTTTATAGCCACCCAGTTACGGTGTGGTGTTTGATGTCATCAAAGAATCCATCCGGTAAAGGTGATATGCATGATCTCATGGTCGAAGGAATTAGGTTACTATGTATCAGAAAGCATATAGCAATTGAACTATTGAAATGAATTGATCTTTATGCTATGCTTATCTATAGGAGTATGTCCACCATATCATTCTCCTAATGATATGATCTTGTTGTTGATAACATCTCAATGTTCATTATAGGGAAACCACAATCATTAATCAACCAACAAGCTAGTGAAGTATAGAGGCTATGCTGGGGACTTCAAATTAAGTTTACAAATCACACAAGTATTAATGTTTCCTTGTTAATACTATTATAGCATGAATGTAAACATTTATCATAAACACAAAGATATAATAATAACTATATTTATTATTGCCTCTAGGGCATATCTCCAACATGTGGCACATTATAGCCCCCAATATACACGCAGCGGGACATTTCCCCCTATAGGTCGAGGAATCTGCTAAGCGTTATCGCCTGAATTTGAAAAACCTCACACCGGTGAGATACTTCTTGCATATATGGGACTTCTAAAACACTTTTACATGTATCCTAGGTCTACATGCATGTTTCCTAGCACCACATGAAAGTTTGGGTGGGTTCCCGGGGCTCCAGGGGTCATTCTCCTTCGAAAACACCCGTCTACGGGCCCAGGGAAGGTCTCCCCCTAGCTTTCTCCGCACGAGGTTCCACCAACGTGCTTTTTTGCTGGTTAAGGTTTGTTTAGTCCATAGATACAAGGAAAACCAACTTTGGTACCCTTTGGCATATTCTAGCCCTCGGTATACACGTAGCGGGACATTTCCCCATATAGGTCGAGGAATCTACTAAGTGTTATCGCCTGAATGTGAAGAACCTCACACCAGGGAGATACGTCTTGCATATATGGGACTTCTAAAACACTTTTAAATGTATCCTAGGTCTACATGCATGTTTCCTAGCACCACATGAAAGTTTGGGTGGGTTCCCTGGGATCCGGGGGACATTCTCCTTCGAAAACACCCGTCTGCGGGCCCAGGGAAGGTCTACCCCTTAGCTTTCTCCGCACGAGGTTCCACCAATGTACTTTTTTGCTGGTTAAGGTTTGTTTAGTCCATAGATACAAGGAAAACCAACTTTGGTACCCTGTGGCACATTCTAGCCCCTGGTATACACGCAGCAGGACATTTCCCCCTATAGGTCGAGGAATCTACTAAGCGTTCTCGCCTGAATGTGAAGAACCTCACACGGGGGAGATATGTCTTGCTTATATGGGACTTATAAAACACTTTACCTATATCCTAGGTCTACATGCATGTTTCATAGCACCACATGAAAGTTTGGGTGGGATCCCGGGGCTCCGGGGGTCATTCTCCTTCGAAAACACCCGTCTGCGCGCCCTGGGAAGGTCTACCCCTAGCTTTCTCCGCACGAGGTTCCACCAATGTAATTTTTTGTTGGCTAAGATTTGTTTAGTCCATAGATACAAGGAAAACCAACATTGGTACCCTGTGGCACAGTCTAGCCCCCGGTATACATGCATCGGGACATTTCCCCTATAGGTTGAGGAATCTGCTAAGTGTTATCGCCTGAATGTGAAGAACCTCACTTCGGGGAGATATGTCTTGCATATATGGACTTCTACAACATTTTTACATGTATCCTAGGTCTACATGCATGTTTCCTAGCACCACATGAAAGTTTGGGTGGGCTCCCGGGGCTCCGGGGGTCATTCTCCATCGAAAACACCCGTTTGCGGGCTCCGGGAAGGTCTAACCCCTAGCGCTCTCCGCACGAGGTTCCATCAATGTAATTTTTTGTTGGTTAAGGTTTGTTTAGGACATAGATACAAGGAAAAGCAACTTTGGTACCCTGTGGCACATTCTAGACCCCGGTATACACGCAGCGGGACATTCCCCCCTATAGGTCGAGGAATCTGCTAAGTGTTATCGCCTGAATGTGAAGAACCTCACACCGGGGAGATATGTCTTGCATATATGGGGCTTCTAAAACACTTTTACATGTATCCTAGGTCTACATGCATGTTTTCTAGCACCATATGAAAGTTTGGGTTGGATCCCGGGGCTCCGGGGGTCATTCTCTATAAAAAACATCCGTTTGTGTGCCCTAGGAAGGTCTACCCCCTAGCTTTCTTCGCATGAGGATCCACCAATATAAACTTTTTTTTGGTGAAGTGTTGTTTAGGACATAGATATAAGGAACACCAAGTTTGTGCAGGGCCACCCGCGATAATCTACTAGTTATCTCCATACGAGGGGTGACTAATATTTTTGTTTATTTGTTAATAAAAAATAGTTTATTGTACTCCCTACGGCCCATATTACTTGACTTGGATTTGAGTTAATTCGGATATAACATACATTTGAATCTAGACAAATCTAAGTCAATTAATATTAATTGAAGGAAATAATTAAAAATTATAACTGATTATGCATGTATTTACATAGAGATCAAAATTTCAAATTAAAATTTTGTGTTCCTTTGCCTTGTAAGGCTCACGGCAAAGGGCACCTTGCCGTGCATGTCTTCAAACACTGCGCACGGCAAAGAATTATTTGGGGTAAAAAAAATAAGAAAAAACCGTATCCTCACCCCTGACGAAACCCATCCACACACACACACACGGACACACGCCTCCACTCACGCGCCGCCTCTCCTGCCGCCTCGTCCGGCTCGCCGCGTCTGGCTCGCCAACATCCTCGCCGCCTCCTCGCCGCCACCTCGTAGTCGAGCTCCCCTACCTCCGGCCGCCTGCCCCTACCTCCGGCCGACCCACGCACGCACGCGCCGCCTCCCCGGCCACCTGCGCCTCGCCCTCCCCTACCTCCGGCCGCCTGCCCCTCGCCCACTGGCCGCCTGCGCCTGCGCGGGCGGCCTCGCCCTCCCCTCTGCGCCTCGCCATCCGGCCACCTGTGCTGCCGCGCGCCAGGTAATCCTTCTCCCCCCGTCTCTTCTCTGTACGTTAGTGTAGACTGTTTGGTACAACTTAACTCAGTGGCGGAGCTGCCCAGGCTCAGCCATGGAAGCTCCATTAAGGTTTGAGCCGGACATAGAGATAACTTGAGGTGATTAGAGGGAAGGCACTAAGCTAGCTCAACACACTGCCCGGGCTCTACATTCAGCCTAGCTCCGCCACTGACTTAACTGGTCCTAATTTTTTTGATTAAGAACCGCTGCCATGAATCCTGCTAAATCAACCACCTAGTACTCTGTCAGATATTACTTTAGCAACTTTGGTTGGGGAATCTTGATATTGTGTCCTCGTTGGTTATCAACCAAACAGAAACAAATTAATTTTGGCATTGCAAGAACAAACAAGCACTAGCATCCATCCATCAAGTAACGGAGCTGTAGAAAGCTAAGTTATACATCATGTGTACGTATGAACAACAGGGAGTTAATATCACGAGGCACTAGCTAGCTACGCACAAACGTTTTGTACTCTGTGTATGGTCAAAATAGAAAAGGGTAAAACACAAGCTAGCTATGTAACAGTGATATGTAAAACTAGCATATTATAAGAACTCTATGTATTTTAATTAGTTGCATTGTAAGAACTCTATGCTATGGTCTTGGAAGAACTCTATGTATTTTATTTATTTGCTCCGCTATTTTCTTCTTTCATCTATATCATTTTGTATCATGCAAGGTTGTATTCTAATATATTACTTTCTACTTTACTACTCTATGCTATGTTGTATTCTGATTATTCCAAGAACTCTATCTAATAGATACTTTTTGTTGTGAATGCAGGTGATTCAAACATGCCAGGAGGAGGGGGACGAGGAGTAGCAAGCTTAGCAAAGAAGGCTGCGAAGAAAGTTAGGGACGTGTCGAACCTTCTCTCGAAGCCTAGTTCTCCACCCACTATGAGGAGGAAGGGTAGACGGGCACCTAGTCCTCCACCCATTACGAGGAGGAAGGGTAGATGAGCACCTAGTCCTTCTCCCTCACCTGCTGACGAGGAGGAGGAGGAGGACGAGGACTGTGAGAGGGAGTATCAGGAGGGGGAGTACGAGGAGGGTGAGGACTCCGAGGAGGGAGAGGAGGAGGAGGAGTTGCCTGTTTTTGACTTGGAGGAAAAGGAGGGGGAGGCGAGGGTGTGGGAGGAACCAGACGAGTACGTTGAGCCAGAGTACACATGGATTCCCCAGGAGCCGAGTTCAAGAGGAGGAACGAAGAAGGAAAGCTAAAGAGAGCCGAGATGGGAGGTGGATCACACACGCAAGGCAGCTTACACATGGCCGTCTGCATACAGAACGTGGTGAGAAAAATCTTTCTCCTAACCATGCTCATCATGTTGTTTCTTATGCCGCAAATGCGTCCCTCTTGATGTATCTTCGTGGTCACTCTTGCAGGCAAAAGAGCTAGGCACGGAGCCCTCGATATTCACGGTCTGGAGTAAGTTTCATAAGAATAAGAACAAGGAGGATGGGACGCTTACGTGGGTGAGCCCGAACGCCGAGCTCAAGGACACGGAGTACCAGAAGTTCTTTGCCACAACACATCCCGGCGCGAACCCTGATACCGAGCCCTTCCCTGAGGTTGCCATGTCTGCGGGAGGTGGCCGGAAGAATGGCCACTTGTGGATGTGTGACAGCGCCGTCGATCCTGAGACCGTCCGGTCTATGAGAGAGATTAGGCGTGACAACTCAATCTCTTCATCTTCCATACAGTGCCAAAATTTACTAAGACCGTCCGGTCTATGATTATTCTTACCAAATGACTTGTCAAAATTTACTTTCTATGTTATATCCAATGTCAAAATTTACTTGTGAATCCCTTGTAGGATGTGCATGAATGATAAACTTGTCGATCTCCGGTGATGTGTTGACATGTGGATTTGTATTATGAAACCGTATGCACTTGTTATGCACTATTTGTGGTCATGGAGCTTGTGTATGATCTTATTTCTAGTATTGGAGCTTGTATGTGACTACTATGGACATATTTGTGGTCACGAATCTTGTATGTGACTATTATGGACGTATTTGTGGTCATGGATCTTGTATGTGATTATTATGGACATATTTGTGGCCATGGAGCTTGTATGTGACTATTATGGACATATTTGTGATCATGGAGCTTGTATGTGACTATTATGGACATATTTGTGGTTATGGACCTTGTATTTGATTATTATGGATATATTTATGATCTATTTGTGGTCATGAGCATGTTTATGGCTATATTTTATATTTGAACCGAAGGAATGAAATGAAAACAAACAAACAAAAAAATTCATTAGGCCTTTGCCGTGCACAAACGCACGGCAAAGGCAGGCAGCTGGGCTGCTCGAGGTGGTATTTGCCGTGACAGCGCACACGGCAAAGACAGTCTCATAAACATACGGCAAAGGGGAGACACGGCAGAGTAACAACACATGGCAAAGATGAAAGCACGGCAAAATATTTGTCGTGCACAACGCATGGCAAAGATACAACCACGGCAGATAAAATATTCACGACAAAGATCCTAGCACGGCAAAACTTACAGGTGGGGTACATCACTAAAAGCGCACGACAAAGGTTGACAGGACCCACTATGACGGCGCCGTCGGGGGGGGGGGGGGGGGGGGGGGGGGGGGGGGGGGGTGGCGTCGTCAAGCACCTTTTGTGTGCCGTCCGGGGGGTGGCGTGCACACGGCAAAGGATTTGCCGTGGATGGTGCACGGCAAAGAACTCTTTGCCGGCCCTATCTTTGCCGTGCAGTTTCTCACGACAAAGGCTTTGCCGTGCCTTTTTAGCCCTTTGCCGTGCATTATATGTTACACGGCAAAGAACAAATTTCCTGTAATGTTTGTGCGGTCCTCTAAACAATCCCTATCGAGTTTTGTTTGGCAAAGTTTGATAGGGGGGGGGGGGACCGAAGCAAAAGTGCTCATCACTAACCTTCTTTTTGTTTCGAGTCTGCAATGAAGATTTTTTTCGTGTTTCTAAAACAAATTCATTTTCACACATTTTATTTTGCACACAAGCAGACCGTAATTGTACACCATGCGTATGAATGATCCTTAAATATCTTTTAGGGAGCTGTAAAGCCAATGGTCTAACATAAATCTTGATAAAAAAAATCAAATGTGGGATTCTTCATCTTAACTGTAACCAAATAAAAATTTCTGCTCTCTCCGTCTAAAATAAGTGACATGGATTTTCCACACGTATATAGACATGCTTAACTATATAGATACATATGAATCTAAACAATTCAAGTCTCTTATTTTGGAACAGTATGTCAAGTGCAGGTCAAGTGAACCGAGCGTGAGACCATGAGAGACCGCGAGCCCCGCCCAAAACCGTCGGCCACCGCTATGGTACCTGTGCTACCCGTCACTCCAGCCCCACCCAAAATCTCCTCGCTCTCCAAGATACGAAGCGTAAAAATTGCCGAGCCCGCAACTCCGACACAGCTCTCATCGTTGACGGCACCAACCCTAGCAAAGGCAATGACAACGGCCGCAAGAAGAAGGCTGTGGCTGAGACCGCCAAGGAGGGCGCTATCGCGTCCAGCACCAGGCCGGCCACTGCTGCACCACCGGTCGTCGCTTCGCCAACCTGGCCCATGCCGCAACTCCCATGGAAAGGCGCGGTCCAGATGTGGCTCTACGGTCGGGCACACAGCTATGTGCCATGTCATGTGCCCTCGCCACACGTCTTCTACGCGCAGGGGCCCTATAACGTGCCACACTCCTCCTATGGATACGGCTACGGCTATGCGCCCCGCCCCCTTCTTACGGCTACGGCGCCGCTCCTTCGTCACCGGCTCCGTCAACCACCTCGTGGGATCAGTTCGCACTCATCCACCAGTTCTAGACGATGGGCTTACAAGCACCCACTGAATGGATAATGGATACTGCCGCCTCCTACCATCTCGCGGCCGACCCTGGTATGCTCACCTCTGTGTCTCCTACTACCTCTTCTCCTCGTGTTGTTGTTGTTGTCGGTAACGGCTCCACTCTTCCGATCACCGCTATCTGACATGCACATTTTCCTATTTCCACATCCGAGCGTCCCCTTCATCTTCGTAATGTTTTAATTGCTCCTAACATAGTTAAAAATCTTTTGTCGGTTCGTCAGTTCACCATTGATAATTGTGTTTCCATTGAATTTGACCCTCTTGGTTTTTTTATGAAGGATCTTCAAACCAGGAACCGAGATTCTCGGATGGAATAGCCTCGGATCTCTATCCTATCCGCACCTCCTCCATCAGTCGCCCACATGCCTTCCTCGTCGTCGATCCTGTTTAATGGGACCGGCGGCTTGGACACCCTGGATGACCCATCATGGAGTCTTTAGCTCGCTCTTCGGTTATTTCTCGGGATAAGAATAAATCTATTTTGTGTCATGCTTATCAATTAGGTCGTCATGTTTATAATGTTCGTCTTCTTTTTTCTTCTACCAATCTAGTTCGCTATCATCACGGAGATTGGATTCACTGTCTACTCTCTAACACTAATGTGAAGGACTCATCAGTAACTTTTTTTTTGTTTTGACTCGTCTGCAATGAACATTTTTCGTGTTTCTAAAACAAATTCATTTTCACACAAGCAGGCCATAATTGTACACCATGCGTATGCATGATCCTTAAATATCTTTTGAGGAGCTATAAATCCAACGGTTTAAAAGAAATATCGATAAAAATTCAAATGTACAATTCTTAATCTTAAGTGTAACCAAATTAAAATTTCTGTTCCCTCTATCCCAAAATAAGTGACATGGATTTGTCTAGATTCACATCTAAATAGACGCGTTTTAGTATATAGATACATGCGAATCTAGACAAATCCAAGTCGCTTATTTTAGGACGGTATGTCAAGTGCAGGTCAAGAGAACATAGCGTGAGACCATGAGAGTCCACGAGCCCCACCCAAAACCGCCGGCCACCGCTACGGCACCGGATGGCAGGAGCACGTCTCCGCTGTCGTTGCTGTGGTTTCTCTAGAAGAGTGTCAGCTACTCTCCACGGATACTGCAGATGCAACAACTGCGGTGAAGAGGGGCACATGGCCACGCTATGCACCAATGCCACACCGTGTGCAAGGTGCAGCAGCAAGCATCACACCTCGAGAGACTGCAAGGGGCAGCGGAGCAGCGCGATCGACGCTGGCTGTCCTTGGCACTGTCCCCACCGCCACCTGCCCTTGTCTCTGACTGTCGGTCTTGGAGGGCTTGGTCATTTGAGAGAAACACAGAAAAGGTTCGGCTGTTTAGGCAGGCCAAAAATCTGTTGTCTCCATTGTTGTTCTAGTTTGAGTTCTGTAGCTACTCAAGGTAGAAGAAGGAGCTGTGTGGCGCAGCTCCAACATGCCCAAGACGTCGTCATGCATGGAGCGATCTTGAATGACGATGGTGACCAATTTATAGGGATGTGGCCATTTTGGAAGGCGAGGGTGTGGTCCGCGTCGCTCACCGCAGTCGAGATTGAAGACGACAGTGTCAAGGCAGAGCGGGTTGCGCCATCGACAGTAGAGGGACTTGGCTCTGGACGCCTATTTTGAGGCAATGAATGAGACGACGTGGATGAGCACGTCGTCGGAGAGATCCTGAGAGCCGATCTCACAGAGCGGTGTGCATGTGTCGTGATCAAATTTAATCACGGTTTGAGATTATGAAATGGAACGGAGTTGGGGTCAAATTTAATTAACCCTTTGGGTATTTCAAGCTTCTTTTCTTAGGTCATGATGCAAATAAAGTGGTACATTTGTGTGCCAAAGAAGCTTTTAGCTTAGATAGTCTTCTTCGGTATGATGTAATACCTGGATTAACCACTATCCTGTTTAATAAAGCAATGGATTACAGTATAAAAAAAACCTTTGGGCATTTGATAGTAGTTGGGCTGGACAACATTATCTTGGGCCTGTGGACAGGAAACACTGCGTGAGGACATTTTTGTACGGACACAGCCTGCAGGGTGTGACAAATTTTATTATTATCATTGCGCAGGAAAATAATCAAAATAATTCTCAGAAACAAAATCAGAATGAAAGACGTAAAGAATCCAGTATTGGAAAAACAAATCAACCACACAAGACTAATATGCTGGTGTATATTTCGAGACATTAATTAATTGCATGAAAAAAGAAGATAAGGTATTATATAATGGGTGGTCAATTGGTCATCCATGCATGCAAAAACAGAGCATACACACCTGATCTGACTACCAGTATCAACTTTTCCAGATATGTGGGAATATTGGTCAGATTTGGATGATCATGTCTCCTCGCTACACTCGACATATAAACGTAGAAGACATGACAAGAGAGCATAAAAATACCTTTAATGTGATTCCATATGCATAAGAATAAAGAGTTAAGTACACTAGACTAGCTAACACGTGTTCGGGTGTGTTGGTATAAAGAGATAATCTATGTAAGGTCTGGTCCAAGTTCTTTCGCCGTTTATGCTTTTTTACTACTCCTAGATCTTCATGAATCCCATTTTGGTAGAAGAAATAGGGACAAATATTTCGTGAATGGCATGATGGACGGAGTGCATATATATGCAAGCTAATATATATATGAATTCCTTGTCCTGAAAGAGAATATAATGATTTGACATAAATGTTTTAGCAGTCGTTGTCATGTCTAGCTTTGTGAAAAAATCGGTGAAGAGAGCGGAAGATCAACTTATTTGAAAAAGTATTTGTGCTTGTAAAGAATTGGCTGCCATATTTGGAATTGAATATGTTTTCTTCACAATGTGCATACATGAGAACAGAATTAAGCTCTGGTCAATGTGTCTTACTGCAATGGTGTTCTATTGATATATACAAATTGATTGGGATGATTCTTGTAGGCTAACATGCTTTCACCACTTTTACGTTCGACAGATACATCGTAACACTTGAAAGAGCGGGAAAAACTAACCATTTTTTATGACAATAAAAAAAATATATTATATTCGAAGCCACTTCTTGCTATTGTCTGGTCGAACATCCGCTTCAAGTATATACCTATCATTTAGTACATGATTATTTCCTGATTACTTTACATGGAAATAAGTGGAAGGTAGGGTTATCAGTATGCACTATGACAATGCTGATACTTCAATTATTTGTGGATATTAACATCTGAAATGACCAGCATATGTTCTTCAACCAAGAGCATAAATCATTTTTCATTGTCACTTTCAATGTCAGCACATGTTATGAACACACCGAGCTTCCTGAACTTCTATAATAAATTGGCTAACTAGTGCAGGGACTAAGATTGGTACGTAAGAGGACACCTAGCTAGATAACCTAAAATGAATTGCTAAAAAACCCTAAGATCGAGATGGTCATGTGCTCAGATGAGATCATTCGACAGTCAAACCCATAGCACCGAACCCTAGCTTCTTCTCTTCTCTAGTCAAATCTTGCCGTTTCACTAGATCGAGATTCCTTTTCCTTCCAAGACAAATGGTCTTGGGAGACATCAACACATCAATGCTCATCACTGGTTAGCATCCAATTACTTATACGTAGCATATCTTAGTCAAATGATGCTTTGCATGCCCAATATTATAGTAACTATGTACTAATTAAAACCTGATCACAAGCCTGGTCGCATGTCTTACTCCACACCGAGTGGTGTATTTATTAATGCATCGACATGGACCAAACATATTTTCTGATCATGGATCCATATGAATGCAATAATAAGCGCTCCACAAAGATATAGCTATAAGTTTCAAAAAAATGTTTAGAAACTGGTACCAAGCAGACAGGTTCACACATCTGCATGTGAAAAACATATGACAATATGCGATCTGAAAATAGATCAATAAAAAACGTATTGTACGGATGTAAGTTGCATAAATTGGCGTAAAATGGTACACAAGTTACAAAAGAAGAACAAGACGTAAAAAAATATTTGTATCAAACTTTATTGTATGTGTTTCTATTCATCCTCTATGAACATTTTCACAGTATTTTGTTTTTAACCAGGGGTGAAGTTATAGGGATTGGGTCCATCTGAACCATGTTCAGATTTGCATTTCTAGGTTTGATCTAAGTTTGTTTAGATAGCTAGCTTTCCCACTCCTAGTCACTACCTACACACAGTTACCATCGCATTATGCACGCACACACACAAGAGGGTTGACATGTTGTAGTTGTACTATATAATTACCATTGAATCCTCTTAGCAATTAACCTTGGCATCCATGCACGATGCTTGGATCTTAGGAATTAAATGGCAATGGGCGCTATATGGTCAATCATCCAAATAGCCTCTGGTTTATCTCCTCCTCGATCGGTAGTCAATATATTTGGAACTGGATGAATGGGACTGAGGATAAATATGGGACTTTATTTAGGGTGAGAGCGCTTGCCATTATTTAGTCGCTTTGGCTAGGAATGACAAGATTTTTAATAACGTTGTATCTTCTTCCTTGCAGGTTATCTATCGAGCCACGACTGTCCTCCGATCATGGACTTCTCTACAACGTATGAAGTTTCGCAACTTGTTTGCGAAGGGCTGTAGGCGGTTGGAGGATACGGCGCGGGACATCTTCTCCCGGCATGGATGACAACTATCGTTGCAGATAGATCTTTCTTAACTAGTTTGGAGAACTGTGTTTTATTTTATATTTTTTTGTAATTACGTTTAAATTGCTTTCATCTGAGACTCTGTGGTTGATCGGCTGTGTGCATCCTAGCTATGCACAGGCCGGGTATAAACTTTATGTTAAGTAACAAAAGCGCCCATTTCAAAAAAAATGGCAATGGGCGCATGGCTCGAAGAAAGGACAAATTACATCAAGATTCGTTGGATCTTTGAAATTAACCTTGATCCATACAATTTATTGGCGGCATTTGCGCGTGTACAAATTGAACATGTACACGAAGAACGATGAGATGTGCCCCAGAATTAGCGTCCGCTGGTATCTGTACCTTAGGTCGCTGGGGTTTAGGAGAAACATTATGTAACTGGTCCACTTTTGTCAGATGCGAACGAGCATCGGTAGACCGAACCTGCAAAGGTAATGGGCCAGCGAATATAGCCCCGATCCATGCCCGTCTAGGGCCCAATGCTCGAAAATTCAAATTTTCCCTTTTTTTTTTGATCAGCAGATCTAGCCAAGGACGACGACGGCGAGTCAATCGCCTTCATCGATCGTCGCCGACAGACCAGCATCCCGCTATCCTTTTCATCATCAGAACTAGCCATAGTATAAACCGAAGGATACAGTGGTGGTCTCTTGATTGATCGGAAAGATCTTGCAAACCTCTTAGCAGAATCGGTTCTGCAACCATCGACTGAATCAGAACTCACCTACGACGCCGGCGACACCCACAGATCCAATGCCGCACGCGACGTTGCTGCTGTCTGTGTACGATCCTCTTTGCTGCTCGCGAAGAAAACGTGGCCAAGCCATAGCTATCTTCTCCGTCAAAAGAGCAGCGCAGATATCGAGAAGCAGAATCCAGCGGCCCGAGAGAGGCTCCTCCTCGTCGTCGTCAGACGACAGAAGCCAGAACTTGCCTCCTCCCGGCGGGATCACCAGCAATGGCGTGCGATCGCCAGCCAGAGCGCCCCGCTATTCTGGCCTCTCATCCCGCTGTATACGAGTTGAAAACAAAATGAACTGGCACTACAGGATTTTTTTTCTTTGCCGTGTAACAGTCCATACACGCGGCAAATTCCCGAAAAAACACGGCAAAGCCTTTGCCGTGTAAGACTACACGGCAAAGACCGTACGGCTAAGATCAGGCCGGCAAACGAGTCTTTGCCATGTGTCTAACACGGTAAAGGCTTTGCCGTGTGCCAGGCAGCCCTGCACCGCACACAAAAGTAGCTTTACGCCGCCTCGAGCAAGACGGCGTCGTGATAGTGGGAAAAGCCATTTTTCATTTTCCGAGCGCAAAAAACAGAAACCGATGGACGCCTCCTGCGCGTGCTCCGCGGGTTTCAAATTTTGAATCCGCCGCCCGCGGCCGGCGGCGGCGCTGGTCGCCATGCCTCGGCCTCTCTCGCTCGTGGCCTCCCCCGTCCTCCGCTGGTACACTTCTTCCTCCTCTCTCTTTGTAGGTTGCCGCTCAGGCTGGACCGTGGCCACCGTCGTTCTCCGACCATAGGATGGCCGCCTGGTCCTCCTCTCCGCGGAGGGCGTCGTTATCGATGCCCGCGACCGGTGGCGGGGGGAGTTCGTTCGCCAGGGCGCGACGCTCGGCTTCCCGGCGCACGAGGTGAAGGTGGGCGGCCGCAACTTGTCGCCGGCGTCTGGCGCTTCTCCGCCCCGGCCCCCGCAGAGTTCGCCGCTGCCCTCCCGCCCGCTGCCGCCAGAGCTCGTCAACGCGTTGGCGGACCTCCACGGGGTGCCCTGGGGGGACGTTGAGGAGGAGGAGTCGGCGGACGTTGCGCCGGTACCGGAGGACGCGCCCCTGACCGGCAACCGGGCTCCTGGGGACATGTCCGACGAGGAACGGGGCGTGGACACCGCAAGATGCTCCTCCCACCTCTTCCTGCCCTCTCTCGGTGATTTCCTCCCGCTCACGCGAGCTGCCCGCTAGCGGCCCCGCCGGTGCGGAGGGGTCCCGACGAGACCGCCGTCGGCGGCGCCCCAGCAGGGGTGGGGTGGGTGGGGGAGAGGGCGTCGTCGGGTCGCGGGCGAGGGTGTAACATCCCAAAATTATAAAACAATGATCATCAAACTCTAATCACTAAAATTAGGGTTAACAAAAACTTTTATTAATTAAAATTATATGAACGCATGTAAAAAAAGAAATGGTTTAAAGATGAATATAACATCATATAAAACAATTCCATGCAGAAACAAATCAAGAGAAAACAAAAAACAAATCAAATAAAGCAAATGGTCATTTTTGCCAATCTTGCTCACTATGTCACTTTGAGTGTTTCTAGTCCAAGATTTCAAACAAAAACTTTTCCAATTCTTTTCACCCCTTGTTAGACCAAGTAAAAGTGAATCAAAGCCCACGTTTCAAACTTGCAGAAACAATTGGCAACCTCATTCAAATCACAAGTGAAAATTGAATCTTTAACATATGTGAAGATCACACATTTTCAAAACCCAACCAAACCAGTGCCCCTTAATCAATCCAACTAACCAGATACTCCCTAGTATATGCATAGCAAATCCACAAAGTTTGAATCCAAAATTAAAATTTGAATTTCTTTCGGACATTTCATCAAACACCTTGTTAGCAACAAACAAAAAAAACATCAAACACTATAGTGTACAGTAATTTTGGCCAACCTTGTTCCCTCTCTAGCTCTCATTACACTCTCAATAGATGAACTAGCCAAATTAACAAGCCTTAGCGCCATTGTGAGCTTGGCATAGCAATTAATGGTGACCATGCCGAGCCTCCCCTTGTCACCCCCATGTCGCCAGCAAGATAGAGGAAGAACTAGATGCGCTAGCCTTGTCTGGCATGCTGCGCGTGCGTCACTGCCCCCTCTAGACCAGCCCTAGCTCAAAGATAGAGACAGTAACCACCGGAAACGCCGTGCCTGCGCTGCTGTCGACCATGCCGACGCGCACCTAGTGCACGCGCCGTTCCCACTCAACCCGACCACCTCGAGCCCTTGCCGCTCGCCAACACGAACCCCACCGTCCCAGGAGACCACTAGACATGTTCCTCGACCGTACGCCGTAGTCACCGCACGCCGCAAAGTTCGCCGTCAGTACCGCGAAGAGCACCACACGTTCCAGACCTAACCCCACCGCCCTACGCATCGCCTTTAAGCTAGCAACGATCGACAGGAGACCGCACACTGTCCCCTAGCCTCAGCCACGCCGATAGCCGCTTGTACCGTCGCCTCCGACGACCTCCGCCCACGCTGTGATGCCCCTCTCGCTCGCCTATAAAAGGAGGCCTCCCTAGCTCGATTCCTCCACATCATCTCAGTCCCCACCTCTCACTGATCCTTCCCACTTCTTCCCGGAGCAAGGCGAGCTCTATCTCGCCGGAATTTGGCCGGAGCCCGCCGCTGCTGGAGGATAAGGGAGTCGTCGATTGGAGCCGCCCCAAGAGGAGTCGCCGGTACCAGGAGAACCACCATCATCGACTTCGTCGTTCGCCCCCGTCACCGACTATCGCCTAATCCCCAGACCCCCACTGGCCGTGTTAGGGTTAGTTCCTCGCCGGAGTAGCTCGTCATCAACGACGACCCTCAGCCGTTAGATTAGAATTAGATCGTAAGGCTCAGATTCATAGATACTGTTTCGTTTAGTTATTCCCGCTGACTTGTGGACCCCATCTGTCAGCAGCCCGTGCGCGCGCTTTTGCGTAATGGGCCAGCCCAGTAAAACATCCCGCGCGACCAAACAATTCAAATTTAGTTTTATTCATTTAATTTCAAACACAGTTCTGTACCTAGATTCAAAAATCAACCCAGCTTGATTCACTGAACCAAAATGCGTGAAAACAATTTTGTTAGGAAGGTACTAGAATGCTTAATAAAAGCCCGTTGGATTTAAATCATTTAGAATTATAGATCACCCATGGTAAAAATAACAAGGCAGAAGCTTTTCTGCATTCAAACATTTTTCAAAATTCAACCGTAAGAGCTTTTGAGTTGATTCCAACTCTCAAAAATCACATTTGACCATACATTTCCAAATATATAAAAATATATAGGTTTACTTACAGAAATAATGATCAAGTAATAAAAGAATGCCACATAGGCATTTCTAGTCACTTTAATTAAATAAAATAAAAAAGTTTAAACCTTATTAAATTGTGACACCACTTTAAATCACATTCCCATGTACTGAAATATGTGGTGATGACATGTTTCAACATGATCCCATGTTTGAGTTGGAGAATATTAAATCTTAAGTAGTTTTTCAATGAGTAGAAATTACTTTTCTCAAAATAAAATAAATGGGACAAGTGCTTTAATCTTGTAATGTTAGTGATGATGCTAGATCACCTAGTGTGAACCTTTGTGTGATGATTAGAAATAGTTAAGTATTGTTTGGTGATTGTGTACCTCGTATTTATTTATAGACGCTAGTACCGACCAAGGATACGAGGAGGAAGGATGATACTACGAGGAAGAAGCCGAGGATAACTTCAACCACTGCTCTGCACAAGGCAAGCCTAATACTACTAGTTGAATTAGCAAGCTAACACTTGCAACTTATCAAGCCTAATACTACTAGTTGACTTAGCAAGCTAACACTTGGAAGATACCCTACTTATGCAAGCTACTACTTGCGTGTTACTATGCCAACTATATGTGATTATACCCACTTGACACACCATCCTAGTTTTACTTGTAAGCTTAGTATTATTAAAAGCGTTCTATCAAAAGTGTACTTAGTGACTTGTAGATTCTAGCAAGATAATCGAAGGTAGCATAAAGAACATAAAACTTGCCCTAAGTTAGATAATCTTAATGTCATCCTGAGGCATGAGATTGAACTTAGCTGATCCCCACTTGTTTACAACCCCTCATTAGTATTTACCCCCACTTGTAGATGCTAGTGATAAGCATAAAACTTGATCAACTTTAGATGGGAAAGCTTGGTGAAAATGGTTATGAAAACCTTAGAATGATGAGTCATTCTACTGAAATGTTTTGACATGTGTTTCTGAACACCAGATGATTTTGATGATGAAAATGTTGAGGCATTAGCATTAGCCCTTTATAAAACTGATGGTTGTCTGAATGCGATACCATTCTGATTTTACCGTACAACCACAATACCCGAAAATTTGGGTAGGGCTTGACTGGAAATTTATATACCTTAGTATGGGTTTCCTTGCAGCCAAGGTCTGAGCTGAGGCTACCTTGTGAAGATTGTCCACCTGTGCATTACCCAAGATGACACTTGGTCATGGTTGGGAGGCCAAAATCACAGGAGAGGTGCCTATACTAGGGCGGGTAATTGAAAGGTTAGGATTGATTATCCGCATACTGAGTATGGTGAATTCAGGATTTGTTCCTGACGGATGTATCGAATGTTGTGGTGAAAGTGTACAATCTCTGCAGAGTGTTAAACTATTCGAATAGCCGTGTCCGCGGTTATGGACAGTTGGAGTGGCCATATTGATCCCCCGTCATATGTTTTCAAAACAACTTGTGAAATGATTTGTGACTTGACTTGACCACAGTAGAGTTGTGACATGAAATGCAAGTTCTGTTGGAATTATGCCCTAGAGGCAATAATAAAGATGTTATTATTATAATTCTTATTCATGCTAATGTTTATATTCCATGCTAGAATTGTATTAAGCGGAAACTTTAATACTTGTGTGGTTTGTGAACAACACCGTGTCCCTAGTACGCCTCTATGGACTAGCTCATTGATTAATGATGGTTAAGGTTTCCTAACCATGGACATGAGTTGTCGATTAATAATGAGATCATATCATTGGGAGAATGATATGGTGGACAGACCCAAACTAAGCGAAGCAATTAGATCGTGTCATCGTGTTCGTCTTTGCGAATCTTTTCTTATGTCAAATATTGTATTCCTTAGACCATGAGATAATACAACTCCCTGGTATCGGAAGAAAGCTTTGAGGTGATCAAACGTCATCCTATGAGAGGGTGATCATAAAGGTGTCTCTCAGGTGATCGGAAAGTATCTGTTGGGTTGTATGTATCGAGATGGGATTTGTCCCTCCCAAGTCGGAGAGATATACTTCAGGCCCACTCGGTAATCGATATCAACACCGCTTGCAAGCATGTGGTTAAGGAGTTAATCACAAAGTGATATCGGATTACAGAACGAGTAAAGTACTTGCTATGAACGAGATTGAACTAGGTATGACGGTACCGACGATCAAATCTCGGGCAAGTAAAATATCGCGAGACGAAGGGAATATATATATGGGATTGATTGAATCCTGGCATCATGGTTCATCCGATATGATCATTGATGAATGTGTGGGAGTCAATATGGGTTTCCAGACCCCGCTGTTGATTATTGATAGAAGATCATGTCTGCATATTCTCGAACCCGCAGGGTCACACACTTAACGTGTCTCGACCCTAGGATAGATTGGATAATTGGTTTATGAGTTTTTGTTCGGAATCTCGGATGGGATCCGGGACATCACGAGAGGTTCCGGAGTGGTCCGGAGAATAAGATTCATATAAGGCAGTGCAGTTTTTGGAGTTCGGAATTGTTCCGGGTTAATCGGTATTGTATCGGAAGCTTCTAGAACCTTCCGGAAGGGGGCCAACGTGGCCCCACCTTCCGGAAGGGGGCATGGGCCTATGAGGGAGTTCCCTGGGCGCATTGGGCTAGGGGCACAAGGCCCCATAGGGCCCAGCCGGCCAAAGAGGGTTTAAACCCTAGATAGAGCTTCTAGAAGGGGGGGTTTCCTTGCCCCCCACTCCTCCTCCTTTGGGGCCGCCATTTTGGCTTGGGGGAGGAGCTAGGGCTGCGCCCACCCCTCTATATATAGAGGGCTGGGGGTGCACCAACCCTCTACACCTTCCCCTCCAACCCTAGCCGCCCTGCTGCCCTCCTCTCTCCCTCCCGACTTCTTGTAGATCCAATTGCATCGCGCCGTCGCGTTGTAGATCCAACCCATCTCTCCACCATAATTGCTGGACCAAGGAAGGAGGAGACGTCGAGGTGCTGCACGTAAAAGTGTATCTCACGGAGGCACCGTCACTTGTGGTGCTAGATCGGATCGGATCGCGAGGAGGAGAAGCGAGTACGACTACATCACCCATGTTCTGACGAACGTTCCTCTGTGCGAATCTTCAAGGGTATGAAGATCTAATCCAATCTCTCTCGTTGTTTGCATCTCCTAGATTAGATCTTGGCTTTCCCTCTGTTCGCATCCGTAGAAATTTTTGATTTACTATGTCGCGAAACCCTTCAGTGGTATCAGAGCTAGATCTATGCGTAGATGGGTTTCACGAGTAAAACGCAACATGGTTGTTGCGGGCGTTGATGTTTTCTGTTGCAAGCCTCTTGTTTGTGTTCTTCTTATGACGCGGGATAGTGAGATTGAAGTGGTCCAGGCCAACCTTACGTGACGTCGTTCGCGAGACCGGCTCCGCACTTGACGTGTGTCTTGTTCCACACATGCGGCTGGTGGATGTCAGTTTCTCTCACTATAGTTGTCATGGGATTAACACCGGAGTTTGGCAACCACAATATCACCGTTGTGGATTTCCATAGGTAAGAATCGTTCTTAGCATCTACTCCCATAAGCCACGTAAAACATGCAACAACAAAGTAGAGGCGTCTAACTTGTTTTTGCAGGGAGTGTTTTCTGTGATATGGTATGGCCCAAGATGTGATGTGTATATGCGATGATCATGTTTTGTAATGTCTCACGACTTGCATGTCGATGAGTACACAACCGGCAGGAGCCATATGGTTTTCTTTATAATTGTGTATGACCTGCGAGTCAACTTCTTACACGCCATGTAATAGCTTTACTTTATCGCTAAGTAGTTAGCAATAGTTGTAGTTGCTATTCGTGGTGGAGGCAATCATGGTGGAGTGATGGAGATCATGCCGGAACGCACAAGATGGAGATCATTGCGCAAAGATTGGCTATACCATGTCACATAAAGTTATATGCATGTGATGTTTATCCTTTTATGTATCTTATTATGCTTAGATCGCGACGGTAGCATTATAAGATGATTCCTCACTTAAAGATCAAGATAAAAACTGTGTTCTCCCCAAGTATGCACCGTTGCGAAAGTTCGTCGTGTCCAAGCATCACGTGATGATCGGGTGCTATAGACTCTACGCTCACATACAACGGGTGCAAGCCAGTTTTGCACACGCAGAAATACTTGGGTCTAACTTGACGAGCCTAGCATGTACAGACATGGCCTCGGAACACAAGAAACGAAAGGTTAAGCATGAGTCATATGAATGATATGATCGACACTTCGTTGTCCACCATTGAAACCACATCTCTTCTCGTGATGATCGGATTAGGTGTGGTGAATTTGGATCATGTTCACTAAACAACTTGAGGGATGTTGAATTTAGTGGGAGTTCATCTAGTAATTTGATTAAGTTGAACTATTTATCATGAACATAGTCTAAATTGTACTTGCAAATACTGTAGATCACATGGCCAAGTCCAACTTCAACTTCAACGTTTTTGCTGAGATAGAAAAGCTTAGAAACAATGGGTCTAACTTCACCAAATGGTTCCGCATTCTGAGAATCATTCTCGCTGGCGGACAAAAGGACTATGTCCTTCAGAAAGCGCTAGGTGACGCCCCTACTATAGATGCGCCGGCTGATGAAAAAACTGTTTATCAGTCGCGCAAGGATGATTATGATTTGATTAAGATCGCCATGTTGTATGCTATGGAATCGGATCTTCAAAATCGTTTTGAGGAGTTCGCCGGGCCCTTTGAGATTCTCGAGGAGCTGAAAAACATATTTCAGACTCAAGCCCGTTCTGAGAGATATGAGATCTCTAAGAAATTCTTTAACTACAAGATGGAGGAAGGGAGTTCCGTTAGTGAGCACGCCATTGAGATGACGGGCTACACTCAACGTCTTGAGAAACTGGACTGCAAGATTCCAGAGGAGCTCAAGATTGACACTCCTAGCTACAAAAGTTTTGTAGTTGATCACAATCAGATTGGTTCCCCTGATATGATCACTGAGCTCTTTGCTAAGATGAAAGTAGCGGAGGTGAACATCAAAAAGAATAATCATGTGTTGATGGTCAACAAGCCCCCCACCTTCAAGAAAGGTAAGGGTGCAAGTAAGCCCTTCAAGAAAGGCGGCGGCAAGCGCGTTGCCCCTGCTGAGAAGAAGCTCAAGTCTGGTCCTAAGCCGGACACTGAGTGCTTCTATTGCAAGGACAAGGGTCACTGGAAGCGCAACTGTCCGAAGTACTTAGCGGACAAGAAGGCTGGCACCATCAAAGGTATATTTGATATACATGTTATTGATGTTTTCCTTACTAGCCCTCGTTGTAGTGCCTGGGTATTTGATACCGGTTCAGTTGCTAATATTTGTAACTCGAAACAGGAGCTACGGAATAGACGACTTCTTGCGAGGGATGAAGTGACGATGCGCGTTGGCAATGGATCAAGAGTTGATGTGATGGCCGTCGGCACGCTGTCCTTAGTTTTACCTTGAGATTAGTTTTAAACCTCAATAAATGTTATTATGTGCCTGTGTTGAGCATGAACATTATTTCTGGATCTTGTTTATTGCAAGACGGTTATTCATTTAAATCAGAGAATAATGGTTGTTCTATTTATATGAGTAACATCTTTTATGGTCATGCACCTGTTGTGAATGGTTTATTTCTTCTAAATCTCGAAAGGGATGAAACACACATCCATAACATTGAGGCTAAGAGATGCAAAGTAGATAGTGATAATACTACTTATTTGTGGCACTGTCGTCTAGGTCATATTGGTGTATAGCGCATGAAGAAACTCCATTCTGATGGACTTTTGGATTCTCTTGATTTTGAATCATTTGACACATGCGAACCATGCCTCATGGGCAAGATGATCAAAACCCCGTTCTCCGGTATGATGGAGCGAGCAACGGACTTGTTGGAAATCATACATACTGATGTATGCGGACCGATGAGTGTTTCGACGCGCGGTGGATATCGCTATTTTCTCACTTTTACCGATGACTTAAGTAGATATGGGTATATCTATTTAATGAAACATAAATCTGAAACATTTGAAAAGTTCAAGGAATTTCGGAATGAAGTGGATAACCATCGTAACAGAAAGATTAAGTTTCTACGATCCGATCGTCGGGGCGAATATTTGAGTTATGATTTTCTCACGCATCTTAAAGCAAGCGGAATTGTTTTGCAACTCACGCCACCCGGAACACCACAGCGCAATGGTGTGTCTGGACGCCGGAATCGAACCCTATTAGATATGGTCCGATCAATGATGTCTCTTACTGATTTGCTGTTATCATTTTGGGGTTATGCATTAGAAACCGCTGCATTCACTTTAAATAGGGCTCCATATAAATCCGTTGAGACGACACCGTATGAACTATGGTTTGGTGCTAAACCTAAGTTGTCATTTCTTAAAGTTTGGGGATGCGAAGCTTACGTCAAGAAGTTGATGCCGGACAAGCTCGAACCCAAAGCGGATAAATGCGTCTTCATAGGATACCCTAAGGAAACTATTGGGTATACCTTCTATCACAGAACCGAAGGCAAAGTGTTTGTCGCAAAGAACGGTTCCTTTCTTGAGAAGGAGTTTCTCTCGAAAGAAGTGAGTGGGAGGAAAGTAGAGCTAGACGAGGTTATTGAACCTTCTCTTGAATTGGAGAGTAGCGCAGCACCTGAAATTGTTCCAGTGCCGCCTGCACCAACAATAGAGGAAGCTGATGACAAGGATCATGAAGCTTCGGCCGATGCTGCTACTGAACGTTGCAGGTCGACAAGGTCGCGTGCCCCTCCTGAGTGGTACGGCAACCCTGTCTTGACTGTCTTTTTAGTAGAAGACAGTGAACCTATGAACTATGAGGAAGCGATGATGAGCCCAGACTCTGAGAAATGGCTAGAAGCCATGAAATCCGAATTGGGATCCATGAGCGAAAACCAAGTATGGACTTTGGTGGACCCTCCTAGCGACCGAAAGACCGTTGAGTGCAAATGGATCTTCAAGAAGACAACGGACGCGGATGGTAATGTTACCGTCTATAAAGCACGGCTTGTCGCGAAAGGTTTTCGACAAGTTCAAGGTGTTGACTACGATGAGACTTTCTCTCCCGTAGCGATGTTTAAGTCCATTTGGATTTTATTAGCAATTGCTGCGTTTCATGATTATGAAATATGGCAGATGGATGTCAAGACTGCGTTCCTCAATGGCAACATTGATGAAGAGTTATATATGATGCAACCCGAAGGTTTTGTCGATCCTAAGGATGCTGATAAAGTATGCAAACTTTAGCGTTCCATTTATGGACTGAAGCAAGCATCTCGGAGTTGGAACCTTCGTTTTGATCAAGTGATCAAGAGCTTTGGATTTGTTCCAAATTGCTATGAAGCTTGTATCTACAAGAAAGTGAGTGGGAGCTCGGTGACGTTTCTGGTACTATAAGTGGATGACATATTGATTATCGGAAATGACATCAACATGCTTAACGATGTGAAGAGTTATTTGAACAAGTGTTTTTCAATGAAAGACCTAGGTGAAGCTTCTTATATATTGGGCATCAAAATCTATAGAGATAGACAAAGACGCCTGATAGCTTAAACCAGAGTACATACCTAGAGAAAGTTCTGAAAAGGTTCAGAATGGATAAGGCAAAGAAAGGTTCAGTGCCTATGTTGTCAGGTAAGATATTGAGCAAGGCTCAGTGTCCAACTACGGTAAATGATAGGGAAGCTATGAGAAAAGTTCCTTATGCCTCGGCCATAGGTTCTATCATGTATGCCATGTTGTGTACTAGACCGGATGTGTCCAATGCTCTTAGTTTGACGAGCAGATATCAAAGTGATCCAGCAGTGGAACACTGGACAGCCGTGAAGAACATCCTAAAGTACCTAAATAGAACTAAAGAAATATTCTTAGTCTATGGGGGTGATGAACAACTTGTCGTAAAAGGTTACGTCGACGCTAGTTTTGACACCGACAAGGATAATTCTAAATCTCAGACAGGGTACGTGTATATTTTGAATGGAGGAGCTGTGAGCTGGAGAAGCTGCAAGAAAAGCGTGATCGCGGGATCTACAGTAGAAGCGAAATACATGGCTGCTGCAGAAGCGTCAAGTGAAGGAGTTTGGATCAGAAACTTTATCACTGAGCTTGGTGTGGTGCCAAGTGCCTTGGACACACTGGAGATATTGTGTGACAACACTGGCGCCATAGCACTTGCTAAGGAACCAAGATATCATCCAAAGACCAAGCATATGAACCGCAAGTTTCATATAATCCGAGATTATATAGCAGATGGAGATCTGAAGATTAGCAAAGTACATACAGATCTGAATGTCGCAGATCCATTGACTAAACCTCTTCCACGTGTAAAACATGATCAGCACCTCAGTGCCATGGGTGTGAGATTGTTGCCTAATGTAAACTAGATTATTGACTCTAGTGCAAGTGGGAGACTGTTGGAATTATGCCCTAGAGGCAATAATAAAGATGTTATTATTATAATTCTTGTTCATGATAATGTTTATATTCCATACTAGAATTGTATTAAGCGGAAACTTTAATACTTGTGTGGTTTGTGAACAACACCGTGTCCCTAGTACACCTCTATGGACTAGCTCATTGATTAATGATGGTTAAGGTTTCGTAACCATGGACATGAGTTTTCGATTAATAATGAGATCATATCATTGGGAGAATGATATGGTAGACATACCCAAACTAAGCGAAGCAATTAGATCGTGTCATCGTGTTCGTCTTTGCGAAGCTTTTCTTATGTCAAATATTGTATTCCTTAGACCATGAAATAATACAACTCCCTGGTATCGGAAGAAAGCTTTGAGGTCATCAAACGTCATCCTATGAGAGGGTGATCATAAAGGTGTCTCTCAGGTGATCGGAAACTATCTGTTGGGTTGTATGTATCGAGATGGGATTTGTCCCTCCCAAGTCGGAGAGATATACTTCGGGCCCACTCGGTAATCGTATCAACACCGCTTGCAAGCATGTGGTTAAGGAGTTAATCACAAAGTGATATCGGATTACGGAACGAGTAAAGTACTTGCTGTGAACGAGATTGAACTAGGTATGATGGTACCGACGATCAAATCTCGGGCAAGTAAAATATCGCGAGACGAAGGGAATATATATATATATGGGATTGATTGAATCCTGGCATCGTGGTTCATCCGATATGATCATCGATGAATGTGTGGGAGTCAATATGGGTTTCCAGACCCCGCTGTTGATTATTGATAGAAGATCATGTCTGCATATTCTCGAACCCACGGGGTCACACACTTAACGTGTCTCGACGCTAGGATAGATTGGATAATTGGTTTATGAGTTTTTGTTCGGAGTCTCGGATGGGATCCGGGACATCACGAGAGGTTCCGGAGTGGTACGGAGAGTAAGATTCATATAAGGCAGTGCAGTTTTTGGAGTTCGGAATTGTTCCGGGTTAATCGGTATTGTACCGGAAGCTTCTAGAACCTTCCGGAAGGGGGCCAACGTGGCCCCACCTTCCGGGAGGGGGAATGGGCCTATGAGGGAGTGCCCTGGCCGCATTGTGCCAGGGGCACAAGGCCCCATAGGGCCCAGCCGGCCAAAGAGGGTTTAAACCCTAGATAGAGCTTCTAGAAGGGGGGGTTTCCTTGCCCCCCACTCCTCCTCCTTTGGGGCCGCCGTTTTGGCTTGGGGGAGGGGCTAGGGCTGCGCCCACCCCTCTATATATAGAGGGCTGGGGGCGCACCAACCCCCTACACCTTCCCCTCCAACCCTAGCCGCCCTGCTGCCCTCCTCTCTCCCTCCCGACTGCTTGTAGGCGAAGCCCTGCTGCAGAAATTCTCCACCAATTGCACCGCGCCGTCGCGTTGTAGATCCAACCCATCTCTCCACCATACTTGCTGGACCAAGGAAGGAGGAGACGTCGAGGTGCTGCACGTGTGCATATCACGGAGGCACCGCCACTTGTGGTGCTAGATCGGATCAGATCGCGAGGAGGAGAAGCGAGTACGACTACATCACCCACGTTCTGACAAACGTTCCGCTGTGCGAATCTTCAAGGGTATGAAGATCTAATCCAATCTCTCTCGTTGTTTGCATCTCCTAGATTAGATCTTGTCTTTCCCTCTGTTCGCATCCGTAGAAAATTTTGATTTACTATGCCGCGAAACCCTTCAAGTTCCCACTTAGGTGCTATAAAACTTCCAACTAGTTTTATTTGCTTCTAACCTTAGTAGAGGTAAATTTGGCTTTTTGCAAAACAACCCTAGAGCTTAGTATCCTACTACAAAAACCCCCTTCACTTATTAGTATTAGTTTGCGAGTATTTAAAGAGTACTCATGGCTTTGTCCCTGGCTATTTCCGTGGCTAGACTATGGAGAAGAGTATGAGGAAGAAGGACAACAGGAAGGTTACGACAACTAGGATCATCTCCCATCGTCAGCATTGCCTGTGACCATGAAGATGGAGCTTTGCCCACGCTATCGTTACTATTACGTTATTCCGCTGCTTGAGTTGTATTAAGAACTGGATCATGAGATCCTTATTTGTGTAAGACCTTATGTATGGTTTGTAATGGATGATGTACGGTGATATCCAATTCTGTTATGTCTCGCAAAAATGGTAATCCTGGGATTGCGATGTATGGCATAACAGGCATCTGGGATTAAAATCCGGGTGTTGACAAGTTGGTATCAGAGCCATCCTGACCATAGGACACTCTAGTAGAATGGACGTTTGAATCAAAAACTTAGTTTCAAAACCAAAGGAAGTGAGTATTTACAAAAACTTATTCTCATTCTTATCACTAGGATTCTTTCATGAAAATTCATGTTCCTAAAAGATTCTTGCAAACTTGCATAAAATTTGACACACTTGATCACTCTACTAACTTACTCACCCTATATTCTTATAGATGGACGTGAAGTACATCAAGTTTTATCAGTTGGGGAATGGAGGAGACCTCATCTTTGAGCGTGACTTGGACCTGCTGTCGGACATGCTGGAGCGTCCGCACCCCAAGTTCTTCGGAGCTCAGCTCAATGATCAGGAAGGAGAAGATCTGCAGTGGCTAGTTGTTGCAAGTATCCGAGGAAAGATTGAACCTCCCACTGCAGAGGGAATTCAGTTCACCTTAAGAGAGAACAACTGGCTCGATGGAATGGCCAGGGCAATGCAGGAATATCTTGCCCGTTTGTGTGGGCAGAGTATCAATCAAATCAAGGGTACCCGTTTTGAGTTCTACCCAAGGCGTGATGTTATGGGACAGCCGCTGGAGGCCCCATATCACCACAAGCTGAAGAGTCAATTGGACCACCTCAGCTTCATGATGTATGACCGTCAGAAGGAGTTGGACAATGCCCGTTCCTACACCAACCACAAGTACGCCATCGCCTCCAAGAAGGATCAGACCATCGCCATGCTAGTGAAGGACCGCAAGTCTCATCGCTGTCAGCTCGACAAGAAGGAGTGCATCATTGCCCGTCTTCGTCACCGGATCTCGGATTTGGAGGAGACCATCCACGAGAGAGACATGCAATTGGAGGAGAGGGATAATGCAGGGAAGACCTTCGTGGAGACCCCTACTCCTATCTCAGCGATGATGATGACTTTCTGGAGGATCAGGCTATGGACTTCTTCACCGATGAGGATGACTTCGCCTTCATCGATGATGATGATAAGGATGATGAGGACACTGACTCCAAGGAGTAGTAGCACTTGGGCACTAGCGTTAGCGAGTTGTATTCGGTCCCACTCTATCTTAG
The DNA here is from genome assembly GCA_910589765.1 of Avena atlantica. NCBI lineage: Eukaryota > Viridiplantae > Streptophyta > Magnoliopsida > Poales > Poaceae > Avena > Avena atlantica. The sequence continues at coordinate 535,251,612 of OU342733.1, read as the reverse complement.
CTTCACAGAATGGTTCTTAAAACCATCTGTTTTTCTTTGTTGTGGTGTGTCTTTGTATCGTGTGCTATGAACGAATAAATGAAAACTTTTCAAAACCCCTGAACCTTAGAAATTTCCCTATTTTCTCATGATCAATATCAATCTTCAGATTCCTCGCGGAGGAAGCAACTCAGCCCCGGACATGATGTTGGAAATCTTGCAAATGTTGGTTTCTGACCGTGAAGCCGAAAGAGCCGAACGTCAAGCCAACTTAGCCACCCTTCAACAGATAGCTCAGATGGCCAACAACAATCAAGGCCATGGAAATCAGGACAACCATGGATCTAAGCTCAAGAATTTCCAGAACACCAATCCACCTGTTTTCACTAAGTCAGAAGAGCCCCTAAATGCAGATGATTGGCTGCAAACCATGGTAAACAACCTAGAATTTGCAGGAGTGGAGGCCAATGAGAAGGTGTTGTTTTCTACCCACTATCTGGCCGGACATGCAAGAGCATGGTGGAACAGCATTCGCGCAATGACAGGAGGTCAGCTGATGACCTTGGAAGAGTTCAAAGTCAAGTTCAGCAGAACCCATGTGCCACCGGGTGTAATCAAGAGGATGAGAGATGAATTCAGGAATCTAAAGCAAGGAAGGATGACAGTAGTGGAATACCGTGACAAATTCTTGTCATTGGCTAGGTATGCACCGGATGAGATAGATACTGAAGCCAAGAAGAAGGACATATTCTTGAATGGTCTGCACGATGAAATGCATATAGTGTTAGTCAATATCCCCTTTGCAGATATTGAAGCCTTAGTGGACTCTGCCATTCAGATGGAAGGAAATATCAACCAAGCCAATGAGAACCGCAAGCGTCGCATGATGCATCAACCAGGAACCCACCATACATCAAAGTATCGCCCCAACCCATATCCAGGATTTGCCCCGAGAAACAACAGACCCCTGATGAACCGTCCGACCTATCCCAACCGTGGAAACCCAAGGCCCAGAGGAAACCACAACAACCCCGGCAACTCTAGCAATTTCAACCATGCCCCACCTAAGTTCAACAATGCCGCCACCAACACCAACACTGCCCCAAGGACTGGAAGCAATGTTGTGCCTGTTGCAGCGAAGGACAAGTCGCAAGTGAATTGTTATTAATGTGGAACCAAGGGTCACTATTCCAATGAGTGCGCCAAGAAGATTGCCGCAACCCTCAATGCAAATGCCCCAGGGAACTCGCTCAACCGCAACGGCCTTCTCTTTCTCATGCATGCAGAAGAAGCCCAAGAAGCGCCAGATGTCGTGTTGGGTATGTTTTCTGTTAACTCGGTACTTGCAAGAGTGTTGTTTGATTCTGGAGCATCGCACTCATTTATTACTGAAGAATTTGCATGCACTAGTAAGATTCAACCAACCAAATTGAAGCATGTTATGATTGTTCAAATACTTGGTTCAACCACCAAAGCTAGGAAAATTTGCAAAGTCGTCCCTATCCGAATCCATGGCATAGATTTTTATGATAATCTAATAGTACTCGGAACTAAAGGTTTGGAAGTAGTACTAGGAATGGATTGGATGTCCAAACACAAAGGATTAATTGACTGTGCCAAGAAAGCCATAACCATGACCAGTACGGCTGGAATATCAGTCGAGCATGTATCTGAAACCTTGCCCCGTCAATTCAAGTACAACAAGAGTATAGCCCAGCCAACCATTGACCAAGTCCGAATAGTCTGTGAATACCCCAATGTATTTCCAGATGTTTTTCCCGCTATGCCCCCAGATGAGGATATCGAGTTTATCATTGAACTAATCCCTGGAACCGTACCCATAGCATAGAGACCATATAGTATGAACCCGTATGAACTAGTGGAACTGAAGAAGCAACTGGATGCCATGCTGGAAATTGGACTGATTCAACCAAGTGCGTCACCATGGGGATCACCTATTTTGTTTGTGGACAAGAAAGATGGAGATATCCATTTGTGTACGGATTATCGGAAATTGAAGATGTTACCATCAAGAACAAGTACCCGCTGCCAAAGATAGAAGATTTGTTTGACCAGTTGACTGGTGACAAAGTGTTTTCTAAGATTGATCTTAGAACTGGCTATCATCAACTCAAGATTCGCACAGAGGATATTCCAAAGACTGCCTTTACCACCAGATATGGATTATACGAGTATACGATCATGTCTTTTGGATTAACCAATGCCCCCGCTTATTTCATGAACCTCATGAATAAGATTTTTATGGCCTTCCTGGATAGGTTTGTCGTTGTTTTCATCGATGACATTCTGATTTATTCCAAAACAGAAGAAGAACATGAGCTACACCTAAGGACCATTCTTGGAACACTTAGAGAGCATCAGCTATATGCCAAGTTTAGCAAATGTGAATTCTGGTTACAGGAAGTAGGATTCCTCGGACACATTGTATCAGCCGGAGGAATTGCCGTTGACCCTGCGAAGGTGAAGGATGTTGAATAATGGCAAGCCCCAACCACTCAAACCGAAGTTCATGCATTTCTCGGATTAGCGGGATACTACCGCAAGTTCGTAGAAGGATTCTCGAGTATCGCTAGAACCATGACCCAATTGCTGAAGAAGGACAAGAAGTTTGAATGGACAGACAAATGTGAAGCGAGTTTTCAGGAACTCAAGAGGAGATTGATTTCAGCCCCAATCTTGATCATGCCGGATATCACGAAGCCCTTCGATGTGTATTGTGATGCATCCAAGATCGGTCTCGGATGTGTGCTAATGCATGAAGGCAATGTTATATCTTATTTATCTTGACAATTGAAGCAGCATGAACAGAACTATCCAACCCATGACCTTGAACTAGCATCCATAGTTCTAGCCCTGAAGACATGGAGGCATTACCTGATGGGAAACAGTTGTGAGATTTATTCGGATCACAAGAGCCTGAAGTATATATTCACTCAGAAGGAGCTGAATATGAGGCAGAGAAGATGGATTGAGCTAATCAAGGACTATGATCTGGACATTCATTATCACCCCGGTAAAGCCAATGTGGTAGCAGATGCCCTTAGCAAATTTCCGTGCCGCTTGAACTCCATGATTTTGAAGGAGCAACCAAGTTTGCACAAAGAGATGGAAGATTTTAGAATGGAATTAGTAAATGAAGGATTTTTGGCTAGCATAGAACTTCAACCCACTTGATCAGTCAGATCAAGGAGGCGCAGAGAGGAAATGCTAGTATCGACGAAATCAAACATTGTATCGGTACATGCAAAGTACCCGGATTCACCAAGGATGAAGAAGTAGTTCTATGGTACAAAGGACGTCTTTGTGTACCAGCAGATTCAGAGTTGAAAGAAGTTATTTTGAAAGAGTCCCATGATACTCTTTATTCTATCCACCCCGGAGGAACAAAGATGTATCAGGATTTGAAGGAGCAATTTTGGTGGCATAAAATGAAGAGAGAAATAGGAATCTATATCGCCAAGTGTGATATATGTCAGAGAGTCAAGGCAGGACATCAAAGACCCGCAGGACTACTGCAACCACTACAGATTCCGGAATGGAAATGGGATTCAGTTGGAATGGACTTTATCACCGGATTGCCTACTTCTAGTAGGGGAAATGACTCTATCTGGGTCATAGTTGACAGATTGTCCAAAGTAGCCCATTTCTTACCAGTAAAGACCATGTACCAGAGTTCGAAGCTAGCAGAGTTGTACATCGCTAGAATCGCTAGTTTGCACGGAGTCCCCAAGAACATAGTATCAGATCGAGGAACCCAGTTTACCTCGAGATTTTGGAAGAAAGTCCAAGAAGGTTTAGAAACCCGACTGGATTTCAGCACATCGTATCACCCTTAGACCGATGGAAAAACAGAGCGAGTAAATCAAATACTCGAAGATATGTCGAGAGCTTGTGTGCTAGAGTATGGATCTAAATGGGAAGACTGCCTGCCTTTCAAAGAATTTTCATACAACAACAGTTATCAAGCTAGTCTGCAAATGGCCTCATTTGAGTTTATGTATAGAAGGAAGTGTCGCACCCCTTTGAATTGGTCGGAAGTAGGAGAGAGTCAGATTTCCGGACCCAACATCCTACGAGAAGCAGAATAGAAAGTTCACAAGATTCGTGAGCACCTCAAGACCGCCCAGTAAAGACAGAAGAGTTACGCCGACAAGATACATGGAGACCTTGCTTTCAATATCGGAGATTTCGTGTATCTTGAATTGTCGTCTTTGAAGGGAATCCAGCATTTCCAGCTCAAAGGAAAGTTAGCCCCCAGATATATTGGACCCTTCAACATTCTGAATCGTCGAGAAGAAGTATCATATCAATTGGAACTGCTAGAGGAAATGTTAGCAGTGCACAATGTGTTCCATATATCGTTACTTCGCAAATGGCTTGAAGTTCCGGAGAAGACCGAAGTTCTAAAGAACATTGATCACTAGACCATAGAGATCAACAATGACCTGACGTATCCCGAAGTGCCCCTCCGTATTTTGGAAGAAGCTTTCAGAACCACCAGAACCGGAAGCATCAAGTTTCTCAAGATTCAGTGGAGCAACCACACCGAAGAAGAAGCTACCTGGGAGCAAGAAGATCACATCATGACGGAGTTTCCTGATCTCTTTAAATCCTAGGTAATCTTTTTTCTTCCTTTTTCAAATCTCGGGACAATATTTAGTTTAAGGGGGGAAGGTTTGTATCATCCCAAAAATATAAAACAATGATCATCAAACTCTAATCACTAAAATTAGGGTTAACAAAAACTTTGATTAATTAAAATCATATGAATGCATGTGTGTATGTGATGATTTGATAAATGCTTGAATGAACTTGTGTGATTAACCTAAATACCAAGAAATGGTTTAAAGATGAATATAACATCATATAAAACAATTACATGCAGAAACAAATCAAGAGAAAACAAAAAACAAATCAAATAAAGCAAATGGTCATTTTTGCCAATCTTCCTCACTATGTCACTTTGAGTGTTTCTAGTCCAAGATTTCAAACAAAAACTTTTCCAATTCTTTTCACCCCTTGCTAGACCAAGTAAAAGTGAATCAAAGCCCACCTTTCAAACTTGCAGAAACAATTGGCAAGCTCATTCAAATCACAAGTGAAAATTGAATCTTTAACATATGTGAAGATCACACATTTTCAAAACCCAACCAAACCAGTGCCCCTTGACCAATCCAACTAACCAGATACTCCCTAGTATGTGCATAGCAAACCCACAAAGTTTGAATCCAAAATTCAAATTTGAATTTCTTTCGGCCATTTTATGAAACACCTTGTTAGCAACAAACAACAAAACATCAAACACTATAGTGTGCAGTAATTTTGGCCAACCTTGTTCCCTCTCTAGCTCTCACTACACTCTCAGTAGATGAACTAGCCAAATTAACAAGCCTTAGCACCATTGTGAGCTTGGCATATCCATTAATGGTGACCATGCCGAGCCTCCCCTTGTCACCCCCATGTCGCCAGCAAGCTAGAGGAAGAACTAGCTGCGCCAACCTTGTGTGTCATGCTGCCCATGCCTCACCGCCCCATCTAGACCAGCCCTAGATCTAAGACAGAGACAGGAACCACCGGAAACGCCGTGCCCGCGCCGCTGTCGACCATGCCGATGCGCACCACAGTCCACGCGTCGTTCCCACTCAACCCGACCACCTCGAGACCTTGCCGCCCGCCAGCACGAACCACATCGTCCTAGGAGACCACTAGACATGCTCCTCGACCGTACCCCGTAGCCACCGCACGCCGCGAAGTTCGTCGTCGGTACCGCGCAGAGCACCACACGTTCCAGACCAAACCCCACCGTCCTACGCCTCGCCTTTAAGCCAGGAGACCGCGCATCGTCCCCTAGCCTCAGCCACGCCGATAGCCGCCTGTACCGTCGCCTCCGACGACCTCTGCCACGTCGTGCTTCCCCTCTTGTTCTCCTATAAAAGGAGGCCTCCCCATCTCGATTCCTCCACACCATCTCACTCCCCACCTCTCACTGATCCTTCCCACTTCTTCCTAGAGCAAGGCGATCTCTCTCTCACCGGAATTTGGCCGGAGCCCGCCGCTGCTGGAGGAGAAGGGAGTCGTCGATTGGAGCCACCCCAGGAGGAGCCGCCGGTACCAGGAGAACCACCGTCGTCGACTTCGTCGTTCGCCCCCGTCGCCGACCATCGCCTGAGCTCCGGTGGGCCACCCCAGACCCCCACTATCCGTGTTAGGGTTAGTTCCTCGCCGAAGTAGCTTATCGTCAATGATGACCCTCAGCCGTTAGATTAGAATTAGATCGTAAGGCTCAGATTCATAGATATTGTTTCGTTTAGTTAGTTCCGCTGACTTGTGGACCCCATCTGTCAGCAGCCCGCGCACGCTGTGCGTAGTGGGCCGGCCTAGTAAAACACCCCGCGCGACCCAACAATTCAAATTTAGTTTTATTCATTTAATTTCAAACACAGTTCTGTACCTAGATTCAAAAATCAACCCAGCTCGATTCACTGAACCAACATGCATGAAAACAATTTTGCTAGGAAGTAACTGGGATGCTTAACCCAAGCCCATTGGATTTAAATCATTTAGAATTATAGATCACCCATGGTAAAAATAACAAGGCAGAAGCTTTTCTGCATTCAAACATGTAACACCCTCAGAATCGACCCTATGCAAGTTTCAGCGATTCCCGCCAAACCCGCATAGAAACGATTCAAAGGTGCCCACCAGGCACTTTCGTGCGGGTGGAAAACGAAGTAATAACATTACACAACAGTCCTCGATGGGACCCACAGAATAGATATATATAACAGCGACTCAATGAGTCAAGAATACAGATATACAATACGAAGATCCAAATCACCTTGAAAATGACACAGCGTCCGACAACGGACAAGATGCAAATGGGGCTAAGAGCCCTGAAGAATAACCAATGGCGTCCATATTCCTGCCCAGGCCAAGCCGGAAGGGTAACCCTGCTAACGGCGTCGATCTCAAAACCTGCTTAAACAAAAGGGGTGCCGACAAAGGGCAAAGGAAAAAGAGGAGCGTCAGTACTGAGGCCAGTACACGGCGAGGGTAGAATTCGGCGGTCCTCGCCTACATAGGTATGGTGGAGTGAAGCGGCAGCGGCAGCATGCGCTAAACAACCTATAGAGACTCGATACAACTGGCGGCCATCAGAGAGGGATAAGAAAGACCTATTCGGGACCAACCTGATTCTACCATCAAACAAACCCGTCCTGGTGTTTTCCCCTCGAGACCAATCGAGGAAGTCAACCGAGGAACTCACACAGTTGGCAGTTTTATTTATTCAGTTATCGTTGCAGCAATTACTAGTCAGGTTTAGATATTCATCCTGATAAAGTAAGCAGTGGGCAATTTTAGTTGACCATTCCGTGATAGTTGCAACACTTACTAGTCAGATACAATTAGCATGAGATAACCCCAAAACCCAGCAGTTGTTGGTACTTTTAGGTAGCCATTCCGTTATAGTGAAGCCGATTACTAGTCATATCGGATACAAGTCAATTTATGGCAGTAAACTTTAGTTATAGTTGTCTATGATCAAGCACTGTGCTCCAAGTCGTCCATAACCGCGGACACGGCTTCTCGAAAAGATTTAACCCTGCAGGGGTGCACCAAAGTATCCACAAGCACTTCGACCCTTTTTGCCAGATCAGTTAACATACACCCATCGGTATGTCGGCGGGGCCTAAGTCATGACGTTTCCAGACCCAAAACAAGCACGGGGGGCCACCCCACTAAGTACACCCGCAACGAAGTCGGCCGGTCTCCGAGACGGACTTAGGGTTTGCGACAGTGGCTGTAAACGACAGCAAATCCCAAAACTGGGACTATCGATACAGCAAAAACACTCCGCTTCCTAAACAGTACAGCGTGCTCCTCACACAATCGTAAATAAAGCAGTAAAGCATGGCATATGTACAGGATAGTAAATAAAACCTCAAACTAGTTTGTGGCCCCCAGTACAATACTTTGAAATCAGGTACTAATCAATGGGGGGGCCCATATCTCCCCATCTGTGGTTAGCGCGCTCGATCTCGGAACAGGTGTCAAGAACTCGGGGTCCTACGGGACACAAGTGGGTGGTCGGAAACCAACATTATCTATCACCCACCGATGCCTTTGCTTACTTACTTCAATTTTAGGTGTTAAACAGTAATTAAAGTGAACGAAAAGTAAAGCCATGATCATCTCCAACATAGAACATGCGGCACTCCTCCAACAACTGTGGTACTTGACGACACGCAAAAACACTTGAGCAAGCGACTACGACGCGCGGGTCCAAATATCTACCAAACAACAGGTAATAGGATGTGTCCAAGGCTATATATGGCTGCAAGGGATATTACGGGTACGAAAACTAGAGCATCGCAACACAGATAGCAAAGATCAATAGGAGGGAATAAATACTAGAAAAGTAAGATAGGAAGAAAGGGGGAGATGCTCGCCTGAAAACATTGCCGAAGGTTCATCCGAAGAACGGGGTGAAGCTCACATCAACTCAACGGCCTTATCCGCGAAGAAGCAAAACACTAGAAGAAACACCGGATGCACTATTTAATACTACGGCAAAAGATCGAGCATGATGCATGTATGATGTATGACATGGCAAGGTGCGATGCAATTGGGCAATATTAAGTGGAACCGGGGGTCCCGACAATTAAATATATGGTTCAAGTTTTTTATCTACCCCGCAAATTAAATGTTGTTTATCAAGGCCGAATATATCACCGGTTCGCTACACAAATTTAAATGAGGCCAATATGAGACTAGATTTTCCCGCATATGGGCCCCATATTTAATTATGAGGTGAATCGGCATAAGGCCCCCAAACCACAGACAAGTATGCATGCATGATCAATTAATATGCGACAAGTTGTATTATGTCATAAAATAGGGTTTCGGGAAGGGGTTCACACATAGGGTTCGGCGATCTTGGCTCCGGGGGGGTTCGGGGTTCGCCAGGGCTCAGGGTTCAGGGTTCGACGGATCGGTCTCGGATAACTGAGGTAGATCTTGTCGCATCCGGGAAGCATTACTTGGTCGGCGTCGGGGGCACATCGGGCTCGCCCTGGACGGTGTCGATCTTGCCGTCGATGGCGAACTTGAGTGGATCGGGTACCGGGGTCTTCGGATCCGTGAAGTAGTTCTTGTCGCACGGTGTCCGGGGTGAATTACTTGTCGTTCCACGGCGATCTTGGCGGCCTTCGGGTTCGGGCCTTGGCGTCCGAGAGGAAGTACTAGGCGTTCCGGGGAAGCTCCTGTCGCATCCGCGGTCGTCGGTTCGTGCCGGCGGTCTTGTCGTCTCACGGCGGAGATCTTGGGGTACCATCTTGATTATCGGAGGCGAACTTGGGCTCGTCATCGAGGTCTTCAGGGTTCCCTGTCGGAGTATTTGATGTTCCGTAATGGAGTTCTTGTCGGAGATTCTTGCGGACACCTACGGCTCGGTGCGGTCTTGGGGTCTCGCGCCCGTGGTCTTGTGCGGTCCTTCGGGGTCTCGGGGCGTCGGGGTACTCGAGTCCGCGGGATGCGCAGATCGAGAAGGAGGGCCCGTGGACGCCGGGCGAGGAACTTGCCAGCGGCGGCACATGCTCGCTGGGGAGGCGACGGCGACGCACGGAGGGCAAAGGCGGCGTGGGGCTCGACGGCGGCGCCACCGGAGACGGCGAGGTGGAGGCCCAGGGAGGCGCGCCGGCGATGGCACGCGGCCGCGGCCGGAGGCGAGCTCTGGCGGGACGAGCGGGGTTGGAGAAGAGGCGTGGCGGAGGGGGTCAGAGGAGGACGGCGGCGCGCGGCGGGGCTCGGCCGGTGCGGGGCGGACGGCGAGGAGACCGGCGGCGGCGGCGGCGGGCGAAGGCCGGTGCGGGGCGGACGGCGAGGAGACCGGCGAGAGGGGCAGGGCCGGCGGAGGGGAGCGGTGGAGGCGGGTGATGCGGCTCGGGGTCGCCGTCGAAACGAAGGAGGGCGGCGAGGAGACGGTCGGAGGGGCGCCGCAGGAGGAGGTAGCAGTGCGGGGCGGGGTCACGGAGAGCGCCGCGGCGGCCTGTGGTGGTGAGCGGGTCCGACGGGGAGCATAGGCGGCCTCGGCGGATTCTGCGAGGGGAGGGGAGAGGCGAGCTTTAGAGGGGAGGCTGGGGAAGCTCCGGCGAGGCTGGGGAGGGGGAGAGGCCGCGGAGCAGAGAGGAGGGAGGAGTGGAGCGGCGGCGCCGGAGCGGAAGAAGGCGGGGTGAGCCGGAGGCAAAGGAGGAAGAGGACGGGGTGGGAGAGCGTGTCGGGGTGGCTCGCGGGACAGGGGGCGCTGAGGTGGGGTCGGGGCGTGGGGACGGGCCCAGGGGTCAGCGAGGGTGGGCTGGTGCGGTTGTGTCCAGGGAGGTAGTGGAGCAGGTGGGGTGGGGGTTGAGAGTGATGGGGCCAGCTGAGGTGGCGGGCTGGGGTTGGTTAAGGGAGAGGGTTGGAGTGAGGTGGCACGAGGGGAGTGGTCGGGGTGATGTGGCTGAGGGGTGGGTAGATTAGGTCGGGGTGTAAAAAGGTTTTAGGCGGACCGTTTTGTACTGGGGTGGTCGACTGGGTCGGTCGGCCCGTTCGACTGCCCCCCTAAAAAATAATATAGGTTTTTATTTAATTTAAAATAACTTTTGTAATTAGTTTTAGACAAACAAAATATCCGGAAACGTCCAGGGGTTTAATTTGAAATAGAATGAGGGCCAGTTTCGGAAAACCATAGTCTTTCGCAACATAGTTTCAGGTAAAAATAATATGCATGATGATGACGATGCTCAAATGCAATGTGGCATGATGACATGAGCATGCGGTCATGATGATGCAATGCACAAAAATCAACGCGATTTTCTAGTAGTGGTTTTGCGGGATGCCACAATTCGACACCACTAACAATGGATCTCGCCCTCGAGATCCGCCTCATGGTACCGGATGGAAGGTCGGTGATCTGCATCTTCTCGCTTCGTGTAGATCTTCGCGACACCACTAACAATGGTGCTTTCTTCGTCTTGAAATCGGCGACACCACCAACAAGACGTCGTTGATCCCGTTCGTCAAGAGAACACTCCGGATAAACAACGGACGAAGTTAAAGGTAAGGCCACCTCTAACTTTCATGGACGGAGTAAGAATTGCATCGATCCACCATTCAATATACAAAGCAAATGATAAGAGTAGTGGTATGGTCGCGACTCCATCCCGCACTCGAAGCATTACTCGGTACACGAACAGATAGATCATGCAACCAACCCTCAGGATTCAGACTGAAGATCTCGAAAAGCGAGGTTCGGAAACAAAGGAGTGATGCAGACTCTGCATCGGATCTGGCGTAGATGATGTCGTCGCGTCGGAGAACACTGGGAGGCCCAAACAAGAACAAAGAATGGTACCACAGATAAAGGATCACTCAGGCAGCATGAACACCGGATGGTAGAACACCGTTATCAAAGAAGGAAACGAAACCCTGAAGGTACGACGGAACCCAACCACGAGAAATCCTGGACTCGAAGAAAAAGACGAGAGCGGATTCAAAATACGCAGAGGTGAGAGGAGAGCAGCAGAGGGGTAAGGAGTAAAATCAGACCTAATCAGAACTATCCAACCGATTTTGCAAAAATAGTTTTGACACTCTACTTCGGCCGTTAGCTAGGTTATCCTACAGGCTGGACTTGTGGGGTATCGCAACTGCTGGGCTCTGATACCACTCTGTAACACCCTCAGAATCGACCCTATGCAAGTTTCAGCGATTCCCGCCAAACCCGCATAGAAACGATTCAAAGGTGCCCACCAGGCACTTTCGTGCGGGTGGAAAACGAAGTAATAACATTACACAACAGTCCTCGATGGGACCCACAGAACAGATATATATATAACACCGACTCAATGAGTCAAGAATACAGATATACAATACGAAGATCCAAATCACCTTGAAAATGACACAGCATCCGACTACGGACAAGATGCAAATGGGGCTAAGAGCCCTGAAGAATAACCAATGGCGTCCATAACCCTGCGCAGGCCAAGCCGGAAGGGTAACCCTGCTAACGGCGTTGATCTCAAAACCTGCTTAAACAAAAGGGGTGCCGACAAAGGGCAAAGGAAAAAATAGGAGCGTCAGTACTGAGGCCAGTACACGGCGAGGCTAGAATTCGGCGGTCCTCGCCTACATAGGTATGGTGGACTGAAGCGGCAGCGGCAGCATGCACTAAACAACCTATAGAGACTCGATACAACTGGCGGCCATCAGAGAGGGATAAGAAAGACCTATTCGGGACCAACCTGATTCTACCATCAAACAAACCCATCCTGGTGTTTCCCCCTCGAGACTAATCGAGGAAGTCAACCGAGGAACTCACACAGTTGGCAGTTTTATTTATTCAGTTATCGTTGCAGCAATTACTAGTCAGGTTTAGATATTCATCCTGATAAAGTAAGCAGTGGGCACTTTTAGTTGACCATTCCGTGATAGTTGCAACACTTACTAGTCAGATACAATTAGCATGAGATAACCCCAAAACCCAGCAGTTGTTGGTACTTTTAGGTAGCCATTCCGTTATAGTGAAGCCGATTACTAGTCATATCGGATACAAGTCAATTTATGGCAGTAAACTTTAGTTATAGTTGTCTATGATCAAGCACTGTGCTCCAAGTCGTCCATAACCGCGGACACGGCTTCTCGAAAAGATTTAACCCTGCAGGGGTGCACCAAAGTATCCACAAGCACTTCGACCCTTTTTGCCAGATCAGTTAACATACACCCATCGGTATGTCGGCGGGGCCTAAGTCATGACGTTTCCAGACCCAAAACAAGCACGGGGGGCCACCCCACTAAGTACACCCGCAACGAAGTCGGCCGGTCTCCGAGACGGACTTAGGGTTTGCGACAGTGGCTGTAAACGACAGCAAATCCCAAAACTGGGACTATCGATACAGCAAAAACACTCCGCTTCCTAAACAGTACAACGTGCTCCTCACACAATCGTAAATAAAGCAGTAAAGCATGGCATATGTACAGGATAGTAAATAAAACCTCAAACTAGTTTGTGGCCCCCAGTACAATACTTTGAAATCAGGTACTAATCAATGGGGGGCCCATATCTCCCCATCTGTGGTTAGCGCGCTCGATCTCGGAACAGGTGTCAAGAACTCGGGGTCCTACGGGACACAAGTGGGTGGTCGGAAACCAACATTATCTATCACCCACCGATGCCTTTGCTTACTTACTTCAATTTTAGGTGTTAAACAGTAATTAAAGTGAACGAAAAGTAAAGCCATGATCATCTCCAACATAGAACATGCGGCACTCCTCCAACAACTGTGGTACTTGACGACACGCAAAAACACTTGAGCAAGCGACTACGACGCGCGGGTCCAAATATCTACCAAACAACAGGTAATAGGATGTGTCCAAGGCTATATATGGCTGCAAGGGATATTACGGGTACGAAAACTAGAGCATCGCAACACAGATAGCAAAGATCAACAGGAGGGAATAAATACTAGAAAAGTAAGATAGGAAGAAAGGGGGAGATGCTCGCCTGAAAACATTGCCGAAGGTTCATCCGAAGAACGGGGTGAAGCTCACATCAACTCAACGGCCTTATCCGCGAAGAAGCAAAACACTAGAAGAAACACCGGATGCACTATTTAATACTACGGCAAAAGATCGAGCATGATGCATGTATGATGTATGACATGGCAAGGTGCGATGCAATTGGGCAATATTAAGTGGAACCGGGGGTCCCGACAATTAAATATATGGTTCAAGTTTTTTATCTACCCCGCAAATTAAATGTTGTTTATCAAGGCCGAATATATCACCGGTTCGCTACACAAATTTAAATGAGGCCAATATGAGACTAGATTTTCCCGCATATGGGCCCCATATTTAATTATGAGGTGAATCGGCATAAGGCCCCCAAACCACAGACAAGTATGCATGCATGATCAATTAATATGCGACAAGTTGTATTATGTCATAAAATAGGGTTTCGGGAAGGGGTTCACACATAGGGTTCGGCGATCTTGGCTCCGGGGGGGTTCGGGGTTCGCCAGGGCTCAGGGTTCAGGGTTCGACGGATCGGTCTCGGATAACTGAGGTAGATCTTGTCGCATCCGGGAAGCATTACTTGGTCGGCGTCGGGGGCACATCGGGCTCGCCCTGGACGGTGTCGATCTTGCCGTCGATGGCGAACTTGAGTGGATCGGGTACCGGGGTCTTCGGATCCGTGAAGTAGTTCTTGTCGCACGGTGTCCGGGGTGAATTACTTGTCGTTCCACGGCGATCTTGGCGGCCTTCGGGTTCGGGCCTTGGCGTCCGAGAGGAAGTACTAGGCGTTCCGGGGACGCTCCTGTCGCATCCGCGGTCGCCGGTTCATGCCGGCGGTCTTGTCGTCTCACGGCGGAGATCTTGGGGTACCATCTTGATTATCGAAGGCGAACTTGGGCTCGTCACCGAGGTCTTCAGGGTTCCCTGTCGGAGTATTTGATGTTCCATGATGGAGTTCTTGTCGGAGATTCTTGCGGACACCTACGGCTCGGTGCGGTCTTGGGGTCTCGCGCCCGTGGTCTTGTGCGGTCCTTCGGGGTCTCGGGGCGTCGGGGTACTCGAGTCCGCGGGATGCGCAGATCGAGAAGGAGGGACCGTGGACGCCGGGCGAGGAACTTGCCGGCGGCGGCACATGCTCGCTGGGGAGGCGACGGCGACGCACGGAGGGCAAAGGCGGCGTGGGGCTCGACGGCGGCGCCACCGGAAACGGCGAGGTGGAGGCCCAGGGAGGCGCGCCGGCGGCGACACACGGCCGCGGCCGGAGGCGAGCTCGGGCGGGACGACCGGGGTTGGAGAAGAGGCGTGGCGGAGGGGGTCGGAGGAGGACGGCGGCGCGCGGCGGGGCTCGGCCGGTGCGGGGCGGACGGCGAGGAGACCGGCGGCAGCGGCGGCGGGCGAAGGCCGGTGCGGGACGGACGGCGAGGAGACCGGCGAGAGGGGCAGGGCCGGCGGAGGGGAGCGGTGGAGGCGGGTGATGCGGCTCGGGGTCGCCGTCGAAACGAACGAGGGCGGCGAGGAGACGGTCGGAGGGGCGCCGCAGGAGGAGGTAGCAGTGCCGGGAGGGGTCGCGGAGAGCGCCGTGGCGGCCTGTGGTGGTGAGCGGGTCCGACGGGGAGCATAGGCGGCCTCGGCGGATTCTGCGAGGGGAGGGGAGAGGCGAGCTTGAGAGGGGAGGTTGGGGAAGCTCCGGCGAGTCTGGGAGGGGGAGAGGCCGCGGAGCAGAGAGGAGGGAGGAGGGGAGCGGCGGCGCCGGAGAGGAAGAAGGCGGGGCGAGCCGGAGGCGAAGGATGAAGAGGACGGGGTGGGGGAGCGTGTCGGGGTGGCTCGCGGGACAGGGGCGCTGAGGTGGGGTCGGGGCGTGGGGACGGGCCTAGGGGTCAGCGAGGGTGGGCTGGTGCGGTTGTGTCCAGGGAGGTAGTGGAGCAGGTGGGGTGGGGGTTGAGAGTGATGGGGCCAGCTGAGGTGGCGGGCTGGGGTTGGTTAAGGGAGAGGGTTGGAGTGAGGTGGCACGAGGGGAGTGGTCGGGGTGATGTGGCTGAGGGGTGGGTAGATTAGGTCGGGGTGTAAAAAGGTTTTAGGCGGACCGTTTTGTACTGGGGTGGTCGACTGGGTCGGTCGGCCCGTTCGACTGCCCCCCTAAAAAATAATATAGGTTTTTATTTAATTTAAAATAACTTTTGTAATTAGTTTTAGACAAACAAAATATCCGGAAACGTCCGGGGGTTTAATTTGAAATAGAATGAGGGCCAGTTTCGGAAAACCATAGTCTTTCGCAACATAGTTTCAGGTAAAAATAATATGCATGATGATGACGATGCTCAAATGCAATGTGGCATGATGACATGAGCATGCGGTCATGATGATGCAATGCACAAAAATCAACGCGATTTTCTAGTAGTGGTTTTGCGGGATGCCACAAAACATTTTTCAAAATTCAACCAGAAGAGCTTTTGAGTTGATTCCAACTCTCAAAAATCACATTTGACCATACCTTTCAAATTATATAAAAATATATATGTTTACTTATAGAAATAATGAACAAGTAATAAAAGAATGCCACATAGGCATTTCTAGTCACTTTAATTAAATAAAATAAAAAGGTTAAACCTTATTAAATTGTGACACCACTTTAAATCACATTCCCATGTACTGAAATATGTGGTGATGACATGTTTCAACATGATCCCATGTTTGAGTTGGAGAATATGAAATCTTAAGTAGTTTTTCAATGAGTAGAAATTACTTTTCTCAAAATAAAATAAATGGGACAAGTGCTTTAGTCTTGTAATGTTAGTGATGATGCTAGATCACCTAGTGTGAACCTTTGTGTGATGATTAGAAATAGTTAAGTATTGTTTGGTGATTGTGTACCTCGTATTTATTTATAGACGCTAGTACTGACCAAGGATACGAGGAGGAAGGAGGATACTACGAGGAAGAAGCCGAGGAGAACTGCAACCACTGCTCTGCACAAGGCAAGCCTAATACTACTAGTTAAATTAGCAAGCTAACACTTGAATCTTAGAAAGCCTAATACTACTAGTTGAATTAGCAAGCAAACACTTGCAACTTAGCAAACTAACACTTGCAAGATACCCTACTTATGCAAGCTACTACTTGCTTATTACTATGCCAACAATATGCCTTAAGCATATGTGATTATACCCACTTGACACACCATCCTGGTTTTACTTGCAAGCTTAGTATTATTAAAAGCGTTCTATCAAAAGTTTACTTAGTGACTTGTAGATTCTTGAAAGATAATTGAAGGTAGCATAAAGAGCATAAAACTTGGCCTAAGTTAGATAATCTTAATGTCATCCTGAGGCATGAGATTGAAATTAGCTAATCCCCACTTGTTTACCAGCCCTCATTAGTATTTACCCCCACTTGTAGATGCTAGTGCTAAGCATAAAACTTGATCAACTTTAGATGGGAATGCTTGGTGAAAATGGTTATGAAAACCTTAGAATGAGGAGTCATTCTACTGAAATGCTTTGACATGTGTTTCTGAACACCAGATGATTTTGATGATGAAAATGTTGAGTCATGAGCCTTAGCCCTTTATAAAACTGATGGTTGTCTGAATGCGATACCATTCCAATTTTACCGTACAACCACAATACCCGAAAATTTGGGTAGGGCTTGACTGGAAATTTATATACCTTAGTATGGGTTCCCTTGCGGCCAAGGTCTGACTGAGGCTACCTTGTGAAGATTGTCCACCTGTGCAGTACCCAAGATGATAGTTGGTCATGGTTAGGAGGCCAAACTGACAGGAGAGGTGCCTATACTAGGGCGTGTAATTGAAATGTTAGGATTGATTATCCGCATACTGAGTATGGTGAATTCAAGATTTGTTCCTCACGGATGTATCGAATGTTGTGGTGAAAGTGTACAATCTCTACAGAGTGTCAAACTATTCGAATAGCCGCACCCACGGTTATGGACAGTTGGAGTGGCCATGCTGATCCCCCGTCAGATGTTTTCACAACAACTTATGAAATGATTTGTGACTTGACTTGACCACAACAGAGTTGTGACATGAAATGCACGTTCCCACTTAGGTGTTATAAAACTTCCAACTAGTTTTCTTTTCTTCTGAACTTAGTAGAGGTAAATCTGGCTTTTTGCAAAACAACCCTAGAGCTTAGTATCCTACTACAAAAACCCCTTTCACTTATTAGTATTAGTTTGCGAGTACTTAAAGAGTACTCATGGCTTTGTCCCTGGCTATTCTCGTGGCCACACTATGGAAAAGAGTATGAGGAAGAAGGACAACAGGAAGGTAACGACAATTAGGATCATCTCCCATCATCAGCATTGCCTGTGGCCATGAAGATGGAGCTTCGCCCACGCTATCGTTACTATTACGTTATTCCGCTACTTTAGTTTTATTAAGAACTGGATCATGAGATCCTTATTTGTGTAAGACCTTATGTATGGTTTGTAATGGATGATGTACTGTGATATCCAAATCTGTTATGTCTCGCAAAAATAGTAATCCTGGGATTGCGATGAAATCCGGGTGTTGATAGAGGGTGCGGGGGTGGGGCTGGCCCGCTGGGCCGCTCGTGGGCCTCGGCCCGCTGGCAGCCTGGCCCAGTCGGCTCTGCCGACCCTACTCCTCCATGTCTCCTGCCGCCCGGGCGTCAGCGTTGGACCCTGTCCGTCTTGGCCCACTAGGCCGGCCGATGGGTCCTTGCAGGCGTCCCGAACCCTAACCGCCGCCGAGTGTGAGAGGGTTCCCAACACCGACACCACTCGTCATGTTCCCCCGTCTGCCGCTGCATCCCCCCGCCTCCTCCCCCGGGTCGCCACCAGTCATACTAAGCGACACTCATGGTGCCTCGTCCCCGCAGCCCCCCGCCGGCGTCGCGCGGAAGCTCGCCTCATCATGCGCCATCTCCGCCGCGCCGCTCGCCTCCCCCGCGTCGTGCCTCGCCCCCGCTGCGTCTGGCGGGGTCCCCGCGCCGCGTCTCCCCTCTGAGGTGTCCTGCCTCGCCGCCGCGGGCCCGCCGGCAGCCACCGGCAAGGTTCCCGCCCGCGCAGCGCCGGCCATCCCGCTCTCTGCCTCGCGCGCGCCGCCGCTTGGAAGAGCCACGCCGCAGACCTCCCCCACAGGAGGTAGCGCGCGAGCAGCAGCTACGGTCCGCGGCCCTCCAGGCTCGCGACGCTATGGCGGTGTCGCCTCCGAACGTGGGGCGGGCGGATGCTTCCTCCTGGCGGGGGCAAGGCCCCGGTCATTCCCCCCATGGAGGTGATGGCGCGGCCGGAGGGCGAGAAGACGGAGTCGTCGGCGCCTAAGAAGAAGAAGAGGAAGTCCAAGAAGAAGAAGAAGAAGAAGAAGAAGAAGAAGAAGAAGAAGGGCGCAGTACCAGTGGCCGACCCTGCTCCTGGTGTGTTGGGAGCCCCCTGGCGCTGTCCGAACGCCGGGGGGCAGGGTGGTGTTGGCAGCGGCCATTCCACGCCACAGGGAGGCATGGAGTACTATGGTCACGGGGTCGACGGTGGGTTTTTCTTCATCAATATGGGTGGAGTGCAGATGACTGTCCTGGAGACCCTGACCATGGTCTCGATCCTCCCTGACCAGGACCCCCCACTCACCGTGGAGGTATCGGAAGCCTTTATCTAGGAGGAGCTCAGGTCGGTCCTGCTTGGCCACGAGTGGCCGGTCCACCGGGTCTCGGCGGCCGAGTTCGTAGTCCACTTCCCGTCGGTGGCGATCCCGCGCATGTGCGCGTGTGGCTCGTCGTTCACTCTGCCGATCCACCAGCTGAAGGTCTCCATCTAGCCTTCTTCAGCCGCATAGGAGCCGATGGCCACGCTCTCGAAGTTCTGGGTACGTCTGAGCGGTCTTCCCCACACGGCGAGGACCACGGAGGTGGTGGCTCTGGTGTCCTAGGTTGTGGGTAAGCTTGCGGCGGTGGACATGAGCTCGCTGCCTAGCCACGGTCCGATTCGCCTCCGCCTGCTCTGCCCGGACCGCGATGTCTTTCTGGTCACCCTCCACCGCGTCTTCTTCGACAGGGTGGGCCAAGACCTCTTGGTGGAGCTGGACGAGGAGGGGTTGGCCCCCGGGGCCTCACCTTCGCCCCCGTCTCCTGCCCCCATCAGCGACGACACTAGGCTCAGGGAGGGGGCGCGGGTGTCGGGGGCTCCGATGGTAGCGACTCTGGGTCCGAACCAGAGTCGCCCCTGACCACTGACGTGTCGCCGCCCCCCGGTGCCGCCAAAAGGCGGCGTCATGGGTGCCACGGTCCACCTGCGGGTTGGCGCTCTACTGGGCGATGGGCCCTTCTTCCCGGAGAGACGTCCCCTGACGCTGAGTGCTCCGGCCAAGCTAGCCCCGGTGGATGTCCCGCGATGCTTCCGCCCCGACCCGCCTGTCTCCGTCGACCTCTCCATCGCCCAGTATGGCTCCAACCTTGGTTTGGGGCCGGGGCCGCGTCCTGGTTCTCCTCCTGCTGCGCTGTTATCCTTGGATGAGGAGACCTCGGGGAGTGTAGGGCTGGTGATCTGTTCCCCCCAGTCCTCGCACTCCCCCGAGATCGTCTACTACTCCCTCACCCCGGACACCCCTGACCCCACGGCGGCGGCTGTGGGAGGGGATCGGATTCCCTCACCCCTATGGTGGCCCCCAAGCTTCGCCAGGCCAAGACTCCTAGGCCTCCCCCTGCCACCGTCCCGACACAGCGTCCGTTTGGCGGGAGCGAGGGTGGGGCTCTCTAGCCTGGAGATGATGGTGGCGGAGCGTGCTTCCCTCTGTGTCTCCGCTCGTGATGAGTTCCCAGGTGATCTGTCCTCCTCCCCGGCTCATCCTTCTGACCCCGTTTTTTCTGGTTTCCCTGGTTCTCCGTTTTGTGTTTTTTCCGAGGTTTTGCTGGCCCACCTAGGCGAGGTGGATGATGACTGTGGCATCGTGTTCCGCAGCGAGAAGGGCCACCGAATTGAGCAGCTCGCGGCCATTAAGGCATGGGAGGGGTATGCGGGCGCGATCGCGGCTGCCCGGGCACGTGATGCCCAGGAATGGGAGTAGGCCCAGATCCTGCCTGAGGCGAGGTCTGCTGGACCTGGCACCGGCAAGGATCCCCCCTGCGCCTGATGAGCGAGAGGTGACCCTGGAGCCTACCCCTCGAGGTAGGCCACAGGGGAGACCTCCCAAGGCCGCGGCATCCCTCTCCCGGTCCAGTCGTGCCCTCTCGGTCCCCGCTAAGGGGACCCCCGAGGTTTGAGATCCCATATGGATCTCCTTCCGGCCTTCCGAGCGTTCATTTGGAACATCCGGGGGTTCGGGCACGAGGGTCGCCGCCGCGAGATCAAGGAATAACATTCGCTTGGAATCGCCGAATATTGTCTTCCTTTAGGAGACAATTCGCCAGGACTTCTCCATTTCTGAGCTTGAGGGTCTTAGTCGCGACAAATTCTGCTGGTCCTGGCTTTCTGCTATTGGCCACTCTAGGGGCATCCTCCTTGGGGTCAAGTAGGATACCTTTGAGGTGGATGATATGGACCACGGGGAGTTCTTTGTGAGCATGTCTCTCACGCATAGACAATCTCGTTTCAAATGGGAAATGATCATTGTCTATGGCCCCGCGGACCATAGGAGGTCCGCCGAGTTCCTGCTCGAGCTTAAGCTGAAAGTGGAACGGGCTGGGATCCCGGTGGTGGTGGCCGGTGACAAGAGCTCGGCCCGTGTGGACCTCCCTAGGATGCGTTTGTTTAATGAATGCATCGTGGAGCTCGCGCTTCGCGAGATTGCGCGGGTTGGGGCTAGATATACATGGACCAACAACCAGCTTGCCTCGATCTGTAGTGTCCTCGACCGTGTCTTTGTGTTTGTCGACTAGGAGTTGATGTTCCCTTTTTGTTCACTGTGGGCCGTCACCCGGATTAGCTCCGACCAAACACCCCTCCTCCTTTCCTCTGGAGGGGGCTGCCCGCCTCGTCTGAACCGCTTCCACTTTGAGGCCTTCTGGTTAGAAAAACAAGTCTTCGTGGAGGCGGTTCAGGTCAGGTGGCTAGCCGCGGCTGCCTCTCCCACTCGTGTATACTCTGCGGTTGATATTTGGCAGCACTGTGCCAAGATATCCCGTCAGTTCATGAGGGGGTGGGGGCCCAACTTGGGGGCAGAGCTTAGGAACCAGAAGGAGTCCATCCTGCAGGAGATCCAGGCTCTCGACCAAGAGGCTGACCTTCTTGGCCTCTCGGCGGAGGCCTGGGCTCATAGGTATTCCCTGGAGACCTCCATTATGGAGATCTACAGGGGCGAGGAGGTGTTCTGGCGACAACGGAGTTGCCAGAACTGGACTCTCTAGGGGGAGTCGACACGGCCTACTTTCACGCCATCGCGAATGGGCGGAGGAGGAAGTGCTCGATCCCTTTCCTTTGGGAGGAGGATGCTCTGTTGGAATCCCCACAAGCGCTCTCCTCCCATATTTATGGCTTCTACAAGTCCCTCTTCTCGGCTGTCCCCCCTCGGGCATCTCGCTTGCACCGGACTTCTAGTCGGCAGGGGCGGTGGTCACCCCAGCGGAGAACGCGGACCTCACCCGGCCGTTTCTCGCTGAGGAGGTGTCGTCGGTGAAGGGAATATGCCCGAGAGGCAATAATAAAGTGGTTATTATCATATTCCTTATTTATGATAAATGTTTATTTTGCATGCTATAATTGTATTAATACGGAAACGTTAATACATGTGTGTTTAATAAACAAAAAGGAAGTTCCTAGTTATGCCTCTCTCATAAACTAGCTCGTTGATTAACAAGATGATCAAGGTTTCCTGATCATGGACATTGGATGTTGTTAATAACGGGATCACAACATTAGTGTAATGATGTGATGAACATTCATCCGAAGTATAGCATTACGATCAAAGTCATTGAGTTTATAATGCTATAACAACTTACGAAGTGATCCTAATCCTTAGACCATGAGATCATGTCAATCACTAACACCGGAAGAGTTTCTTGATAACATCAAACGTCACACCGTAACAGGGTGATTATAAAGATGGGTTCAGAACTAATAAAGTGTTATGTTGAGGCCCATGGATCGAGAGTGGAATTTGTTCATCCCGATGACGGATAGATATACTCTGGGCCCTCTCGGTGATATCACATTGATTAGCTTGCAAGCAAGTGATTTGATCACTAGAATGTTATATCACGGGAACGAGAAAAGAATACATGTCGGTAACGAGATCAAACTAGGTATGGAGATACCGATGATCGAATCTCGGACATTTAATATATCGTGAAACAAAGGGATTAAGATACTAGCGTAAAAGGTTCCGACGATCACAAGAAAGTCATCGTTGAATGTGTGGGAGTCAGTATGGGTCTCCAGATCCCGCTTCTGATTATTGATCTGAGAGGGGTCTCGATCATGTCCGCATTATTCACGAACCGTAGGGTGACACACTTAAGAGACACCGACATCCAATTGGAGCAAATGTTTCATGCCGAAAGAATGAACAAGCGCAGGAATTTATTTCACTAGATACCGAAACGGGTTTTCGGGTGAAACTGCATAAAGTGGTTATGCATGTGAAATAGGATTCTAGCAAGGGGTTATTTGTGAATGTTTGTCATTAATGTAATTGACAAAATTCTGAATAAAAATAAAAGAGTTTTATTTAATGAGAGCTTGCATTAAATTTGGTGGAAATTTAATGGGTTTTTGAGTGGGATTTTGAGTGGAGATTTTTGAAGGGTCATTTTGTGAGTGGAGTGTCCACCCACATGAATGTGGAAGAGGTGGGGGCAGCCCCATGGCTGGGCGCATGGCCCCTTGGGTGCCCCCCCCTCTCCCTATAAAAGGAGCCCCCCTCCCTCTCTCTCACTCACACCTCCTCGTGAAGGATCTCTCTCCCCCTCTAGAATTTATCCCCCATGGTCTCAGACTAGCGAGATACATGTTCCCGGTGGCTTTTCGGCAAGAAAGAGTTGTGCTTCCGCTGCATCGCTGGAGCGAGGAGGCGGAGGTTGCTCGGTGCCTCGAACGTGTGTGCGAGCACGGATGCGCTGCTGTTTTGCGGCGCTAGGACTTCCTCTCGATCTTGAGATCGACAAGAGATCGTCTACATCAACCACGAGTTTGGACTCGTTAAGCTTTGTCGGTCTTCAAGGGTATGTTCTCTACGGATATACATCCGCCCGTTGTTTGTATCTAGTATATATAGATCTTGGTATATAGTTCACATCGTAGGAAAATTTTTGTTTTCTATGCTGCGAACCCTTCAGTGGTATCAGAGCCGGATCTATGCGTAGATACTTTGCACGGGTAGTACACATATGAGTATGTGGGCGATGATGATCATTTTATTGCTTCTTAGTTGTACTTTGGATATTGGTGGCATAGTGGGATGAAGCGGCCCGGACAAACTTTACATGTCCTCGCACATGAGACCTGTTCCACGCTTGACATGCAACTAGTTTTGCATAAGTGGCTAGCGGGTGTCTGTCTCTCCTACTATAGTCAATATCTAATTTACAACGAGTTGTCAACAATTTGGTTATCCTCGTTGTGGTTCATGTTCGTAGGTAAGAACGGTTCTATCTTCGAAAGCCCTAAGCCACGTAAAATTTGCAATGGATAAATTAGAGGCGTCTAGTTTAGATTGTTGCTGGGCTAGTGTTATGATATGGTGATGTTGTAAGTAGAAGTATGAGATGATACTCTTACAACATACATAACGTGTAAATTCCATAGACCTTGGATTTACACATAAAGGTATGATAGTGATCATACCACGGTGCACATGATAGAGATCATATGCGAGAACCATATCATTCCACTAATAAACATATGATGTTTGATAGCATCTTATATTGCTTATTTAGCGCTTTGTTAAGCATAATAAGATGATCCCTCATTTAAATATCAAGATAAAAATGTGTTCTTCCTTAAGTATGCACCGATTATGTTTTCGTCGCTCCAAGACATCACGTGATGATCGGGTGTTCTTGGATCCTCGACCATATTTCGGGTGTAAAACAGTTACACACGCAAATACTAAGGTTCTTACTTGGCGAGCCTAGCATGTACAGACATGGCCTCGGAACACGGACCGAAAGGTTAAGCATGAGTCATATGTTTTGATATGATGACCATATGGATGCTCGCCTTTGAAGCTACGCCGACTCACGTGATGATCGGACTTGCTGTAGTGGATTTGGTTCATGTAATCACCAAAAAAGACACGAGGGATGTCGTTTTTGAGTGGGAGTTCATTTCTAATTTGGATTAGTAGAACTCAATTTATCATAAATTAAATCAAAGTGAATTTGCATAATTTGTTGTAGTCATTGGCATTCGTTCACCACCATATGCATAGTTGTAATTGAGATAATACAACTATAGAATTCTGGATATATACTTTACGAACTGGTATCGTATTGTGTTGAGTGTCAATCTAAAGTTTAAAGTCCTATTGCAAACTTTCAACAAAATTCTATTTACTCCGTGAAATTTAATAATTGGTATTAAATCGAGAGTAACAATTCCAGTGTTAGTATCTTAAGTATCATGTTTGCCTCCATGATTCTTGATTTAAACATCAAGTTTATCTAGGAGCTGAAAGAATTGTTTCAGAAACCATCATGTGTGGCAGATATAACGATATCTGAAACAATGTTTTGGTTGCAATATGATAGAGTATAATATATGTTCTCATATTGGATGAGAATTTGCGAAGGTTGGAGATGCTAGACATCCTAATCATCCAAAAGGGTTTTGGAAAGTAATGTTATACTCACGATTCGCCTTTATAAGCTACAGTAGCTTAATCATGAAAGTCGTCATGATAAGGGTGAATAGAAAATGTATGTAAAGTGTTTACTACACTAAAAGATTACTAAAGAATGGATTTTGAAAGAATACCGATCATTTTAATGATGGTGATCTACTTCAAAGTGCAAGTCCAAAGGTATTATTATTTGAATATACACGCTTTGGACTATGTGTCATGTGTATGGCGCCACTGTTGATGTTGATAATTTCTTTTAAAAAGGAAAAGGAAATGCTGAAAGAGAATCTATAAAATATATTTGGCAGAAAAGAAAAGATTGGAAATATCCAATTTAGGTATATATATGATATACATGTTATGGTTGTATTCTTTGCTTGTTAAACAATGTGGTTCTTGGGTATTGGATACCGAATTGGTTGGTATGAAATTTCATACGGAACGACGTAATTCATGAACCACAATGGCCTAAGTAACTAGCAAGAGAATATGTGATGATGTTCATCGAAAACAAACAAACCGTTGTTTGTATTTCTCGTTGACATCAAAGCTTGACTTCAAGATTTGTTTTAATAATTGTTATTTGAATCAGGTATTATAAGAACAAAGGTTGTTCAAATAATTACCGTATTCCATATAAGATGGATGATTTACAAATCTAGTTGAAGAAATCACATCCATAAATCCTAATGCTAAAATGTTGCAAGACAAATGATTGAAAGATCACTTATGAAGTGACATCGCTGTTTAAATTATATTGGAAAGAAAACATGAAGAATCTCCATTTTCATGGATTTTTGGAGTCTTTGATTTGATCAAGTGACGCTTGTGAGACTTTCCTCGGGATAATTAAAACTTCGTTCAAAGGCCAAAGAAGAACGAACGACTAAAATATTGGAATTTATACATATCGATGTATGTAGTCCATTATGTGTAGTCGTAAGCGATGGGTTTCAACTTCATATACTTTCTCTGGAAATTTGAGTGAATATTCACTTAATGAGAAAGAAGTATGAAATATTTGAAAAACGTTTTCAAAGACTTTCAAGATGAAGTGAAAATCATTGTGACAAGAAAATAAATGGTTTATGATTTTATCGTAAGGGATTTATTTGAGTTACAAGTGTAACAAGAAAATAAATAAATTATGATTTTATCATGAAGGGATTTATTTGAGTTGCAAGTTTAGCAAAACACCTAGATTTACATATCCCGAAACACCATAGGAGTATGGAGTGTTTGAGATTTGTAATGAAACCTTGTGAGACATGGTTGGATCAAAGGTGTTATTTATAAAACTGCCATTATGTTTTAAAAGATTAAAGCTTTAGAGACTACCGCTTTTACACTGAAAAGAGCTCCATCTTGATCCTTTGAAATGACACCATCGAAGTTATGGTTTGGGGTAAAACCCAAGTTGTCATTTCTTAAATTTTGGTATGCTAAACATAAGTAAGATGTTTACAACCAAAGTCGGATGAGCATGTCTTTGTAGGTTATTTCGAATAAAAATTGGTTATTCCTCCATAACATCGAGGACAAAAGGGTTTGTCGCTTGAAATGTAAAGTTTCTTGAAGAAGGAATTTTTCATAAATGTTAAGTGGGAGGACAATAGAACTTTGATAAGGTTAACGAACCTTAGCTAAATGTGCTGAGTTGCGCAGCGCCGGAAATGGTTCTGGAGGCTGCCATAATGCTCATAGCTTATGTGCCTCAAAGGTTGTGGTCACGGAGATCTAAAGTTCCTATTGAACCAAGTCGGTCGAATAAACAATCAAATACTAAGATTTGAGAGTAAATCATTATTGTTTGACAATGATGAACCGACTATATGCAAAGAAGCGATGATGGGCCCTGGCTCCGTCATATGGCTTGAAGCCATAAAATCCGTGATAGTTCCATACACGAGAAATCAAGTTTTGAACTTGGAAGACCCTCCGGAAAGGTGTAAAAACCTATCGGTCGTATTTGGATCTATAAAGAAACAGACATGGATGTTTCACATCTATGAAATAGTCGACATGTCGTAAAGTATTTTACGAAAATGTTCAAAGAGTTGACTATGACAAGATTTGATCTTTCATAGCGATATTTAGTCTGGACGGATTAAAGTAGCAACCACTACATATAATTTGGTATATGGTAGATGAATAAACAAAACAAAGTTCTTCTAATAGAATGGTTACCTAGGACGTGTACATGACACGGTCCAAAGGGTTTTGTTAAATTCAAAGGATGCTAAAAGGGCATGCAAACTTCAATGGTTGAAGTAAGCATCGCGGAGTTGGAATCTTCACCATGATGAAAACGAGTTTTCATCAGGAGACGATGAAGATGCTTGCATTTGCAAGAAATTAAGTGGGAGCGCTAAGACATATTTCTAATACATTATGTGAAGGACATCTTGTTGATTAGAAATGATGTATCTTTTATTGACAAAGGTTAAGAATTTCATTTCGATGAAAGACTTAGGCAAAACCCGAATATTTAGCATGAATGTCTATAGTGGATAGACTGTAACGCTAATATGTTTATGCCAAACGTACATATATGAGATATTGAAGGAGTTCAATATAGAAACGACAAGAAACAGTTCTTGTTGCATAGAAAGGAATTGAATCAATATTCAAGTGTATCGACACTTGATAAGTGAAACAAGATTCAAGTGCTTTGACACTTGATGAGTGCAATCACGAGAATGTTTTGATCAATCATACCATGATATGTACACATCCAGATATGTCCTATGCTCTAAGTGTTATGAGCATATACCAGAATGAATCATAAAATGATCATTGGACGATAGTGAGGATATTCTTATGATCTTTTGGAAGAACTAAGAATATATTTGTGTAGAGGTGACAAACAATTATAAATAGTTCATTGTAAAGCGTTACATTGATACTAGTTTTGTCACATGATACAAATTAAGTTTATCTCAATTTAAACTATGGGTGGCACAATGTAATGGAAAGGAGATTCCATGATGGATTTGGAAGAGTTCCAAAGTTAAAACATTGTGACGAATACTACAACAAAAGGCTAAGTATATGACTGCTATAGTAGCAGCAAAGGAGGGAATTTGTGTCAAGTAGTTTGTTATCAAACTAAGGTGTGGTTCGCAACGGTCTAACACTAAAGATATATTGTATGACAATAGTATCGACGTGTTTTAACCCCAAGGAACTAAAGGTCTCACCGAAAGACCAAATTTATACAAAGCCATCTCATTGGAGAATGAGTGATGCGTGAAGACGCAAAGACATGCAAATACACACGGACCTGAAAGCGTCAGATCCGTAGATTATGTTAACCACTTGCAATTGTGTATATGGAACACCAGAAAGCCATAGGTGTTCAATACACAAAGTTCTCAAACTAGATTATTGTCTCTAGTGCAAGTGGGAGACTGAAGGGAATATGCCCGAGAGGCAATAATAAAGTGGTTATTATCATATTCCTTATTTATGATAAATGTTTATTTTGCATGCTATAATTGTATTAATACGGAAACGTTAATACATGTGTGTTTAATAAACAAAAAGGAAGTTCCTAGTTATGCCTCTCTCATAAACTAGCTCGTTGATTAACAAGATGATCAAGGTTTCCTGATCATGGACATTGGATGTTGTTAATAACGGGATCACAACATTAGTGTAATGATGTGATGAACATTCATCCGAAGTATAGCATTACGATCAAAGTCATTGAGTTTATAATGCTATAACAACTTACGAAGTGATCCTAATCCTTAGACCATGAGATCATGTCAATCACTAACACCGGAAGAGTTTCTTGATAACATCAAACGTCACACCGTAACAGGGTGATTATAAAGATGGGTTCAGAACTAATAAAGTGTTATGTTGAGGCCCATGGATCGAGAGTGGAATTTGTTCATCCCGATGACGGATAGATATACTCTGGGCCCTCTCGGTGATATCACATTGATTAGCTTGCAAGCAAGTGATTTGATCACTAGAATGTTATATCACGGGAACGAGAAAAGAATACATGTCGGTAACGAGATCAAACTAGGTATGGAGATACCGATGATCGAATCTCGGACATGTAATATATCGTGAAACAAAGGGATTAAGATACTAGCGTAAAAGGTTCCGACGATCACAAGAAAGTCATCGTTGAATGTGTGGGAGTCAGTATGGGTCTCCAGATCCCGCTTCTGATTATTGATCTGAGAGGGGTCTCGATCATGTCCGCATTATTCACGAACCGTAGGGTGACACACTTAAGAGACACCGACATCCAATTGGAGCAAATGTTTCATGCCGAAAGAATGAACAAGCGCAGGAATTTATTTCACTAGATACCGAAACGGGTTTTCGGGTGAAACTGCATAAAGTGGTTATGCATGTGAAATAGGATTCTAGCAAGGGGTTATTTGTGAATGTTTGTCATTAATATAATTGACAAAATTCTGAATAAAAATAAAAGAGTTTTATTTAATGAGAGCTTGCATTAAATTTGGTGGAAATTTAATGGGTTTTTGAGTGGGATTTTGAGTGGAGATTTTTGAAGGGTCATTTTGTGAGTGGAGTGTCCACCCACATGAATGTGGAAGAGGTGGGGGCAGCCCCATGGCTGGGCGCATGGCCCCTTGGGTGCCCCCCCTCTCCCTATAAAAGGAGCCCCCCTCCCTCTCTCTCACTCACACCTCCTCGTGAAGGATCTCTCTCCCCCTCTAGAATTTATCCCCCATGGTCTCGGACTAGCGAGATACATGTTCCCGGTGGCTTTTCGGCAAGAAAGAGTTGTGCTTCCGCTGCATCGCTGGAGCGAGGAGGCGGAGGTTGCTCGGTGCCTCGAACGTGTGTGCGAGCACGGATGCGCTGCTGTTTTGCGGCGCTAGGACTTCCTCTCGATCTTGAGATCGGCAAGAGATCGTCTACATCAACCACGAGTTTGGACTCGTTAAGCTTTGTCGGTCTTCAAGGGTATGTTCTCTACGGATATACATCCGCCCGTTGTTTGTATCTAGTATATATAGATCTTGGTATATAGTTCACATCGTAGGAAAATTTTTGTTTTCTATGCTGCGAACCCTACAGTCGGCCCTGAAGTCCATGAAGACGGGATCAGCCCCGGGACCGGATGGCCTGCCAGTGTGCTTCCTCCAGACGTTTTCGGATCAGCTGCAGCCGGTGATCATGTTGATGTTCCAGGAGCTCTACATTGGGACCCTGGTGATGGCTCGTCTGAACTTTGGTGTGATCACTCTGATTCCCAAGGTAGTTGGGGCCACAGATATCCGCCAATTCTGCCCTATCACAGTAATTAATGTCATCCAGCGCCTCTTTGCGAAGGTATGTGCCATCCGTCTTGCCCCGGTTCTGGAGAGGCTCACTCACCCTCTCCAGTTCGCTTTCCTGAAGGGTCACCTCATTCCTGATGACATCCTTGCCCTCCATGAGATTATTCATGAGGTCAAGTCACGCCATCAGAAAGGGGTGTTCCTTAAACTGGACTTCCAGAAAGCCTACGACCGTCTGGACTAGGCTTTCCTGAGGCTAGTTCTGGAAAGAAGAGGGTTCGACGATCGCATGATGTGCTGGATCATGCAATTTGTGATGAGTGGTAGGACGGCGATCAACATCAATGGGGAGATTGGCCCCTACTTTAGCCCTTCCTGCGGAGTTAGACAAGGGGACCCGATCTCTCCCCTCCTCTTCAACGCCGCGGTTGATGCCCTGGCTGAGATTTTGGATACAGCCAAACTCGCTGGCCACATCATTGGGGTGGTAGGGCATCTGATCCCGGGAAGGGGTATTTCTCATCTGCAGTATGCGGATGACACCATGATCATGGTGCAGGGCTCGGACTTGGACATCAGGAATCTAAAATTCCTGTTGTTATGCTTCGAGGCCATGTCAGGTCTCAAGATCAACTTCGACAAAAGCAAAGTCATGGTGCTAGGTTTCGATGATGTCGAGCGGCAGCGCATTGCCAACAACCTCAACTGCAAGCTGGCTAATTTCCCCATTACCTATCTGGGGATTCCCATTCGAGACACGAGGGTTTTGATCAAGTACCTTGCTTCCCTGGTCACGAGAGTGCACTCCAGAGCTGAGCCCTGGCGAGCGCGGCTCACGTCGAAGGGAAGCAAAACGGTCCTGATGAACTCTTGTCTTTCGAGCCTGACTATGTATCAGATGGGGTTATACTTGCTCCTAGAGGGGACCCATGCCGACTTTGCTAAGGAGTTGTCTAGGTTCTTTTGGGCGGGAAGGGATGGCCACTAGAGGTACCATATGGTTAAATGGGCGGACGTTTGCGCCCCAAAATGTCTTGGGGGCATAAGTATCTTGGACTCGTGCCGCTTTAATGTAGCTTTGATGCTGAAGTGGGTCTAGCGCATTCTAGCGAATGACGGGGGTCTTTGGCTTCAACTTATCAAAGCCAAGTACCTCCGAGGCTGGCCCCTTTTGGCATGCGAGAGGAGGGAGGGGTCTCAGCTCTGGAGATCGATCCAGGACATTAAGCACTACATTAGACGGGGCATTTCTTTCGTGGCTGGGAATGGCTAGGGGATCCTCTTTTGGCTTGACCCATGGCTCCTCCCTGTCCGTTGGTAGTGCGGTTCCCTGCGCTCTTCGCCATCTCGTCCGACCCGTCGGCGCTCGTGTATGAGAACTTCCGAGAGGACCATTGGAACCTTCTATTACGCCGAACCTTCAATGAGGTGGAATCTGAAGAATTCCAAGTCCTGAGGGAGTCCCTCCCCTCTTTTCTCTCCGAGGCGCAGGACACGGCCTCATGGCATCTCCTCCCCTCTGGAAAGTTCTCGGTGAGCTCGACATATAGGGCCCTATTCCAGGGCCCTGAGCTGCGGTGGACGGCTCCCCTTTGGAAAGCGCCCATGCCCCTTAGTATTCGCATCTTCGTTTGGCAGTTGCTCTAAGATCGCTTACCCTTGGGGGTGGAGGTCTCTAAACGCAACGGTCCCGGTGATAGCCGGTGCCCCCTACGTGGGACGCCGGAGATGTGCGCCCATATTATGTTCTCCTGCTCGGCGGCGCAGTTTTTGTGGAGTTTTGTTCGGGAGGCCCTGGGTCTGGCTTGGTCGGCACATGAATTGGGGGAGTTCCTACAGGCCCAGGCCAACAGGACCGGGGGGGAGACGCCGGATCTTCTGGATCCTCTTTGCGGCCCTTTCCTGGACCCTGTGGAATGTTCGTAATAAGATGGTGATCGACCGGGTTTTCCCTTCCCGGGCGTCTGACTCTATTTTCGCTTTGCTTGCATTCTTACAATCGTGGTCTCCCTTGGTGCGGCAGCGTGACCGGGCGATGTTCGAGGCTTCTCTCCGGACTTTGAGGACTGCAGCTATCCCCTTCTTGGCATTGACCCCTGCGTCCCCCGTCCCCCCCCCCCCCCGCCCCCGCCCCTTGTGTCGGTCTGAGGGGCGCCGGCCTCCTCCTTCTCGTGCCACCACCTTTTTTGTTTTTCTTCTTGGGCGGTCTTGTGCTGTAGCCCCAACGTCTGTGAGATTATTTTTCTTTGCGTTTTGGCCTTGGCCGCGGTGGTTGTATGTCCGATGTTGTACTTGGATTGTGCTTTATCTATAAAGTGGGGCACGAGCCTGATTCGAGAGATTTTTATGAAGCAACCACCAAATGGATAATTCCAATTGTTAGCACCCCATTTTTTTAAATACTAGACCATCTTACCAGTTTCTAGCATGTGCCACGAGGTCCCAATCTTGGTTTTCCTTATATCTATGGCCTAAACATACCTTAACAAACAAAAAGTATATTGGTAGAATCTCGTGCCGAGAAAGCTATGGGGTAGATCCCCGGGTGTCCCGCAGACTAGGGTTTCGATGCGAGACAGCCGCTGGAGCGTCAGAATCTCAAAAAATCACATAATTAAAGTGGGATGGCCAAACCACATAATTAAAGTATCCATAGATGCAATATGGGTGATATTTGAGATAAAATATGTGCTAAAGGAAAATGGAGGCAAAAGGGGGGAAAATGGGAAAAAACAGGGCTTTGCCGTGCACTGCGCACGGCAAAGGAGCATTTGCCTTGTAGGGCGCACGGCAAAGACCCTCCCTAGTTGAATAAAACGAGCGGGAATATTTTACGCGTTGAGTAAAATAAATGGCGGAAATACTTCGTGCGAAAAGAAATAATTTAAAATATAAAACTTTGCCGTGCTTGACGTTGAGGCACATGGCAAAGCCCTGCCGTTACCATGGCCCGTCAACTGCGCCGGAACGGTGAGCCCACGAGAGGGTGTGCCGTGCGAATTCTTTGCCGTAGGCCTTTTTTGGTCTTTACCGTGTATAGTTTCTTTGCCGTGCGTTATTTCTGGGCTTTGCCGTGAGGATTTTCTCTGCCGTGTATCTTGTATCGTGTCGCCGTGCTACACTTCTTTGCCGTGTGTCGTGTTGTTCGATTACACAACAAAGAGATTTTTGACGTGCATTGGCACATGGCGAAGCCCAAGTGCACTGAAGCGCCGAATTTTCCCGTACTGTGGTGTCAACAGGCTGCATTTATCGTGAGGTCAACTGGTGTCGTATGAAGATGCCAATACAACGATGTGCAAGTTGTAGTAGCGTGATAGCTTCAATTTTCATTATATATGTACGCTAGTCAACTTGTGTCGTACATCTGGTGACAGAAGCATACATTGCAAAATTCAGTGTAGTTTCAGCTTACAACTATGTACTCTGCACATATCGAGAAACAAAATGACAATGTTGATGGAAATATAGTAACTAATTCAACTTCCATTGCAACTATATTCCATAACATTATACATCTTTCTCGAAGTCTAAACTGAATTATGATTGACATGTTATTAACTATGCATTTTTGTTACAAAATTATCAAAAGGGGAATGGACATTGTCCACCTTTTGAATGGATTGGACCTATCGATATGCATGATTTGTACTCACACTATGTGCATATACTATGTCTACTGAAGAGATAGTGCTGTTTGCACATTGCAAAGTAATTAAGCTGTCAAATGGCTTCCTTACTAATTTACCTCCCAATTTTACCATGATCTTTGTGCATTATTTACGCAGATATAAGATTGCTTATCAGGATGTCGCACTTAACTAAGTGTCACCACCTCTGTCACACAGCACGTCCCAGTTCTAGTTTATGTCGCGGCAGGAAAACGGCCTAAATCTCTGCCGCGGCAGAGTTCTGCCGCCGCCCCGTTCTGAGCGTATTTGAGCGGCGCGGCGGGGACGGGAGGGGGGGAATCGATCGGGAGCGGTATACACATACATCGTCGTCGGTATATACGAGTACATGAATAATTAAGCAACTATTATTATACACAAACATCGTCATTGTGTAGTATTCTCTGTAAACGTTGAAGCATCAAGTACAAGACAAACATGTTCAAACATATATACAACGTTCATTTTGGTGGATATCTAAAGAGTTCTCCGCCCAGTGTGACGACCTCATCAAGTATGAACCCCGCCAATTCCTCTTGAATGGCTCGTATGCAGTCAAATAGTAGGAGTTTGTCCCGCATCCATTCGATCTAAATATATATAAAGAATAGGGTCAATATATATATAAGAATAAAACTTAACACAATTGATGGTAATAGAATAATGTTGTGTACTTTGTTTACTTACTCTAAGTTGTTCTAGTGCGGCTTGGCCCGTCGTACATATCGTGTTGCGAATGAACTCGCAAACATAGTATCCACATAAGTTATTACCGGGTCCCTAATGCGCACACTTTACGAGAATAGAGAGTTCAATCAAAATAATAATCAATAAAGCATGATATAATGGAATTGGAAGCAGAATCAAAGAGATACGCAGACCTAGCTAGCTAGTATTAGTTACATTTTGGTCTACAAATTTTAGTTCTTCTGACCATTCGCCCACAGCCCTGCCTGTGAACCTTTTCCAAACCCTGTCCGACAAAGAAAATGGATAAAGGAGTAATTAATTACTTGTTATCACGAAAGTTGCTGATCTAGTGCGATAATATGATTGAAATTACCTCTGGAGCATCTCTTTAATGTCTGCCCATAGCTCTTGGTCTTTTCGTAAAGAGTCCATGATAAGGACTTTTCCTGAGTCAGGTTGAATGACTAGCAGAATAAAGTGAAACCTACGCACGCATAACTCATCATCAGTTACTTAACATCGAGTAAGCCAAAACAGAATGTGTACAAGAGAGGGTAACAGTACTCACGAGAAGTTGTAAGGCAATAGTATTTTCCTTTTGGTTTGTTGTCTCAGTAAAGATGTTAGCAAGAAATCTTCTGTTTGCCTGGGTCTGTGTCTTACCACTTCTTCATGAACTCTATTTGGGTCAACGAACCCAATGTCAAAAGGGCCTCCTTTCATGCATTCCATAACCTTTTTCCTGCATAATAGTATATACATATATGGTGAGCATATATATATATACATGCAATTAATGAATTGAATGAGATGAGACAGAAATTACAGAAATAGTACTTACACACAGTAAAGGCTGATGGCAGCTTTGTGAAGTTCCTTCTGATTGAATAGAAAATGCAAGTCTTGAATATTGAGGGCGATCTCGTCGTCTCCGCACAAGAAAATCTGATCTCTTATATACGTCGTGATCCATTCTTCCTTTCTCGTCTTGCAGAAATCAAGGTACCATTTGTGCAATCTTCGCATCTTTGTTGGTAGATTCTTGAGCTCCTCTTTGTTGACGAGATTCTTCCCATACTTCCATGGCTGTATGGGGTTGACATCGCCTTTGGGCAAGTTGTCTCCCATGATGTTCAAGTATGCATTGTAAGTCATCCCCATCTCATTGTCCTTTCTTCGTAGCTCTGCCTCATAATCATTTACAGGAGGAGCGTTCCGTGTGTCGAACACTTGAGCGGGGCGCATGATTGCTTTTCCTGCTCTGCGAGCATGGGAACTGTTTTTGGGGGTGCCGCACGACTGCTACTTTCAGTCTCCCTCCGCCTTGCACCCCCCTTCAAAATCTGGCGCTCGTAGTCCGGCACAAGTGGGGTTTCAGATTTCAAAAGATTATTGTAAAACTTCTCCACCACCGCCGGATCTATTTTCTCCTTTGGCTCGGCCCGTCTAGGTGCAAATAATTTCTTGACCTCTTCTTTCGAGATCCTATTGGTCTCCTCGTCGCTGCGATTCCACGGTAAAACTGGCAATGGCTTGGCGGAAGGATGCGGGACGTAGTTTCTTGAACTCTTTGGCGTACGGTTTCCTGCGGATTTCTTCGTGGCAGTGCTAGTGATGCTCTTCATGGCAGTGCTCTTCCGCTTACGCCGAGGAGATGGCTGAAGCGCCGGAGATGGCTGGCGCGCCGAAGATGGCTGACGCATAGGAGATGGCTGGCGCGCCGGAGATGGCTGCCGCGCAGGAGATGGCTGAAGCGCCGGAGACGACAGGGGAGTATTCTGATGACTTGGAGACGGCTGAGGCGGCTCAAACTACTGACGCTGCGGAGACGGCGGGGGTGCCAATGGCCTCCAATTTGGAAGAACGATGTGTTCCCTCTTCCAAAGAATGGTTGTTTTCACTGAAATTTGAGTTGAGTTTCCCCTTCACCTGTAGCATGGTCAAGCTGTGCTTCCTCATATTCCTTCACAACCTCATCCACCCCGATAATAGCATAACCATCTGGAATCGGTCGGCAGTGGTAAGTTCCACCAGCTACAAGAGGTAAGGCATAGCCGACCGCCACCTTAATGGATAAGCCCATTAATCTCACATGCAGCTCAGCGTGTTCGCTCTCCGTGATCTCATCCACGGGGTATCTAGGACCCGCCATTTCAAGCGTGGGCTGCACGTTCTCCGTGGAAGCCATGCTGCTTTTCCGCGCAGAGTCTGGGCCGCCGACAACTTCCAATGCAGGCTCTTCGTGCCGCTGAGATGGGCCGGTAGCTTGTTGGCTCTTTTGTGCATTCACATGCGCCTGCAGCGCCACAAGTGCATGTTCAATCTGTGTCATCCGCTCTGTACGCTCTTTTTCTTTTCTTCCGCGCCATCTATAAGAGTCACCCACTCGGCAAACCCATCCTTCCACGTCATACCCCCTGTGCCTCGTGAAAGTCCAGGGTGTTCTTTTTTACCGATGACACGTGTGACCTGGTCATTCTCTCTGTCAGGATGGAAGGTCCTGGCGGATGTTTCCTCGTATGCCGTGATGAGTTCTGTGACGGGTTTGGCAAGGAGGGTTGGGAAGATACACAATCCCGTTTCTGGGTCCAACCTTGCCCCGATTTCTTAGAACCAAGTCTTTGCACGTAGGTCGCACCCATGTGTCTGGGATTGATCCCTCTATCGCGCAGGGCCTTCTCAGCTTCCTCCCACTTAGGCCTCTGAGATATGTAGCCACCTAACCCCGTCCTCTGGTGATATTCCTTCTTCTGGGCATTTAGCGTATTGGTTTCTGACCTCTTTGTAGCTATATAACCTTCCTTGTATGCCACAAATTCGGGCCAGTGAGGTCTTATCTTCGCATAATATGCGTCTTTGAAATCTGGAGTCTCGCGAGCTTTGACAAATTTGTTCAATTTTGTCTTCCAGTTGCGGAAAGCGTCTGCCATCTTCTTTAGAGTCCACTCATTGACCTTTTCCTTTATAACCGGTTTGTTTTCATCCTCCTCTGGCAGAAGGGTGAAATTTACCAACAGCGAATTCCAAAGCGTTTCTTTGGATCTTTCATCGACAAAGGTACCGTCGCCCTTCTTTGGCTTATTCCAATATTCAATTATGATTGGGATTTGGTCCCTAACAAGAACTCCAGCCTGACGTACAAATTTGTCTGCGGCCTTCTTGGGCTCCATCGGCATGCCATCAACATGAACTGCTTCGATCGTGAACTTTGCACGATCTTTCAACCGATGGATCGCGCCTCGCTTGCTCTTTTTCGTAGAAGAAGATTGTTGCTGGCTGGTCGATCCAGTGGGCTAAAAGAAGATAGAAGCGTTAATTAATACATGTACATATATACAAATCAATCGGTGAAAATCAGTAGAGGCTTAATCCATGCATATACCTCGACAGACTTTGTAATCACTAAAGTGCGTTCACCGGAGTCGACATCTTCTCCATGGCTACTTGAGTTGTTATCATGTCCCTCCAAGTTCAGATATTGTGAGGTGTCCTCGTGGATCATGTTCTCCATTATTTCTTACTCTTCAAGGTTTCTACTGAGTGGATCCATAGTTTCTAAAACAATAATATTATCACACAGATATCAGTAATACATCTATTGAAATGCTCAAGCAAGGATGATGATATGACAGGTTAAAAGTATTGAAATATAACCCTAATACATGCTTGGTCATTTCAAACCATAATACGGAGAAACCCCGGATTCATATGAGAGGGTACATTTACTTCTTCTAATTAACTTGTCATGAAAGTTGATTAACATAGCATGGTTATTATAATGCTACATTGACAACGAGAGGTCGCGGCGCTAGGGCGAGAGCGGGCCGGGATGCGTGGGGGTGTGCGTTCGAACCAGCACGACGTGGGCTACCTAAAATGGGCGACTCACCCTTGACGCGTGTGTAGGCTCAGCGAGGACAGAGGAGGTCAGGGTCGACGACATAATGGTGGCGGTGGTCATCGGCGTGGCACAAAATATACACATATACAATACACATACAATACAATATACATATATACATACACATACACATACAAATATACATACACATATGCCACTTGTTCTACTAATTTTAATGGTATTTTATTTGCAAATTTTGGCCCAGTGGATTTATTTCTATGAATTTTACAAATTTCTGCAAATTCCTGAAATTTCTGCGTAGTCAACGCCTCGCTGACGTGGCTGGCTACGTGGTGAGCTGCGATTCGCCGGTGCCCCTTCGGTCTGGAAACATACGACCCCGCGACGGAGCGCCTCTCTGTCGTCCGCCCGCGACCCCACAACCACGCACCGCCCGTGCCCCTACGCGCGCGCCACCGGCTGCCCGATGTCGGCCCGCCGACCTCGTGATGGAGCGCCGCCCGCACGGAGACGACCACCTGCACAAATAAGACGAAAATTTTCCTCCGGCGCAGCGAGCTCCGTCGGTATCGAAAATGGGGCTGGCGAGGAGGGCGGCTGGCCTGGCCAAGCTCTCGGCCATGGCGGGCGATAGTGACAGACTGGGGAGGAGGGGCGGACGGCTAGGACAAGGCGGGCGACGGTGACAGACTAAGGAGGAGCGGCGGTTCTACTGGTGACCTCCTCTCCTAACGACGGCGACGGCGAGGGCGCGCGTTATACGAGATCGAGGGGGAGGGGGCGGATAGGGCGTGGAACGGACCGGCGACGGCGCTCCCGCGGGATGGCAACGGCGACGGCGAGGGCGTACGTGGACGGCGACTGCTCGCGCGCGCTTGATCAATCTGGCTGGGGGGTGACGACACTCCCGCGGGATGGCGACGGCGAGGGCTGGACGGCGACAGCTCGCGCGCTCTCCTCTGCTTTCCTCTGCGCGCGCGCTTCGATCTGGCTGGGGGAAGAAGGAAGAGAAAGGCGCACGTTATAACTCTCACCCCCTTTAACACCGGTTCGTGGATGGAACTGGTGTTAAAGGGGGGGAATTCGTTTCGCACCCGCACCCCCCCCCCTTTAACACCGGTTCGTGGATGGAACCGGTGTTAAAGGGGGGCATTTATTTCGTACATTAAAGGGGTGGGGGCATTTTTAATTCAAAAAATAGGATAGAATTTAGAAAATTCATATCTTTTGCATTTCAACTCAAAAAAATATGAATAATATATCATAATTTTCAGAAAAATAAGATCTATCCATTCATATAAAAACATTTTATAGTTATTTTAGATGAAATTTTTCAAAATGATTAAAACACTTACATATAAATTTTAATTATTCAATTAAAACAAAACTAAAATAGTCAAACCCTAAAACTTTGAACATAAGAAATATTAAGCATCTAAAAAGGAATATAACCCTATTTTATTAGAGCAAATCATATTTTATTTTGTATTAACATTTTTGAATTGTTTGGATATTTAAATGCCTCATCTTTTGTATACTTTGGAATCTGACAAAACCTCGCTAAACTTGCATTGGATTTTTGATAAAATAGAATATTGTGAACCTAAAAATGATTTTTGTAAAAAATCATGAGCATCGTATCATATACCTGTAGTTCATATCTGACCCACTTCCTACCGATTCGGTAGGAATTTGTCTTTTTCACCAGAGGTGGACGGAAAGGTTTCAGATCCCCATGTTGGTAAATTGTCCATATAAGGTGGTCTAGTATTTTTGTAAAATGTGGTGGTAGTTTTTTGAATTAGTCATTTGGTGGTTGCTTCACAAAACCGTCCGTGTTTTATGCTCGAAAAATGTAAAATGCCTTTTTGGTGCGAAAAAAGAAAAACTTCCTCTTGCAATATTTTTTGCCATCCCATGATACACATGTATGCACAATATGGCCACATTATCACAAACTATGCCTTAATTCTAGCCATAACATTGGTCATTTGACTCGAAAGCCAAGAAACCTCAGAATGAGATAGGTCATTTTGTGAAGGTTTTTTCGAGACATAATCAATATACCAAGTTTGATATTTTTCCTTATAACTATGTCACATAGTATAACACCACGCGAAGGTTTCGCATTGTTTCGATCGTTTTTTAATTTTTTATCCCCGTTTTAAACTATCGTCAAACTTTGTCGAACAACGGGCATAAAGATTCTTAGCTCGGGGCCAAGCCTCGCTAAACTTGCATTGGATTTTTGATAAAATTGCATATTGTGAACCTAAAAATGAGCATCGTATCATGTACTTGTAGTTCATATCTGACCCACTTCCTACCGATTAGGCAGAAATTTGTCTTTTTCACCAGAGGTGGACGGAAAGGTTTCAGATCCCCCTGCTGGTACATTGTCTATATAAGGTGGTCTAGTATTTTTGTAAAATGTGGTGGTAGTTTTTTGAATTAGCCATTTGGTGGTTGTTTCACAAAACCGTCCGTTTTTTATGCTCGGAAAATGGAAAATACCTTTTTGGTTCGACAAAAAGGAAAACTTCCTCTTGCAACATTGTTTGTCATCCCATGATGCACATGTATGCACAATATGGCCATATTATCACAAACTATGCATTGATTCTAGCCATAACATTGGTCATTTGATCCGAAAGCCAAGAAACCTCGAATGAGATAGGTCATTTTGTGAAGGTTTTTTTGAGACATAATCAATATACCAAGTTTGATATTTTCCTTCTAACTATGTCACATAATATAACACCATGCGAAGGTTTCGCATTGTTTCGATCTTTTTTTAATTTTTTATCCCCGTTTTAAACTATCGTCAAACTTTGTCGAACAGCGGACATGAAGATTCTTAGCTCGGGGCCAAGCCTCGCTAAACTTGCGTTAGATTTTTAATAAAATAGCATATTGTGAACCTAAAAATGATTTTTGTAAAAAATCATGAGCATCGTATCATGTACCTGTAGTTCATATCTGACCCACTTCCTACCGATTCGGTAGGAATTTGTCTTTTTCACCAGAGGTGGACGGAAAGGTTTCAGATCCCCCTGTTGGTACATTGTCCATATAAGGTGGTCTAGTATCTTTGTAAAATGTGGTGGTAGTTTTTTGAATTAGCCATTTGGTGGTTGCTTCACAAAACCATCCGTTTTTTATGCTCGAAAAATGGAAAATGACTTTTTGGTGCGACAATAAGGAAAACTTCCTCTTGCAACATTGTTTGCCATCCCATGATGCACATGTATGCACAATATGGCCACATTATCACAAACTATGCCTTGATTATAGCCATAACATTGGTCATTTGACCCGAAAGCCAAGAAACCTCGAATGAGATAGGTCATTTTGTGAAGGGTTTTTTGAGACATAATCAATATACCAAGTTGATATTTTTATTATGATAGAACTGGAATTAAAGTACATAATGCAACTAACAGTAAGTTACATAAATCACGACTGAAAATTAAGATACATAAAAGAACTAAAAATTAAGATACATGGCCAGATTAAGTCACAATCGGCCGAACTTGTTTCGGAATGTTGGAGTGATTCAGTCATGCTCCTGCCTACACCTGTAATACTCGCCACTGTAGTCGTCGTACTCGCCACCGTCGTCGTTGTTGTCGTCGTCGGGGTCACCGTAATTGAACCTTAAAGGCTAAGTACGCGTGGGCTGGACTTGAGGGTAGCGTAGACGGGGGTTAGAGTCGATGCCAGTGTCGTAGGCCATGACGCTCTGGAGAGTCCGACCGCGCCACCACAGCCGACGTCCGATCTCGTTGAAGTTCGGAGGAGGTGGGTCGTCCTCCTCGTGCCTGGCGAGCGCCCTCTCACGCCGATCCCCGAAGAAGGCTTCCCAAGTAGGAAAATAGTCGGAATGCCATCTAGGATTCCTCCGCTGCTCCGGCGTTGAGCTCTAAGTAGTAGTTGTTCGTGATGTACATCCGGCACGCCACACCAAGAGGGACAGGAGGAACCGGTACGCCTCCGGCGCTCAGCATCCAGCCGACGGGGACACAGTAGCCCGGCGGGCAGGGGTAGTTCGAGGTGCAAAGCGCCTCCGCCTCCCTGGGGGTTAGTGCTACGGTCGAAGCCATGGGAAAGAGTGATGAGGTTGCAGATATGAGTCTAGAGATTTGCAATGACAATGGAGGCCAACCCTACATATATATAGTGAGAAATGGCTGGAGGGAAGAACTGGCGGGAAAAAGCGGGAAGAACTGGCGGGAAAAAATGGCGGGAAGAAATGGCAGGAAGAAAATGGCTCATGTAATACATATACTGTTAACAGAAGAAATATGACATTGATTTCCATGTTGAGATACATATGTGTGCCAAAAATGGATCAATTAATACATATAGTCAACCTTATGATCGCGTCGGCCGTAACCATGGAGTATCAGCACCGTTTAACAGGATGGCTGGGTCAGTCTTCACTCTGAAGGGCGGAATTTCATCAAACTTATTATAATCTTCTGACATGTCTGTCTTGTCCTCCACTCCCACGATGTTTCTTTTCCCTGGAAGAACTATGTGACGCTTTGGCTCATCGTGTGATGTATCTGTTTGCTTATTTTTCTTTTTTCGTTTTGGTAGACATGTCCTTCACATAGAAAACCTGAGCCACATCATTGGCTAAGATGAATGGTTCGTCTAAGTTCTTGTCTACCTTCGTAAGATTGTTGAGATTCACTGTTGTCATTCCGTACTTCTTGTCTACCTCAACCCCTCCTCCTGTTAGCTTGACCCATTTGCATCGAAACAAGGTGAACTTAAAATTAGGTCCATAGTCAAGTTCTCATATCTCCTCTATGAACCCATAATACGTGGTATTTTTCCCATTGTCTTCTGCTGCATCGAAGCGGACACCACTTTTTTGGTTGGTGCTCTTTTTATCTTGTCCTATCGTGTAAAATGTATTCCCATTTATCTCGTACCCTTGGAAAGTACATACAGTCAAAGATGGTGTCTTGGCCAACAAGTACAACTGATCCCCAACAGTGGTGTTATTTGTGAGAAGTCTTTGCAGCCAGCCGCCAAAACTCGCCATGTGTTCACTTATAATCCATTCATCAGACTGTCCCGGGTGTTTGAGGCGTATTAAATTATTGTGTTCATTGATATACGGGGCAACCAAGATAGATCTTTGTAAAACCGTGTAGTGTGCTTGATTGAGAGAAATCCCGTCCCTACATATCATTGCTTTACATCCTAGGGTGCCTTTTACACGCAGTCTCCCCTCATGTCGTGATTCTGGAACACCAATCGCCTTAAGGTCAGGAATAAAATCAACACAGAACTCAATGACCTCCTCTGTTACATAGCCCTTGGAGATGCTTCCTTCTGGCCTAGCATGGTTATGAACATATTTCTTTAAGACTCCCATGTACCTCTCAAAGGGGAACATATTATGTAGAAATACAGGACCGAGAATGGCAATCTCTTCTACTAGGTGAACCAGGAGATGCGTCATAATATTGAAGAAGGATGGTGGGAACACCAACTTAGAGCTAACAAGACATTGGGCCACATCTGTCTGTAACCCTGGTAGGCTTTCTGGATCGATTACCTTTTGAGATATTGCATTCAGCAATGCACATAGCTTCACAATGGGTACTCGAACATTTTCAGGTAGAACCCCCCTCAATGCAATCGGAAGCAATTGTGTCATAATCACGTGGCAGTCATGAGACTTCAGGTTTTGGAATTTTTTTCTCTGCCATATTTATTATTCCCTTTATATTCGACGAGAAGCCAGATGGGACCTTGATACTGCTCAGGCATTCAAAAAATATTTCCTTCTCTGCTTTGGTAAGAGCATAGCTGGCAGGAGTTAAGTGGCATCGTTTACCCTTCTCGTTCTCAGGATGCATAGGCTCTTCAGGGTCTTTCATACGTTGCTGGTCCTGCCGTGCTTTCGGTGTATCTTTTGTCTTCCCATACACTCCT
Source organism: Avena atlantica (assembly GCA_910589765.1). Lineage (NCBI taxonomy): Eukaryota > Viridiplantae > Streptophyta > Magnoliopsida > Poales > Poaceae > Avena > Avena atlantica. The sequence goes on along the minus strand of OU342733.1, from coordinate 535,206,861 downwards.
AGGAAGCCTAGAGGGTTCACGTAAACATTCTTCGTCACGTGCATCACGTCGATTGAAGAGCGGTCCTCTAAAACTTTTCAATAGGGTAGGTCCCAAAATATAGATTGCTTCTTCCACATGGGCGTGTGTCCGACATCGTCATTCGGAACAGATAGACTGCCAGGACCTTTTCCAAAGATTACTTCTAGGTCCTTGACCATACCAAATACCTCCTCACTTGTACGGAGGACAGGCTTCCTCCGGGGTTTTGCCAGACGTTTGGAATGCTTGCCTTTCTTTCTTACTGGATGCAGGTTCAGAAGAAATCGACGATACCCTAGGTACACAACCTTCTTACATTTCTCCAAATATACACTTTCAGTCTCATCTAAACAGTGTGTGCATGAATTGTATCCCTTGTTTGTCTGCCCTGAAATGTTACTAAGAGCAGGCCAATCATTGATGGTTACGAAAAGCAACGCTCGTAGGTCAAATGGCTCCCCTTTGTGCTCATCCCACATACGTACACCTGGTTTGGCCCACAGCTTTAAAAGTTCTTCAACTAATGGCCTTAGGTACACATCAATGTCGTTGCCGGGTTGCCTTGGGCCTTGGATGAGCACTGGCATCATAATGAACTTCCACTTCATGCACAACCAAGGAGGAAGGTTATAGATACATAGAGTCACAGGCCAGGTGCTGTGACTGCAGCTTTGCTCACCCAAAGGATTCATGTCATCTGTACTTAGACCAAACCTTAAGTTCCTTGTGTCACGTGCGAAGTCCGGGTACTCTCGCTCGGCTTTTCTCCACTGTGACCCATCAGCGGGGTGTCTCAACATCGCGTCTTTCTTACGGTCTTCCATGTGCCATCGTAACAAATTGGCATGCTCTTTATTTCTGAAGAGACGTTTTAACCGTGGTATTATAGGAGCATACCACATAACCTTGGCAGGAACCTTCTTCCTAGGGGCCTCACCCTCAATATCGCCAGGATCGTATCGTCTGATCTTATACCGCAGTGCAGTGCATACCGGGCATGCATCCAAATTCTCGTACTTCTCACCGCGATAGAGGATGCAGTCATTAATGTAGGCATGTATCTTCTGCACGTCTAATCCTAGAGGGCAGACAACCTTTTTTGCTTGGTATGTACCGTCGGCAACTCATTATTTCTTGGAAGCAGATTCTTCATTTTTACCAACAACTTTGAAAATGCGCTGTCAGTCACACCGTTCTCTGCCTTCCATTGCAGTAAATCCAGTGTGGTACCTAGCTTTTTGTGGCCATCTTCGCAAGTTGGGTACAACAATGTTTTGTGATCCTTTAACATCTGCTTCAGCTTCTCCTTCTCCTTTTCAGTTTCACATTCTTCCTTTGCATCAGTAATGGCCCGACCAAGATCGTCATCAGCGGGCCCATCTGCTGCCTCTTGATCTTCATTATATACCCCCGTTGCAGTATCATCATATTCAGGATACATATTATGATAGTTGTCATCATCCTCTTCTTCTTCGTTGTCTTCCATCACAACCCCTTTTCTCCGTGCTTGGTCCAACAATTATAGCTGGGCATGAAACCGGATCGAAGCAGGTGGGCGTGAATGGTTCTGGTATTTGAGTAGTCTTTCTTGTTCTGACAGTGAACACACGAACAACACATAAAACCATTGTGACCATGGTTTGCATTAGCCACAACGATGAAATTTTGGAGGCCCGTAATGTACTCGGAAGTGCGTCGGTCACCGTACATCCATTGTCGGTTCATCTGCATTAATATATAGTATATATCAAAAATTAATAGGGAGATGACCATTTATATATAGTACATCAATGACACATGAAAGGATAAAGTTGCCGACCTCGACCGAGAAGGAAAGAGCAACGAGAAAACTTATTTCGAGCTTTCGGGCATTTTACCGAACACCTCTTGTGTATAGGAAAAAAACACAAACTAGCACACCTCTCACCCTCTTGCTCCAAAATGAGAGAGTGAAAAAATGGAACAGAGGGATGTGGGTTGCGGTGTGTTATATAGCCCCCCCCCCTTTTACACCGGTTCAAGCCACGAACCGGTGTTAAAGGGGGTGCTCCTTTTTGCTGCACGGGCCACACTGGTACGAGCACCCCCTTTAACACCGGTTCGTAGAAAAACCGGTGTTAAAGCCCATTACCGACCTCAACCAAAGGCCTCGTTTCCACTAGTGTGTATTTTAGTCCTACCCTCACCAGCAACCTGATGAAGTCAACACGACTCACAACCTCACCGACCGCGTCATGTGTTGGACGAAACAGTTGTTTTGTTGTGCATCTAAATCATGACTCCTCTCATGGACCTGGATTTATTTGTCTGCAAGTTCAACAGTGCTAAGTTCTATTTTTTATCAAAAAAGAAGGTTCAATGAGATAGACAACTCCAACCTCACGTGCTGGTGGTGGGGGTCGGCGGCCTAGTCCTCGTCGACAGCGTAAGCGAGGTCCCGTCGCAGATCGGGCGGGAGGAAGGCGGCGAGATCTGTTGGTCGCCGGAATGTCGAGAACTGGCATGCGTGCCTAGCGGTGGCGGATCTAGGATTAAATCAGAGGGGGTGCCTAGCTGAATGCTCTGTCAGAGTTCATTTCCAACATGAATGTTGAAGATCTATGCCTGGGAGAAACATTTCAGGGAGGTGATCAGGGGTATCCAGTAGTCAGAGCTTCACCGTTTGTCAGCGTTCCAAACGGGTACAACGTCGTGTTCTGCCTTATATCCACCGCGACATTCACCGCATGCTGGTTTCTGGGCATCCTGTTGGATGCTATAGCAATGTCTTTGCGATCATACCCGTGTTGTGATCGTATCCGCGAGGCAGCGTGTCCAGTTAGCTCGAGCATTGAATCAACATGTTGATATCTGTCTTCTTGATGACCCTTTCAGCTATGTTATTGGAGTTTTTAATGCAAGTGGCAAATCATTCCTTGTGTTTTTAATTCAGTTTCATGCATTTTCAATTTTCTATCTTCTCAGATGTTGCAGTTCTGTCCTAGGAATATGTTATTGGAGCTTTAGCCTGAAAGATGGCCCTCTTAGTTACTCATCAAGTTGAGTTTTTTCTTGCATTTAATTCCATCAAAGTTAATATTATGTGCACAGTACTATTCCACGGTTAGTATTTCAGAGAGGCTCGCTCTGATTTGTTGTTCATGTGCAGCACTTGTTAACTGCTTGGTATGCTACGCTCAACTGGGCTACATCAGTCTCTTGTTTCACCCGGGTGCAAAACTGGATTATTCACCGCATGTATATGCTGTTTAGGATGGGCCTCTAATTCCTAAAGTGTAAAAAGTTTTCCTATGTCTCAGTAGGTAGTTTTTTGTGAGAGTTCTGAATTCGTAGGGGTTATTTCACTACTTATTAGAATACATATATTGATTTGTTTCTGAAGATCAGTAGTGGTGTGTAACATCTTCCTTTTGGCAGCTAATAATGTGTGAAGGAGAGATAAAGCATGTTGGTTCTTATAAAGAATTATAGCAACTTCAAAGAATTTTTAGAAACTTGTACATGCACACAAAAGATGGCGAGAGGTATTCAAGTGTTACCTCCATGGCCAATGATGAAAGGATCAATGGCAGGTCAAGAATAAAGTCAAGTCACTGTCTAGTTTATTAAAGAGAAGGTGAGGCAATGGAGCATTCAAAATTGGTTCACTTGATCAAGGGAGAAGACTGGTTTGAGGCCTTATTTACCGTGGTTGTTCCAGATCAAGGGCTATGGGTGTGCTACCCTTGTTGATAGGGGTTAACCTTATGGGAGGCTCGATCTACACGGATCTCGTGGTCAAATCGATGAGAAAAACAAGGGAAATAAAGAAGGTAGAAGAACCGAATACACACCTCGCGAAGAACAAGATGAGCAGACGTAAACACAACGCGATACAAGACCTATTGCTCCCTCTGGCGGCCTCCGGTCCGACAGAATTCTTGCAAAGAAAGATCTGTCAACATGGTCCCGTCAAATCCACATCAGAGATGGAAGAACACATTGGAGACGATATTGATAACTTTACTAGATTTAACTCAAATTAAAGACCTTATATAACTAAGGATGCTCAAATGTACAATCCACAGAGGTGGATGATGATAGGGTTCCCTCATGAAGGGAAAGATACATAACTAGAACTTGTTCATCTTAGGGGTTTTTAGTCTATCATCTATCTCTGAGGGATACATGAGGGGGTGAGCAGGGGCGGAGCCGGAAGGAGCCCATGACTGGTGCTACTACTTCCTAATGGCGCTAATTATCTAGGCTTTCCATGTTTTTAGCCTTGAAAATTGGCACATGATCATTGTATTGCAGGCGTCCGGCCGGTGCTACAGCGCCGGTAGCCCCCTGCCTGAATCCGCCCCTGGGGGTGAGGGCTCTATATATAAGCCAGCCACATAAAAGAGAGGTAGTTTGAGGATAAAAATAGAAAAAATGTTAGGTAAAGAGAATATTCCAGGGCATCCAACCCAGATCCACGCGCAGACGGCAGTTTCTGATGATAAGTCCGGCGGCGCCGGATGTGACGCCGGAAGTTTCCAGCGGTCGCCAATTTCCGGGCTTAACCAGATTGGCGTGCTGACGGCGGTTTCGGCGGGGCGCCGGTTTGATCAGGAGGTCACCGGTTTGTTTCGGCGTAGAATCTAGCGGCGCTGTAACATTCGCCGGTTTGGCTTCGCTTCTTCCTTCTCCTCTTCCAAGCCATCGTCTTTTTGGCCTTGAGTCCTCGGGCTTTCTTCCATGTCTCCGTACTAGTCGGTGTGAGCCTATCATGGTCATAGGATGGAGTATAAATTAGTATATCATTTAATACGGTAGGAAGTGGGCTCTCACAGAGGATAGGATTCACCATTAAAGTCTATGACGACTTGGCATATGTTAGAGAACTTGATGTGGTAACGACCGTAGGTCAGACTACATAACTTGTTGCGGGCACAAACTTAGTTTTCATATCTGGACAGGTTGCCCAAATCTCAGGGCTTCCTACCAATGTACAAAACCCTCATGTGAGCAAATTGCGTCTGGATATGATGGATGTAACAATTTGAACTTGGTTCAATCATTTCATGCTGTTTAGCTTGAGAGCTCTGTCAGCAGTTCGCCTTCTAGCATCAGATCGAGTCTCTATTTCCCATCTATTCGCACATTGTGTCTGTATCCTTTTTTGATTCCACTCCACTTTGACGGTTATTTACCCGGATAAGTAAGCGTGTAAGAATTATGTTCAAGATGTCAAAGCTCTTGTTCAACCTGGTCATTTTCAATGTTGAATCTTCTCTGATTACTTGAGGATTATTGACCATGACATTCCAATTAGTTTCGCTTAAGCATCGGTGCCACCATAAATACAAATGGTAATTAGAGCGTGTTGGTGTTTACTTTTATTTTTTGTTCCGAACCGCACGAGCCCTTCTTATTTGGAAAACGATGTACATCCCCCGGACGATGATCGTCCGGGTCCCTTTCCATCGCGCGCGCGCGTCGCAAGCGGCCTCTAGATCTTCGTCGCCGCTTACTTCCTTACACGCAGCCGGCCCTCCCATCTACCTCACACCCTCCATGGCCAAGCCGAGACAGGCCCTTTCCTTTCTGCGCGCACGCACTCCAGCTAGTTCCGCGTCGCAGTTTTGTTGTCCGCCGGTGCCGGTACAAATAGTTGCACAGATTGACCGAACAGAGCACAAATCAGCTCGACTGAAAATCAGCAGCAAGCAGCAAGCAAAGCTAAATTGGTACTAGTAGCAGCCTCATCCAGCGTATTCCACATACCGACCGGCCACCATGGTCACCATGCCGTCGATTGCCAATGCCTGCGACAACGGCGAGACTAAGCCGGCGGCCAGAGTTGCTCCCTGCCGAGGACGGCGCTGCTCCATGCGACGATAAACCTTAGCCTTTGATTTTGCTATATGTTTTTTGCTATCTCTATTTTTTTGTTTTGCTATAATATTTTTTCGCCTCTGTGTCCGCCCGTCGCCGGCCTCCTCCTGCGCCTGCCGAGCGACCGCCGCCCGTCGGAGCCTCCGCGAGCCTCAAGGTCTGCCTGTAGCGTCGGGGTTCACCGCCGAGCTCTCGGTGGGCTGCCAAGTTCTACATCGCCCATTAGCCATGTCACAGCTTGCGGGGACCTCACCGGCAACTTGAGATAGATTCCTTTGGACTCAACACAGCCATGGCGCCAGTGGTCTACGCTGCGAGGTAGAGAAGCCAACCGCGAGATGCAGGAGCTTGTACTCCCAAGCCATGGCGTCGTTCCCAAGCGATGGCATCGGAGTTTGCTACATGCCTCGGCCGTGGTGCTACAAGATCCCGGATTTTGCTAGGATGCCACAATAGCAAAAAATATTTTTGCTAAAAAGCTTCTGTATTTTTGCTACATTGATATATATTTTTTGCTATCTTTGTTTTTTTGTTTTGCTACAATATCATAAATTTTTTGCTACAAGTTTTACGATGAGGTCTTCCGCTAAATTCTCCGGTGATGTCTCCGGCGAAGTAGGTTTTTTGCTACATTAGAAGAATTTTTTTGCTGCAACCGTCTTGTGGTTTTGCTACAACAGTGTCAACTTTTTGCTACAAGGTCTCCGACGAGAGTCACCATCGAGTTTTTTCCGACGATGTCTCCGGCGAAGTCGGTTTTGCTACATTAGTACAATTTTTTTGCTGCATAGCCTCCGGCGAGGTCTTCGGTGAGGTCTCCGGCGAGACGTTCTATTTTTAAAACGAACCGTTTTTTTTGCTTCAGAAGCAAAAGCGGGAACATATGCAGCAAGCGCGGGATGTTTTGCAGCAAAAGCGGGATTTGGGGCAATTTTGTGGACACGTGTCGCGCAGGGAAGGAGGACGATGGGAACTCCCCATCGTCCGGGGGACGCCTAGCGTTTTCCAATTCTTATTTCCTTTATAGAAGGGGGAAGAACCGTACATGCCTCAACAGGCAGAGAGAAACGCAACCACAGCTGAAAAGGAAAATAGCCCCAAAACTGCACTACCTAAGAGCATCTCGAGCAGACCCCCCCTACCGGACCCCATCCCCATAATAACCGTCGTTTTCTGGTTTGGAGGGAAAAAAGAGACTGTTCATACACCGCATCAGACAGACCCCCATACCAAAAATAATCCGGGCTATCTCGTTTCGCGTCGTGGAAACCCCAAGTTCCTGGGTTGGGGAGGTTGTGCGAGCGCGACCCCCATTCTCCCCCCCGCGTTGGCGCGAAAGAAGTTTCAGCTCGCCACTTTCCCGCTTCCGCCCCACCTACCGGCCCCGATTCCGCCGCCTCCACACCTCTCCTCTCTGGCTACCGCAGCCGCGCGCCCACACCGAGATGGACGCCATCAACCCGCGCTTCTCGCGGGACAGGCCGCGCCGCGCGGACCGGCTCCTCGACCCCATCTGGATCTAGCACCGCCACGGCATCAGCCACCAAGGGCGTGGTGGTCGACGCTCCTCCCGCTGCAGCTGCCCTTCCCAACGGAAAGCGAAAGCGGCTGGGGCAGAACGTCATCGCCGCGCCTCCCTCTGCAGCTGCCCATCCCGCTCCGGCGAAGCGGACGGGCAACAAGGCGTCGGCGCCAGCGCAGAAGAAGGCGACGCAGAAAAAGGCGACGCCGAAGAAGGCGGCTGCGAGGAAGCCAGCCACAGCCAAGATGGCGTCGCTGCCTGCTTTGACGGCAGCGATGGTGAAGGCGCTTACCGCGTCGGCTGCTGCGCACAAGGTGGTCGACGAAAGTCCCGCCGTTGATGTCGCGCCGGAGTCGTACGTTGACAGGCTCAACGAGGCTTCTGTCGACATCGAATATGATGGTATGCGGGCCGCATTTGGCACGTCTGGACTGCGCGGCCGTTTTCAGCCTGCAAAACGTGTTTGGGATGGTTTGGATACGCCGATTTGGGGTTTGCGGTTTTGGGGGTCTGCTAGAGTTGCTCTAAGGCCAGCAGCTATAGCCACTGCTATCTCATTCTTATAACATCCGCCAAGCAATATAGCAAGCAGTGCCCTCTTTCTTCCAGATATGCCAAGCAATATAGCAAGCAGTCCTGATGGTGTCTCCCTTCTCAGCTTTAAACACGTGACGGTGCAAATTATTCCACTAGTAGAAAAAGAGCCTTACATCCAGGCCGCCACGAACCGGGACTAATGCTCGCGTTCGTCCCGGTTCGAGCGCTCGGCGTGTCGCTCGGAAGGTGGGGGGCCTCCGTCCCAGTTCGTAAGGAAGCATGCATCTCGGTTTGTAACACAAAACGGAACTAAAGGTATGACGCAGGCCATGTGTCTGATAACATTTAGTTCCGGTTTGTGTTACAAACCGGGACGCATGCGCCATGTCTATAAATACGCCGCCCAAGTCCTCTGTCTCCCCTTTTTTTTCCTATGCATGCGAGGTGTTCGATGAAATGTTTGAGTGAATGATCCCGTTTAATTTCTCACAAAACAAAAATATAGGAGGTGCCTGAGCCACACTTGAGCTTTCTCCTCTTTCTTTCCTCCTCGATCGAGGTTAGCAAAACCTTATCTTTTCATCTGTCATTGATACAATGAATGCGTCGATGTGAATTGGTCATTTCATTATTTATGATGTTCTGTAATGGTTTTTGATTAACTTAATTATATGATGCAGATGAACAGTCGGGAATGGATGTACGGTGACCGACGTGAACCTGGGTACATTAAGGGTGTGGATAAATTTATCGATGTGTCTACAGCAAACAAAGAGAATGGTTTTATGCTTTGTCCATGTGTTCAATGTCGGAACGACAAAGAGTAATCTTCCTCAAAAATCATTCGCGCTCACCTGGTTATGAAATATTTCATGCCCTGCTATGATGGAAGACAATAAAGAAGAAGAGAATGATGATAACAACTATCATCATATATTTTCTGAATATGGTGATACTGCAATGGAAGACAATGAAAAGTAAGAAGGTAAAGAACAGGCATCAGATGAGCCCGCTGATGATCTTGGTAGGGTCATTTCTGATGCAAAACGAGACTATGAAACCGAAAAAGAGAAGTTGAAGTTGGAGGGCATGTTAGAAGATCATAAAAAATTGTTGTACCTAAATTGTAAAGATGACAGCACAAAGCTCGGTAACACACTAAAATTATTGTGATGGAAGACAGAGTATGGTCTAGCTAACTCCGCATTTGAAAAGTTGCTGAAAATAATGAAGCCGAAGCTTCCAAAGCATAACGAATTACTCGAGAGTATGTACAAAGCAAAGAAGACTCTCTGCCCTCTACGATTAGATGTGCAGAAGATATATGCATGCATTAATGATTGCATCCTCTACCGCGGTGAGGAGTACGACAATTTAGATAAATGCCCGATATGCACTGCATTGCGGTATAAGATTAGACGAGATGACCCTGATGATGTTGAGGGAGAGCCCTCCATACCAATGTGGGATCGAGCAATTATACAGTCGAAGAGCAGTATGATCCAGAGCTAGCTAGTTACACTGTACGGAGAAGCGGCAACTGCTCAAGGTATGAGTATTGCTAACTACTTATCCCAGTTAGAGTACTTCCCCGCGACTGAAGTAGCATACAAATACCAGTACAATAATCCTCTCGTCAAACATGAGGAGGTAAAGAATCTACCAACAAAAATACGAAGATTGCATAACTGGTCCATGAATGCCACAAAGGTCGGGGCAAACTGGATAATGTTGGGGTTAAAAAATAGCATTATGTAAAAGAAGATGACGTGTTAATGATTGAATTAGTTGAACTATTTCAATTATTCAATTAAGATGCCTTGGACAAATCGATCGTCGGTGTCTATTGTTTGTAAGTACTAATTCTGTAATTAAGTCTCTAGCTATATCACCTCGTTTATTACATGTATAATTATATTATATTATGCAGAATAAAGATTCTCGTATGCAGAAGAGGACAAATCTATGACATTGGGTTTATTGATCCATATTTTGTCCATGAAGCTAATCTCAAAAAAAGACCCAAGATACAGAGGATAATATTGTACACGCGTTAAGGTTTCAAAAAACCAGAAGAGAAATACTATTTTCTTACAACTTCGAGTGAGTGCTATTGTCTTATATATACTTTCTGTTCACTTACTTGATGTTAAGTGTATAATTGATGGTTATGCATGCGCAACTTCCAATATATTTTTCTAATCATTCAACCTGATAAAGGAAGGGTACTAGTTATGGACTTGAAACATAAACCCCTTGAGACGTGGGCGGACATGCAAATAATGCTCCATCGCTTGGAAATGGTTCGCCAAGAAGGCTAGGGGTGTTTGGAAAGAGGATCTTATATTTAAATCACTAGATGTAAGTATCACTATGATCGATCCACACATCTCTTTGATTCTAATTTCGATACCAGTATCATGCTTGATTATTATTTTGATTGAACTCTGTTCTTGTAAAGTGCCTGACACACGGATCTGGGAATAACTTTATGTGGATACTATGTTTGCGAGTTCATCCGTCAGACGTGCACCTATGATCCAAGGCGTCTGGGAGGTGTTGCGGCGGCGCGCCAGCGACGCGTCTCGCTCGTGGTTGACGAAGACGAGATCCAGTGTGGAATTATCTGTAATTTTGTTGTTGTTCTGGACCTTTCTATAAGAACCGTTGGAATATTATCAGTCTTTTTCTCGCAAAAAAGGGCAGAAATTTAGAGCAACTTCATGTACGTAAACAATTTTTATAGTTTTTATTACCATCAAATTGTGTTTAGTTTCATTCATATATGTTCACTCCTTTAAATCAGATCGAACGGCCGCGGGACGGTCTTCTGCCAAAGGATCACGTATGAGCAATTTAGAAGGAATTGGCGGGATTCTTCGATGCAAAGATCGTAAACCCAAAAGGAGAATACCATGTGGAGTTGGATGTATAAGTCAATAGGGACCGTACAAAGAGCTTATTTTGTATATATATGCATGAAACCCATGTATCGAATGTAATATGTTTGACACTTCGATCTCTATATTCATGATGATGTTGTGTAATATAATGGTTTCTTCATTGATGAATACAAAACACAAAATTGTTGGAATTATACCCTAGAGGCAATAATAAAGATGTTATTATTATAATTCTTGTTCATGATAAAGTTTATATTCCATGCTAGAATTGTATTAAGCGGAAACTTTGATACTTGTGTGGTTTATGAACAACACCGTGTCCCTAGTATGCCTCTATGGACTAGCTCATTGATTAATGATGGTTAAGGTTTCCTAACCATAGACATGAGTTTTCGATTAATAATGAGATCATGTCATTAGGAGAATGATATGATGGACAGACCCAAATCAAGCAGAGCAATTAGATCGTGTCATCGTGTTCATCTTTGCGAAGCTTTTTCTTATGTCAAATATTGTATTCCTTAGACCATGAGATAATGCAACTCCTTGGTATCGGAAGAAAGCTTTGAGGTCATCAAACGTCATCCTATGTGAGGGTGATCATAAAGGTGTCTCTCAGGTGATCGGAAAGTACTTGTTGGGTTGTATGTATCGAGATGGGATTTGTCCCTCCCAAGTCGGAGAGATATACTTCGGGCCCACTCGGTAATCGATATCAACACCGCTTGCAAGCACGTGGTTAAGGAGTTGATCACAAAGTGATATCGGATTACGGAACGAGTAAAGTACTTGCTGTGAACGAGATTGAACTAGGTATGCCGATGCCAACGGTCGAATCTCGGGCAAGTAAAATATCGCGTGACGAAGGGAATATATATATGGGATTAATTGAATCCTGGCATCGTGGTTCATCCGATATGATCATCGATGAATATGTGGGAGTCAATATGGGTTTCCAGGTCCCGATGTTGATTATTGATAGAAGATCATGTCTGCATATTCTCGAACCCGTAGGGTCACACACTTAACGTGTCTCGACGCTAGGATAGAATGGATAAATGGTTTATGAGTTTTTGTTCGGATTCTCGGATGAGATCCAGGACATCACGAGAGGTTCCGGAATGGTCCAAAGAATATGATTCATATAAAGGAAAGCAGTTTTTGGATTTCGGAATCGTTTCAGAGTGTTCGGTATTGTACCGGAAGGTTCTAGAAGCTTCCGGAGTGGGACCAACGTGGCCCCACTTGTCGGAGGGGTGCATGGGCCTACGAGGGAGTGCCCTGGCCGCATTGGGACAGGGGCACAAGGCCCCATAGGCCCAGCCGGCCAAAACCCTAGAGGAAACCCTAGGAAACCTTCTATAAGGGGGGGAGACTTGCCCCCCACTCCACCCTTGGGGCCGCCACCCTAGGGCTTGGAGGAGGGGCAAGGGGGCCGGTCAGCCCCCTATATAAGGTGGGCAGGGGGCGCACCCTCCCCTCACCCCAAACCCTAGCCGCCAGCTGCTGCCCTACCTCTCTCTCTCCCGACTGCGTGTAGGCAAAGCCCTGCTGCAGAAACTCTCCACCATAGCACCACACCGTTGTGTTGTAGATCCAATATATATCTCCACCCCACTTGCTGGACCGAAGAAGGAGGAGACGTCGTGGCACCGTACGTGTGCATCTCTCGGAGGCGCCGCCACTTGCGGCGTAGGATCGGATCGCGAGGAGGAGACGGCGAGTACGACTACACCAACCACGTTCTGTTGAACGTTTCTGCTGTGCAATTTCTTCAAGGGTATGAAGATCTCATCTATCCCTCTTGTTGATTGCATCTCCTAGATTAGATCTATACGTAGATGTGTTTCACGAGTAGAACGCAACATGATTGTTGCGGGCGTTGATGTTTTCTGTTGCAAGCCTCTTGTTGTGTACTTCTTATAACGCGGGATAGTGAGATCGAAGCGGTCCAGGCCAACTTTACGCGACCTTGTTCACGAGACCGGCTCCGCACTTGACGTGTGGCTTGTTCCATACATGCGGCTGGTGGATGCCAGTTTCTCTCACTATAGTTGTCATGGGATTTATACCAGATGTTGGCAACCATAATATCACCGTTGTGGCTTTCCGTAGGTAAGAATCGTTCTTAGCTTGTTACTCCCATAACCCACGTAAAACATGCAACAACAAAGTAGAGGCGTCTAACTTGTTCTTGCAGGGAGTGTTTTGTGATATGGTATGGCCCAAGATGTGATGTGTATGTTGTATGCAATGATCATGTTTTGTAATATTTCACGACTTGCATGTCGATGAGTACACAACCGACAGGAGCCATATGGTTGTCTTTATAATTGTGTATGACCTGTGTGTCAACTTCTTATATGCCATGTAATAGCTTCACTTTATCGCTAAGTAGTTCGCAATAGTTGTAGTTGCTATTCGTGGTGGAAGCAATCATGGTGGAGTGATGGAGATCATGCAGGCGCGCACAAGATAGAGATCATTGCGCGAAGATTGGCTATGCCATGTCACATAAAATAATATGCATGTGATGTTTATCCTTTTATGTATCTTATTATGCTTAGATCGCGACGGTAGCATTATAAGATGATTCCTCACCTAAAGATCAAGATAAAATTGTGTTCTCCCCATGTATGCACCGTTGCGAAAGTTCGTCGTGTTCAAGCACCTCGTGATGATCGGGTGCTATAAACTCTATGTTCACATACAACGGGTGCAAGCCAGTTTTGCACACGCGGAAATACTTGAGTTTGACTTGACGAGTCTAGCATGTACAGACATGGCCTCGGAACACACGAACCGAAAAGTTAAGCATGAGTCATATGAATGATATGATCGACACTTTGTTGTATACCATTGAAACCACATCTCTTCTCGTGAAGATCGGATTAGGTGTGGTGAATTTGGATCGTGTTCACTAAACAACTTGAGGGATGTTGAATTTAGTGGGAGTTCATCTAGTAATTTGATTAAGTTGAACTAGTTATCATGAACATAGTCTAAATTGTACTTGCAAATTTTGTAGATCAAATGGCTAAGTCCAACTTCAACTTCAACGTTTTTGCTGAGAAAGAAAAGCTTAAGAACAATTCTCGCTGGCGGACAAAAGGACTATGTACTAGAGAAAGCGCTAGGTGACGGCCCTGCCATTGATGTGGGCGGCTGATGAAAAAGTTGTTTATCAGTCGCGCAAAGATGATTATGGAGTGATTAAGAGTACCATGTTGTTTGCTATGTAATCGGACCTTCAAAATCGTTTTGAGGAGTTCGCCGGGCCCTTTGAGATTCTTGAGGAACTGAAAACCATGTTTTAGACTCAGGCCCGTTCTGAGAGATATGAGATCTCTGAGAAGTTCTTTAACTGCAAGATGGAGGAAGGGAGTTTCGTTAGTGAGCACGCCATTAAGATGTCGGGTTATACTCAACGTCTTGAGCAACTGGACTGCAAGATTCCAGAAGATCTCAAGATTGACAGAGTTCTGCAATCACTCCCTCCTAGCTACAAAGGTTTTGTAGTTACTCACAATCAGATTGGTTCCACTGATACGATCACTGAGATCTTTGCTAAGCTGAAAGCTGCGGAGGTGGATATCAAGAAATATAATCATGTGTTGATGGTCAACAAGACCCCTAGCTTCAAGAAAGGTAAGGGTGCAAAGAAGTCCTTCAAGAAAGGCAGCGTCAAGCGCGTTGCCCCTGCTGAAAAGAAGCTCAAGTCTGGCCCTAAGCCGGACACTGAGTGCTTCTATTGCAAGGACAAGGGTCACTGGAAGCGCAACTGTCCGAAGTACCTAGCGGACAAGAAGGCTGGCACCATTAAAGGTATATTTGATATACATGTTATTGATGTTTACCTTACTAGCGCTCGTTGTAGTGCATGGGTATTTGATACTGGTTCAGTTGCTAATATTTGTAACTCGAAACAGGAGCTACGAAATAGACGGCGGCTAGCAAGGGATGAGGTGACGATGCGCGTTGGCAACGGATCAAGAGTTGATGTGATGGCCGTCGGCACGCTCTCCTTAGTTTTACCTTCGGGGTTAGTTTTAAACCTTAATAACTGTTATTATGTTCCTACGTTGAGCATGAGCATTATATATGGATCGTGTTTATTGCAAGACGGTTATTCATTTAAATCAGAGAATAATGGTTGTTCTATTTATATGAGTAACATCTTTTATGGTCATGCACCTGTTATGAATGGTTTATTTCTTCTGAATCTCGAAAGCAATGAAACACACATCCAGAACATTGAGGCTAAGAGATGCAAAGTAGAAAGTGATAATTCGACTTATTTGTGGCACTACCGTCTAGGTCATATTGGTGTAAAACGCATGAAGAAACTCCATTCTGATGGACTTTTGGAGTCTCTTGATTTTGAATCATTTGACACATGCGAGCCATGCCTCATGGGAAAGATGATCAAAACCCCGTTCTACGGAATGATGGAGCGAGCAACAGACTTGTTGGAAATCATACATACCAATGTATGCGGACCAATGAGTGTTTCGACGCACGGTGGATATCGCTATTCACTTTTACTGATGACTTAAGTATACATGGGTATATCTATTTAAAGAAACATAAATTTGAAATGTTTGAAAAGTTCAAAGAATTTCAGAACGAAGTGGAAAACCATCGTAACAGGAAAATTAAATTTCTATGATCCGATCGTGGAGGTGAATATTTGAGTTATGATTTTCTCACACATCTTAAAGCAAGCGGAATCGTTTCACAAATCACGCCACCCGGAACACCACAGTGCAATGGTGTGTCTGAACGCCGGAATCGAACTCTATTAGATATGGTGTGATCGATGATGTCTCTTACAGATTTGCCGTTATCATTTTGAGGTTATGCATTAGAAACCATTGCATTCACTTTAAATAGGACACCATCTAAATCCGCTGAGATGACACCGTATGAACTATGGTTTGGTGCTAAACCTAAGTTGTCGTTTCTTAAAGTTTGGGGATGCGAAGCTTACGTCAAGAAGTTGATGCCGAACAAGCTCGAACCCAAAGCAGAGAAATGCGTCTTCATAGGATACCCTAAGGAAACGATTGGGTATACCTTCTACCATAGATCCGAAGGCAAAGTGTTTTGTTGCAAGGAACGGATCCTTTCTTGAGAAGGAGTTTCTCTCGAAAGAAG
The DNA here is from genome assembly GCA_910589765.1 of Avena atlantica. NCBI lineage: Eukaryota > Viridiplantae > Streptophyta > Magnoliopsida > Poales > Poaceae > Avena > Avena atlantica. The sequence goes on along the minus strand of OU342733.1, from coordinate 535,190,859 downwards.
TGAGTGGGAGGAAGGTAGAGCTAGACGAGGTTATTGAACCTTCTCTCGAGTTGGAGAGTAGCGCAGCACCTGAAATTGTTCCAGTGACGTCTGCACCAACAAGAGAAAAAGCTAATAACGAGGATCATGAAACTTCGAACGATGCTACTGCTGAGCGTCGCAGGTCGACAAGGTCGCGTGCCCCTCCTGAGTGGTACGACAACCCTGTCTTAACTGTCTTGTTAGTAGACAACAGTGAACCTGTGAACTATGAGGAAGCAATGATGAGCCCAGACTCTGAGAAATGGCTAGAGGCCATGAAATCCGAATTGGGATCCATGAGCGAAAACCAAGTCTGGACTTTGGTGGACCCTCCTAGCGACCGTAAGGCCATTGAGTGCAAATGGATTTTCAAGAAGAAAACGAACGCGGATGGTAATGTTACTATCTATAAAGCTCGACTTGTCGCGAAAGGTTTTCGAAAATTTCAAGGTGTTGACTACGATGAGACTTTCTCTCCCGTAGCAATGTTTAAGTCCATTCGGATCTTATTAGCAATTGCTGTGTTTCATGATTATGAAATATGGTAGATGGATGTCAAGACTGCGTTCCTCAATGGCAACATTGATGAAGAGTTGTATATGATGCAGCCCGAAGGTTTTGTCGATCCTAAGGATGATGATAAGGTGTGCAAACTTCAGCGTTTCATTTATGGACTGAAGCAAGCATCTCGGAGTTGGAACCTTCGTTTTGATCAAGTGATCAAGAGCTTTGGATTTGTTCCAAATTGCTACGAAGCTTGTCTCTACAAGAAAGTGAGTGGGAGATCAGTGTCATTTCTAGTAATATATGTGGATGACATATTGATTATTGGAAATGACATTGGTATGCTTAACGATGTGAAGAGTTATTTGAATAAATGTTTTTCAATGAAAGACCTAGGAGAAGCTGCTTATATATTAGGCATCAAAATCTATAGAGATAGACAAAGACGCCTAATAGCTTTAAGCCAAAGTACATATCTAGACAAAGTTCTGAAAAGGTTCAGAATGGATAAGGTAAAGAAAGGTTCAGAGCCCATGTTGTCAGGTAAGATATTGAGCAAGGCTCAGTGTCTAGCTTCGGTAAACTATAGAGAAACCATGAGCAAAGTGCCATATGCCTCGTCCATAGGTTCTATCATGTATGCCATGCTGTGTACTAGACCGGATGTGTCCATTGCTCTTAGTTTGACGAGCAGATACCAAAGTGATCCAGGAGTGGAACACTGGACAGCCGTAAAGAACATCCTAAAGTATTTAAATAGGACTAAAGAAATGTTCTTGGTCTATGGAGGTGATGAGCAGCTCGTCGTGAAAGGTTACGTCGACGCTAGTTTCGACACAGACCCGGATGATTCTAAATCTCAGACATGATACGTTTATATTTTGAATGGAGGAGCTGTGACATGGAGAAGCTGCAAGCAAAGCGTGATCGCGGGATCTATAGTAGAATCATAATACATGGCTGCTGCAGAAGCGTCAAGTGAAGGAGTTTGGATCAGGAACTTCATCACTGAGCTTGGTGTGGTTCCAAGTGCCTTGGATCCACTGGAGATATTGTGCAACAACACTGGCGCCATAGCACTGGCTAAGGAACCAAGATATCATCCAAAGACCAAGCACATCAACCGCCAATTTCATATAATTCGAGATTATATAAAAGATGGAGATCTGAAGATTAGCAAAGTACATGTGGATCTGAATGTCGAAGATCCGTTGACTAAACCTCTTCCACGAGCAAAACATGATCAGCACCTTAATACCATGGGTGTTAGATTGTTGCCAGATGTAAACTAGATTATTGGCTCAAGTGCAAGTGGGAGACTGTTGGAATTATGCCCTAGAGGCAATAATAAAGATGTTATTGTTATAATTCTTGTTCATGATAAAGTTTATATTCCATGCTAGAATTGTATTAAGCGGAAACTTTGATACTTGTGTGGTTTATGAACAACACCGTGTCCCTAGTATGCCTCTATGGACTAGCTCATTGATTAATGATGGTTAAGGTTTCCTAACCATAGACATGAGTTGTTGATTAATAATGAGATCATGTCATTAGGAGAATGATATGATGGACAGACCCAAATCAAGCAGAGCACTTAGATCGTGTCATCGTGTTCATCTTTGCGAAGCTTTTTCTTATGTCAAATATTGTATTCCTTAGACCATGAGATAATGCAACTCCCTGGTATCAGAAGAAAGCTTTGAGGTCATCAAACGTCATCCTATGTGAGGGTGATCATAAAGGTGTCTCTCAGGTGATCGGTAAGTACTTGTTGGGTTGTATGTATCAAGATGGGATTTGTCCCTCCCAAGTCAGAGAGATATACTTCGGGCCCACTCGGTAATCGATATCAACACCGCTTGCAAGCACGTGGTTAAGGAGTTGATCACAAAGTGATATCGGATTACGGAACGAGTAAAGTACTTGTCGTGAACGAGATTGAACTAGGTATGCCGATGCCAACGGTCGAATCTCGGGCAAGTAAAATATCGTGTGACGAAGGGAATATATATATATATATATATGGGATTAATTGAATCCTGGAATCGTGGTTCATCCGATATGATCATCGATGAATATGTGGGAGTCAATATGGGTTTTCAGATCCCGTTGTTGATTATTGATAGAAAATCATGTCTGCATATTATCGAACCCGTAGGGTCACACACTTAACGTGTCTCGACGCTAGGATAGAATGGATAAATGGTTTATGAGTTTTTGTTCAGAGTCTCGAATGAGATCCAGGACATCACGAGAGGTTCCGGAATGGTCCGAAGAATAAGATTCATATAAAGGAAAGCAGTTTTTGGATTTTGGAATCGTTTCGGAGTGTCCGGTATTGTACCAGAAGGTTCTAGAAGCTTCCGGAGTGGGACCAACGTGACCCCACTTGTCGGAGGGGTGCGTGGGCCTACGAGGGAGTGCCCTGGCCGCATTGGGCCAGGGGCACAAGGCCCCATAGGCCTAGCCGGCCAAAACCCAAGGGGAAACCCTAGGAAACCTTCAATAAGGGGGAAGGCTTGCCCCCCACTCCACCCTTGGGGCCGCCGCCCTAGGGCTTGGAGGAGGGGGCAAGGGGGCCGGCCAGCCCCCTATATAAGGTGGGCAGGGGGCACACCCTCCCCTCACCCCAAACCCTAGCCACCAGTTGCTGCCCTATCTCTTTCTCTCTCTCCCGACTGCGTGTAGGCGAAGCCCTGCTATAGAAACTCTCCACCATAGCACCACGCCGTTGTGTTGTAGATCCAATCTATCTCTCCACCCCACTTGCTGGATCGAGGAAGGAGGAGACGTCGCGGCACCGTACGTGTGCATCTCTCGGAGGCGTCGCCACTTGCGGCGTAGGATCGGATCGGATCGCGAGGAGGAGATGGCGAGTAGGACTACACCAACCACGTTTTGTTGAACGTTTCCGCTGTGCGATTTCTTCAAGGGTATGAAGATCTCATCTATCCCTCTCATTGATTGCATCTCCTAGATTAGATCTTGGCTTTCCCGTTCGCATCCGTCGAATTTTTTTGATTTACTATGCTGCAAAACCCTTCAAAAATAAAAAGAAAAACAATATAAATGAATTCTCTGCCGCGACACAAAAAGTGTGGCCAAAATGCTGTCACGGCAAAAAAAATGTTCAAAATAAATTCACTACCACGGCACAGAAATGTGCCAAATTTCTGCCACGGCAAAAACAGATATGTCCCGGTTCGTGTTACGAACCGGGACGGATGCTCCTTACCCCTAGCGCTTACTGGCAATCCTAGCAATTGTTGTGTGACTCTCGGAGAAAGCATCCCAAACTTCTTTCGCATAGACAACGGTCTACTATCAAATGCGCTGCCGTTTCTCACTCTTGATCTCAAAGGCAGCAAATCGGGTTGCAAGGGCGACGCCTGCTCACAGGTCGATCAGCCGTCCAGTAGAACCATGGCAGCCGCCCCGGTTCCAAAAAAGTTAGGGGCCCAATATATTTTTTATTGGGTTTATGGGCAACGCTCGACTCCTAGTGGCCATAGACATTGATTGATTCATCGAGCGCCCTGAAAACTTCTCGTTAGCGCGAGCGTTTCCTAGTACGGCTTCGTTAAAGAAAATCGGTCGTGGGCTAGGCATGTTTAGAGCATGTAGCTTTGGGTGTTGCTAGACTACCGATCCTCGCATGCACTCGAAAAGGTGGCGATAATACCGATCAGAGACATATGAGACGTGTTCTTTTCAACGCATCAACGCATGTTTCTTTCCTTTATTTTTTATTTTTCTTACATAAGTTTCATTACGTATTTACTTTCTGTTTCATTCTCTTTCATCATTTTTCCTGTTTTTTTCTTTGGTATATTTCTTTCACGCCTTTTCCTTTCAATTTTATTTTTTCTTTACCTTCTATCATGTTTAAATTAGATTTATATTTTTTATGACTTTGTTCCTCATGTCTCTAAACATTGTTTCTGTTTATTCTAAAAAAAAGTTATCTCTTACGATTTTTCTTTCAGACTAAAATTGTGTTTCAGTAGTAATTATGATAGTTTTATGTTTTATCACGTTTCTAAACCTTTTCCTGTTTAAGTTTCATTGTAATTTTCGTACTTTGCTTCTAAATTTTTGGAGGAAATTTTAAGGTATCATGTAAAAATTATTATTATTATATGAATATTATAGTTGAAGTATACTTATAATATTTATTTTTCATCATCTCATATATGCAAAAAAATATATAATAAGGGGCCTAATATTTTAGTTTCGCCCTGGGTCTCTGAAATCTCAGGACCGGCCGAACTTGACTTTATCCTTCAATTTTGGTTTGCTAAACCTTCTCCAAATGTGGGTGCAGGAAACCTCCCCAAAACCGAGTCTCGTATATGTCGACTTTGCACTGTATTGTCCATTGGCACGAGGAATCCGTTAAATTTTCTCTTGTTCTTCATTCAGCTGCACTTCATCTATTTTGATCCACAAAAGCAAAAAATGCTGTTGCTCATCTTCACTGTCAACCCTGGACATACACCTCATCCAGCATCCATTTTGCAGCGCTTCTGCCGCTGATAAATCTTTTCCTCTGGCCCTCTTAGACCCATCTTCCGTTGGAGCAGCTCTATTGATAGGGATGTAAGGCATCTCCACTAGACCGACCCTCCTATATCCTCTCAAATAGTCCGCTTCTATTCGTTTGGGTCGGACCGTGGTTGTTTTGGGGTCGAGGTCCGGTCTGTTCGGTCAGCCGCGTCCAGCGACGTGACTTATTTGTCCGCGCTTACCAGCGCCGGTTAGAGTTGGTCAGAAATTTCATATATTTACAGATTTTATCTAAAAATAAATTTTGGAAAGTAAATAAATCAGAGTAAGTAATCAAATTAAAATAATGCTTACATATAAATAATACAGGCTCACACGGTTCGATAGAAAATAACCGAACTGTCATTCAAATTACACGAAATAAATACGGGATTTTTTTAGAACACTGTTTGCTAAATTATTAAGACCGACTAAAAAGCATGGCAGTCGTGGACTCAGGCTAGACCTGGACTCCTGGAGCATGGGCCAGCGTCTCCGGTAAACGGCTCCTGGGCCTCCTCGACAAGGCCACTGGGCCCATGGACAACGTGACGGATGCCATCGCCTGGAGTTCAGGGACCACACTGTCATGACGGTATGGTGCTCGCCATCAGGGGATGTTACATATGCTAAGCAGCGATATTTCCGAGCTTGTTTCCTAAACAGAATATTATGTTGATTTGGAGAAGCCTGTGATTGGTGATGCTGATTCAGGTGAGGTGGTGGAGTACGATCGAGCATCCTGGGAAGCTGCTGATGCAAAGAGAAGTGTCGCTGGTCTCAATCTTTCATCATGTAAATTAATCCCACAGCTTGCGACTTACCAGGTATGTGAAAAATAAATTCATATATTTATTTATTGTCAAGAAAGACATGAAGTAGTAGTACATAGTAACTACTTCCTCCATTCAGAAATATAAGACATTTTAGGGCGAAAAGTACAGTCGCAACTTGGACGCGTCCCTCTCCCCCGCTATTGTTTGAGAGAGGCGATTTTCTGAGACTTCCTTGTCGTTCCACCTCGCTCGCCTCGGGTCCAGGATTTCCTCCGCCTCAGGCGGCCACTCCGTCCGCGGGAGGTTGGGGAAATCACAGATACATGCATGTATATAGTGTAGGGTTCGGTAGGACCACGGCCGGCGGCGCCATGGAGGTGTAGGTGGCGCCGGTGCGGAGTTTGCCGTCAACTCGCCTCCCCTTTCGCGGCGGTGCTTCTCGGAGCTCCTCTGCGCAGCGGTTGACTTCCCCGAGCCCGTCGATCTATGGATCTGGCGCGCTCTTTGTTCCCCGACTGGGCCTAGTGTGACGGTGGATCCGATGCTTGAAGTTTAAGGTAAAGATGGTGTTCTTGTCCAGCGCGGGAGATTCTGGCGTTCCAGCGAGTAGGGTCCTCGGATCCGGCGATTGGCTATAGTAACTAAAAGCTAAAAGACCTATACACTAAAAAACCTATACACTAAAAGCTAAAATATCTTATATTTCTGAACATAGTAACTAGTAGCTATAGTCTTTTTGGTGTGATGATTGATGGATCCAACATAATGAAGTTACCTGAGTCTGAAAAGTTGAGAGGGTTATGATTAACTTCAGCCAGCAAGCCAATTATAGGTAATGGAGTGCCAAATCATTCCTTCCCAGCGATCACACCTCAACTTTCAGGCAATGCTTTTGGGTCCAGCCAGTATCCGGTCCACACAACTGTGCTGTGGGGCCCACGTGTTGCTTAGTGGACCCCTTTGACCTTTGCTGGGTCGCTTTCTCGCCGTCCACACAGCCCAAAACACTGGTCCACACGGATGGATCTCTTTCCTTGTTATTTTTTCATTCGGATTTTTTCCTCACATAATGGTAAACCGAGACCACAAGTTAGATGTAGCTGCAGTACTGCATGCCCTGATATCAACCGTAAGTTTACGCATGCTTGTTAATGACACAGACTGCACTATCAGAATTACGAGGGTTATTAACTGAAATCTAGTTAGGATGTAATCCACATGATATACTATTATATATTCACTATGTATGCTATGATCTAGTCGAGTTTAAATCACCGTCATATGGATTGCTGTTTAGTTACTTTATTACATTGCAGAAAGTTGTGGCTCCTGTATTCATCCGCCGCTGCTAGCTCCACCGGCAGAACACAGATTGCAGCTAGGACAGATTGCAATGGCCGGCGGGTCAGGAATTCATCAGGATATGGCTGAAATCAAGGATGAGAGAGAGGGAGGCGTCACCTCGATTGCTTTTCCAAACACACCGGTACTGCTACTGCTCATGCTTTTATTTCATGTCAGCGATGCATCATGGCCGATGTCTGACGAGTGAGTACCGCACCAAGCGTGAGGCTCTGCAGAAGCAGCTTGCAGTCATGTCCTACGCATAGTTCCCCATGCAACCACCTCACCCCAGCTGAGATTCAGGGGGGAGAAAGATAGAAGAAATAGTTGCCTAGAGACTTGATAGGTGGTACTAGGATGATATTGGGGGTCAGCAGCTCCCCAATCACCACAGCCCATGCATGCATCCCTGCATGCCCATGATATGATCAGTCAGTCCATCATATGGTCATCATTCTCATATAATTGGCATGGCGCTCCCCTCCCTACTCACTGCAGTCTTACACACTCACACACTCTTGCCTGTGGCTGGGGTCAATGTCAGACGCAGACAGATGGTAGAGGTCCCCAACTGCTGCATCTGCACACACACATACACTACCTTTAAAGCTGAAACGAGAAAGTGGCTCAATAAAAGCTCTTTTCTTTTATCACTCAGCCGCTGTCACCTGGGTCTAGCTGCATGCTAAACATTGCTTTTAATCTTTTGACCTTCGCATCATATCAAGCTGAGTGAAAAAATACCCATGATTTGCTTTCTCTGCTTTTCTTGTTTCCTAGGTTTGACCCCCGCCCACTACTCATTGCTGTCTTTCTGATCATGCATCCATGGCACAAACGGTGTGTTTTATCAGTTACCTTCTACTGGTGGAAATGAAGGCCCTACTTGACCTGAGCTGACATGCACGCATGTGTTTTCACTGTCAAGACCTGGACTATATGATGGTGCATGGATGCAACATTATTCGGAATAAACTACGAGACGGGTTGAGTTGAGCATATGGTGGCAAAAATTAAGATCAGAGTGATTGAGATGAGTATTACTGTAAGGCGGTGTGTGTTCGCGCGGTATATGGATACTCGAGGGCAGTTTATATATAGATTACATGGATTGGAGGACAAGAAGTTCATTGTAGAGATAAGGCAGGACATGATTACAAATTATATATAGTCGTACTCTTGTGACCCGATCTGATCCGAGCACCGCATGAACGACACCTATGAGTTATGGACACGTGCGGCTCGAAGTTATCTCTCCTTCACCCATCAAGTGAGGGTTGGTGAGATCGATGCTAGCAGCACGATGGTGTGGTGGCGGAATATTGGTGGAAAACCGATAGAGCTTTGCTAAGAATCCGTCAGGAGGAGGAGGTGAAGTATCTGGGAGAAGAGGCGGTGTCCAGTAGTGGGAGGGGTGGGCAATGCCCAGCCCCAGCCCCCTCTTATATAGAGGGGATGGTCGGCCATGGGGGACATTCCCCCTCCTCCAAGAAGGGGCGCCAAGGAGGGATCCCTACGTCCCCTTGTGGCTAGGTTTTTAGGTGTAGGGGCGTATGGGCCCTATGGGGTCGTGTCGTCTTGGCCCAAGTAGGCCAGGATGCCTCCCACTGTACCTGGATAGGTGGACCCCATGGGAGGCCCTTCGAAACCTTTTATAACATTTCGGTACAATACGGGGATTATTCCAAACTTTTTCCGAAATCCTAAAACCATCTTCTCATATACTTTTCTTTATCTCCGGACCATTCTGAAGCTCATCGTGATACTTAGGACCCCATCCGAGTCTCCGAATCATAATTCGATCATACCAACTTAATATCTCATCGAAACCCTAGCGACATCGGCTGCTAAGAGTGTGACCCTACGGTTTGGAGAACATGTGGACATGATCGAGACAAGCTCTCCTATCAATAACCAATACCAGAACCATGGATCCCCATAATGGTTCCAACATATTCTATGAAGATCTTTCATTAGCAGAATAACGATGTTGATAATTCAAACAATCATGTATTCAATCCCCTTTGTGTCGCGATATGTGACTTTCCCGAGGTTCGATTGTCGGTATCACCATACCTAGTTCAATCTCGTTACTGGTAAGTTCTTGAAAGATACTTAGGATGTTGTGTTACCATGAGGGCCTAGAGATATCTCTCCAACACATGGAGTGGCGAATCTTAGTCTTGATCTACGTAACTCAACAAGTACCTTCTCAGATACCTGAAGAACACCTTTATGATCACCCAATAATGAAGTGAAGTTTGATGCCAATAAGTTATTTGATGACCCACAAGTATAGGGGATCACAACAGTGTTTGAGGGAAGTATTATCCAATTTATTGATTCGACACAAGGGGAGCCAAAGAATACTTATAAGCCTTAACAACTGAGTTATCAATTCAGCTGCACCTGGAAATAGTCTTGCTCACAGTAGTTTATCAGTAGCAACAGTTTTGTAGTAGAAATAGCAAAGTAACAGCAGCAGTAAAACAAAGGCAGTAGTAACAATAGTAGCAAACAGTAGGATATGAGTGTGGTAGGCATAGGGATGGATGGACGGGCGTTGCATGGACGAGACTATTCATATAAATTCAAGATCTAGGGCATTTGCAGATAAATAAGATAAAGTACTAAACAATCATAGGTATGTGTTCTATATATAGTCATACGCGCTCGCAATGAGAACTTGCACACCATCTTTTGTCCTGTCAGCCTGTTGCAGCGGGGCCTCAAGGGAATCTACTGGCAATTAAGGTGCTCCTTTTAATAGAGTACCAGAGCAAAGCATTAACACTCCGTGAACACATGTGATCCTCATATCACAGCCATCCTCTCCGGCTGTCCCAATTTATGTCACTTCGGGGCCTTTGGTTTCGAACAATGATATGTGTACACAACTTGCAGATAAGATCACAGACAATACTATCATCATGAACCAATAATAAGTTCATATCTGAGATCATGGCACTCGGGCCCTAGTGACAAGCATTAAGCACAACAAGTTGCAACAAAGTTAAATAGCACTAATAAAGATACTAGACATCATACCCTAACAATCTTTTTCGATTACATGATAGAACTCATCCAATCCCTACCATCCCCATAGCCTACATCGGGGGTTACTCACTCATGGATGGGGGAAACATGGATGGTTGATGGAGAGCCGTTGATGATGATGATGGCGATGATCTCCTCCAAAACCCCGTCCCGACAGCGTGCCAGAACGGAGTTTCTGATTCCGAATCGCGGATTCTAGTGGTGGCGGCGCAACATAACTCTTTCCGGAAAAATGTCGACCCCCCTCCCCGGAGTTTTTAGGTCAGAAGGCTTTAAGTAGGCGAAGAGGGAGGCCGAGGGGGTGACCGAGGTGGCCACACCCCCTCCAGGCGTGGCCAGGCCCAGCCCGCACGGCCAGGGGGTGTGGCCCCCTCATGACCCTCCTCTGCCTCATCTTCTGGCTCCGTGAGTCTTCTGGTAAAATATGATTTTTGGCATATTTTCCGGAATTTTTCCTGAAAGTTGGTTTTCTGCACAAAAACTAGACACCAAAGCAATTCTGCTGAAAACAGCGTCAGTCCGTGTTAGTTGTATCCAAATCACACAAGTTTAGGGGAGAAATAATAGCAAAAGTGTTTGGAAAAGTAGATACATTTTGGACGTATCATTATTCTTCTGGTACTAGGGAGTGAAATGATTTAATGGTCTAAGGAAGTGATACTTGACATAGAGAAATCTACATCAATTAAACTTAAGTTACATAATCAAATGCTATGTTTGATATTGATCTGTCTATCACATACTTCTTCTAATGATATGACCTCGTTATTAAATAATAACACACCTCTTTGGTTAGAAAACTTTAACCATCATTTAATCAGTGAGCTAGTCTAGTAGAGGCTTAATAGGGACACGGTGTTGTTTATGTATCCACACATATATTTGATTTACAGGTAATACAATTATAGCATGGAGAATAAACACATATCATGAACTATAAAATACAATAATAACGATCTTTATGTTTTCCTCTTGGACATATTGCCAACAACATCTCCTCAACCGGTGGAGGATCAAAGCAGGCGGCATGCTCTCCTGTCGCTCCTTCAGGGGAGGGGGGGATCCGCAGTCCTACGACCTGCACCGACAGGAGGAGATGACTCTGAAGGCGCACGCAAACCCGGATTGGGCCAAGGACAACGTGCTTTTTAGGGGTAACGTTTCTAGGAGGAGCGCGATGCAGCGCTGACGACCGTCCGCAGTCCCTACGGTGATTGTAGAACTGCAAGGGTCGGCACTAATTCTAGGGACTATGACGACATCAACATGGTGTTGGCGCTGCACAGCTACATCCCCAAGCCACTGTGGCACAAACTCATCCTCACCCCGCCTCCCTGCACTCTGCCTACGTGCTCCCTTGTGTGCCCCAAGTCGATGTCAATGTCACGTAGCAGCTTGTCGAGGAGCATGTTGGCCCAGAGCACGATGTTGTTCGATAGTGGCTTGGCGCGAGCGAGCACGACGCTTACGCTTGTGGCTTGGCATCTATAAGTGCTAGGGAACGAGGTCCGTGTTGTAGTGAACATCATGAACATCGATGGCATCGTCTACTGGCCGGGATAGGATGGCGGCACCAACCTTGGGGAAGACGATGGTGATGACGGGGACAATCGCAGCTACATCGGCTGAAACCCTAGCCGTTGCGGCCGCTACCGCAATAGTTTAGGTTTAGTTTAGTTTTCTATTCAAACTCTGTACAATAACCTAAATGTTTGAATGAAATCCATTGTCTTGTTCAAGATTTGTGTCAATTTATATTTGGGAATTTGGTGTGTGTGTGGGGGGTGGGGGGGAGGGAGAGGGGCACCGGTGTGGGAGGCCCTCCGAAATAGCCAACACTGTGAATCGGCGTCCCCAAAGGCCTTGTCCGACACTGGTGCCAGACATGGTTTGGGAGGCGCCGGTGGAGACGCACTTAGATGCAATTCGTCGATGCAATGCTAGTAAAACTACACATGTTGTAGAAGATGCAAATGGAGATTAAGCCACCGTTCTCTTCTTTTCAGCTCTCCTAGCTCTGTATGCTCGATGTGAACTTTCTTTCCATGCGCGCTTATCCATGAATTCCCTGAAAACCAGGCATTGTCCAGATCCCATCCAAACTTTTTTTCTCTTTGCTTTTGTGCTTTAATTAATCAGTGACTTGCACGTGGATGAATCTTTTCTCTTTGTTACCTTTTCCAGCTTTTTACGTGGCAGTAAAAAAGATGGATGAACACCTCCATCTCCCACATTCCATGCACAAACTTTAAACAGCATAAGATCACTTTATACATAAAGCAAACCATTCACGGAGAGCAAGATCAGATACTTCACACACACAGGCACTACCACTCTCTCTCTCTCTCTCTCTCTCTCTCTCTCTGTATCAAGCTTAGCTAGATCTCTCTATCTCTCACTTCAACAAAGGTACGCACACAGATAATGGAGGGGAGAGCAATTCAAGGTCTTTTTTCCCTGCATCCAACTTTTTCTTCAGTCTTTACCTCGACCTGGCTGACTTGGATCAGTTAGCTAAACCTATCTAGGAATCTGTTCGTCTCATTAATTAGTTACTTAATGGTGTGTTCTCCCTAGGGTAAACTCGAGGTTCGGCTGGCCGGGTGGACTCGATGTCTGATCGGAGATGCATGACACGTTCATCTCCGCCGACATCTCGAGGCTCTTGGATGGAGCAGCATCCTCCTGAAAATACAAAATGCCACCGATTAGCCTACGAAAACATCATGTGGTAGTTTGCGTGGTTAGTAGTTATGTACTATATATATATGGTCCGTTCATGATAGAAATAGAATCCTATGTGTAACAGTGTAAGTGTTGCTTGATAGGAGTATGTATTACCTTCTGGCATTGACTTCCAGTTTCAGCATTATTTGTGGCGAAAGCTGGCCATCCTGCCCTGCTGTAAAGCCATAGACCAAAGAGAAAAATATTTATTAGAGCTATGCAGCAGGATATATACTTAGTAATGTACTCTAATTGCTTATAAAGAAAAAGCACAAAACCATTTTATGTTTCTACATATATGTATATGCTCACAACACCAGAGATAAGTATATTAGACAGGGCCCATGCATTGGGAAACATATGCGATGCTATATTAATTTGTTGACTACACGAATCGAGGTGATGTGTTAACAAGATTATCTAGCTAGTAGCTAGTCTGATTCTTGAGCAACTCCAAAGAAGTCCCCAGCTTTGTCCTTTGTTTGGACCCTCTTTTTACTTTTGTTAAAAATATGATTTTATACTATATGTTGGAATGACTTTTCATGCAGAAAAAAGGAGGTAATTTTTCAGTCACCCAGTACACTTTGCCATCTTGATCTTTTCTGGGACAGGTGGGCCTGCCCCCTTGGTACCTGTGTACTGTTGTCCATGCATGTACAGTTGAGAGAGAGAGACTTTTCATTGCAGCCAGTAAACTACTCAGGGGGATCATTGCACCATCATGAGGTTTCAAATGTCCACCCTATACTCGACAAATCGAACAATGCCAAGATTTCTCTCCACTTTGGCCTGAGAGCACTTCTTGCATTTGCATGTGGAGAGAGAGAGAGAGAGAGAGAGAGAGAGAGAGAGAGAGAGAGAGAGAGAGAGAGAGAGAGAGAGATGCTGCCAAGCGTGTGGCTAAAACAGAAATATGAGCCTTTCTTGCCATTAACATGAATCAGGCAAACATCCAAAATTTTGCAGTGCTGCTACATGTCATCTATAGCTGCATGCATGCATGTATGACTACACTACAGTCCACTCGTACAAAGGTCTTTTGTTCTTTGTGCTCACTGTATATTACATACTAGTATATTTTGATCCTCTTATTTTGGGGTATATATTTTTCAATAAATGTGGTGAATGCTTCTATTTATCAAGATAAATATATTCTGACCATAAAAAGATCTTTGGACTATCCTATTATCAGGGTTCGGCAAGGAATAAACATAAAGCTAGTTAGCTAAAGTTTGGAGCAAATTAAATCAAGAAGAGTTTACCTCGAAGAGTTGCTCCACAAACCACCATTATAACTGCCGCTGCTGGGAGAATTTGCACTGGTTCCATTATTATCTGTACTCCGGTGAGAGCTGAGGGCCTCCGGCAAACTCTCGTCGGAGACCTCACCCGCTGATCCGTTATCAAATCCTTCATTTTGTCCTAAGTATATGTTTGAATGTCAATGTACTGAATTCATATCATGTATTCCATTAATAAAATTGTGAAGTTATATATACCTGATGAAATCGCGGGTTTGTCAGTGCTCTTTATCGTACGATACATCTGCAGGAGATACGATGGTACAAAAGTAAAAATTTAATGATTGCGAAACAAAAACTTGTGCATATCTCAGCTCATGACTATTAATGTAAATAATGAGTTTGCATACGTACAAAGTACTCCTATAGTCATAAATTATACAAATTAACTGCATTACAACAATCATTGGTGATGGCCTGATGGGTGTACATATTAGTACCAGCATGCACTTACTGCCACTTTTTTCTCAGATGTAAATACAAGAGCTCATTCTACAGTGGAGCAGTCCTGAGTTGCAGGATGCAAGGACCGACAACTATTCACAATGTACTAGCCTGCATCCGTTACAGAGGGAGAAAAAATGCATTGTTCTAGACTTAGTTCATGCATGAGTAATAAAAAAAATCAGCTACAGAAATAGTGCACACATGCACACAACATGCTCAGATTTTTTTTCTCTCGGTGGCAAAAGCCTTCGGCTCCCCCCCTGGTTTGCAAAAGCTGCTCCATTACCACAGCAAATCTAGAGAATTGCTTGTACAGAAGCTAGATCAGCACTAGCTAGATACTATATATTCCTACTGCTGTTTCCTTAATTTCCTTTTCTTTTCACTTCTCATATGTTCACAGTAATTATATTATTAGACATCTCCATGCATAGCTAGCAAGCTAAATAAAAAGAATAACTGATGAAGAGAAGGTGCCACTCATGATATTTTCCTAATTAATCTCATGAATTTTGAACTGCAGGATAGAACAAGCTAGCTATAGCTGAAGCAAGACTGCAAGAGTAATGTAAAGAATGTGTGTACCTACCTGCAAGTGAGATTTGACATGTGCCAAGGTGAGATCCTTCACATCCATCAGCTCCAGCACCGACTTGGGAGTGGCTCCTGATTGATTATTCCAACCAAAATATCCAAGAATTAATTAGAGCAAAAAAAAATCTACTCCATGGCAGCTTGATAAACACAATTAATCTGCATATGCACATACTTTCATGGCCGCCGAGCAGCTCGACGGCGTGCACGAAGCGCGCGTGCAGCGTGGTCGTCCACCGCATCCTCGGCGCCCGCACGCTGCGCCGCCCTGGCGGGAACCTCGACGATCTCGACGACGGCAAGAAGCCACCGCCGACGCTGCTCCTGTAGGTCATGGCCATGTGCTGCTGCTGCTGGAGCTGGAACGGGTGGTGGTGGTAGATGGGGATTCCCCTTATCGGCTTGAGCATAGCATGCATCCGGTGGTGGTAGTGGCTGCCGTGGTTGGAGTAGCTCGAAGTCGGCGGCGCTCTGGCCGACGGCGAGCCATAATTATTGGCCGCCGCCGCAGCAGCAGCAGCAGCGGCGACGTCGGTGGTGGCTCGCCAAAACCCTAGGTTGCTGAACTGATCCATACTGCTGCTGCTGCTGCTGTTGCCACCGGCGGCGTCCGGTAGCCTCGGCCAGCTGGCCGGAGGCGAGGATGCCGAGGTGGAGGACGAACTGGCGGTGCTGATCTGCAGGGCGAGGTCTGGCTGCCGGGGAAACAACTCCATGAGAATTGCTAGAGCTAGCTAGCAAGAGATGAAAAGGCTACTACTACTACTACTAGTAGTAGCTTGCTTGCTCCCTGAATCAATGGAGAGAATTCTTCTACTCTGATTCCCAATTGGGAAATTAATTTCCTGGATCTCGATGGATGGAGGATTGGGTTGTGGACTTCTGGTGGTGGATGAGCAAGCTAGAGAGAGAGGATTTGGTGAGGGGTGGGTGAGAGTGAGATGTGTGATGCGACCACTGTATATAGTGTGTGTGCGCTAGCTAGCAAATCAATGGCTCATGAACCATTGACAAGTGTGTTTGCGTGCGTGCGTGTGCATGTTTACTGTCTGTGTAAGAGAGAGGGATAGATGTGCCTCTCTAGCAAATACTAGTACCCTTTGCTTGTGTCCTTGCCCTTTTTCTCTCACATCTGCCAATCCATCTCCATCCATCTCTCTCTCTCTCATGTGCGGTGGGTACTGTACTATACGCCTACTACTGTAGAGTTGTACCTGGACACATACTATGTACGCTGACAAATTAAAAGGGAGGAAATGCATGGATGGTGGTGCTGTCCTGGCGAAAGGGGTGAATAATAGACCAAGGGTATTGATGGATCTGCTCCCCTCGCCGTGGGGTAAAAAGATGTTTGTCCCTGCTTGCTATCACTAGAGTATCTGCAAGTGTGGTACACGTCCAGTGCGTATCCATTGTCGAAAAACAATAATATAGCTTTGCGTCCTCTAATATCTTATGATAGAGCCATGATTGCATTTATACATGCATAAATGCATATGATGCCATTGTTTTAAATTAATTGTATTGGATTTGTGTCCTTGACACAGAGTTAAGTTTTAATAATCCTTCCATTATCAAATAATAATAACAATATGAGTGTATTTGCATATCCATAGGGAGCATATGAGGCATATATAGGCACATATATGAAATACATGAACCTAAATTGTTTTGTTCAAATAATTGCCAAGTGTCTTTTTTGTGGGTGGTTTTTTTTCCTTAGTGTTTTCTATAATCTGGTACCTTATTTGAAATACTATGTAAATTTAAAGGAGGTAAATATATATAATTATCTCACCTTTTTCCAAAGGAAAAGATTCACAGCTCACTTGGTTGGGGTTGTACATGTACAATTTTACCATTTTACCACCTAGATTCAAATACTTGTCGGCAGAACCTTGAGTTTCTACTTATGTTGTCCGGAATCCG
Organism: Avena atlantica; assembly: GCA_910589765.1. Classification (NCBI taxonomy): domain Eukaryota; kingdom Viridiplantae; phylum Streptophyta; class Magnoliopsida; order Poales; family Poaceae; genus Avena; species Avena atlantica. Next base: position 535,173,608 of record OU342733.1, on the reverse strand, counting down.
TGTACTATTTTCGTCCAATATTTCATTGTGTGTCTCCTATTCATTGCGGTTTAATTGAGACTTAATTCATTTGTACAAGGCTTTCAAATGTTTTTTGAGCCTGCATTGTTGCTCTAGATCAATAGTTTTGCTAAGATTTAACAAAGGTTTAATTAAGACTTAATTGATTGGTACAGAGTTGATTGGGTTTATTTGAGGTTCTATAAAGTTTCAAAAATTTCAGGACCCTGTGGAAACACAAAAAATTAGAGAGAAAAATAGAAACTCAATGTGGCTATTCTAGGAATTTTCAAGAAGAGACCACCAAGGGATGCTTGCCGTTTCATTGAGATTAAAAAATAGTTACATGCTTTGTGTCATGCATTTCTACCACCCACAACCACACACACTATGGCTTACTTCTCGCCACCATATTCTTGTGTCTGCGCTGCGTCAAAAGTTTTGATCGATTAATGGCAAGATAATTAGGGGACTAACCATTTTATTAGTTACAGTTCTACTAGTTGAATTAGACTCAATGGTTTCCCCAAGAAAATTAGGAAAGGGTTGGCTACTAGATTTTATACTTTTCTACCACTAATAGGTATGTTGTAATATAAAAAGGGATAGTTGGCTTTGAAAAGGAAATGTGAATTTTTAAAATACCACAAAACAATCTCCCAAATATCCAACTTGTTGATATCTTTCCTCACAAAATAGGAATCTGAAGAACCTACGGATTGGTGAGAAGGGAGCGCACATGGAACATTAATTTGAGACCACCCTTTCTTTTGGTTGGTACCTTTTGACATGGTATACCTTATACCTCTATTTGTATTAATTTTTCATATTAGGTAGGTTCCTTGTAGGACTGGTACACACTAAGTGTGCTTATCCAATATCTCCAAAACTCAAACTTAGTCGGTTATGTCATGCCCATTTTCACAGGGTATTGTGTCAAGGCTTATACATCCGGGTGTGAACACTTTTTTAGATAAAAGGTTGCACGGTCTGACACTAAATTAATATAGCCATAGGTTCAGCAAGGTAGTTTGCAACGACAACTGCTAGCTCACCAACACACAGATTGCACATTACAAACCAGCCCGACGGAACAGAGTTTTCAGGCAACACTTGCCAGATAAAATGCAAAAGTGCATAAGTGTTAAGGTGAGGAGGTGTCTGTGATAATAGAACAAGGGCATTGATTGATTTGCTCCCTCACTGTGGGGTAAAAAAATGTTTGTCCCTTGCTATCTACTAGTATCTGCAAGTGTGGTACACGTCCAGTGCGTATCCATTGTCGAAAAACAATAATGTAGGTGTACAATTCACGTCCTCTAGTATCTGATGATATAACCATGATTGCATTTACATACATGCATGAATGCATGATGCCTTTGTTGACATAGTAATGAACCTTCCATTATAAAATGATAATAATAATGCATGCATATATGCATATCAAGAGGGATCATTAGAGACATAGGAATATATATGAAATACATGGACCTAAATTGTTTTGTTCAAACAATTGCCAAGTGTCTTTTTTTTGTGGATGGTTTTTTCCTTAGTGTTTTCAATAATTTGGTCCTGTATTTGAAATATTGGTATGTAAGTTTAGAGGAGGGAAAGAGATATTATCTCACCTTTTTCCCAAGGAAAAGATTCACAGCTCACCTGGTTGGGGTTGTACATGTACAATTTTACCATTTTACCACCTAGATTCAAATACTTGTCGGCAGAACCTTGGGTTTCAACTTATCTTGTCCGGACTCCATGTACTATTTTCGTCCAATATTTCATTGTGTGTCTCCTATTCATTGTGGTTTAATTGAGACTTAATTCATTTGTACAAGGCTTTCAAAAATTTTTGAGCCTGCATTGTTGCTCTAGATCAATAGCTCGCTACAATTTAACAAAGGTTTAATTAAAACTTAATTGATTGGTACACCGTTGATTGGGTTTATTTGAGGTTCTATAAAGTTTCAAAAATTCCAGGACCCTTTGGAAACACAAAAAATTAGAGAAAAAATAGAAACTCAATGTGGGTATTATAGGTCAAGAAGAGACCACCAAGGGCTGCTTGCTGTTTCATTAAGATTAAAAAATAGTTACATTCTTTGTGTCATGCATTTCTACCACCCACAACCACACACACTATGGATTACTTCTCGCCTCCATATTCTTGTGTCTGCGTTGTGTCAAAAGTTTTGGTCGATTAATGGCAAGATAATTAGGGGACTAACCATTTTGTTAGTTATAGTTCTACTAGTTGAATTAGACTCAATGGTTTCCCCAAGAAAATTAGGAAAGGGTTGGCTACTAGATTTTATACTTTTCTACCACTAATAGGTATGTTGTAATATAAAAAGGGATAGTTGTCTTTGAAAAAGAAATATGAATTTTTAAAATATCACAAAACAATCTCCCAAATTTCCAACTTATTGATATCTTTCCTCACAAAATAAGAATCTTAAGAACCGGCACACTAGTTGGCGGTACCTACGAATTAGTGAGAAGGGAGCTCACATGGAACATCAATTTGAGACCATCATTTCTTTAGCTGGTACCTTTTGACATATGATACATTATACATCTATGTATGTTAATTTTGCATATTAGGTAGGTTCCTCGTAGGACTGGTACACATTGAGTGTGTTTATCCTATATCTCCAAAACTCAAACTTAGTCGGTTATGTCATGCCCATTTTTAGAGGGTATTATGTCAAGGCTTATACTTTCGGGTGTGATCTGATCCCCTCGTTGTGGGGTAAAAAAATGTGTGTCCCTGCTTGCTATCTAGTAAGTATCTGCAAGTGTGGTACACGTCCAATGCGTATCCATTGTTTTAAATTTTATCCATTGTCGAAAAACAATAATGTAGGTGTACAATTCACGTCCTCTAGTAGTATCTGATGATATAACCATGATTGCATTTATACATGCATAAATGCATATGATGCCATTGTTTTAAATTAATTGTATTGGATTTGTGTCCTTGCCACAGACTTAAGTTTTAATAATCCATCCATTACCAAATACTAATAATAACAATATGAGTGTATTTGCATATCCAGAGGGACCATTTGAGACATATATAGGCACATATATGAAAAACATGAACCTAAATTCTTTTGTTCAAATAGTTTCCAAGTGTCTTTATTCGTGGGTGTTTTTTCTCGTTGTTCTCTATAAATTCGGTCCTGTATTTTGAAAAATTATGTAAATCTACAGGAGTTAAAGAGATACAATTATCTCAACTTTTTACAGAGGAAAAGTTTCATAGCTCATTTGGTTGGGGTAGTACATGTACAATTTTATCATTTTACCTCCTAGATTCAAATACTTGTGGGCACAACCTTGGGTTTCTACTTATCTTGTCCGGACTCCGTGTACTATTTTCATCAAATATCTCATTGCGTAGCTCCCTATTCATTTCTGTTTAATTGATACTTAATTGATTTTACAAGGATTTCAAATGTTTCGTATGAGCTTGTATTATTGCTCTGGATCATTTGTCCACTATGATTTAACAAATTTTTAATTAACACTTAATTGAGTTGAATAATGTTGATTTGGTTTATTTGAGGTTCTATCAAGTTTCATAAATTTTAGGGCCCTTTGGAAACACAAAATTTAGAGGAAAAGCAGAAAAATAATTTGGGTGTGATAGGAATTTCCAAGAATACGCCACCAAGGGCTTCTTGTCATTTCATTCAGATTAAGAATTGGTTAGATGATTTTTTCATGCAGTTCTACCACCCAAAACCACACACAATGTCGCTAACTCCTAGCCTACATCTATTGGGATCCGTGTTGTCTTGAGAGTTTTGGTTGATTAATGGCAGATAATTAGGGGCACTTTATTATTTTTAGTTCTGCTAGTTGAATTACAGTCAATGGTTACCCCAAGAAAATGAGGAAAGGGTTGGATACAAGTTTTTATACATTTCTATTAGTCATAGGTACGCTGTATTATGAAAATGAGTAATTGGAATTGAAAAAGAAACCTGAATTTTGAAAACATCACAAAACAATCTCCCAAATATCCAACTTGTTGATATCTTTCCTCACAAAATAAGGATCTTAAGAGCCTCCATACCAGTTGGCAGGTACCTACGGATCAGTGAGAAGGGAGCTCACATGGAACATCAATTTGAGACCATCCTTTCTTTTAGCTAGTACCTTTTGACATAGTATACCTTATACCTCTATGTCTTTTAATTTTGCCTATTAGGTAGGTTCCTCATTGGACTGGCACACACCAAGTGTGTTTATCCAATATGTCCAGAACTCGAAATTAGTCCGTTTATGTCATGCCCATTTTTAGGGGTATTATTTCAAGGCTTCTACTTCCGGGTGTGAACACTTATTAGATAAAAGGCTTAACTTCCAAATTTAAATTAATAAAGCCTTTGGTTCACCAAGATATCTTACAACCAAAACTACTGGCTCACCAACACACATCTTGCAACATACAAACCAGCCATAAGGCACAGATTTTTAAGGCAACACTTGCCAGATAAATGCAATAAAGCATACATGCTAAGTTTAGGAGATGTCTGTGACGCTATAGGAGGTTGGAGTATAGGTGTTCTGGTAGATTTTTTCGAGCATATCTATCATCAGCATTCTTACTTCTAAAGAGAGGCCACTACTATTGCAAGAACACCAGAGAGTGGAACTAGGGCTGGAATTATAACTCGAAACTCGCGAGCTAAATGAGTAACTCGTGATACAGCTCGACTCGGCTCGAACTCGGTGTCTAACGATTCGAGCCAAGTTTTTGATTTGAGCTTGTTTGTTCACCCAAGCTAAATGAGCTACTCGCGAGCTACTCATTTAGCTCGTTAAACTCGTTCAAATATAGAGTTTGAAAATTTTCATAGGTAAGTGTCATACTATGAATATTCCTTGAAGCTGTAATGGTGTAGAGTTACTATGTTTTTTATTGATCTTCCTTCGTGTTATATGGAAGTACTATTATTGTTCTAGTTTCAAATTAGTAGAACAATTACTAGTTTTTCTTATATGTGTTCATAGTCATAACTTATAACAATCTAAACGAGCTGCTCGCGAGCTACTCGTGAGTTTACCGAGTCGAGCCGAGTTTAAAATATGAGCTCGTTCTATAAATGAGCCGAGTCAAGCTAACTCGTTAGTTGAACGAGCTTTAGCGAGTCGAGCCGAGTTGGCTTGGCTCGGCTCGAATTCCAGCCCTGAGTGGAACACACTGTCAGCAGGTTAGCGAGGAATTGAACTTCTATGGAAAAATTAATTGGCACGTGCCAGAGCGCCCCACTCTAGGTCGCAAATAAAATCCAAATCCAGTGTCTATCTTTGCTAGACAAAGATTGCAAAAGATGAAAGAACTAAGCAAAATTGTTAGTATTCCACTTAGCTCCAAACATTGCACGAAAATCACTCCAAATAAAACGTGCCAGAAAACATGAGAAAAAGATGTGAGAAACTGATTCAGGGTGTCACCTCTCTGATGTTCTAGGGAGAAAAATATATTCTTTAGAGATTTTGGAAGGTGCCATCAATTTTGTGAAGGCCAAAGATTTCCTCCTTCATGTGAAGATCTATCACTAATGGTTGGGCTTGGACTTGGTGTCCTAGCTCAATGAGGGATAGCTGGGTCTTATGACCATGAACCCTGTGTCCTTACAACTTTGTGTCTAATTCCCTTCTATGTGATTGCACAAACAAGCCAAATCTTTGGTAAATCCTTGTTTTTTGATCTTCCCAGCTTACTTCTTTTTGTAGGCAATCAACGTTTTCGCAATTTTAACTTCATAGAAATGCATTCTTACTGCTATTTGTAGGTAAAAAGTCAAATGCAACTCGATTAAAATCTCAACTTTTGGTAAAATGTTTTAATCACCTAGTCAGCCTTTCCCTCTTTTTCCATCTTCCATTTTTTCCTTAAAGAAGTATGCATGTCCCTCAAATCATTAAAGGTAGAGAAACACATAAAGAAATAGTAATGCATCGGAGGGTCTGTCTCTTGAGTATTTATTCCTCCATTCTGGTTAATTTTGAGGAACAATTAATAATCATCTATCATGTGTTTCGATTGCATTTAGTTGTTGTGTATAAATTTCCCTTATTTCTTTTTCTCGACAATCATTCCTTTGGGGAGACTCATTATTCTCACACCATAAAAAGATGCCTAGAGGGAGAGATGTGACAGAGAAAGAATATATCATTTCCTCACTTTGGGTAGCTTTCTGTCGGCGTCATACTTAATTTTAAGAAAGAGAAACACCAAGACTGCTGTGTGGAACCATCCGTTTGCTTAGTTTCTGGGCGAACCCTCTCCATCTTTTTTCATGCTCTTCACACATGAGTCGTTGTCTCTCGCTATCTCTCTACAAGTGTATATATACCTTGAAAAAGTTATTTCCCCGACCCAAATTAGTTGACTTAGATTTATCTATATTCAAATATATCTAGACATAATTTATATTCGATACATTCATATCTTGACAAATTTGAGTCAACTAATTTGGCTCGAAGTGAGAAATTAGCAAAAGACAGGGCTTGTCGCTGTACACACATCTTGGATCAATTTGGTTATTTGCTGCGTCTATACTACTAGAGCACTAGTAGGTACGTACACGACAAGGTAATAGTTTCGTATGGTACTCCTGTTTCTGCAAGATTCTAAATTACGGCCTCAGCAGTACTCACGACATAAGAAGTACTCACTACATACATGCCTGATCGTAGCTTGCTGGCCATCTTAGTCTTGCAGGGGATTTAATGCCATAACAGTGGTATTAGCTCATGCTTGATTATTTATGCTCAAGATCTGTACATGTTCAATTTGTACACGCGCAAATCCTGCCAATAAATTGTATGGATCAAGGTTAATTTCAAAGATCCAATGAATCTTGATGTCGTTTGTCCTTTCTTTGAGCCATGCGCCGATTGCCATTTAATTCCTAAGATCCAAGCATCGTGCATGGATGCCAAGGTTAATTGCTAGGAGGATTCAATGGTAATTATATAGTACAACTACAACATGTCAACCCTCTTGTGTGTGTGCGTGCATAATGCGATGGTAACTGTGTGTAGGTAGTGACTAGGAGTGGGAAAGCTAGCTATCTAAACAAACTTAGATCAAACCTAGAAATGCAAATCTGAACATGGTTCAGATGGACCCAATCCCTATAACTACACCCCTGGTTAAAAACAAAATACTGTGAAAATGTTCATAGAGGGTGAATAGAAACATATACAATAAAGTTTGATACAAATATATTTTTTTACGTCTTGTTCTTATTTTGTAACTTGTGTACCATTTTACGCCAATTTATGCAACTTGCATTGCAGAACCGTGCAATATGTTAATTATTGATCTATTTTCAGATCGCATATTGTCATATGTTTTTCACATGCAGATGTGTGAACCTGTCTGCTTGGTACCAGTTTCTAAACATTTTTTTGAAACTTAGAGCTATATCTTTGTGGAGCGCTTATTATTGCATTCATATTTTTTGCGGGTATTATTGGATTCATATTGATCCATGATTAGAAAATATGTATGGTCCAGCTCGACGCATTAGTAAACATATCACTCGGTGTGGAGCAAGACATACGACCAGGCTTGTGATCAGGTTTTAATTAGTAGTATACATAGTTACATACTATAATATTGGGCGTGCAAAGCATCATTTGACTAAGATATGCTACGTATAAGTAATTGGATGCTAGCCAGTGATGAGCATTGATGTGTTGATGTCTCCCAAGACCATTTGTCTTGGAAGGAAAAGGAATCTCGATCTAGTGAAACGGCAAGATTTGACTAGAGAAGAGAAGAAGAAGCTAGGGTTCTGTGCTATTGGTTTGACTGTCAGAATGATCTCATCTGAGCACATGACCATCTCGATCTGAGGGTTATTTAGCAATTCATTTTAGGTTATCTAGCTAGGTGTCCTCTTACGTACCAATCTTGGTCCCTGCACTAGCTAGCCAATTTATTATAGAAGTTCAGGAAGCTCGGTGTGTTCATAACATGTGCTGACATTGAAAGTGACAATGAAAAATGATTTATGCTCTTGGATGAAGAACATATGCTGGTCGTTCAGATGTTAATATCCACAAATAATTGAAGTATCAGCATTGTCATAGTGCATACCGATAACCCTACCTTCCATTTATTTCCATGTAAATTAATAAGGAAATAATCATGTACTATGATAGGTATATACTTGAAGCGGATGTTCGACCAGACAATAGCAAGAAGTGGCTTCGAATATCATATAGTTTTTTTATTGTCATAAAAAATGGTCAGTTTTTCCCGCTCTTTCAAGTTTTACGATGTATCTGTCAAACGTAAAAGTGGTGAAAGCATGTTAGCCTATAAGAATCATCCCAATCAATTTGTATATATCAATAGAACATCATTACAGTAAGACACATTGCCAAGAGCTTAATTTTGTTCTCATGTATGCACATTGTGAAGAAAACATATTCAATTCCAAATATGGCAGCCAATTCTTTACAAGCACAATACTTTTTCAAATAAGTTGATCTTCCGCTCTCTTCACCGATTTTTGCACAAAGCTAGACATGACAACGACTGCTAAAACATTTATGTCAAATCATTATATTCTCTTTCAGGACAAGGAATTCATATATTAGCTTGCATATATATGCACTCCCTCCATCATGCCATTCACGGAATATTTGTCCCCATTTCTTCTAACAAAATGGGATTTATGAAGATCTAGGAGTAGTAAAAAAAGTATAGAAGGCGAAAGAACTTGGACCAGACCTTACATAGATTCTCTTTTTATACCAACACACCCTAACACGTGTTACTCTAGTGCACTTAACTCTTTATTCTCATGCATATGACACCGCATTAAAGGTATTTTTATGCTCTCTTGTCATGTCTTCTATAATTATATGTCGAGTGTAGCGAGGAGACATGATCATCCAAGTCTGAACAATATTCCCACATATCTGGAAAAGTTGATACTGGTAGTCAGATCAGGGGTGTGTATGCTCTGTTTTTGCATGCATGGATGACCAATTGACCACCCATTATATACCTTAAGTTCTTTTTTCCTGCAATTAATTAGTGTCACCAAATGTACACGAGCATATTAGTCTTTTGTTGTTGATTTGTTTTTCCAATTTTTAGTAGCACCGCATTCTTGTTTCTGAGAGTTGTTTTGTTTATTTTCCCGCACAATGATGATAAGAAAATTTGTCACACCCTGCGGGCTGTGTCCCTGTACAAAAATGTCCTCACGCAGTTCTTCCGGTCCACAGGCCCAAGACCTGTACAAAAATGTCCTCACGCAGTTCTTCCGGTCCACAGGCCCAAGATAATGTTATCCAGCCCAACTGCCACCAAATGCCCAAAGGGTTAATTAAATTTGACCCCAACTCCGTCCGTGTCATAACTCTAAATGTGACAAAATAGAGGTTACTCTATTAAAAAATATTTGGCGAGATTACTCTTTCTTATTGATGTGACAAAATAGAGGTGTTTGCATGAGATAATATACATATTCGAGACTCTAAATGTGTTGTCTAGACAAGGGGTGCAACATAGTACACCATATTTTTTCAACAACAGATACACCTTATATCTAGAATATTATTTACCTGACATACATAACTTTATCTTACATAGGTAATTGTGAACTTATCTTAACCTACTTATCTAATATCTGGTAGGAACAACACATATGACCATCAATTTGATGTTGTTTGGAAAGGGCATGCAAATTGTTGGTTCCAAAATGAAAAGTTGTCCCAACATAGAAGATAATTTTGTTTAGCATAACATATTCCGTTGGTTAGAGTTTTGTATTACTACTTGATATTTACAATATCAAATACACGTAAAATCATAGGCGCACAAAGTATAATCTCCTCGCATTTACGAGGGCCACCCTACTAGTAATGTGAAAGGTGGATGCATGCCAGTCTCTCCGCTATATGTTAAAAAAAATCCACGCTATTCTTTTGCATAATTTCATTTCATATTATAATGATTGATAATTCTGAAAAATCGTGCTACCATTACAAGTTCATGGATACGTGCCACAATATAACCCTTCAGAAAATGATTGTGCGTATGTGATACATGCACAACACAACCCTTGAGAAAATGCGGTACACTTCATTTGCGGTGGACAGTGTCCATTGTTTCCACTAGTACAAGCCAGGCGCATACGGGTACACCAGTAACAACATGGATATCACCGGCGCCACGTCGTTCTAGAGGGGCGACTTGCCAACTGGCGAAGGAATGCTTTCGGTGGATAGCATCGTCGTCGTGGCAAGTGGTGGTTGCATCTTCCTGAGCTGACTACATCAACGCCAAGTTCAGTGAGCTTTACAACTCGCCTATCGGTCGTGGAACACGGCGGGCCAGAGCCCAGAAGGAGGGGCATGGCGCAGAGGAGGCCTTCGTGGAGCCGGATGAGCAGTAGGCCGAAGCAATGGGAACTCATGCATCAACGGCGCCGACCATGGCTCACAGGGAGTACCTTGGATCGACCCGGATGGCTGCAGAGACATGGTCTCCAACGGCGATCCTTCAGACGCATCTTCTTCCTCTTCTTCTTCTTCCCAATCCCAACAACGATGTCGATGATGATGACCAATGGGTCCTGGTCTATTCCATCCCGACATCATCCCCTTAGCCCTTGAGGTCACACTGAAACACTCAGGGGAGCCACCCTTCTTTTTCTTTCTACTACTGTGCAAGTAATGCCTAGGGGATATGTCTTCATCCTCTTCCACTTCATCCATACTATAGTAGTAGTAATTTCTATGATATGTATCCTCCTTCATCTCGAACACATCTTCATCATCAAATTCTTCGTTAGACTGGGTCAGAGGAGGCATCTCGAGTGGCGGGAATTCAGATAGAGGCGGTGGCCATAGGGGTGGAGGTGGTGGTTTGTGCCGTTTCCGCCATCTTGCAACCTTGTGGTCAATACGGCTCGAGTCATATCCCTTCCCACCGTCGATGAAGAACTCCTCTAGATACGTCGTCGTACTCTTTGCTAGGAACCTAACCAGTCGGACCTGGAAGCATGTGAGCTCCATGCCGTCAAACTCCACCACCACCTTCCTCAAGACACCTGTAGTGCTCTCGCAGCAAAATTGTCCATGAAGGTCTTCCAAAGACTTACAGCAATCAGCTTCTTCGTCGTCGTCAACATTGTCAACTGATCTACATCGTGTGAAATCAGCAACGGCGGCCATCTCGTCTGCCGGGTCGGCATTAATTTTCTGGAGGTACTTTCGCCAGCTGAACTTGACCCGGAGCTCGACGAGCGACGAGCACTTGTGGAGCAGGTTAACCACGGCCTTGGCGGCGGCGCCGTGGTTCACGACAGACCACCCGCAGAGCTCTTCGATCTCGAGCCTCTCGAGGTTGTGCAAGTACGGTACAATCTCAATGTCGAGGTCGGCCATTGAGTAAGCTGTGAGCTTCAGAAACCTAACATGCGAGACGTCGGAGAGAATGGAGCGCCACAGATTCACCGCCGCCGATGCAGCGGAGTGTACCTCCAAGTGGACATGCTCCAATAGCCGCGGCTTTTCCCACCGGAAGGTGAATGAGTTCTCGTCGTGGAATGCGGTGACATGAACATAGCGGAAGTGGAGGAGGCGCGGCGCTTCAAGCCTGACATTGCAGCCGTAGAGGTGGAGGTCGTCGAGGAGCACGCGGCAGTTCTCCAAGACCACAACGGTGGCCGCCTCGCATCTCAGCCAGTACACGTCGTGGTCGTCCACGAAGGTCAGCGACTCTAGGCGGACGTCGGCGAGTTTGGGTGCCGCGGCCAAGATTTTCTGGAGCGTTGCTAGTTCCGTGCGGCACCGCCGGAGCCGCATCGCCTCCAGGTGCGGGAACGCGAGTTGCCGCCGTTGGTCCGAGTAGGGCTGCAAGTCATAGCCTGTGAGCTCAAGTACTCGGACGGCGGCGAACGGCAGCGTGCAGCGCGGCAGGCCTCCATTCTTTAGCCATTCGAGGCGGGGATCTTCCACGCCTTGGGCGTCCTCCACCGTCTCGTCCTCGTCATCCGTGCTGCCGCCGACACAGAGGATGGCGTCATCGGGCATGACGACGGACAATTTCTTGGGGACGCGTCCGCGAGAGCAGAGGAAGGCGTACGCATGGTCGGCGTCGTCAATGGCGCGCCTCCGGTCGCCGCCGGCCACGTAAGAACGATAGTCGACGTTGACGGCGCCGGTTTCGAGCCATAGCGGTCGGCGCCATCGGCGCGAGAGGGCGGTGGCGCGTGCGGCCTCACGGGAGGGCGCGAAGGAGAGGATGTGGGTCAGGATGTCGTCGGAGAGCTGGGAGAGACGATCTTTCGTCGACCACGCGGTGGCGCCCGCCATGGATGCCATTGCCATGATCGAGTCTGCACTCTGGAGACATAAGGTTTGCAGCTTCGTCTACATATATAGTACACTGATGTCACGTACGGGTGTAGACATCAACAACGAGTCAGTATCGGATTAGATCAATGTGTCCGATTTAATTACCACCAACTGAGAGCCAGCCAATTTATTCCTTCTTTTACCTCAGTATTTTATTATCTTCCTTGTTCAGACACGGGCCAGCTCGGTGCCAGCCACGTTTCAGCCCGGCTCGGCTCCGGCTCGGCCCTATCTAGGTGAAAACTCGGTCCATACATAGCTGACCCCGTGATGAAGTGTGAAACTCTTCGGTTCAAATTTGTGCAATAAACTCGAGCAAACAAACATTCAAAAAAATTCATGAAACTTCATAGAATAGTAATTGAACTATGTATAAATCCATTCCAATGAATAGAATCAACAATTAACAATAGACAATTTTCACCATTTTAACTTACATTTACTCTACAAACACACGACATGTTCTAGCATTTATTTTTCGAAATTTAGAAGATTTTGGACATGCTTTTGGTGTCGCATTGTCGAGGTCGTGCTAGTGTTCCATGTCCTATCCCGATTGATTATAGGTACCTAAGCGAGCAACTGATGGATTACTAGCTCACATGAAAAAAAATGGCGAGCTAAGGATCTGGACCGAGCCGAGCCGATCGAGCTTTTGGCCCACAACGGTCCAGAGTTTTAGGCTTGACTCGGTCCATCAGTATCTCGGGCCGAGCCCAGCTTGGGGCGAGTCGGTGCTGGACCGGGCCAAGGAAAGATCTCACCCCCAAGGGTCCAGCCTTACGTGTAACCACCGCTTTGCCGTATGCCTACTGGCCCGAAACACGGCAAATGCAAACAATGTCGTGTGTGATTCAGTAAGCACACGGCTAAGGGCATGAACATGGAAAAAATCCTCAAAAGGCACACATCAAAGGCCCAAAAACAGAACACGGAAAAGAAAGTTCAACACGGTGAAGTCCACAAGGCAAAAAGGCATAGGTTTCACAACGGCAACGATGTGGGATCCGCGGCCCCATAGGTACACTCGACGGGGACGAGGTAACGGCTACAGACGGCGGTCCTCTTTGCCGTGTACCCTCGGCGTCGGACAAACGGCAACAATGTCTTTGTCGTGTGTATTAAGTATACACGGCAAAGCCTTGTTTATTCTTTTTTCTTTTAATTAATTAGCAAGGTTTACATTACATATATGTTAGGTAGTGTTATTTTATATGATCATGAGCACACATATAAATAGGTTGTTGTGCTCTGACATCGTACCACTTGCATGGTTGCCTTGTGAAATGGTTCTTGTTGCATGGCCCCAAATCGTCGATCTACGTCTTAGATATGTTTCGGACAGGGATAGTCAGGTGGAATTTTATCTTGGATTGTGTTTTTTTATCAAAAGAAATAGATAAATCCATTGGTCGCTCGCCCGAAGAACGCTAGTGCTGTAGATCTGTGGGCCCCCTAGATTTGGGTTTCTTTGGGAAAGGGGCGCCAAAATGCCTCGAAAACTTGCGTGTGTCTATATCATATGTTCACAAGTGTGGTCACATGCAAGTTTTGGAGGTGTTCCGATGCCCCGAAGCGCTTCTCCTATGAAACCCTAATCTCTGGGCCTCGGATCGTCTATCCTCTACATGTTTTTTCTGATAGGGGTAGCCCGATGGAATTTTCTCTTGATTTGTGCTTGGATAGGTCATAGGATAATTTCAAACCATTTTTGGGAACAAGTTGTGACAAGAACAACCCCAGTTTCACCAAAATAGGGAGTCCCCCCTAATAATTAAATTATAGAACCTTCGTTTTTATGTGACAACTCATGTCTACAAAGGGGATAACACTTGGGAACCAGGTTTTGGACATTTCAATATTTCACCACACTTTAATACATATTCTAGGGCCACATGCAAGTTTTGGAGGTGTTCTGATGCCCCGAAGCACTTATTCATACGAAACCCTGATTTCTGGGTCTCGGATTGTCTACCCCCTAAATGTTCTTTTTACAGGGATAACCCGGTGGACTTTCCTCGTGGTTTATGCTTATTTAGGTTATAGGATAATTCCAAACCATGTAATGAAACAAGTTGTGACAATATCAACCCAGGTTTCACCGAAACGGGTAGTTCCCCCCTAATAATTAAATAGCAGAACCTTTGTTGTTAGGTGATAGAGCATGTCTGCGAAGGAGGTCGCACATATATATGAAACTAGATACCTGTAATTGCAAATGGGCCCATTCCCTGATAGAGGCGGTATGGGAAAAGTCCAATTTTATCGGTTAGCTAGATATTCAATTCTTTATCATCTACTAGAGGTTACTTGTGCATCCCGCATACCTGAGATTTTTTTTAGATCAAAAGGAACTCTGTCCCCTGTTTGAGGACGCAACGACATGATGGGCACGCCATTGCAGAGCAGGAGTGAATGATGATGTCAGTGATGAGTGACTCCTTGTCTCCGTCCTGCTGACATTAAAAACTTTTCGACTTTTGCTTCACACTAAAACATACCTGCAAGCTCTTTTTTCATTCCTCTAGCACTATGCCTGAAATTGCGTAGGGGAAATCTAAAGGTGTTATTGGTGCTCCCCCATGGGGTAACCATAGGCGCTAGGCATTTTTGGCCGTTGGATCGGATCCTAAAACGAAATCTAGACCGTTGGCCGGTGGTAAGACGGATTTGCCCAGACATACAGTAAAACTTGAACTGTTGCATGCACCCGATTTTCTACCCACGGGCGTGTCTCCCTCTGCCCAGCTTCGTCTGTTCCCGCTAGAAATAGTCTGGGCCCTCGTGTCGGCCTCGTAGTTAATATTTTCGGTGGCCTTTATACAGGTGCTAGTGGACTAGCAGGGGCAGAGCGGCCCGCACACGACGATTGGTGAAAGCCCTAGCCGTCCACGACTGGCCCAGCCCCACGATGTTCTTCCCCTCCAAACCCCACGCCGCCGCTCCCTCGCCTCCCTCGTTCCTCTCCCTGCCTGCTGCCGCCGCCACTCTCTCCTTTGGCCGAGCTCAACTCGTCACCATCTCCAGGAGAAGCTTCTGCCGCCACCCGCATCGTCATCGCGCACCTGCAGTTGCAAGGAGGAGCACAGGAGCGGACGGCCGCCAGGAGGAGTGAAAGGACGCCGCGTCTTCACGGTTTTGCTGGTCGCTGATTCCGCTGCCCGCCCGTCGATTCGACGCCACCACGACCGAGGAGGCGTACAGCTGCATTCAGCAAACAAGCCCCAAGATAAGCGCAGCCCATCGCATGCCGTGTCGTCGCCGGAAGGAGCGGTTGGCGGCTAGTGGGAGCAGCATAACAAGCCGCTCCAACTCGAGCTACCAGGCTGCCGCTGTCCTGCTTCTGCCTCGTCTTGGTGTTCAACAGGACGAAAAAGAGCCCAAACCCAACCAGAGGGTGACGCCTAGGACCTGAGGTGAGCCCCGTCGACCCCGCGGTGGTGTCATATATCCCTCACGTGGCTGCTTGATCAAGTTTTGTAGATCCTACTTATTCTTTCACTAATCTCTCATGCAGGTTGAGATGAACGAGGTATGGCAAATTAGGCCCGCCATGAACCATATTGACACTGTTCTTGTCGAGGGAAGATCCTAAGGAAAATTCTACTACGTGCTCTCTCAGACTCTCTGTCTACATGCCTCTCTAGAAATGTTTATGCTTTTGGGTTGGTTTGGAGCCTAGCAGTGTTGGAGATATGCCCAAGAGGCAATAATAAAGTGGTTATTATCATATCTTCACACTTATGATAAATGTTTACATACCATGCTATAATTGTATTAACCGGAAACATTCATACTTGTGTGATTTGTAAACTAAAATAAGAGTCCCTAGTAAAGCCTCTTGTTAAACTAGCTTGTTGGTTAATATATGATCATGGTTTCCTGATCATGAACATAGAGATGTTATTAACAACAGGATCATATCATTAGGAGAATGATGTGATGGACATACTCCTATAGATAAGCGTAGCATAAAGATCAAGTCATTTCAATAGTTCAATTGCTATATGCTTTCTGATACATAGTAACCTAATTCCTTCGACCATGAGATCATGCATATCACCTTTACCGGATGGATGCTTTGATGACATCAAACACCACACCGTAACTGGATGGCTATAAAGGTGGCATTGAGTGTTCGGAAAGTATTGGTTGAAACACATGGATCAAGAGTGGGATTTGTCCATCCATATGACGGATAGATATACTCTGGGCCCTCTCGGTGTAATGTCATCCAATTAGCTTGCAAGCATGTGACTGGCTCACAAGGGATCACATATCACGGGAATGAGAAAAGAGTACTTATCGGTAACGAGGTTGAACTAGGTATGCAGAGATACCGACGATCATAACCTCGGATAAGTAAACTATCGTGAGACAAAGGGAAATTGGTATCGTATGTAAGTGGTTCATTCGATCGCAAAGTAATCGTAGAAATATGTGGGAGCCATATGAATTTCCATATTCCTCTATTGGTTATTGTTCGGAGAAGTGTCTCGATCATGTCCGCATAATTCACGAACCGTAGGGAGACACACTTAAGGATTCGACGTTGTTTGAGTAGTTATGGTATTATGAGAAAGAGACCGAATGTTGTTCGGAGTCTCGGATGGGATCCGGGATATCACGAGGTGATCCGGAATGGTCCGGAGAATAAGATTCATATAAGGAAAGTCCCGTTTCGGAGTTCGGGAATGATTCCGGTGTTTTCATCGGGAATGTTATAGAAGGTTCCGGAATGTCCGGCACTCCGGGGGGGAGGGTACATGAATGTGTTGTATCAAAGTTGGTATGATTGCATCATGTACTAAGTGTCATCGCTGTCCGAAATAAAGGGTTAATTCAAATCCTAGTTTGAAAAGTCAATCGGCTAGTTTGAAAAGTCAAACTGCCAGTTTTCGGAAAGAGGAGAAGGAGGATTGGTGGAGGCCGAATTGGGGGAGGGTTCCTCCCTTGGCCGGCGCACCACCAAGCCGACTTGGTGAGGGACTCCCCTCCCCTTGGCCGCCGGCCCCTACCATCTATATAAGGAGGGGCAGGGCTCCCCTCCTAGCACACACAAGTTCCTATCTTCTACCTCCGGTGTAGAGCCGTTTCGGTTTAGAGCTTCTAATTGCTTTAGCCTTCGGTTTAGAGCCTTCTAATTGGTTTAGATCCTTCTAATTGGTGTGTCTAATCCCTAGACCACTAATAGTTCTCTCTCATACTCCACCATACTCGATCCGGCTTAAGGCGAAGCCCTGCGGGATCTCCCCTCTACTTCCGGTACCACGCCGTTGTGCTGCCGGAATCGCGAGGAGAGTGCTACAACCTCCGCTGCCTTCTGGAACAAGGGAGAGGAAGGTCTTCGTCAAGTACCGAACGTGTGACCGACTGCGGGAACGCTGCCGGAACGCAGCGCCGGAAGGATCGTCTACGCGATCTTGAGATCGGAAAGAGTACGACTACATCATCCACGAGAATCTGCTCTCGTTAACAGCTTTGGAATCTTCGAGGGTAAGTTATTCCATCGACTCGTTGCTACAATCTAGTAGATAGATCTTGGCTTGTTTGTTTGTATGCGATAGAAATTTTTTGTTTTCCATGCTACGAACCCCTACAGTGGTATCAGAGCCGTGTCTATATGTAGATCTGTTGCACGAGTAGGACACAATGGTCATTGTGGGCGTTGATGCTTTTATTGTCGATTGCTTCTTGTGTACTTTGCATCTTGCGGTATGTTGGGATGAAGCGGCTCGGGCTAACCTTACATGACATCGTTCATGAGACTTGCTCCACGCTTGACATGCAACTTGTATTGCATAAGTGGCTTTGCGGGTGCCTGTTTCTCCTAGCATAGTTAAGATTCAATTTACAACGGGTGATTGACAATACTAGTATCAATGTTGTGGTTCTTGTTCGTAAGTTAGAGCGACACTTATTGAAAGCCCCAAACCACGTAAAATATGCAAAGAAAGTAGAGGCGTCTAACTTTGTTTTGCAGGGGTGTGCAGTGATGTGATATGGCCATGATTGTGATTATATATGATGTATGCAATGTTCCTTATTGTAAGTCGGCAACTGGCAGGAGCCATATGGTTGTCTTTAATTTATGATAAGACCCGCGTGTCTATTCAAAGTAGTTGTAATAGTTGAAGCCGGTGGACGACAACCATGGAGAAGCATCATTGACCTTGATGCAATGCCGGTGATGATGGAGATCATGTTCGTGCTAGAAGATGGAGATCGGAAGCACAAAGAAGAAATGCCATATCATATCACATATTATGAATTGCATGTGATGTTAATCCTTTATGCATCTTGTATTGCTTAGTAGACGACGGTAGCATTATAAGATGATCCCTCATGCACATGAATTTCAAGTCATAAAGTGTTCACCCTTAGTTGGCACCGTTGCTAAAGCTTGTTGTTTCGAAGCACCACGTGATGATCGGGTGTGTTAGATTCCGCAAGTGCATACAACATGGGCAAGCCAGATTTGCTCATGCGGAAGCTAAGGTTTGATCTTGACGAGCCTAGCATGTACAGACATGGCCTCAGGAACACGGATTACCGAAAGGTAGAGCATGAGTCATATAGTAGATATGATGAACATGTTGATTGTTCGCCATTGAAGCTACATCAACTCTCGTGATGATCGGTTTTGATGTGGTGGATTTGGTTCGTGTGATCACTAAAACAATGTGAGGGATATTGTTTTGAGTGGGAGTTCACCTAGATTAATTTAATTATTAATTAGAACTCAATTTATCATGAATTAAATCAAAGTGAATTTGCATAGTTGTTGTAGTCATTGGCATCCGTTTACCACCTTGCGCTTAATTATAATTGAGATGATAGAACTATAGAATTCTGGGTAGTTACTTTACGAACTGGTATCGTATTATTTTTAAGTGTTAATCTAAAGTTTAAAAGTCCTATTGCAAACTTTCAGTAAGTTCCGGTTACTCCATGAAGTTTAATAATTGGTATTAAATCTAGAGTGACAATTCCAAGTGTTAGTATATAAGTATCATGTTTGTCTCCATGATTCTTGATATTCAAAGGATTCTCTTAATATCAAGGTTATCTAGGATCTGAAAGAGTTGTTTCAGAAACCATGATGTGTGGAAGATATTGTGATATCTGAAACGAAGTTTTGGTTACAACATGATAGAGTATAATATGGCAAAGTTCATGTTCTCATATTTGATGAGAATTTGCAAAGGGTTGGAGACACTGGTTGTCCTAATCCACCAAAAGGTTTTGGATAGCAACATTATACTCGTAATTCATCATTATAAGCTAAAATTAGCTTGATCATGGACGATTCCATGATAAAGGTGAATATTTGATGTAGTTAAAATATTTACTACACCAAGAGATTACTAAAAGAAAGGAATTTGGAAGAACACCAAACATTTGATGATGGTGATCTACTTCAAAGTGCAAGTCCAAAGACATTGGTATTTAACTATACATGCTTTGGACTATGTGTCATATGTATGACTCCACTATTGATATTGATAGATTCTTTCAAACAGAAAAGGAAATACTGAAAGAGAATCTTATAAATATATGGCAGAAAAGAAAAGACTAGAATTGTTCAGTTTAAGTATATAGATGATATACATGTTATGGCTATATTCTTTGCTTATTAAACTATGTGGTTCTTAAGTATTTGATACTGAATTTGTTGGTGTGAATCGTCATACGAAACAACACAATTCATGAACTACAATGGCCCAAGTAACTAGCAAAAGAATATGTGATGATGTTCATCGAGAACAAATAAAAGGTTATTGTGTTGCTCGTTAAACGTTAAAGCTTGCCTTCAAGATTTGTTTTATCAGGTATTATGAGAACAAAAGAGTTGTTCAAATAATTGCCGTAATCCATAAAAGATGGATGATTCACAAATCTCGTTGGAGAAATCACATCCATAAAACTAGTGCTAAAATGTCGAAAGACAAATTGATTGAAAGATCACTTATGAATTGACATCGCCGTTTAAATCATATTGGAAAGAAAACATGAAGAAACTCCATGTGTATGGAATTTTGGAGTCTTTTGATTTTGATCAAATGACGCTTGTGAAACTTTCCTAGAGATAATTGAAACTTCGTTCATAGGCCAAAAGGGAACGAATGACTAGCTTATTGGAACTTGTACATATTGTTGTACGAAGTCCATTATGTGTAGGCAAGAGCGATGGATTTCAACTTCATATGCTTTCTCCGAAAATTTGAGTGAATATATGAATATTTACTTAATAAGGATGAAGTGTGAAATTTTTGAAAAGTTCAAAGTCTTTCAACATGAAGTGCAAAATCATTGTAACAAGAATATAAATAGTTTATGATAAGATCATAAAGGAAGATATTTGAGTTACAAAGTTTAGCATAATACCTAAGATTTATGGAATCGTTCCGTGGATTTGCGTCTCCCGAAACACCATAAGAGTATGGAGCGTTCGAGATATGTAATTAAACCTTGTTTGACATGGTAAGATCAAAGGTATAATTCATAAAAATGCCATTGTATTTTAAAGATTAAAAGCTTTAGAGATTACCGTTTTTCCACTGAAAAGAGCTCCGTCATAATCCGTTGAAATGACACCATATAAATTTATGGTTTGGGATAAAACCCAAGTTGTCCTTTCTTAAACATTGGTATGCTATGCATAAGAGAGATGTTTGCAACCAAAGTCGGATGAATCTGTCTTTGTATGTTATTTTGAATAACTGTTAAGTAATCCTCCATAACACCGGAGACAAAAGTGTTTGTCGCTTAGAACGTCAAGTTTCTTTGAGAAGGAATTTTTCGTGAAAAGTTAAGTGGGAGGACAATAGAACTTTGATAAGGTTAAAGGAACCTTAGCTATATGTGCAGAGTTGTGCAGCGCCGAAAAGTGTTCCGGAGGCAGCAACAATGCTCATGGCTCACGTGCCTCAAAGGTTGTGGTCACGGAGATCTAAGTTCCTATTGAAACAAGTAGGTCGGATGAACAATCAAATACCAAGATTTGAGGGTTGAATCATTATTTGAGAATAATGAACCGACTACATGCAAAGAAGTGATGATGGGCCCTGACTCCGTCAAATGGCTTGAAGCCATAAAATCCGTGATAGTTCCATACACGAGAAATCAAGTTTTGAACTTGAAGGACCCTCGAGAAAGGTGTAAGACCTTACAGTTGTGTTTGGATCTATAAAGAAATAGACATGGATGTTTTACATCTATGAAATAGTCGACATGTTGGGAAAGAGTTCACAACAATGTTCAAAGGTTGACTATGACAAGATCTGATCTTTCATAGTGATATTTAGTCTAGACGGATTAATGTAGCAACCACTACATATAATTTTGTTATATGGTAGTTGAATAAACAAAACAATTTCTTCTAATAGAATTGTTACCTAGGACATGTGCGTAACACGGTCCATAGGGTTTTGTTAATTCAAAGGATGCTAAAAGCATATGCAAACTTCAATGGTTGAAGTAAGCATAGCGGAGTTGGAATCTTCACTATGATGAAACTGTTAAAAGAGTTTAATTTCATCAGAGACAATGAAGATGCTTGCATTTGCAAGAAATTAAGTGGGAGCGCTAAGACATATTTCTAATACATTATGTGGAGGACATATTGTTGATTGGAAATAATGTATATTTTATTAACACATATTAAGAATTTCATCCTGATGAAAGACTTAGGCAAAACCCAAATATTTGGCATCAATAGACGCTAATATGGTTATGCCGAAAGTACATAGATGATGTATTGAATGAGTTCAATATAGAAACTACAAGAAAGGTTCTTGTTGCATAGAAAGGATTGAATGCGTTCAATATTAATGATATATTCAAGTGTACTGACACTTGGAAAGTGAAACAAAGATTCAAGTATAGATTGATACTTGATGTATGAAATCACAAAGAGTATTTATATCAATCATACTGTGATATGTACAAATCCAGATATGTCATGTACTCTAAATGTTATGAGCATATACCAGAATGATTCATAAGATGATCATTGGACAATAGTAAGGATATTCTTATGATCTTTTGGAAGAACTAAGAGTATATTATTTGTAGAAGTGACAAATAGATGGTTAGTTCATTGTAAAAGTACTACACTGATACTAGTTTTGTCACAAAGTACAAATGAAGTTTATCTCAATCTAAACTAAGGGTGGCACAATATAATGGAAAGTAAGTTCCATAATGGATTTGGATGAGTTCCAAAGTTAAGACATTGTGACAGATACTACAACAAAAGGGCTAAGTATATGACTGCTATTATAGCAGCTAAAGAGGGCATTTGGGTCAAGTAGTTTGTTATCAAACTAGGTGTAGTTCATAGCGGGATAATACTATGAAGATATATTGTACGACAATATAATCAACATGTTTTAACCCTAAAGAACTAAAGGTCTCACCAAAGGACCAAATTTATACAAAGCCATCTCATTAGAGAATGAGTGATGCGTAGAGACGCAAATACATGCAATTACACACGGACCTGGAAGTGTCAGATCCGGAGATCAGTTGACCACTAGCGAACGTGTACTTACAACACCGGAAAGCCATAGGTGTTGAATACACAAAGGTTTGAAACTAGATTATTGACTCTAGTGCAAGTGGGAGACTGTTGGAGATATGCCCAAGAGGCAATAATAAAGTGGTTATTATCATATCTTCACACTTATGATAAATGTTTACATACCATGCTATAATTGTATTAACCGGAAACATTAATACTTGTGTGATTTGTAAACTAAAATAAGAGTCCCTAGTAAAGCCTCTTGTTAAACTAGCTTGTTGGTTAATATATGATCATGGTTTCCTGATCATGAACATAGAGATGTTATTAACAACAGGATCATATCATTAGGAGAATGATGTGATGGACATACTCCTATAGATAAGCGTAGCATAAAGATCAAGTCATTTCAATAGTTCAATTGCTATATGCTTTCTGATACATAGTAACCTAATTCCTTCGACCATGAGATCATGCATATCACCTTTACCGGATGGATGCTTTGATGACATCAAACACCACACCGTAACTGGGTGGCTATAAAGGTGGCATTGAGTGTTCGGAAAGTATTGGTTGAAACACATGGATCAAGAGTGGGATTTGTCCATCCATATGACGGATAGATATACTCTGGGCCCTCTCGGTGTAATGTCATCCAATTAGCTTGAAAGCATGTGACTGGCTCACAAGGGATCACATATCACGGGAATGAGAAAAGAGTACTTATCGGTAACGAGGTTGAACTAGGTATGCAGAGATACCGACGATCATAACCTCGGATAAGTAAACTATCGTGAGACAAAGGGAAATTGGTATCGTATGTAAGTGGTTCATTCGATCGCAAAGTAATCGTAGAAATATGTGGGAGCCATATGAATTTCCATATTCCTCTATTGGTTATTGTTCGGAGAAGTGTCTCGATCATGTCCGCATAATTCACGAACCATAGGGAGACACACTTAAGGATTCGACGTTGTTTGAGTAGTTATGGTATTATGAGAAAGAGACCGAATGTTGTTCGGAGTCTCGGATGGGATCCGGTATATCACGAGGTGATCCGGAATGGTCCGGAGAATAATATTCATATAAGGAAAGTCCCGTTTCGGAGTTCAGGAATGATTCCGGTGTTTTCATCGGGAATGTTCTAGAAGGTTCCGGAATGTCCGGCACTCCGGGGGGGGAGGGTACATGAATGTGTTGTATCAAAGTTGGTATGATTGCATCATGTACTAAGTGTCATCGCTGTCCGAAATAAAGGGTTAATTCAAATCCTAGTTTGAAAAGTCAAACGGCTAGTTTGAAAAGTAAAACTGCCAGTTTTCGGAAAGAGGAGAAGGAGGATTGGTGGAGGCCGAATTGGGGGAGGGTTCCTCCCTTGGCCGGCGCACCACCAAGCCGACTTGGGGAGGGACTCCCCTCCCCTTGGCCGCCGGCCCCTCCCATCTATATAAGGAGGGGCAGGGCTCCCCTCCTAGCACACACAAGTTCCTATCTTCTACCTCCGGTTTAGAGCCGTTTCGGTTTAGAGCTTCTAATTGCTTTAGCCTTCGGTTTAGATCCTTCTAATTGGTTTAGAGCCTTCTAATTGATGTGTCTAATCCCTAGACCACTAATAGTTCTCTCTCATACTCCACCATACTCGATCCGGCTTAAGGCGAAGCCCTGCGGGATCTCCCCTCTACTTCCGGTACCACGCTGTTGTGCTGCCGGAATCGCGAGGAGAGTGCTACAACCTCCGCTGCCTGCTGGAACAAGAGAGAGGAAGGTCTTCGTCGAGTACCGAACGTGTGACCGACTGCGGGAGCGCTGCCGGAACGCAGCGCCGGAAGGATCGTCTACGCGATCTTGAGATCGGAAAGAGTACGACTACATCATCCACGAGAATCTGCTCTCGTTAACAGCTTTGGAATCTTCGAGGGTAAGTTATTGCATCGACTCGTTGCTACAATCTAGTAGATAGATCTTGGCTTGTTTGTTTGTATGCGATAGAAATTTTTTGTTTTCCATGCTACGAACCCCTACAGTGGTATCAGAGCCGTGTCTATATGTAGATCTGTTGCACGAGTAGGACACAATGGTCATTGTGGGCGTTGATGCTTTTATTGTCGATTGCTTCTTGTGTACTTTGCATCTTGCGGTATGTTGGGATGAAGCGGCTCGGGCTAACCTTACATGACATCGTTCATGAGACTTGCTTCACGCTTGACATGCAACTTGTATTGCATAAGTGGCTTTGCGGGTGCCTGTTTCTCCTAGCATAGTTAAGATTCAATTTACAACGGGTGATTGACAATACTAGTATCAATGTTGTGGTTCTTGTTCGTAAGTTAGAGCGACACTTATTGAAAGCCCCAAACCACGTAAAATATGCAAAGAAAGTAGAGGCGTCTAACTTTGTTTTGCAGGGGTGTGCAGTGATGTGATATGGCCATGATTGTGATTATATATGATGTATGCAATGTTCCTTATTGTAAGTCGGCAACTGGCAGGAGCCATATGGTTGTCTTTAATTTATGATAAGACCCGCGTGTCTATTCAAAGTAGTTGTAATAGTTGAAGCCGGTGGACGACAACCATGGAGAAGCATCATTGACCTTGATGCAATGCCGGTGATGATGGAGATCATGTTCGTGCTAGAAGATGGAGATCGGAAGCACAAAGAAGAAATGCCATATCATATCACATATTATGAATTGCATGTGATGTTAATCCTTTATGCATCTTGTATTGCTTAGTAGACGACGGTAGCATTATAAGATGATCCCTCATGCACATGAATTTCAAGTCATAAAGTGTTCACCCTTAGTTGGCACCGTTGCTAAAGCTTGTTGTTTCGAAGCACCACGTGATGATCGGGTGTGTTAGATTCCGCAAGTGCATACAACGTGGGCAAGCCAGATTTGCTCATGCGGAAGCTAAGGTTTGATCTTGACGAGCCTAGCATGTACAGACATGGCCTCAGGAACACGGATTACCGAAAGGTAGAGCATGAGTCATATAGTAGATATGATGAACATGTTGATTGTTCGCCATTGAAGCTACATCAACTCTCGTGATGATCGGTTTTGATGTGGTGGATTTGGTTCGTGTGATCACTAAAACAATGTGAGGGATATTGTTTTGAGTGGGAGTTCACCTAGATTAATTTAATTATTAATTAGAACTCAATTTATCATGAATTAAATCAAAGTGAATTTGCATAGTTGTTGTAGTCATTGGCATCTGTTTACCACCTTGCGCTTAATTATAATTGAGATGATAGAACTATAGAATTCTGGGTAGTTACTTTACGAACTGGTATCGTATTATTTTTAAGTGTTAATCTAAAGTTTAAAAGTCCTATTGCAAACTTTCAGTAAGTTCCGGTTACTCCATGAAGTTTAATAATTGGTATTAAATCTAGAGTGACAATTCCAAGTGTTAGTATATAAGTATCATGTTTGTCTCCATGATTCTTGATATTCAAAGGATTCTCTTAATATCAAGGTTATCTAGGATCTGAAAGAGTTGTTTCAGAAACCATGATGTGTGGAAGATATTGTGATATCTGAAACGAAGTTTTGGTTACAACATGATAGAGTATAATATGGCAAAGTTCATGTTCTCATATTTGATGAGAATTTGCAAAGGGTTGGAGACACTGGTTGTCCTAATCCACCAAAAGGTTTTG
Source organism: Avena atlantica (assembly GCA_910589765.1). Classification (NCBI taxonomy): domain Eukaryota; kingdom Viridiplantae; phylum Streptophyta; class Magnoliopsida; order Poales; family Poaceae; genus Avena; species Avena atlantica. Next base: position 535,147,005 of record OU342733.1, on the reverse strand, counting down.
GATAGCAACATTATACTCGTAATTCATCATTATAAGCTAAAATTAGCTTGATCATGGACGATTCCATGATAAAGGTGAATATTTGATGTAGTTAAAATATTTACTACACCAAGAGATTACTAAAAGAAAGGAATTTGGAAGAACACCAAACATTTGATGATGGTGATCTACTTCAAAGTGCAAGTCCAAAGACATTGGTATTTAACTATACATGCTTTGGACTATGTGTCATATGTATGACTCCACTATTGATATTGATAGATTCTTTCAAACAGAAAAGGAAATACTGAAAGAGAATCTTATAAATATATGGCAGAAAAGAAAAGACTAGAATTGTTCAGTTTAAGTATATAGATGATATACATGTTATGGCTATATTCTTTGCTTATTAAACTATGTGGTTATTAAGTATTTGATACTGAATTTGTTGGTGTGAATCGTCATACGAAACAACACAATTCATGAACTACAATGGCCCAAGTAACTAGCAAAAGAATATGTGATGATGTTCATCGAGAACAAATAAAAGGTTATTGTGTTGCTCGTTAAACGTTAAAGCTTGCCTTCAAGATTTGTTTTATCAGGTATTATGAGAACAAAAGAGTTGTTCAAATAATTGCCGTAATCCATAAAAGATGGATGATTCACAAATCTCGTTGGAGAAATCACATCCATAAAACTAGTGCTAAAATGTCGAAAGACAAATTGATTGAAAGATCACTTATGAATTGACATCGCCGTTTAAATCATATTGGAAAGAAAACATGAAGAAACTCCATGTGTATGGAATTTTGGAGTCTTTTGATTTTGATCAAATGACGCTTGTGAAACTTTCCTAGAGATAATTGAAACTTCGTTCATAGGCCAAAAGGGAACGAATGACTAGCTTATTGGAACTTGTACATATTGTTGTACGAAGTCCATTATGTGTAGGCAAGAGCGATGGATTTCAACTTCATATGCTTTCTCCGAAAATTTGAGTGAATATATGAATATTTACTTAATAAGGATGAAGTGTGAAATTTTTGAAAAGTTCAAAGTCTTTCAACATGAAGTGCAAAATCATTGTAACAAGAATATAAATAGTTTATGATAAGATCATAAAGGAAGATATTTGAGTTACAAAGTTTAGCATAATACCTAAGATTTATGGAATCGTTCCGTGGATTTGCGTTTCCCGAAACACCATAAGAGTATGGAGCGTTCGAGATATGTAATTAAACCTTGTTTGACATGGTAAGATCAAAGGTATAATTCATAAAAATGCCATTGTATTTTAAAGATTAAAAGCTTTAGAGATTACCGTTTTTCCACTGAAAAGAGCTCCGTCATAATCCGTTGAAATGACACCATATAAATTTATGGTTTGGGATAAAACCCAAGTTGTCCTTTCTTAAACATTGGTATGCTATGCATAAGAGAGATGTTTGCAACCAAAGTCGGATGAATCTGTCTTTGTATGTTATTTTGAATAACTGTTAAGTAATCCTCCATAACACCGGAGACAAAAGTGTTTGTCGCTTAGAACGTCAAGTTTCTTTGAGAAGGAATTTTTCGTGAAAAGTTAAGTGGGAGGACAATAGAACTTTGATAAGGTTAAAGGAACCTTAGCTATATGTGCAGAGTTGTGCAGCGCCGAAAAGTGTTCCGGAGGCAGCAACAATGCTCATGGCTCACGTGCCTCAAAGGTTGTGGTCACGGAGATCTAAGTTCCTATTGAAACAAGTAGGTCGGATGAACAATCAAATACCAAGATTTGAGGGTTGAATCATTATTTGAGAATAATGAACCGACTACATGCAAAGAAGTGATGATGGGCCCTGACTCCGTCAAATGGCTTGAAGCCATAAAATCCGTGATAGTTCCATACACGAGAAATCAAGTTTTGAACTTGAAGGACCCTCGAGAAAGGTGTAAGACCTTACAGTTGTGTTTGGATCTATAAAGAAATAGACATGGATGTTTTACATCTATGAAATAGTCGACATGTTGGGAAAGAGTTCACAACAATGTTCAAAGGTTGACTATGACAAGATCTGATCTTTCATAGTGATATTTAGTCTAGACGGATTAATGTAGCAACCACTACATATAATTTTGTTATATGGTAGTTGAATAAACAAAACAATTTCTTCTAATAGAATTGTTACCTAGGACATGTGCGTAACACGGTCCATAGGGTTTTGTTAATTCAAAGGATGCTAAAAGCATATGCAAACTTCAATGGTTGAAGTAAGCATAGCGGAGTTGGAATCTTCACTATGATGAAACTGTTAAAAGAGTTTAATTTCATCAGAGACAATGAAGATGCTTGCATTTGCAAGAAATTAAGTGGGAGCGCTAAGACATATTTCTAATACATTATGTGGAGGACATATTGTTGATTGGAAATAATGTATATTTTATTAACACATATTAAGAATTTCATCCTGATGAAAGACTTAGGCAAAACCCAAATATTTGGCATCAATAGACGCTAATATGGTTATGCCGAAAGTACATAGATGATGTATTGAATGAGTTCAATATAGAAACTACCAGAAAGGTTCTTGTTGCACAGAAAGGATTGAATGCGTTCAATATTAATGATATATTCAAGTGTACTGACACTTGGAAAGTGAAACAAAGATTCAAGTATAGATTGATACTTGATGTATGAAATCACAAAGAGTATTTATATCAATCATACTGTGATATGTACAAATCCAGATATGTCATGTACTCTAAATGTTATGAGCATATACCAGAATGATTCATAAGATGATCATTGGACAATAGTAAGGATATTCTTATGATCTTTTGGAAGAACTAAGAGTATATTATTTGTAGAAGTGACAAATAGATGGTTAGTTCATTGTAAAAGTACTACACTGATACTAGTTTTGTCACAAAGTACAAATGAAGTTTATCTCAATCTAAACTAAGGGTGGCACAATATAATGGAAAGTAAGTTCCATAATGGATTTGGATGAGTTCCAAAGTTAAGACATTGTGACAGATACTACAACAAAAGGGCTAAGTATATGACTGCTATTATAGCAGCTAAAGAGGGCATTTGGGTCAAGTAGTTTGTTATCAAACTAGGTGTAGTTCATAGCGGGATAATACTATGAAGATATATTGTACGACAATATAATCAACATGTTTTAACCCCAAAGAACTAAAGGTCTCACCAAAGGACCAAATTTATACAAAGCCATCTCATTAGAGAATGAGTGATGCGTAGAGACGCAAATACATGCAATTACACACGGACCTGGAAGTGTCAGATCCGGAGATCAGTTGACCACTAGCGAACGTGTACTTACAACACCGGAAAGCCATAGGTGTTAAATACACAAAGGTTTGAAACTAGATTATTGACTCTAGTGCAAGTGGGAGACTGTTGGAGATATGCCCAAGAGGCAATAATAAAGTGGTTATTATCATATCTTCACACTTATGATAAATGTTTACATACCATGCTATAATTGTATTAACCGGAAACATTAATACTTGTGTGATTTGTAAACTAAAATAACAGTCCCTAGTAAAGCCTCTTGTTAAACTAGCTTGTTGGTTAATATATGATCATGGTTTCCTGATCATAAACATAGAGATGTTATTAACAACAGGATCATATCATTAGGAGAATGATGTGATGGACATACTCCTATAGATAAGCGTAGCATAAAGATCAAGTCATTTCAATAGTTCAATTGCTATATGCTTTCTGATACATAGTAACCTAATTCCTTCGACCATGAGATCATGCATATCACCTTTACCGGATGGATGCTTTGATGACATCAAACACCACACCGTAACTGGGTGGCTATAAAGGTGGCATTGAGTGTTAGGAAAGTATTGGTTGAAACACATGGATCAAGAGTGGGATTTGTCCATCCATATGACGGATAGATATACTCTGGGCCCTCTCGGTGTAATGTCATCCAATTAGCTTGCAAGCATGTGACTGGCTCACAAGGGATCACATATCACGGGAATGAGAAAAGAGTACTTATCGGTAACGAGGTTGAACTAGGTATGCAGAGATACCGACGATCATAACCTCGGATAAGTAAACTATCGTGAGACAAAGGGAAATTGGTATCGTATGTAAGTGGTTCATTCGATCGCAAAGTAATTGTAGAAATATGTGGGAGCCATATGAATTTCCAGATTCCTCTATTGGTTATTGTTCGGAGAAGTGTCTCGATCATGTCCGCATAATTCACGAACCGTAGGGAGACACACTTAAGGATTCGACGTTGTTTGAGTAGTTATGGTATTATGAGAAAGAGACCGAATGTTGTTCGGAGTCTCGGATGGGATCCGGGATATCACGAGGTGATCCGGAATGGTCCGGAGAATAAGATTCATATAAGGAAAGTCCCGTTTCGGAGTTCGGGAATGATTCCGGTGTTTTCATCGGGAATGTTCTAGAAGGTTCCGGAATGTCCGACACTCCGGGGGGGAGGGTACATGAATGTGTTGTATCAAAGTTGGTATGATTGCATCATGTACTAAGTGTCATCGCTGTCCGAAATAAAGGGTTAATTCAAATCCTAGTTTGAAAAGTCAAACGGCTAGTTTGAAAAGTCAAACTGCCAGTTTTCGGAAAGAGGAGAAGGAGGATTGGTGGAGGCCGAATTGGGGGAGGGTTCCTCCCTTGGCCGGCGCACCACCAAGCCGAATTGGGGAGGGACTCCCCTCCCCTTGGCCGCCGGCCCCTCCCATCTATATAAGGAGGGGCAGGGCTCCCCTCCTAGCACACACAAGTTCCTATCTTCTACCTCCGGTTTAGAGCCGTTTCGGTTTAGAGCTTCTAATTGCTTTAGCCTTCGGTTTAGAGCCTTCTAATTGGTTTAGAGCCTTCTAATTGGTGTGTCTAATCCCTAGACCACTAATAGTTCTCTCTCATACTCCACCATACTCGCTCCGGCTTAAGGCGAAGCCCTGCGGGATCTCCCCTCTACTTCCGGTACCACGCCATTGTGCTGCCGGAATCGCGAGGAGAGTGCTACAACCTCCGCTGCCTGCTGGAACAAGGGAGAGGAAGGTCTTCGTCGAGTACCGAACGTGTGACCGACTGCGGGAGCGCTGCCGGAACGCAGCGCCGGAAGGATCGTCTACGCGATCTTGAGATCGGAAAGAGTACGACTACATCATCCACGAGAATCTGCTCTCGTTAACCGCTTTGAAATCTTCGAGGGTAAGTTATTCCATCGACTCGTTGCTACAATCTAGTAGATAGATCTTGGCTTGTTTGTTTGTATGCGATAGAAATTTTTTGTTTTCCATGCTACGAACCCCTACAAGCAGATCTGGTTTGTGTGGAAGAATGGAAGTACTGGAGAGGTGGTGTACATTTCTTTGCAGAAATTAATTTTTCTTTGTGAGTTCAGACCGTGTAGTACTAATTTGATGGTTTAGATTGGAGGGTTGACTATCACAGGAAATATTTGGTAGGATTTCGTCTAGGACACATGTATGGAACCAACTAATGGTGTGCCTATCATGATGTAAGTCTAAATAGTGTTTGAAGCTAAAACTCATGTCAGTCTGATTTTACTCTCTGGCTATTTTGGTTTAGGTGTATTTGGAGGTAGAAGTTCTTATTGTTTGGTATCTCATGTATTTGAGGTTAGGTGCGCCTCTCCACCGCTGCTGCTCCCCGACCTGTTGTCCTCCTCGGCCGCAGAGTTGAAAAGCACGTCTCTCTCACCATTCCCCTCATGCATCTCAGTTTATTTTCAGTCTTGTTTGCGTTCTAGATCATACATGCATGTGGCTCTATGAAGTGGATAATAATGAACTTGATGGGATCTCCTGTATTCCTCCATTGGTTTAAGTGATTTATTAGTCTCTGGAACTAAAAGTATGATCCTTATACTTACTATTTTCTTCCACTTCATGGTCGGTTTCCACACGCTTCAGACTCCATCATCTCAAAAAAGGTATCTTTGGTGGCCAAATTTACGTAAATGGAGGCACGGTTGCCTCAATCCATTTTTTCCATCATTTTTTCTTGATCTTGCACAAAAAGCCTGCTAAATAAAATGCAATGGCTAAAGAAAGTCAATTTTGCATCTTGCAGGGATTTTTGTAGGTGATGGAAGAGGAGATATACATAGGTAGGAAATCAGAAATTATTGTTGCGTCTCTTATTTTGCAGGTTTGTTTCACTCTTGCCTCGTGTGTTGTATTTGATGTATGGTTTTGATTTCTGCATACTTGAATAGATGCGTTTATTTTCAGTGTTAAGATTTAACCCTGAACAATATGAGTAGTTTCTTCTCATGGTGTTTTAGTGAAAGAACACACATTTCCCCTTCTAGAATTTAATGCTTTCTTAAAAGAAAATAGCAATGCATCCCTAACATGCTAAAACTGAGAGAAAACAATACATGGAATGCATAATTTACAACCCTATAGTGAACTGGTTGCTATATCTTTTTATAATTTATAAATATATTCTAAACAAGTGAGCAAAAGGTGCTCGAGGAAATGAATTTTATTTTTGCTTTTCCTCTAGATCTTGCCCTAGGCTAGAGGTCTGTTTCCTACTCCACCTGAAAACTAAAAAGTTCATAAAAAAAGCTTGCATTTGGATTTACATGGCCACTAAATGCACTCTTGCTTACTTTCGGGCACAACCATACAAATACGTGTAGTGCTGCTATGTTGAAGCTCTATTTTGGTGATGTCTTGATTTAATCATAGCTGAACAAATATGCTAAAGCTTTATATAATTGAAGATAATGTGGTTTGTTATTTATAGCTTTATATAATTGAATCAGACCTGGTGGCATACGACTGAACTTGGTATATTTTCGATAACAATCCTGTGTTGTATACTACCTGGGTGAATGTTATTTTAAATTCAGTACGAATAATTATTTGGGTAGTAAGGAACTTGTGTGCTTCATATGTGATTCATGACACAGATTGCTTATTGCTGCACTCACCTAAAATTTAAAGATGGTGCATATTGCTGCACTCACCTAAATTTAAAGATGGTGCATATTGCTGCACTCACCTAAAAATTTGAAGATGGTGCATATTGCTGCACTCACCTAAAATTATTTGGGCAGCCGAGGATATTCAGTATGATACATGACACATATTGCTTGTATGCTGATGCCCCCAATCAGAGAATTGATTTTTCTGTATCCCCTGTTGTACGTGTTACTATTCGGTGTAATGTCGCATCAGATCTTCATCTGTCATTTCTTAATCATTTCCTAGTTGTTGTAGATGTAGTTAAGTACATGCCGGACCTTGGGAACCACAACTTGCAGCTGTATTTCTGTATTTCAGGTTAGCGTGCATCATGCTTAACTCCTCATCTCGAAATGCAGTTAAGGTATTGGTGTGTTGCTTAATCTTTCAAAATGGGTCGGTTTTTATGTACGCCGCTGTTGTGATGCTTTCTTCTGTTTATATCTGTTAAGGCATGTGTTCTTGAAGCTAGCAAGGTTAATTCTAGCGGATATTTTTCTGTTTGCTGAAAGTGGAAAGGAGTCATCTTTGAACCGAAAGTTGGGTTAATTCTGGTCTTCAACATCGACTGCTAGGATAGATCTGCTTAATGATCGTGTACCTCAGAACAACATCATAGTAAAGTTACTCATTTTAGGTGAGTGCAGCAATATGCACCATCTTTAAAAAATATTAGATGTGTTTTAACTTCTCTGACTATACAATATTTCTCCGACCTTTTCAGCATTTGGTTTAATCTTGTGTGATATTCCTCGATTTCTCTCGGTTAGAGTAGGACTGAAAGAAGAGGAATTAAACCACACAATCTTGTGTGTAAAAGGTTGGTAAGTTCTTTCCCACACAATTTGTGCAACATTGACATGGTAGCATAATAGCTAAGGTCAAAATTGCATACTCTAACTAATTAAACCATTTCATGTTGACGCTCGTCAGATAAGAATCCTCGGACCACCTAATTTTGAAAATTTAATATTTATGGTTTACTTTTAAGAAATAGATAGACTTTAGTATTTATGCTTTACTTTTGAGGCTTTATTATTTATTCTTTACTTTTGGAGTATGGGGTTTTCTTAACTTCTCTAGGTAATGCACAATATTCAGAATATCTCTCCATTTATATAAGATTGTTCAGTTGTTTCCTGTGAAACAGAGAGGGGCGAAGGGTGGTCTGGACTGCAGTCTGTTGTGCTATTTGGATATGATTTCTAAACATTTTTCCTGAAAATTTTAGAAAATTTTAAGGTAAACATTATTCAGGGTGGTGGTGCTCTCTACGGTTTTATACATATGCTATTTGGACTAGAATTATCTATCACAACCGTCTGCTGCGTTTTTCACAAATATCACATCATTTTGCTTGGATTGAGCTACCAGAAGGTCTAGATAGTTGAAGAAAGGACAAAGGTATACACCAACGGATCCTCCTAGCTCACCTTTGAATCAACGGATGCAAGGTGGGCAGATATCCATATAAAACAAACTCTATTTCGAATGAAGGTGGTCAGTTCCCTAGCAATTGCGGAAGTCCCTCGCCACCTCGTAACATGAAGAGTGCTCTAGATGACTGATATGCCTTGATCTGCCTATCATACCAAGCAGCTATTTGGCCATGCCTTTCTAATAATATATGTGCTTTTCTGTGTGCTTATCTCACTGTAGAATTATATAATTTCCATGTGTGTATATGGTTGCTATTTCCAATTTTGAGAAGTAAAAAGCTTATCAGAGTATGAATACATGGATTGTTCTGGTACTACAATACTGCAGTATCATATTGTTTATAGTAGCTGGATAATCTCACTCTTCAAGCTTGCTGGCTAAGTTTGATATTAGAGAACAAGTAGTCATACTTCTCTTTCATGTTATAGCAATGCAACTTTTTTTATTTAACATGGTTCCTTCATTGCAGGCTCTAATAGCAGAATTCGTTCTTATAAATTTTGATAAAGTAAGATATGCTATTTTAGAAAGTATTCACCTGTTTGAAGAAAAACTTCCAAAAGCAATGAATTTTCAGGTATTCAGTGATCATATTTAAACATGTTTCTAGAATTTCTCTACAGAATATAATGTACCCTCATGGGTCAATTTACTATGAGCAATGGTTTCTTGTTTTCTTATCTTTATATCGGTTCTTCTTCATTACTCTGATGTGGTTGCATTGATGGATGATTTCACCATGCTCCATCCTTTAGCCACTAACTATTTATTTTCAGGATTTAATTCTTTGCTACGGAACTGTAGTTCACAAATCTAATACCAAACCTTCGTACCATGTTTTCTATGGAGAGGTGGATAAAAATATTTCTATCTACATTTAAGATAAATAATTCAGTAGCTCCGCTGGACTTAATGTGCTGATGGATTTTTTTGCAGGTTTGCTAACATACCCATATCCGCTGCCATCCTATCCGGAGCCCGCCGAGGAAAAATTCACAACCCCTTGGTCTTCCTTGGCATCACCCTTGGCTCACGAAGACCTGGGATGTTCTCGCTATTAGTCACAAAGTTGCACCGTAAATACATCAGACTGAATAGTAGTGAACATCACTCACCTTCTGGCAAAAAAACACCCCTTTAGCTGCAGATAATCTTCACCCCCATCTGCTAAAATTCTGGCCTAATTTTACTCAGTGCTATGAACCTGTGATGCAGATGCAAGGAAAGCAATGTGTGCACCGAGTATGTCAGTGATGAGCCAGCCGGTGGGCATGCGGCCGAGGAAGCTCTCACCATACGGTAGGAAGTTGGTCCTCTGCAGCCGGTTGCTATTTTTGGGATCCATCATCGAGTCGTCGAATGCCAGCATGGTCGTCCAGCTGACGGAGGAGGAAAATGGGAACTACTGACAGGGAATGCAGCCGGGGTGGCTCCGTTGTGTGGGAAACACATCAGCTGCTCGGAGACGAGTCCCAGAAGGCCTAGCTCCGGCAGGAAACCACGAGCTCGGGGAGACCAATGTGGCAAAGCGGACGGGCCATGGTTGCTCTGCCGAGCTCCATGGATGCCGAGATGGTTGGAGATCCCCTCCGATGGGATCTACTGGATACCCCTGTGCGAGGCCTTCAGCTACCTCCGCTGCTGCTCAGGTCGAGCTCACAGCTTCCTTTGCACAGGTTCAATTCAGGTGACGAATCTCGGTGTAAGCTAGGAAGTAGTGTGCTCACATGCATTGATTGGTACTGACAGGTGGTGGCAGTATCTTCACGGGAAAGAGAGCATAGGTGGTTCACATGGTCTATGCCAGAAACGCTGAGAATGCTTGTGACTCTTGTCGTGTTGCAGTCAATTTTGTCTTGCTGCAAATAATGATTCTAGGATTTAGATACCTTGCTACAGTCAATTTTGTGCAAATTCTTTCAGCCTTTGTATACACATAGCTAGGTTGCGAGTATAGAGTTTTTCAAATAATTTCTTAGATAGCTCAACCTTTATAATTTCAACACGAACATGATTAACTACTCATTTATTAATTTTATGTGGATCTATACCGGGATGGTGCGCCAAGGCGCACCCCTAAATCTAGTAATAGTTATAAATAGTCGGCTATAGCCGCGCTATATCCTTTTGAGAAGTCTTCGGCTACGGCTATGCCCTTTGTAGGCTAAATGAGAAATAACTGCCAATAGCCGGCTATAGCCCGATTTAGCCTTAAATTAGCCTTCAATTTAGCCGCTAAACTTTCTTTTTATTTCCCTTTTTCGAACTTATGTTAAATATGATTCAATAGAACTTGTGAGTTAATTTGTTGAATACTTATTTGTGTTTAATAGTTGCATGACTTGTAGCTCTAATCTTGTTTGAGTCATAGTTTTCTCCATCTTTTAAAAAGATTTGACTAAAATTTTCTCTAATTTTAAAATATGCTAAAATGGAATAACACGCTATAGCTGCGCTATAGCCTTTCGTAGCCTGTGAAAAAACCATAGCTAAATGGAATAGCCGGCTATTTTAAACTATGGGAAATATTCTTATTGTCGTCGTCATCCTCAACTTCCCCACTAGAAAACAATGGGTTATTTAGAGGAGGGAACTCCGACAGCGATGGGGGCCATATTGGAATGGGAGTCGTTGGTGGTGGCATAGACAACGAACCAGCATCCGTGCAACAATAGAAGCACACCCTTTCTGCTTCTTCCTTGTCATCTAAATGACGACCATGACTATCTCTCCATTTGGCGACATTACGGTCAATCCAGCCTGACTCATAGCGGTTTCGTCCTTTGATGACGACCTCCTCGAGAAATGTCGCATTCTCCACCAAAAACTTGACGAGCCGAACCTGGAAGCAGGTGAGCTCCTCGGTGTCGAACTCCACCACGACCCTCCTCAATGAATCCTTTAAGCAATCCAATCTACATCCACGACACCAGCTCAATTCAGAACCCTCGCAACAACAGTCTTCGTCGTCGCCTGCATTGATGGAACCACACGGCCGGAAATCGGACATGGCTGCTGCACGGATAGCCTGGTCTGGAACCGTTTGATGGAGATAGTCCCGCCAACTGAACTTGAACCGGAGCTCGCGCAACGCCGTGCACTTTCTTAGCATGCTTACCACGGCGCTCGCCGCCAGGCCATGGTTTCTTAGTACACGCCCACCACATGTGAGCTCTTCGATATCGAGGCGCTCCAGGTTGGGGAACAACGGCGATTCATCGCTGTCGCCGATGAGGTCCGTGAGGGAGTAGACCGTGAGCTTCAGAAACCTTATGTGAGACACGGCGGTGAGAACGGAGGAATGAAGGTTTGGCTGTCCTGCAGAGTGCGTCGCGAGTTGGACCCGTTCCAGGTGAGGCGTAGGCGACGCCAAAGAGAAGGATGTGTCGGAGCACATGGATTGGGTGAGCCGGAGGCAGCGAAGGTGTGGCGCGTCGAGCTCGATGCGGCAGCCATGGACGGTTGTGCCTTCGAGCACGTGGAGGTTGGCCATGACGATGGTCTCAACGCCCCGGCAGCAGAGGAAGACCTGCTGAGATTGTTGCGGTATGCTCAGAGACTCAAGGCGGATTTCGGTGGTGAGACCGTACGATGCGTCGATCAAAGTTTGGAGCGTGTTGAGGCTGGTGGAGCATCGCCGCAGCCGCAGCGCCTCCAGCCACGGGAAAGTGATATGCGGAGGTGCCGGTTTGTGGCACTGCGAACACCGGTGGTATGAGTACGGCGGCGCCCAAGGATGCTCCTCGGAGTCACCGGAAATGTCCATGGCTGTGCATGAAGGCTGGTACGTGTAGTCCCAGGACATGTTTGGCGGCTCATAACAGCGACCCCAGCAGGTGGATGACGGCTGATAATACATGTAATAATCCTCGTCCTCATGCTCCCCGGAGTAGGTGGAGAGCTTGCATCCGGTGAGGTCGAGGACACGGAGAGACGACATTTGAAGCATGTCCAGAGACAGGTTGACGTCGTACGACGACGGCGACGGAGTGGCGTAGGTGTACTCCGGGCAGCCGCCGTCCTGGCACTCCAGACGGAGGTCCTCGAAGCCGGCCTCGACGGCATTGCTTATGGCGTCGCCAGGAATATCAGTGTCACGCAGGACGATGGAGACCTTCTTGATGACGCGGCCGTCCGGGTCAGGGAAGTGCAGCGTGTTGTCATTGGAGATGGTGGTGGTGCGGGAGCGGGAGTCCAGGTTCACGGCGGCCGTGTCGAGCCAGAGTGGGCGGCGCCATCGCTGGGACAGCGCGGTGGTGCTGGCGGCCTCCTTGGTGGGCGCGAAGGAGAGGATGTGGGTGAGGATGTCGTCGGCCAGGTCCGAGAGCCGGTCTGGCGGGGGACGCCATGGATGCATATCGATCGTGATCGACCTCGATCGCCTAGCTCGTCTTTGACTTGGGATTTGTGGGCACGTATACATGGATGGATGGAACGAGACACATACAGTTGCAAATAGAGGCGGTATCGGACAAGTCTAACAGGCAAATTTTATTGGTGGACGGTCCGGTCTCAGCTAGATTAAATTCTTGCGTGTGCTCAAAAGTCAATTCCTTGATTATCCAAAGGGCTATTATGTTACCATATATACTCTCTCCGTGGATAATAAATGAGTTGGATTTGTGAAGATTTGTACTACCTCTATCCCAAAATTTAGCCACGGAAAGTTTTATTAAACTTTTAGAAAAAATATCAAGAATTGTGATATTATATAGATATCATGTAAAAATATATTTCATTATGTTTCCAAGGATATTGATTTCATATAAAATATTAATATTTGTTGGGAGTCTCTAACGCTCAGTCGATTGAGAAATAAGATCGATCAGCTCGTAGTTTCCCTGATTCTTCCGTCCTTTTCTTGTTAATTTCTTTTCAGGCCGTTTTATGTTTTTGTCCGTTGTTGCCGGCCCGTTTGTTTGTTTGTTTTGACCGGCCTTTGTCTAGTCTATATTTGCATGGGCCTATACTTTTTCATTATACTACCTGGCAAAAAAAAATGGATAAGGCCAGTTGCATGTCAAGTTGCAACTAGATACTCAGACTATAGTTGGGACCCTACTAGCAACTCTCTGTCCCCCCTTCCTCGATAAAAAAAAAGGGGTAAAAAATGGCCGGGGTTTTGGTGCCGAGAGACCAAGTCCTAAGTGGATAAGGCCAGTTGCTTGTCAAGTTGCAACTAGATACTCAGACTCCAGTTGCGACCCTACTTGCAACTCTTGTTCCCCCCCTCCCTCGATAAAACAGGTTCAAAAATGGCCGGGGTTTTGGTGCCGAGAGACAAAGTCCAGAGTGGATAAGACCAGTTGCGTGTCAAGTTGCAACTAGATACTCAGACTCTAGTTGCGACCCTACTTGCAACTCTTGTTCCCCCCCCCCTCCCTCGATAAAACAGGTTCAAAAATGGCCGGGGTTTTGGTGCTGAGAGACAAAGTCCAGAGTGGAAGGCCAGTTGCGTGTCAAGTTGCAACTAGATACTCAAAATCCAGTTGCGACCCTAGTTGCAACTTTGTCTCCCCCTAATAAAAGCGGGGGCAAAAACGCGTGCCGATAGGCAAGTCCAGAGTGGATAAGGCCAGTTGTGAGTCAAGTTGCAACTAGATACTCAGAATCCAGTTATGACCCTAGTTGCAACTCTGTCTCCCCCCTATAAAAGCGGGGGCAAAAACGCGTGCCGATAGGCAAGTCTAGAGTGGATAACGCGAGTTGCATGTCAAGTTGCAACTCGATACTCAGAATCCAGTTGCGACCCTAGTTGCAACTCTGTCTCCCCCATATAAAAGCAGGGGCAAAATCGGATAGGGTTTGCGTGCCGAGAGTCAATTCTTTTGTGAAGAAAGAACATTTTACGTGTGTTCGGATACAACTAAATAGTCACAAATGCAATTGCATCCCTAGTTGAAACTCTGCCACTATACCTCTAGTTGTGGGCCAAGATACAACGCAGGTCCTAGTGTAGAGAAGACCAGTTACACATCAAGTTGCAACTAAATAGACAAAAAGACGAATAAGACCGGTTTAAAAGTATCTAAAATTAATAAGAAATTTTAATAGTCAATAAAAGTGTAACTATCCTCCAAGAAACCTCTCACAATAATAGTCGATAAGCCGATAAAATAAAATCATGAACCCATAAAACATGAATCAAAATTAAAAAACCCTAAACAATAAAAAATCAAAAAAAATATTTTTTAGAAAAATAATAAAAATCTTTAAAAATAGTGATCCTAAAAAAATAAATAAATAAGAAACCCAAAACAAAAACAGAAAAAAACGCAAAATAAAAAGAAAGAATAACAACAGCCCTGTCCCAACCTACAACCCAACTACAAAAACGGCTAAAAAAAGGCCCACCCAACACCCACCCCGCTATAGTCGTTCGTTCGGCCGGAACACGTGCCAAAGCAGCTCTTGACGAGGGAAATCAGGTTCTTAACACGCGATCAAATCGAACATCTGAGAAGTTAACTGTTCTGTAGCTCATATTTTTTTCTAAAAACTTGGTAAAATTTTATGTATTTTGATATTTGGAAAACAAATAAAAGACTTAATCTTTGGGACTGAGGCAGTATATATCTAGCCACGAAACATGTCTAGGTGCATGTAAATTTAGACAAATCTAAATCACATATTTTTGGACGATTTTGAGCTCCGTAGAGCATCTCCACTAAAACACACAAAACTGTCCTACTTTTGTCCAATTGGAGAAAAGATAGACGGCATGTGCTCACTTTTGTCTGTGTTGCGCCTACGGCATTTTCAAATATGTTGGAGGGCTTGGTTTGTCCAATTTTTTGTCCACTTGACCCACATGATGCACATATTTCATATAAATATGCATTCAAAGTTTAATAATTATTTGAAGCACATACTCCGCAATATATTTTAAACAACAGTTTTTAAAATTCAAAATTTAGATACACAAACACTAGTAGAAAAACAACTAAATAGTAACATTCCTTTTCTGCTGCTGGTAACATGAGGGCACGCTAATGGTAGTAGCCACCGGTAATATTTATGAGTGGCGTACTCTCATGCTAATGGTAAGCGTGCCCCCACGTCACATGTATTGTAATTACTAGTTACTAGTTGAATGTCCGTGCGTTGCTACGATTATGATAGAATTAATTTAGATAAACATACCAATTCTTTAAAATATGTAATGCTCTTACACCTTGATGAAACATGTTTCCAAACGAAAAAGAGGAAGAATTTATTATACTTGGGTTTTTGCAGCTTCGACATCATCATGCTCATGTTCTTGTGACGCTAATTGTTTGTACTCTTTGTTTCACATAAAGATACATGTGATATTGTCTCGTGAGTACCATGAAGTTAAAAGCTTAGGGTACTGACCTCGAGGATGAAAGTCAACAGCGCCTGACAATAGACTATAGCCGATTGTTAAATTTACATAAACACACAAAGGTAAAAAAAAACTTGCCCACGTCACCCTAGAAGGTTCATATAAGGAAAGTCCGATTCCGGAGTTCGGGAATGATTTCGATGTTTTCATCGGAGAGGTTTTAGAAGATTTTAGAAGGTTCACCGGACCGGAAGGGAATGGTCCATGAATGTGTCATGGGTAAGTGGAATGATTGTATCATGTCCTAGATTACTTGGTTTGGGCATTTGTGAGAGAGAATTAAAGCTGTAAATTGAAAGTCAAAAGGGAGATTTGAAAATTCAAACTGGAACAATAGTTTCCTAATGGAAGAAGGAAAGAGTCCTTCCTTCTATCCAACTTGGGTTTGGGTTTGGATTCAAACTCTCCCCTCCCAAGGCTGGCCCTCTCTCATAAATAGAGGGGGAGGGCTGCCCCAAACAACACAAGAGCCAGCCCTCCCCACCCCGTGCGCCGTCGGCACCGCACGCCGCTGTCGCCGCCGCCGACCCGTCGCCGTCTCCCTAGCCTTGGCCGACTCCTCCTCCTCCTCCTCCTCTCCGGCCTTCTGAACCTAGATCGCCGGAAAACCCTAGATCCACCATAACTCGCACCGGCTTAGGCGAAGCCCTGCGGGATATTCCCTCTACTTCCGATACCACGTCATCGTGCTATCGTAATCACAAGGGGAGAACTAAAACCTCCGTTGCCTGCTGGAACAAGGGAGAGGAAGGTCTTCATCGAGTACCGAATGTGTGACCGACTGCGGAAGCGCTGTCGGAACGTAGCGCCGGAAGGATCGTCTACGCGATCTTGAGATCGACAAGTGTACGACAACATTATCCACGAGAATTTGCTCTCGTTAACCTCTTTGGAATCTTCGAGGGTGAGTACTCTAATCGACTCGTTGCTACAATCTAGTAGATAGATCTTGGCTTGTTTATGTGCATGCGGTAGAAATTTTTTGTTTTCCATGCTACGAACCCCTACACATAATATGCTATTTCCGTAGAGATCCAATGAAAGTTTAGAGAGCGTCATCTCCGAGCTAAAAATCTTTATACCCGTTGTCGTGGTATTGCCGACGAGTACACCATGGAGGGGTCCTCACAGTGCGTGTTTAGAGACGTGGGGTAAGGCGGACGGTTGACGGGTACGAGGTAACACAGCTTACCCAGGTTCAGATCCCACAACGGTGGTGGAATCCTACTCCTGCTATAAATCACTATAATGGCAATACGCCGAGTTACAGAGATAGGTTCGCTGTGCGAGGTGTGTGTAAAACGATGCCCTAAAGGCTCCCATAGGCCCGACTTATATAGTCGTCAGGTCCTAGGGTTATAGGGAAAAGTCCTAGCCGGACAGGTTACAGAGTTCTACACCGTCTATTACTAGTCTTGTGTATCTTGCACTCCAAGGCTCCGGGTACGCTGGTGACTCCACCGTAGCCTTCCTTTATCCGGCATGGGCCTCCCTTCTGGATCCACCTAACTGGGCTGCCCAGCAGGCCATAGGCCATACTACCGACTATGGGCCACCTGGGTTAGTCGGATAAGAGACATGCTATGAGGATACCCATATAGCATATCCCCAACAGTAGCCCCCGGAGAACTCCGAGATCTTGCGCCGTCTTGCCTCTTCTCGTGGAATGCTCCGTGTAGATGGATGTCGGCAAATCGTCAAGCAACATCTTGTAGTCTTCCCAAAGAACCCTGCAAGGTTTTCTCCGTCTTCTGTGAGTAAGTTGGAGAAATGCTGAATCTTCCATCACACGCTCCCGTTGTCGGATTAAATCCGTCCATGCCGGAATCTTCGATGGGACAGCTCATCTACCATGTCAGTTATGACGACGTAGGCTGTAGGTCAGCGACGCCTCGTAACTCACACATGCAGAGAACATAATCATATCCGATTTTCCCGCGCGAGTGATATGAACCGTTGGCGGCGACGGTTGGGGACATGGCGAAATTACCGCGCACGTTCACGAACACGTCGTCTACGCGGCAACCGTCCGATTAGCTGCACGAATCTTGACGCAGAGTAAGATAAATAGCGGCCGTGGGACACTTGCCACTTTTTCACCTCATTCTCTCGCGTCATCGTCTTCTTCCTCCAGTCGCGCGCCTCCTCGAGCTCTCCGCGAAAACCTCGAGAAACCCTAGCCTCTTTCCTGCATCAGTCGCGTTCTTTCCTTCCTCCATGGCCAGCAACATCCCATCCCTGTCAATGGCGGCGTCGAGCGAAGCCGCGGAGAAGCCGGCGAGCTCCGTCGTCGTGCCCCCAGAGGGCCTGGTTATTCCTGCATCGGCGGTGATAGAAACCACCGGCGGCGACCATAACCTGGCGGCGCTGGAGCCCCTGCAAGAGGAGCCTGACTCGCACAAAGGCGACTGGCGCAGCTCGGACATCACCGGCCGCGACCTCCAAGAGATGGTCGCTGAGGGTTATCTCTCTGCGATAGAGAGGCTCGCCTGGCGGGCGGCACCGGCCGGCGAGGTGATCCCTTCTCCCCAAGCCGAAGAGAAAGTATACCTCAAGGCGCAATTGGTACGCGGCGTTTCTCTGCCCATCTCCCACTTCTTCTTGTCTGTCTTGAATCACTTCAAGGTCCAACCCCACAACCTCTCCCCCAATAGTATCCTAGTGCTTAGCAACTTCGCGGCACTTTGTGAGGGTTACCTAGGGATTAGGCCTAGGTTAGATTTGTTTGTGTACTTCTTCACCGTCAAACGTGAGGCCGGACACAGCAAGGAGGAGCTTAGAAACTGCGGCACCATAAGCTTCAAGATCCGTCCTGGCCGGCGGTTCCCCGACATCGTCGGCCACGAGTCATGCAAAAATTGGCAGCGGACGTACTTCTACGGCCCCGACATTCCTTTGTCGGGCCGAGAAGTAACGTACCCGGACTTTGTGGACGGAGCCGCCGCCGAAGTCCCCACATGGCGGTCCCATGCCTCCCTTCCCTCCGACCTCAACGCTTCTCGCGCAATAAGGCAGATCGAATGGTTTGTAGATACGGGTCTGACCGGCTTGGACCTAGCCATGTGCTGGTTCATCAGGCGGATCCAACCTCTGCAGCATCGTACAAAGCTTATGCACGAGTACACCGGCGACCGAAGGGATACCCTTCGGATCTCCGAGGACAACTTCTCAAGCGACTCCGTCAAGTTCCGCCTCAAGGACATCGTAAAGGTGAAGGACAAGAAGCGTGGCTTCACCCTCACCTACGACATGTTCGTAGAGGGAAAGTGCCCAAAGGTAGGTGTTTATTTTCCGTGTATGACATTGCTCCAGTTTTTCCGTCTTGCTAATAACATCTTGTTGTTGGAGATATGCCCTAGAGGCAATAATAAATGTAGTTATTATTATATCTTTGTGTTTATGATAAATGTTTGCATTCATGCTATAATAGTATTAACAAGGAAACATTAATACTTGTGTGATTTGTAAACTCAATTTGAAGTCCCTAGTAAAGCCTCTATACATCACTAGCTTGTTGGTTGATAAATGATTGTGGTTTCCCTATCATGAACATTGAGATGTTATCAACAACAAGATCATATCATTAGGAGAATGATATGGTGGACATACTCCTATAGATAAGCGTAGCATAAAGATCAAGTCATTTTAATAGTTCAATTGCTGTATGCTTTCTGATACATAGTAACCTAATTCCTTCGACCATGAGATCATGCATATCACCTTTACCGGATGGATGCTTTGATGACATCAAACACCACACCGTAACTGGGTGGCTATAAAGGTGGCATTGAGTGTTCGGAAAGTATTGGTTGAGAGTGGGATTTGTCCATCCATATGACGGATAGATATACTCTAGGCCCTCTCGGTGGAATGTCATCCAATTAGCTTGCAAGCATGTGACTGGCTCACAAGGTATCACATATCACGGGAACGAGAAAAGAGTACTTATCGGTAACAAGGTTGAACTAGGTATGCAGAGATACCGATGATCATAACCTCGGATAAGTAAACTATCATTAGACAAAGGGAAATTGGTATCGTATGTAAGTGGTTCATTCGATCGCAAAGTAATCGTAGAAATATGTGGGAGCCATATGAATTTCCAGATTCCTCTATTGGTTATTGTTTGGAGAAGTGTCTCGATCATGTCCGCATAATTCACGAACCGTAGGGAGACACACTTAAGGATTCGACGTTGTTTGAGTAGTTATGGAATGAATGAGAAAGAGACCGAATGTTGTTCGGAGTCTCGGATGGGATCCGGGATATCACGAGGAGATCCGAAATGGTCCGGAGAATAAGATTCATATAAGGAAAGTCCTGTTTCGGAGTTAGGGAATGATTCCGGTGTTTTCATCGGGAATGTTCTAGAAGGTTCCGGAATGTCCGGCACTCCGGAGGGGAAGGGGTACATGAATGTGTCATTACTGGTTGGAATGATTGCATCATGTACTAAGTGTCATCGCTGTTCCAAATAAAGGATTAATTCAAATCCTAGTTTGAAAAGTCAAATAGCTAAATTGAAAAGTCAAACGGCTAAATTTGGAAAGTGGAAAAGAGGAGGAGGATGTGAAACCGAGTTGGGGAGGGAGTCCTCCTCCCCAAGCCAGCGCACCACCCAAGCCGAGTTAGGGAGGGACTCCACTCCCTCCCCTTGGCCGCCGGCCCCTCCACCTATATAAGGAGGGGCAGGGCTCCCTCCTAGCACACACAAGTACCTCTCCTCCAAACCCTAGCTTGGCGCCTACCACCATAGCCGCCGCCGCCCCCTAGGGTTTTGCCTTAGCCGCCGACTTGGGGTGCCCCAAACCCTAGCCGCCGGCTCTAGCCTCTCCTCCTTGGTGTGTCTAAAACCTAGATCGCCGAGGAGCTCTCTCATACTCCACCATACTCGCTCCGGCTTAAGGCGAAGCCCTGCGAGATCTCCCCTCTACTTCTGGTACCACGCCGTTGTGCTGCCGGAATCGCGAGGAGAGTGCTACAACCTCCGCTGCCTGCTGGAACAAGGGAGAGGAAGGTCTTCGTCGAGTACCGAACGTGTGATCGACTGCGGGAGCGCTGCCGGAACGCAGCGCCGGAAGGATCGTCTACGCGATCTTGAGATCGGGAAGAGTACGACTACATCACCCACGAGAATCCGCTCTCGTTAAACACTTTGGAATCTTCGAGGGTAAGTTATTCCATCGACTCGTTGCTACAATCTAGTAGATAGATCTTGGCTTGTTTGTTTGTATGCGATAGAAATTTTTTGTTTTCCATGCTACGAAACCCTACAGTGGTATCAGAGCTGTGTCTATATGTAGATCTGTTGCACGAGTAGAACACAATGGTCATTGTGGGAGTTGATGCTTTTATTTTTGATTGCTTCTTGTGTACTTTGCATCTTGCGGTATGTTGGGATGAAGCGGCCCGGGCTAACCTTACATGACATCGTTCATGAGACTTGCTCCACGCTCGACATGCAACTTATATTGCATAAGTGGCTTTGCGGGTGCCTGTTTCTCCTAGCATAGTTAAGATCCAATTTACAACGGGTGATTAACAATACTAGTATCAATGTTGTGGTTCATGTTCGTAAGTTAGAACGACACTTATTGAAAGCCCCAAACCATGTAAAACATGCAAAGAAAGTAGAGGCGTCTAACTTTGTTTTGCAGGGGTGTGCAGTGATGTGATATGGCCATGATTGTGATTATATTTGATGTATGCAATGTTCCTTATTGTAAGTTGGCAACCGGCAGGAGCCATATGGTTGTCTTTAATTTATGTTAAGACCCGCGTGTCTATTCAAAGTAGTTGTAATAGTTGAAGCCGGTGGACGACAACCATGGAGAGGCGTCATTGACCTTGATGCAATGCCGGTGATGATGGAGATCATGTTCGTGCTAGAAGATGGAGATCGGAAGCACAAAGAAAAAAAGGCCATATCATATCACGTATTATGAATTGCATGTGATGTTAATCCTTTATGCATCTTGTATTGCTTAGTAGACGACGGTAGCATTATAAGATGATCCCTCATGCACATGAATTTCAAGTCATAAAGTGTTCACCCTTAGTTAGCACCGTTGCTAAAGCTTGTTGTTTCGAAGCACCACGTGATGATCGGGTGTGTTAGATTCTTCAAGTGTATACAACGTGAGCAAGCCAGATTTGCTCATGCGGAAACTAAGGTTTGATCTTGACGATCCTAGCATGTACAGACATGGTCTCGGAACACGGATCACCGAAAGGTAAAGCATGAATCATATAGTAGATATGATGAACATGACGATTGTTCGCCATTGAAACTATATCAACTCTCGTGATGATAGGTGTTGATGTAGTGGATTTGGTTCGTGTGATCACTAAAACAATGTGAGGGATGTTGTTTTGAGTGGGAGTTCACCTAGATTAACTTTATTATTAATTTGAACTCAATTTGTCATAAACTTAGTCTAAACTATTGCAAATATGTTGTAGATCAATGGCAGCCCCTACCATCAATTTTAATGCGTTCCTAGAGAAAGAAAAGTTGAAAAACAATGGAAGCAACTTCGCGGATTGGTTCCGCAATTTGAGGATTGTCCTCACAGCTGGTAATTTGACATATGTGCTGGATGCACCGCTGGGTGACCCACCTGCAGCTGATGCTTCCGATGAAGTAAAGAATGTTTACCTCGCTCGGAAGAATCAGTACTCCATAGTTCAGTGTGCTATCTTGTATGGTTTGGAATCGGAGCTTCAGAAAAGGTTTGAGAATTCAGACCCATATGATATTGTCGAGGATCTCAAATTGATCTTTGAGACTCATGCGTCAATTGAAAGTTATGAGGCTTCTGAAAAGTTCTTTAACTGCAAGATGGAAGAGGGCAGCTCCGTCAGTGAGCATGTGCTTAAGATGTCTGGGCATGCAAACAAACTTCAAAGCTTGGGTATAGTGATTCCTAATGCTTTGGGGATTTACCGTGTCCTTCAATCACTACCACCAAGTTACAAGAACTTTGTGATGAACTACAACATGCAGAACATGAACAAGCAGTTGCCAGAACTGTTTGCTATGTTAAAGTCTGCAGAAGTGGAGATCAAGAAAGAGCACCAAGTGTTGTTGGTCAATAAGACCACCAAATTCAAGAA
Organism: Avena atlantica; assembly: GCA_910589765.1. Taxonomy (NCBI): domain Eukaryota; kingdom Viridiplantae; phylum Streptophyta; class Magnoliopsida; order Poales; family Poaceae; genus Avena; species Avena atlantica. The sequence goes on along the minus strand of OU342733.1, from coordinate 535,124,099 downwards.
AGGCAAGTCTAAGTAGAAGGGACACTTCAAGAAGGGTGGTAAGAAAGTTACCACGCCGGCGAAGAAGACCAAGGCTGGACCTAAGCCTGATACTGAGTGCTTTTACTGCAAGGGAGAAGGTCACTGGAAGCGGAATTGCCCAAAGTACTTGGCGGATTTGAAGAACGGCAACATCAAGAAGAAAGGTATATCTGATATACATGTTATTGATGTGTATCTCACTAGTACTCGTAGTAGTGCCTGGGTATTTGATACTGGTTCGGTTGCTCATATTTGTAACTCGAAACATGTGCTGCAGAATAAACGGAAGCTAGCGAAGAACGAGGTGACGATGCGCGTGGGAAACGGATCAAAGGTTGATGTGATCGCGGTCGGCACGCTACCCCTTCATCTACCATCGGGATTAGTTTTATACTTAAATAATTGTTATTTGGTGCCTGCGTTGAGCATGAACATTATATCGGGATCTTGTTTATTGCGAGACGGTTACTTGTTTAAGTCCGAGAATAATGGTTGTTCGATTTATATGAGTAATATGTTTTATGCACATGCACCTTTGATAGATGGTCTATTCTTGTTGAATATCGATAGTGGAAATACACACATTAATAACATTGAGGCTAAACGTTTGAAATCAAGCGATAATTCGACCTATATGTGGCACTGTCGTCTTGGTCACATTGGAGTGAAGCGTATGAAGAAACTCCATTCTGATGGACTTCTTGAATCACTTGATTTCGAATCACTTGATAGATGCGAAGCATGTCTGATGGGTAAAATGACTAAGACTCCATTTTCTGGTACGATGGAGCGAGCTACAGACTTATTAGAAATCATGCATACCGATGTGTGTGGTCCAATGAGTGTAGCATCGCACGGTGGTTATCGTTATGTTCTTACCTTCACGGATGATTTGAGTAGATATGGGTATATCTATTTCATGAAACATAAGTCCGAAACTTTTGAGAAGTTTAAGGAGTTTCAAAGTGAGGTAGAGAATCAACGTAACAAGAAGATTAAATTTCTACGTTCTGATCGTGGAGGTGAATATCTAAGTTACGAGTTTGGCGAGCATTTGAAGAAATGCGGAATACTTTCACAGTTGACACCGCCGGGAACACCACAACGTAATGGTGTGTCCGAACGTCGTAATCGAACTCTCTTAGATATGGTTCGTTCTATGATGTCACTTACAGATTTACCGCTATCATTTTGGGGTTATGCATTAGAAACAACCGCATTCACTTTAAATAGGGCACCATCTAAATCCGTTGAAACGACACCGTATGAATTATGGTTTGGGAAGAAACCTAAATTGTCGTTCCTTAAAGTTTGGGGTTGCGAAGCCTATGTAAAGAAGTTACAGCCGGACAAGATTGAACCCAAAGCGGAAAAATGCGTCTTCATAGGATACCCGAAGGAAACTATTGGGTATACCTTCTATCATAGATCCGAAGGCAAAATCTTCGTTGCCAAGAATGGATCCTTTCTAGAGAAGGAATTTCTCTCGAAAGAAGTGACTGGAAGGAAAGTAGAACTCGACGAGGTTGTCGAACCTTCTCTCGAAATTCCGAGTAGCGCAACACCGGAAGAAGTTCCTGTGGTGCCTGCACCAATTAGAGAGGAAGCTAATGATGATGATCATGAAACTTCGGTTGAAGTTGCTACAGAGCCTCGGAGGTCAACGAGAACTCGTACCACTCCAGATTGGTATGATCCCGTTATGAGTGTCATGTTGGTGGACAACACCGATGACCCTGAGACATATGAGGAAGCAATGATGAGCCCAGATTCCAATAAATGGCAAGAAGCCATGAAATCCGAGATTGGATCCATGTACGAAAACCAAGTATGGACTTTGGTGGACTTATCGGATGGCCGGAAGGCTGTCGAGAACAAATGGATCTTCAAGAAGAAAACAGATGCTGATGGTAATGTTACTGTCTATAAAGCTCGACTTGTCGCAAAAGGGTTTCGACAAATTCAAGGAGTTGACTACGATGAGACTTTCTCAATAGTAGCGAAGCTAAAGTCTGTGAGGATTATGTTAGCAATCGCTGCATATTATGATTATGAGATATGGCAGATGGATGTCAAAACAGCATTCCTCAATGGAGATATTGATGAAGAGTTGTATATGATGCAACCCAAAGGTTTTGTCGATCCTAAAGATGCTAACAAGGTATGTAAACTTCAACGGTCCATCTATGGATTGAAGCAAGCATCCCGAAGTTGGAATCAACGTTTTGATAAGGTGATCAAAAGTTTTGGTTTTATACAAACTTATGGAGAAGCTTGTATTTACAAGAAAGTGAGTGGGAGCTCTGTAGCATTCTTAATACTATATGTGGATGACATATTATTGATTGAGAATGATGTAGACCTTCTTAATAGTGTCAAGGAATATTTGAATAATAGTTTTTCAATGAAGGATCTTGGCGAAGCAGCTTACATATTAGGCATAAAGATTTATAGAGATAGATCGAAACGCCAAATATCATTGTCACAGAGTACATATTTGGACAAAGTTCTAAAGAGATTTGGAATGGAAGATAGCAAGAAAGGGTTCTTGCCCATGTTGCCCAATACGACCTTGAGTAAAACTCAAAGTCCGACATCGGCAGAAGATAGAGAAAGGATGAGTAAGACTCCCTATGCCTCAGCCATAGGATCTCTAATGTATGCCATGCTATGTACTAGACCGGACATTGCATATGCTGTTAGTTTGACTAGCAGACATCAAAGTGATCCAGGAGTGGATCATTGGACAGCGGTCAAAAACATCCTTAAGTACTTGAGAAGAACTAAGGATATGGTTCTTTCTTATGGAGGTGATGAACAGCTCGTTGTTAATGGTTACACCGATGCTAGTTGGAACACCGATCCGGATGATTCTAAATCACAATCTGGATACGTATTTATTTTGAATGGTGCATCAGTTAGCTGGAGGAGTGCAAAGCAAAGCGTTGTGGCGAGATCTTCAACTGAATCCGAATACATGGCTGCTTCGGAGGCTTCACAAGAAGCGATATGGATGAAAGAGTTCATTACAGAGCTGGGTGTGGTTCCTAGTGCGCTGGACCCAATGTCTATCTACTGTGATAACATGGGCGCCATAGCCAATGCGCAAGAACCAAGGTCACACAAGAAGCTGAAGCACATCAAGCTACGTTTTCACGCTATTCGAGAACATATCCAAGATGGGGATATAAAGATTTGCAAAGTACACACAGATCTGAATGTGGCGGATCCGTTGACTAAACCTCTCCCGAGGACAAAACATGACCAGCACCAAACTGCCATGGGTGTTCGGTATATTACCATGTAATCTATATTAGATGACTCTAGTGCAAGTGGGAGACTGTTGGAGATATGCCCTAGAGGCAATAATAAATGTAGTTATTATTATATCTTTGTGTTTATGATAAATGTTTGCATTCATGCTATAATAGTATTAACAAGGAAACATTAATACTTGTGTGATTTGTAAACTCAATTTGAAGTCCCTAGTAAAGCCTCTATACATCACTAGCCTGTTGGTTGATAAATGATTGTGGTTTCCCTATCATGAACATTGAGATGTTATCAACAACAAGATCATATCATTAGGAGAATGATATGGTGGACATACTCCTATAGATAAGCGTAGCATAAAGATCAAGTCATTTTAATAGTTCAATTGCTGTATGCTTTCTGATACATAGTAACCTAATTCCTTCGACCATGAGATCATGCATATCACCTTTACCTGATGGATGCTTTGATGACATCAAACACCACACCGTAACTGGGTGGCTATAAAGGTGGCATTGAGTGTTCAGAAAGTATTGGTTGAGACACATGGATCAAGAGTGGGATTTGTCCATCCATATGACGGATAGATATACTCTGGGCCCTCTCGGTGGAATGTCATCCAATTAGCTTGCAAGCATGTGACTGGCTCACAAGGGATCACATATCACGGGAACAAGAAAAGAGTACTTCTCGGTAACGAGGTTGAACTAGGTATGCAGAGATACCGACGATCATAACCTCGGATAAGTAAACTATCGTGAGACAAAGGGAAATTGGTATCGTATGTAAGTGGTTCATTCGATCGCAAAGTAATCGTAGAAATATGTGGGAGCCATATGAATTTCCAGATTCCTCTATTGGTTATTGTTCGGAGAAGTGTCTCGATCATGTCCGCATAATTCACGAACCGTAGGGAGACACACTTAAGGATTCGACGTTGTTTGAGTAGTTATGGAATGAATGAGAAAGAGACCGAATGTTGTTCGGAGTCTCGGACGGGATCCGGGATATCACGAGGAGATCTGGAATGGTCCGGAGAATAAGATTCATATAAGGAAAGTCCCGTTTCGGAGTTGGGGAATGATTCCGGTGTTTTCATCGGGAATGTTCTAGAAGGTTCCGGAATGTCCGGCACTCCGGAGGGGAAGGGGTACATGAATGTGTCATTACAAGTTGGAATGATTGCATCATGTACTAAGTGTCATCGCTGTTCCAAATAAAGGATTAATTCAAATCCTAGTTTGAAAAGTCAAATAGCTAAATTGAAAAGTCAAACGACTAAATTTGGAAAGTGGAAAAGAGGAGGAGGAGGTGAAACCGAGTTGGGGAGGGAGTCCTCCTCCCCAAGCCGGCGCACCACCCAAGCCGAGTTAGGGAGGGACTCCACTCCATCCCCTTGGCCGCCGGCCCCTCCACCTATATAAGGAGGGGCAGGGCTCCCTCCTAGCACACACAAGTACCTCTCCTCCAAACCCTAGCTTGGCGCCTACCACCATAGCCGCCGCCGCCCCCTAGGGTTTTGCCTTAGCCGCCGACTTGGGGTGCCCCAAACCCTAGCCGCCGGCTCTAGCCTCTCCTCCTAGGTGTGTCTTAAACCTAGATCGCCGAGGAGCTCTCTCATACTCCACCATACTCGCTCCGGCTTAAGGCGAAGCCCTGCGAGATCTCCCCTCTACTTCCGGTACCACGTCGTTGTGCTGCCGGAATCGCGAGGAGAGTGCTACAACCTCCGCTTCCTGCTGGAACAAGGGAGAGGAAGGTCTTCGTCGAGTACCGAACGTGTGACCGACTGCGGGAGCGCTGCCGGAACGCAGCGCCGGAAGGATCGTCTACGCGATCTTGAGATCGGGAAGAGTACGACTACATCACCCACGAGAATCCGCTCTCGTTAAACACTTTGGAATCTTCGAGGGTAAGTTATTCCATCGACTCGTTGCTACAATCTAGTAGATAGATCTTGGCTTGTTTGTTTGTATGCGATAGAAAATTTTTGTTTTCCATGCTACGAAATCCTACACTTGTCTAACACAATGATTTCTCACTTAACAGCTTAGCGATCTAGAGGAGGACAACCTGGCTGCCCAAATCTATGATCCAAAGATGAAGGAAGTCACGGTCGTGTCCGACGATGATGTCCCTTTGGCGCGAAAGCGGAAGAGCTCCACCTCTGACGCTGCCGACGGAGGCAAGAAAAAGAAGACGAAGGGTGGAGCCTCCAAGAAGAGTACTGCCGCCCTGGAGGAGGAAAAGAAAGCCACCGGGATGTTTGCCAAAGCGCCCCCCTAGTGTAAGCTTCTTATTCTCCGACATTGCCTTGTCTTATTCATGTACTTATGCATTTTGCATGTTTCAGGAAGAAAGCCACAACCAGCCTCAAGAAGTCCTCCAAGACTCTTGGGGCTTCTAGAAATATCAAAGATATGCTGCATCGCGACTCTTCCCCCGCCATCGCCCCAGCTACTCCTGCCGTCAAGCCCTCCTCTGCTCCGACAAGCTCCCAAGCCCAGGAGGCACCAGGCCCTTCCGCCATGGAAGTGGATTCTGGCGCTTCTACCGAACTCGCAATTGTCGGCGAGCAGGCAACGCATGAGAGCGTTGTCCTTCAAATGGCTGAAGCTCCGGCTAAGGATGCCATCGGTAGCGGCAAGGCGGTGGTGGGTGCTGGTACCTCTGCCGAAGGCGGCGCCTCTGCTCCCCAGAAACCCTTAGAACTGCCAAAGATTATCTTCCCGGTGCTTACGCCGGGTAGCACAACTATGGTTCCTGAAGGAGTGCCGTCATCTCCGACGTGCGGTCTTGAGGGGCTACTCCGACAAGCAGACATCTTGCAAAGAAACAACATTTCCTTTGGCAAGCTGCTGGACGAGAGTGCTACAAACCTCAAGATCATCACACTTGTAAGTTTTACTTTACCTTTTGCATTTCATATGAGTATCCCACTGTAGCCCCCGAGGATGTAGACGGAAAACCATTGGTTTTGCATCTATATGCTCTAAGAATGACTAAGTTAGAAAAACTCTCACTGTAGCCCCCAAGCATTTAGATGGAATGAATTATTCCGACTAGATGCTTTAAGAGTAGCATACACAGTGTTCATAATTTTAAGTGATGTAGCCCCCAAGCCTCTAGTTGTAACTGAATTAGTTCCGACTAGATACTTGAAGAAAAGCTAAGCATTTTCCGAGTTAAAACTTTATACTGTAGCCCCCAAGCTTCTAGTTGAGAACTGAATTAGCTCCGACTAGATGCTTAAAGAAAAGCTAAGCATATTGCTAAGTTAAAAAACTCTCGCTGTAGCCCCCGAGCACCTAGATGGAAAATCTCCGACTAGGGGCTCCAAGTAGACTGAACAACGACTTGACTTTGTATTTGTTTCCACAGAACGAGAATGCTCGGAGGGTCATGGCCAATGATAAGTACCAAAAGATGCGTGCGGACCTTGAAGCTGAAAAGGGTAAAACCGCCATCTTCAAGGAACAGATCATCAAAAACAAGAGTCTGTTTTCTTTTTGTGCATTTCCGTCTTACTTTTGTGCCTTCCTTCTTCGAGTACTCATAGTGTACTGTGTTTTCTCTGACTTGCAGAGCATGTCGCCAAGGCCAAGGATATTGTCGAGCAGTCCAAGCACATTCAGTAGCTGGACAGCGAGAACAAGATCCTTAAGAAGGAGAGGGAAGAAATGTTGAAGATACATGAGGATTCCATGAAAGCCCTGCAGGACTCCGCCTCCGCTGAGATCAATCGCTTGAAGGAGGAGCTTGCGATCCTAAAGGATCAGAAGCAAGCTGCCGATGAGAAAAACCTTCGCCATAGCGAGATGTTTAAGCTCCTCCAACAAGAGAAAGAATCCCTGGCGGACGTCGTCTGGCAAGCTAAGGCCAGCATCTTCAGTAAATATCCTCCGCCTTGTAGCTCTGTAGTCTGGGTACTTAGAATTTTTGAACTCATGCAATCGTTGTCGGAATTTTCAGCGCCCCTGGGTTTAACCCGCTCACCTCCTTCGGACAAGGAATGCATGATTCTTGTCGGCAACTTCATCAACACCCCCATCACCCAAGCCAAGGAGATCGCCCAGCCCCACCAAATTTATATCAAGGCTTCCGACTCCATGGAGAAGTACTCGGAGATTCTGCGCCGAGCCCCCAAGCGTGTCGCAAGCTGGAAAGCTTCATGTGCACGGGCTGGCGCAAGGATGGAGTTGTCCATGGTGAAGGCACACTATGAAGGTGCCGACATCGGCACGGTGACATCTAGTATCCCCGACGTGGATGATGACGGCAAGGAGATCGATCACGAAGCCATCCTGTCATCACTCGCGGGCTATGACACCAGGGTTGCCGAGTTGGTGGATGTCGACGTCTTCGTGCCCAGGAACTTCCTTGACAACGCTGACCCTGAATCCTCTGAGTCTCCTCACAGTGGTGACGCTGAGGGTGAATCTCCGGCTGGTGATGATGCGGCCTCCAAGTCCCCTGCACCCAAGGAGTGAAAAACACTTTGTAATTCTTGTCTCACCTCTGGAATGTGCATTGAAAAAAACTTGGTGATGTAATCTTAAGGCGGAAAACAATGTTTGTCGTATCCTGCTACTTAAGAATTAATGCCCAATATGTATATATTTTTTAAGCAAGTGCTGGCTTATCCATTACTTTGGTTCTTATGCTTGACTTTTCGTGAGTCGGAAGACTCCTTGTCGGAACCATGCGCTTAGGTGATAATACCCAATGGCACCGTCAAAAACCTTAGCACAAAATCGCCGACAATGAGTGCCGAAAGTCACTACTCCAGAATCCACATAAAAACAACAAAGAATGTGTAGACCAGAAAACTTAAGCTAACGCCCGTAGGCGGAATTTTCACAAGTGCAATCGCAAAGCTTGTGAATAAAGGTTTATATGATCCAAAAATAAACACTAAAGGAGGTAAAAGACTTAGTAATATGAGTGAACCAAAGAGTTTTATTTCATTAATCATATAAGAGGTACACGATTAGATAAAAAATGCTAAGTGTAGAAAGGACGTAGCTGTGCTATGTTACATGGCCGATCAAGCTCCGGGTAGTCATCATCCGGGTCACGTCGCTTACGCTTATGATCCTCGTTGGGTCTATCCTTGAGTTCACGATTGTCGACAAGGTAGTAAGACCCATTGAGCAGCGCCTTGCTTATGATGAACGGTCCTTCCCATGGCGGGGATAATTTGTGTGACTTCTTCTGCTTAAGTCGGAGCACCAAATCCCCCTCCTTAAACGAGCGATGTCGGACGCGGCGACTATGGTAGCTGCGTAGCTTCTGCTGGTAGATGGCGGATCTTCGGCATGCCAAAACGCACTCCTCCTCGAGAAGGTCCACGTCTAGGCGTCTGGATTCTTCAGCGTCATCTTCGTCATAGGCGGCAAATCTTGGTGCATCGTGGAGGATGTCGGAAGGTAGGATGGCTTCTGCTCCATATACCATGAAATAGGGAGTGTAGCCAGTGGATCTGTTAGGTGTAGTTCGTAAACTCCACAGCACAGATGGCAATTCTTTCGCCCAGGCTCCAGCTGCTCTATGCAGCGGTGCCTCAAGACGTGGCTTGATTCCCTGCAGAATTAATCCATTGGCTCGCTCAACTTGACCATTGGATTGTGGGTGTGCCACAAATGCAAGGTCAAGTCGGATGCCTTTGTCCCAGCAATAGGCCTCCACTTCTCCGAGTGACAAGTTGCTTCCATTGTCGGTGATGATGCTATGCGGGAGACCAAATCTCACCACTAGATCCTGGACAAACCTGAGGGCAGTTGCCCCATCAACCTTTCTAATGGGTTTAGCTTCTATCCATTTGGTGAATTTGTCAACTGCTACAAGCAGATGCGTAAATCCACACGGTGCCGTTTGTAATGGTCCCACCATGTCTAGCCCCTAGACTACAAACGGCCAAGTTATTGGTATTGTTCGCAATTCTTCGGCGGAAACATGTGGTTGTCGGGCATAATACTGGCATCCTGTGCACGTCTCAACCATCTTGTCAGCGTCCGCCTTCGCGGTCAGCCAGTAGAATCCTTGCCGGAAGGCTTTCGCGACCAACGATCGATGACCGCCGTGATGCCCGCAATCTCCAAGATGGATTTTGCGTAGGATTTCCATACCTTCTAGCTGGGAAACAAACTTTAGGTATACACCAGTAGTGCTCCTTTTGTAGAGTTGCCCATTGATTATGGTATAACCCTTTGCTCGCCGTACTATCTGCCGTCTTTCGACCTCGTCGTCGGGCAAAGTTCCGTGTTCGAGATATTCCATGAAATGTCTTGTCCAAGCCGGAGGGGTCTTTATCACCATGTTGACGAAAGAATCAGCTCTATCCGGGTTGTCGATGTCGGTGCCCTTCACGGATGGTGTGCGTAGATGCTCTAGGAAAACTCCTGGAGGAATTTGCTTGCGCCCTGATCCAAGCTTAGACAGTAGATCAGCCGCCTCGTTTTGCTCCCTAGGTACATACTTGACTTCGTAGCCCAAGAAGCTCTTGGCTATCTCGTCCACTTCGTCGCGATATGCCTCCATAATAGGGTTCCGCGCATTCCAGGTGCCAGCCACCTGCTGGGCAACCAAGTCGGAATCTCCACAGCAAACTATGCGCTTGATGCCAATATCCTTGGCTACACGCAGTCCGTGAATGAGTGCTTCATACTCCTCCATGTTGTTTGTAGCCTCGAAGTGGATCTGCAGAACGTAGTGTAGCTTGTCTCCTTTTGGTGACTGTAGCAATACACCATCCCCCGAGCCGTTGAGCAGCTTTGATCCGTCAAAGTGCATCACCCAGTATTCTGGTTCTGGCAACAGAGTGGCATCTGGCATCTCCGTCCAATCTGCAAGAAAATCCGCCAAGGCTTGTGACTTGATAGCGTCGCGTCTTTTGTAGGTGATCTCGAAGGCGGCAAGTTCAATGCCCCACTTCGCGACCCTTCCTGTAGCGTCGCTGTTGTTGATAATGTCGGACAGTGGAGTCTTGCTCACTACTGTGATTGGGTGCTCCTGAAAGTAATGCCTTAGCTTCCGCGAAGCGAGGAATACTCCATAAGCTATATTTTGGTAGTGCGGGTAACGCTGCTTGGACTCCATCAAGACCTCGCTTACATAGTAAACTGGTCATTGCACTCCGTGCTCATAGCCTAGTTCCTTCCGCTCTACCACGACGACGATGCTGATAACCCGGTTGGTTGCCGCCATGTAAATTAACAGGGGCTCGCCAGGCTCGGGTGCTGCAAGGATGGGCGCTGAAGAAAGAATCTCCTTGAGTTGCTTCAATGCTGCATCTGCTTCGTCTGTCCATGTGAATTTGTCCACCTTCTTCAGTAACTTGTACAGCAGCAGAGCCTTCTCTCCAAGTCGGCTGATGAACCGACTAACTGCTGCAACACAACCTGTTAGTCGTTGGATGTCCTTTAGGCATGTCAGACGGTTTATGTTTAGGATGGCCTTGATTTTCTCCGGGTTGACCTCGATTCCGTGCTGGGAAACGATGAAGCCCAACAATTTGCCAGCTGGAACCCCGAAGACGCACTTCTTGGGGTTGAGCATCATGTTGTATTTCCGGAGATTATCAAAGGTTTCTCTTAAGTCGGAGATTAAGTCATTTGACTTTTTAGACATCACCGCGATATCGTCCACATAGGCGTGAACGTTCCGACCAATTTGATCGTGAAGGCAATGTTGTATTGTCCGCTGGTAAGTGGCACCTGTGTTTTTCTGCCCAAAGGGAATCGTGACATAGAAAAACGTGTCGTACGGGGTAGTGAACGAAGTGGCCAATTGGTCTGACTTCCTCATCTTGATCTGGTGGTATTCTGAGTATGCATCGAGAAAACACAAAAGTTCCGAGCCAGCCGTCGAGTCAATGACTTGGTCAATGCGAGGCAAAGCAAACGGATCTTTGGGACATGCTTTGTTCAAGCCGGTGTAATCAACACACATTCTTAATTCATTGGTTCCCTTTTTGGGGACAAGTACAGGATTGGCCACCCATCGGGTGTGAAGGACTTCTCGGATAAACTCAGCCTTAAGTAACCTAGCTATCTCTTTGTCTATGGCGCGTCTCTTCTCATCTCCGAAGCGTCGTAGAGGTTGTTTTACTGGTTTACATTTTGGATCTATGTTTAAGCTGTGCTCGGCAAGTTCCCTAGGTACACCTTTCATGTCGGCAGGTTGCCAGGCAAAGATGTCCCTATTCTCACGGAGGAACTCGACGAGCGCGTTTTCCTATTTGGGATCCAGGTTCGTCCCAATGGTGACAGTCTTGGAGGCATCGCCTACCACAAGTTCCACCGGCTTGGTCTCGATGGCGGCCTTGAACGCAGGAGCGGAGTCGGAGATCTGCTTCTTCGACGCGGGCATCTCTGAGTCATTGACCTTGCTCTGGATCTCCTTGAATTCTTCGCTGTAGAGGACAGCTTCTGCAACGGCTGCTTCATTGATCTCACAGTCCCTTGCCTTGGTAAAGCTTCCGGATACGGTGATGACACCGTTCGGTCCGGGTATCTTGAGCTTGTTGTAGACGAAGCATGGCTTGGCCATGAACGTGTGGAATATGTCGCGGCCGAATATGACGTGGTACACGCTCTTGAAGGGGACCACCTCAAAGGTCATGCGCTCTTGGCGGTAATTATTAACGTCGCCAAAGGCTACCTGAAGTGTGATGCACCCAAGGGACCGAGCCTCCCGACCAGGCACTACGCCATGGAACACGGTGTTGGTCCGCCTTAGGTTTGCCTCCATCAAGTTCATCTCCTGCAGTGTATCCATGTACATAATGATGATGTTGCTTCCACTATCCACCATGCACTTGGTGAACTCCACGTCGTCAATCAATGGGTTGATGACCATGGCGTACTGGTTCTCCGTGAGCACAAGGTATGGGTGGTCCGTCCTGTCCCAAGTGATTGGAACCTCCGACCAGCGCAGGTACTGGGGAACTGGGGGAGAGTAGCCATCAGGATCCTTAAAGAGGTCTTCTGTTGTCGGACGGTGGGGGTGCCAAGGAAAGTGTGGTAGACTGGGGCCTTTTTTGCGAAGGGGTTCTTGCCCTTGCCGTCGCTCTTGGCGGCGTGCTTGGGGTCAACGTCCTCGTCCATGTCACTTGAATCCTTGGACTCCTCCTTCTTCTTCTTCCCCTTGCCCTTGCCTCGCGGTTTGTTCTTCCGACTTCGCTTATAGCCGGACTCCGGGTCTTCCTTGAGGTCGTTGACGAACTTGCAGTGTCGATTGGTATGGGTGGCCTTGCCGTTGGCATCGAGGTGTACGAGGCACGGCATATCGCGGTACTCTTCGTAGGTTTGGGGAACACGGAGCGGCGCCGAGTTGCTTTCACTTCCTCGCCGCTGCCCACGGCCTGCTCCCCTTCCTCGGCCACGTTGTCCGCCTTCTCCTCGTACTTCAAAAGTCATGGCGACCATGTCGGTAGATTGCTTTTCTTCTGGAGAGGTTTTCCGCTTTGTACTGCTGTTCCTCCGAGCTTGAGTTGGAACGGCCGTTGCCGTCAAAGAGCCACGAGCGTCGTCGTCGGCAGCTGCGAACTCACTGGCTAACTGAATCATATGATTCAAGTCAAGCTGATGATTGTCCTGCAAGCACTTTAGCTTATGTCGGAGTAACGTGCCTCTTTCCAACCCATCGATGAAGGCAGCCATGGCGGTCTGGGCGTGCACTCCTGCGCAGGAATTCTTCATATCCAGCCAGCGGGAGAGGTAGGCGCGAGATGTCTCGTCTTTCTCTTGCACGCACCGCTGTAGATCGCCTACCGTGCAGACGCTTGTATGTACCCTCAAAGTTCTTGGTGAATGCTTCTTGCATGTCTAGCCATTGACGGGCCGTGCCCGCCAACATTAACGGGAGGTACTTGACGGCGACGTTGGGGTTACCTCCGGTAATCTCCACCGCATTGCAGTAGTCCTGCAACCATGTGGCAGGCTTGGCGGTGCTGTCATAGGGCTTGATGGTCTTGTCAATCCAGAATCCTTTGGGGTAAGTTGCGGACCGTATCCCAGGTCCAAAGCAACGTGGTCCCAGGTATGGTCCTTCCCGGGCCTCGTGGATCTTATCAATCCGGGAACGTGCATCGTATGGCTCCGGGTTCTTCTTCTTTTTGTCAATAGGGGATGGGCTGCGTGAACGACGCGGACCTTCCCCGTCATTGTGACTGCTTGGCGGCGACGGAGGCGGAGGTGGCGGTGGGTTAGCTTTCTTGCTGTTACCCTCCTGCGATGCTTCGCGCCTGTCGCAGTTGCTTGTCGGACGCGAAGGATCATGGCGCGACCTGCTCTTATATCCTTCGTTGTGCTTTCCGTCATGACGGGTCTGCTCCGCGTTATCGCGGATGACGATGCCACATTGCTTTGGTGGGGGCATATCCGTGCGACGGTGAGCCTTGTAGTCTTCCTGACGTCGGGGGGATCAGGGCGGTGGCGATGGGCGACGAGGTTGGGCTCTTCCTCCGTGGTCGGAGGATATGGGGATAGCATCCTTCTTGTTGCGCGCATCCCTCCGTCTTTGTTGTGATGAACCCGTCCGCGATCCGACATCCTGAGGAGATCCGTCCCTTGGTGGTTTGTACTGGCTAGATCGGCAGAGCGCTGGGTCAGACTCAAGCCTCTGAGAGGTGGCCTTTTTCTGTTGCTTTACCGCCTTGGCCACTAGGTCATAGACCTGTTCCACTGCCTCAGGCGATCTATCCTGCTCCAGAAGGGTCTTGGCGACGGCGAGGTTAAGGAGTGGGTGGGCATCACCTGCTTGCCTTCACTGTCAATGTATGGCTTGGCCTGTGTCGGCTTCGAGGGAGCCCATCCTAGGTTGCGCCGTACACCAGGATCGTTGATGACGCGAGCCGGAGCCTTCATGACGGTGTTCACCATGCCTTCGAAGGTGAGGCGTCCTGACGCCTGTTGCCGTCTTAGAGAATGTCGGAGAAGCGTGCCGTGGTCCAGTCCTTCCACAAAGTGATAGATGGCATCATCATTGGGGTAATTGTCCAGGTCGGCCCGTATACGGAGCCACCTGGCGAGGTAGTCGCGGCGGTTTTCGCCCTCTCTCTGAACGCAGCGCGCCAGATCGAAGATGGTAACCACTCCGACAAACTTGGATCTCTGCTGTCCAGACGCACGGACGAAGCCGACGGATTTGCAGTGATCGCTTTATATCCTGCACATGGGCAGTTTGGGTGGGTCTTGAATTTTTCCGATTTTTGCCAGCAAACTCCGAAGAGAGGTCCGACATCGATCCTTCCGCGAACGTATCCTGCCCGTAGGCGGTCCGTGCGGGTCTTGATGCTTTCCCGACTCCCAGGGAACTAGTGCCCGAGTCGGTTTCGCCGATGAAGAGGTGGATGTCTCCGATAGGAACGATCGAACACCACGTAGGGTTCGTCTTCGCCGGGATCCAGAACTCGTCGGGGGGGACGATCGGAACGTTGCCGGAGAAGAGAACGCGACCGATGGCTACGGTTTCGTCGATTCCCGCGAAGATCTTGGTCCTCGCCCGCTGAAGAGCCTGAAGCGCCTCTTGCCCCACGGTGGGCACCAACTGTCGTGGTATTGCCGAAGAGTACGCCATGGAGGGGTCCTCACAGTGCGTGTTTAGAGACGTGGGGTAAGGCGGACGGTTGACGGGTACGAGGTAACACAGCTTACCCAGGATCAGATCCAACAACGGTGGCGGAATCCTACTCCTGCTATAAATCACTATAATGGCAATACACTGAGTTACAGAGATAGGTTCGCTGTTCGAGGTGTGTGTAAAACGATGCCCTAAAGGCTCCCATAGGCCCGACTTATATAGTCGTCAGGTCCTAGGTTTATAGGGAAAAGTCCTAGCCGGATAGGTTACAGAGTTCTACACCGTATATTACTAGTCTTGTGTATCTTGCACTCCAAGGCTCCGGGTATGCTGGTGACTCCACCGTAGCCTTCCTTTATCCGGCATGAGCCTCCCTTCTGGATCCACCTAACTGGGCCGCCCAGCAGGCCATAGGCCATGCTACCGACTATGGGCCATCCGGGTTAGTCGGATAAGAGACATGCTATGAGGATACCCATATAGCATATCCCCAACACCCGTCATTCGACAAAGTTTGTCGATAGTTTAAAAGAGGCATAAAAATTCAAAAACGATCGAAACAATGTGAAACCTTCGCGTAGTGCCATATTGTGCATGCATGTGGATCATGGGATTGAGAACAATGTTGCAGGAGAAATTTTTCCTTTTCGTTGCACCAAAAAGCCATTTTCCATTTTCCGAGCACAAAAAACGATGGATTTTGTGAAGCAACCACCAAATGGATAATTCAAAATGATACCATCCCATTTTAATAAGATTATATGGATGTCATATTTGGATTCCTCACATTTTTCTGATCGATTTAGACATTTTATTTGTTTAATTCCGATTTACGGATTTAAACATATGAATTATTCCATATTAAATAGAAAAAGGAAATAAAATAAAAAAAATCATTTTATTTTTTATTTGGATTCAATATTATTATTACTTATTCATTATTGTTTACTCAAATAATTGTTTGGAATCTAAAACTGAGATGTGTGACATCATGATCCAAGAGTTAATAGGATTGATATGAAAGTACTATCAACAATTATGATTTCTTTCTCGGAAGCTCATTCAGAAGGAACGAAAAAGTTAAGCGCGCTAGAGCTACAGTAGTGTTAGGATGGGTGATCAAAGAGGAAGTTTCATTATGAATATAATTTGACTTAATATTAAACATACAAAGGGTTAAAATATCCTATATGAGATTATCAAGTAAATAATATTCAAAAAAGTTTGAAACAAAATTGAATTTTTTCATTTTTTTGAAAAGGCAATCTCTTTGCCGTGTTTCCACGAGACACATGACAAAGACAGCTTCTTTGCCGTATACTTTTCGAGAAGACAAACGATAAAGAATAGACACCGTCATCTCACTTTACTTTGTCGTGTCTACGTGTAAGACACACGGCAAAGTCTTTGCCATGTCTTATTTAGAAAACACACGGCAAAAGGCCTTTGCCGTGTGGCATTTGCCGTGTGTATACATACCGAAGCCTTTGCCATGTTCGAAAGGCCTTTGTCATGTTTTTTGCCCGCACGGCAAAGAGTCTGTGTACTGCCGTAGTGCTTGTTTATAAAAAAAGATATTTAAGTTTTTATTTTCAAAGTTGCACCTTACCAATTTTTTACACATTTTTTTTGTTTAAAAGTACTTTTCCTCGTACAAATAATAGAGGCATTGGATATAGCTGAGCACGTTAGCATCTTCTGGATTCGTGGTGTTCCATTATCTACTATGTCCATCCCGTCTGCGCATGTCGGACCCACTTAACACTGTCGTTGGGGTTTGACCGAACGCCACAACTATCTTATGTCGGTGGTGTTAGCTAATATTTGCGAGTTAACACTGTTTTTTTTAAGTGGTGGCGTGTAAATATTTTTGCTCGTCACTAGAAAAATGACTGCTATAGTCTCCTACTAGAGGGAGGCAAATACAACTGCAAGTAAAATACAACAAAAAACATATACAATTTAATAATAACCAAATACAAGACAAGGATATAATAGAAAATTTAATTATGATGATCCATGCAAAATGGCGTGATGACATGAGCATGTATATTACGCAATGCATTTATATAAACAAGTAGCATAACAAATTTAGAACCTTGGGATGCTACACAGAGTTTGAGGTATTCAGCTAAACCTTGAGTAGAAGTTCCTCGTTGTATGTGTCTTGCCCATCTCAAGTTAGTTGTGGCCGTTCCTTCTGTGTTGCCCGAGTCGTGTACGAAAGAGAAAAGAATGGGCCGTCAGTCCAAATCCCAGCTTTTCATCCGTCGCCCGGCTTGATGAACGGAGAGACATACATAATAGATGGAGGTTGAGGACGCCCAGACCGCCAACCTGAATTATAGCACACACTCTGGCCCAATATAGGAGACGGTGACATCCATCGATATCTTCTTCTCCTTTCCAAACAAAAACCTCGGCTCAGGTGGGGATCTTCTCTCCCCCACTGATTGTTTCAAGAAAAACTCTGCGTCTACGGTTAATAATATATAGTACCCATCGGAGAAGTGGGAGCACCCAGAGGAGAAGAAGTGGCAGCGCATTAAGCTCGAAGCCGGTCCGCCTGGTGTAGAGGAACTCTTGTTTCTACATTTTTAACTTTTGGGAGTTATTTTTGTAAATGAGCATATATTAATATCATAAGATATCAGTTACCCTCATCCTCTGCAACAAAGCATTGCCCAAGCGGCTATACGGATACACACAATCAAAGAAGAACAAAGAATTTAAAAAAGAAAAATCCTGCCACAGTGACCCATTCGTTGAAACAGTCGTACTAGCACCACCTAGAAAGCACCAGAGTCCGGCTTCTCCAAAAACGACGCTTCTAAGAAGGGAACAGTACATAGACACCATCATCGCATAATCATAGATCTTAGGTTTTCACCCTGAAAAAAGTCCATGCTCTCAAAATAATAATTTAACAAGGCCATTGCTAGGTACAACCAATTAAGACCAGACCCTAGATTTTCACCCTGAGAGGTAGAACTGTGAACTTCTCATGTGCAGTCGCCCCCACTTGTATGCCACTGCTCCAAGTCACAAGTCACCAAGACAATTTCTCATCACCACCCAGACTTGAACTACCATTGTCAGTACTCAGATCTTGGTCTGACATTCTCCGTCAGTACCATGGAACAAGAACATGCCCCAAATATTAACAACTAATAGCGCTTCGAAGCGCTCCCTCTGAATCCAAATAGTCAGAGTAAAACATGGGTGCGCACGACCGAATCCCTCAAATCCGGAAATCTCCAGGCATGATTCGTCTATGGGAGTTCGCCGGCGAAGCCTTCTGAAACTTGCCACTCCGACCAGATCAAAGAGGGCAAGCAACAAGTAGATCCTGGTCTTGGTGCGAGAGGAATCCTAGGACCATCTCCATTAATCTCAAGACCCACAAGCCCCCCATGCCGCCGGTTAGCATCCAATACGAAAGAAGCAGACAAAGAAGTAGCAGGAACGCTCGGTTGAGGATCGATGACCCCTGAACCATAAGTCCAACCCGGGCGCCACCAGATCAGATCGGTGTCCATGAGGCCTAGATCGAGACCCAGCAGCACCACAGAGCGCGCGCCGCAGGCTGCACCCGACGGATACCGGCGACCACCACGTCGAACACCACCACCTCCTCATCACCGCCCCGCTGGGCCTCAGTCACCAGCCGCATGGCCGAGCCGCCCTGAGCCCTCCATCAACGCCGCACCACCTCCCATGCGTCACAGCAGAGTGCACCTCTCCAGCCCTCCGTCAGTTTCAGTAGGGTGGGCACCGCCACCGCCGGCGGTAGCAGCGGCCAGGAGCGCTGGGATATGGAGGAGTTTTAGGGTTTGGAGCTATCGCCTTAGGAGGGGAGCGACCCGGGAGGAAAACATCTTCGAGATCTCTAACTTTCCGGAGTATTTGCATATCGCCGTCCATATGTCAGCACGGCGTAGATGACCGAGTGTACACGTCTCAGCGGAATGCATTCCAAGACTAGAGAAACATAGTATTACCAATAAATTGGTATTTGATACATACTCCGACAATTAAATTTTATGATGAAAATGGCACTTGATAAACAGTCCGTTTATTAAAACGTAGCATAGAATACAAACAGAAATAGTGTAAATGGTAAAAGAAAATTTGGCCAACAAATATAGTTCACATGTCTGGGCTCAACCAAATTTAGACATGTCCAGAATTAGCCCTTGGAGGCCGGGCAGCACCTAGCGCATGCATGCAGCGGATAAAGCCGTTCGCTGCACCCACCTCACCGGCCGGACGTCCCTCCATCCAGCCACAACAGACACAAATCAATAGCCAAATCCTCCATTGATTCATTCGTTAGCTTCTCTTTCTCCACGAATTGAATCCTTCGATGAAGGCGAATGGCAGCACGAGCCGATCGTCGTCCCTGACCTGCAACCTGCAGGTGCCCGGCGCCTACGCCCGGGAGGACGGCCCGACGCAGCCGCAGACGGCCACCTGCTGCACGGTGCTGCACCGTGGTCCAGGGTCGACGCAGCTGCGGTTCGCGCCGATCAGGACGCCTGGCTCCGCGGCGGCCATGCGGGACGACCACGGCGCAATCGAGGAGGAGGAGACCGAGGAAGACGATGGGCATCAAGAGCAACAGCAGCAACAGCAGAAGAAGAAGATGAGCAAGACGCCGACGAGGAAGGCGGCGGAGGCGACCAAGTCGATGATCAAGAAGATGGTGCGCAAGTGCAAGTCGTCGGTGGCGGACGTGGACGCGTCGCGGATCGCGGCGGTCGCCGAGCCCGGCACGCCGTCGCGGCTCCAGCGCAGCGCCGCGGTGCGACGGGACTGGAGCTTCGAGGACCTCCACGCCGGCGGCGGGAAAAACGCCGCCTGATCATCAGCCGATCGGTTGACGGAGCGCGTGCTTCGATCCGCATGTTGTAGTACGTGTCAGCTGAAACGGCATGGCACGAGAAATGTTCCCTATCGATCGAGGATAATGTACGTGTCAGTTGTGTATATCTATGGATGGGGTCATGTTCATGTATGTATGTAAGTAGTGCAAGTGTTGAAGCAAAAAATGTTGTCTGCATCTCACAATTATTGTACTACTGCTACAATTGGAAGAAATTGTTTTGGCAAACGATGGTATTAGTTTGTTGCAATGCATGCTACTTCCTCTGTCCTAAAATACCCTGCATTATAGGTTTAGTTAAAGTCAAACTTTATAAAGTTTAGTAGAATATATAGAAAAAATTATAAACATCTATAGCACCGAATATATATATTATGAAAATATATCTTATGACGATTCTAATGGTATTTATGTTGTATTATAGGTGTTCATAATTTTTTCAATATGTTTAGTCAAACTTTACAAAGTTTGACATTGACTAAACCCAGAATACAGGGTATTTTAGGACAGAGGGAGTATGTAATTAAATTTCTTATTCACCGAAAAATATCTATTTTTTTTTCTCGAAATAGGCTTTCGCCCCGCTTTATAGATAAAGCACACAGGTGAGACCGCTGCTGGGCCAGACAGCACAATGCCCAAAGGACCAACACGATACACGGACCGAACAGGCAAGTCCAAAACAAAAACAAAAACAAAAACAAGAAGAAAGAAAAGAAAACAAAGCCGACAACGGCGGAGCAACGAAACAGAGAAGATTCGCAACCGTTGCGCCCACCAGAGAAGTATCACCACATCACTAGCAATCCAAAGCGCCACGTACCAAAGCAGCACCTCCAAGAAGGGGAGTGACGATGACGACACTGCTACTCGGACTAGTCCTAGGGTTTCCCCCGGTACGCCATGGGAGACGCGGAGGAGATACCCCTGTAGGGGTTCGTAGCATGGAAAACAAAAAAAAATTATCGCATACAAACAAACAAGCCAAGATATATCTACTAGATTGTAGCAACGAGTCGATGGAATAACTTACCCTCGAAGATTCCAAAGTGTTTAACGAGAGCGGATTCTCGTGGGTGATGTAGTCGTACTCTTTCCGATCTCAAGATCGTGTAGACGATCCTTCCGGCGCTGCGTTCCGGCAGCGCTCCCGCAGTCGGTCACATGTTCGGTACTCGACGAAGACCTTCCTCTCCCTTGTTCCAGCAGGCAGCGGAGGTTGTAGCACTCTCCTCACGATTCCGGCAACACAACGGCGTGGTACCGGAAGTAGAGGGGAGATCCCGCAGGGCTTCGCCTTAAGCCGGAGCGAGTATGGTGGAGTATGAGAGAGGCTATTAGTGGTCTAGTAATTAGACACACCAATTAGAAGGCTCTAAACCAATTAGAAGGCTCTAAACCGAAACGGCTCTAAACCGGAGGTAGAAGATAGGAACTTGTGTGTCCTAGGAGGGGAGCCCTGCCCCTCCTTATATAGATGGGAGGGGCCGGCGGCCAAGGGGAGGAGTCCCTCACCAAGTCGGCCTTGGGTGGCGCGCCGACCAAGGGGACTCCTCCCCCAAGTCGGCCTCCACCAATCCTCCTTCTCCTCTTTCCGAAAACTGGCAGTTTGACTTTTCAAACTAGGATTTGAATTAACCCTTTATTTCGGACAGCGATGACACTTAGTACATGATGCAATCATACCAACTTTGATATAACACATTCATGTACCCCCCCCCCCCCCCCCGGAGTGCCGGACATTCCGGAACCTTCTAGAACATTCCCGATGAAATCACCGGAATCATTCCCGAACTCCGAAACGGGACTTTCCTTATATGAATCTTATTCTCCGGACCATTCCGGATCACCTCGTGATATCCCGGATCCCATCCGAGACTCCGAACAACATTCGGTCTCTTTCTCATAATACCATAACTACTCAAACAACGTCGAATCCTTAAGTGTGTCTCCCTACGGTTCGTGAATTATGCGGACATGATCGAGACACTTCTCCGAACAATAACCAATAGAGGAATCTGGAAATTCATATGGCTCCCACATATTTCTACGATTACTTTGCGATCGAATGAACCACTTACATACGATACCAATTTCCCTTTGTCTCACGATATGTTACTTATCCGAGGTTATGATCATCGGTATCTCTGCATACCTAGTTCAACCTCGTTACTGATAAGTACTCTTTTCTCGTTCCCGTGATATGTGATCCCTTGTGAGCCAGTCACATGCTTGCAAGCTAATTGGATGACATTCCACCGAGAGGGCCCAGAGTATATCTATCCGTCATATGGATGGACAAATCCCACTCTTGATCCATGTGTCTCAACCAATACTTTCCGAACACTCAATGCCACCTTTATAACCACCCAGTTACGGTGTGGTGTTTGATGTCATCAAAGCATCCATCCGGTAAAGGTGATATGCATGATCTCATGGTCGAAGGAATTAGGTTACTATGTATCAGAAAGCATATAGCAATTGAACTATTGAAATGACTTGATCTTTATGCTACGCTTATCTATAGGAGTATGTCCACCATATCATTCTCCTAACGATATGATCTTGTTGTTGATAACATCTCAATGTTCATGATAGGGAAACCACAATCATCTACCAACCAACAAGCTAGCGAAGTATAGAGGCTATACTAGGGACTTCAAATTAAGTTTACAAATCACACAAGTATCAATGTTTCCTTGTTAATACTATTATAGCATGAATGTAAACATTTATCATAAACACAAAGATATAATAATAACTACATTTATTATTGCCTCTAGGGCATATCTCCAACAACCCCCGACGCCCTTCAAGAAGGATGGCGATACCCAAAGGCGTCACCACGCCGGTGTCAAAGAGACAAAGATTTCTCCCGATCCCTCCATCGACCCTCCCGGACGCTATGTATTGCTCCGCCAAGCTTGCCTCCCACCTGCACGCGCCAACACGGTATTGAGGACTTCACCACCGTCACACCGTGGAACATAGACCGAGGCCTGTAGGAGCGAGAGAGCTGGGCCATCGACGTGGATAGGCATGGCATCAGCACGCGGGAGAGAACAATCTCCACCGCCCGAAGGCGATAGCCGACCGGATGCAGCAGCAGGTCATACCAGACCTTCTTGGCCTGGCCGAGCCCGTCAAGGCTCGTAAAGCCCCGCCGCCGCACTGCAGCAAGGGTGCCTCCGCATACTGTAGGGTTCGCAACATAGAAAACAAAAAATTTCCTACGATGTGAACTATGTACCAAGATCTATCTATTAGATACAAGCAACGGGCGGATGTATATCCGTAGAGGACATACCCTTGAAGACCGACAAAGCTTAACGAGTTCAACTCGTGGTTGATGTAGACGATCTCTTGCCGATCTCAAGATCGAGAGGAAGTCCTAGCGCCGCAAATCAGCGGCGCATCCGTGCTCGCACACACGTTCGAGGCACCGAGCAACCTCCGCCTCCTCACTCCAGCGATGCAGCGGAAGCACAACTCTTCCTTGCCGAATAGCCACCGGGAACATGTATCTCGCTAGTTCGAGACCATGGGGGATAAATTCTAGAGGAGGAGAGAGATCCTTCACGAGGAGGTGTGAGTGAGAAGTGAGAGGAGGGGCTCCTTTTATAGGAGGAGGGGGGACCCCAAGGGGGTGTCCGGCACATGGGGCTGCCCCTTGCCCTCCCCTCTTCATGTGGGTGGACACTCCACTCACAAAAATCCATTCATATGCGTCCACTCAAAATCCCACTCAAACTTGCCATTAAATTTCCACCAAATTTAATGCAAACTCTCATTAAATAAAACTCTTTTATTTTATTCAGAATTTTGTCAATTACTTTAATGACAAACATTCACAAATAACCCCTTGCTAGAATTCTATTTCACATGCATAACCACTTTATGCAATTTCACCTGAAAACCTGTTTCGGTATCTAGTGAAATAAATTCCTGCGCTTGTTCATTCTTTCGGCATGAAACTTTTTCTCCAATTGGATGTCGGTGTCTCTTAAGTGTGTCACCCTACGGTTTGTGAATAATGCGGACATGATCGAGACCCCTCTTGGATCAATAATCAGAAGCAGGATCTGGAGACCC
This sequence comes from Avena atlantica, assembly GCA_910589765.1. Classification (NCBI taxonomy): domain Eukaryota; kingdom Viridiplantae; phylum Streptophyta; class Magnoliopsida; order Poales; family Poaceae; genus Avena; species Avena atlantica. The sequence continues at coordinate 535,100,245 of OU342733.1, read as the reverse complement.
ATACTGACTCCCACACATTCAACGATGACTTTCTTGTGATCGTCGGAACCTTTTACGCTAGTATCTTAATCCCTTCGTTTCACGATATATTACATGTCCGAGATTCGATCATCGGTATCTCCATACCTAGTTTGATCTCGTTACTGACATGCACTCTTTTCTCGTTCCCGTGATATAACATTCTAGTGATCGAATCACTTGCTTGCAAGCTAATCAATGTGATATCACCGAGAGGGTCCAGAGTATATCTATCTGTCATCGGGATGAACAAATTCCACTCTCGATCCATGAGCCTCAACATAACACTTTATTAGTTCTGAATCCATCTTTATAATCACCCTGTTACGGTGTGACGTTTGATGTTATCAAGAAACTCTTCCGGTGTTAGTGATTGACATGATCTCATGGTCTAAGGATTAGGATCACTTCGTAAGTTGTTATAGCAATATAAACTCAATGACTTTGATCATAATACTATACTTCGGATGAATGTTCATCACACCATTACACTAATGTTGTGATCCCGTTATTAACAACATCCAATGTCCATGATCAGGAAACCTTGATCATCTTGTTAATCAACGAGCTAGTTTATGAGAGAGGCATAACTAGGAACTTTCTGTTTGTTTATTAAACACACATGTATTAATGTTTCCGTATTAATACAATTATAGCATGCAAAATAAGCATCTATCATATACTTGGAATACACATAATAAACACTTTATTATTGCCTCTCAGGACATATTCCCTTCAGTCTCCCACTTGCACTAGAGACAATAATCTAGTTACATAGTGATAAATCTAACACCCATTGAGTTCTGGTGTTGATCATGTTTTGCTCTAGGGAGAGTTTTAGTCAACGGGTCTGCTACATTGTAATCCGTATGTACTTTACAAATCTTTATATCTCCATCCTTGACATGCTCGCGGATGGAGTGAAACCGGCGCTTAATATGCTTGGAATGCTTGTGAGACCTTGGCTCTTTGGCATTCGCAATGGCACCATTGTTGTCACAATAGATCACCATTGGGTCCAACGCGTTTGCAACCACTCCTAGTTCGGATATGAACTCCTTCATCCAAACTGATTCCTGAGACGCTTCTGAAGCAGCAACATATTCGGCCTCCGTTGTTGATCCCGCTACCACAGGTTGTTTGGAGCTCCTCCAACTAACCGCTCCGCCATTCATGAGAAATACGTATCCGGATTGAGACTTAGAGTCATCCGGATCGGTGTCAAAGCTAGCGTCAACATAACACTTAGCGACAAGCTCTTCTCCACCTCCGTATACAAGAAACATATCCTTAGTTCTTCGTAAGTACTTAAGGATATTCTTGACCGCTATCCAGTGTTCCGAACCTGGATCCGATTGGTACCTAATAGTCAAACTAATAGCATGTGCCACATCCGGTCTTGTACATAGCATGGCGTACATTATAGAGCCTATGGCTGAAGCATAGGGGACTTTGTCCATTATCTCTCTTTCTTCCGCCGAAGCCGGACTTTGAGTCTTATTCAATGTCTTGCCATGCAACATAGGTAAGAACCCCTTCTTACTTCCATCCATTTTAAACTTCTTTAAAATCTTATCAATGTATGTACTTTGTGATAGCCCTATTAGGCGCCTATCTCTATCTCTATAGATCTTTATGCCTAATATGTATGACGCTTCACCTAGGTCCTTGGTTGAAAATTTGCTGTTTAGATAACTTTTAACACTGTTTAAAATATCTATATCATTTCCGATCAATAATATGTCATCCACATATAATATCAGAAATGCCACATTGCTCCCACTCACTTTCTTGTAAATACAAGCTTCTCCATAAGTTTGGACAAATCCAAACTCTTTGATCACCTCATCAAAGTGGAGATTCCAACTTCGTGATGCTTGCTTCAATCCATAGATGGATCGCTGAAGCTTGCACACCTTGTTAGCATCCTTAGGATCGAAAAAACCCTTTGGTTGTATCATATACAACTCTTCTTCAATATTACCATTGAGAAACGCGGTTTTGACATCCATCTGCCATATCTCATAATCGAAATATGCAGCAATTGCTAACATAATCCTAACTGACTTTAGCATCGCTACGAGAGAGAATGTCTCATCGTAGTCAACTCCTTGAATTTGTCGAACCCCTTTGCGACAAGTCGAGCTTTATAGACGGTCACATTACCATCAGCATCAGTTTTCCTTTTGAAAATCCATTTGTTCTCCACGGCCTTTCGGTCGTGAGGTAATTCCACCAAGTTCCAAACTTGATTTTCATACATGGATTCCATCTCGGATTTCATGGCTTCTAACCATTTCTTGGAATCCGGGCTCATCATCGCTTCTTCATACGTCGCAGGGTCATCATTTTCATCAACCATTAAATTCATGACAGGATTTTCGTACAGCTCGGGAGCTGCACGCGTCCTGCTTGACCTGCGAGGTTCGGTAGTACTCTCTTTCGGAGTTTCATGATCAATATCATTAGTTCCCTCTTCAACAGGTGGAGCCAACTCCGGAACAACTTCCGGCGCTGCGCTACTCGCCATACTTTGAAGAGAAGGTTCAATAACCTCTTCGAGTTCTACCTTCCGACTACTCACACCTTTCACAAGAAACTCTTTCTCTAGAAAGGATCCATTCTTGGCAACAAAAACCTTGCCCTCGGATCTGTGATAGAAGGAATACCCAATAGTTTCCTTAGGGTATCCTATGAAGACGCATTTTTCCTCTTTGGGTTCGAGTTTATCCGGTTGAAGTTTCTTCACATAAACATCGCATCCCCAAACTTTAAGAAATGACAGCTTAGGTTTGTTTCCAAACCACAATTCATACGGTGTCTTTTCAACGTATTTAGATGGTGCCCGATTTAAAGTGAATGCAGCAGTTTCTAGTGCATAACCCCAAAATGACAACGGCAAGTCCGTCAGAGACATCATAGATCGAACCATATCTAATAAAGTACGATTACGACGTTCTGACACACCATTTCGCTGTGGTGTTCCGGCAGGCGTGAGTTGTGAAACAATTCCACACTCTTTCATGTGAGTGCTAAACTCGTAACTTAGATACTCACCTCCACGGTCGGACCGTAGAAATTTGATCTTTCTATTACGATGATTTTCCACTTCATTCTAAAATTCCTTGAACTTTTCAAAGGTTTCAGACTTGTGTTTCATCAAGTAGATATAACCATACCTACTCAAATCATCCGTGAAAGTAACAAAATAACGATATCCACCTCGCGCCGACACACTCATTGGACCACATACATCAGAATGTATGATTTCCAATAAATCTGTCGCCCGTTCCATTGAACCGGAAAACGGCGTTCTAGTCATCTTGCCCATAAGGCATGGCTCACATGTATCAAATGATTCAAAATTAAGTGATTCCAAAAGTCCATCCGAATGGAGCTTCTTCATGCGTTTAACGCCAATATGACCTAGACGGCAGTGCCACATATATGCGGATATATCATCATTAAGTTTAATCATTTTAGCATCAACATTATGAATATGTGTTTATCATCGAGATCTACTAGAAATAAACCATTCATCATCGGTGCATGACCATAAAAGATTTCATTCATATAAATGGAACAACCATTGTTCTCGGATTTAAATGAATAACCACTTCACATCAAACACGATCTAGATACAATGTTCATGCTTAATGTAGGCACCAGATAACAATTATTCAAGTTTATAACTAATCCCGACGGCAAATGGAGAGGCAGCATTCCGACGGCGATCACATCAACACTTGATCCATTGCCGACACGCATCTTGACCTCACCCCTTGCTAGCGGTCGCTTGTTCCGCAGCCCCTGATTCGAGTTACAAATATTAGCAATTGAACCGGTATCAAATACCCAGGTGCTACTGCGAGCACTAGTCAAGTACACATCAATAACATGTATATCATATATACCTTTGTTTGCCTTGCCGGCCTTCTTGTCTGCCAAATACTTGGGCCAGTTGCGCTTCCAGTGGCCAGTCCCCTTACAATAGTAGCACTCGGTATCAGACTTAGGTCCAACTCGGGGTTTCTTTTCAGGCACGGCAACTGGCTTGCCACCCTTACTTCCCTTCCATTTTCCCTTCTTGTCTTTCTTGAAACCAGTGTTCCTATTGATCATCAACACTTGATGTTCCTTTTTGATCTCCACTTCTGCAGTTTTAAGCATTGACAGAAGCTCGGGGAGAGACTTCTTCATTCCTTGCATATTATAGTTCATCACAAAGCTCTTATAGCTAGGTGGCAGAGACTGCAGAACACGATGGATGCCTAAGTCAATGGGAATCGTTATTCCCAAGGACACAAGCTTATCGGCGTAACCCGACATCTTGAGTACATGCTCACTAACGGAGCTGTGCTCTTCCATCATGCAGCTAAAGAACTTTTCTAAAGCATTGTAGCTCTCTACAGCAGCATGTGCGTCGAAAATCATTTTCAACTCACCCATTGTATCAAATGCATTGCCGTTTTCGAAACGCTTTCGAAGTTCCGGCTCTATCCCATACAATATGCCGCAATGAACTAAGTTGTGGTCCTCCTGATGAGTTTGATAGACATTCTTCTCCTCGTCAGGGGCATCCTCAAAAGGTGGGGGGACTAGTGGCGCTTCTAGCACGTATTGCTTTTGTGCAGCAGAGAGGACAATCCTCAAATTCATGGCCCATTCGGTAAAGTTGCTACCGTTTGTTGCTAGTTTCTCTTTCTCCATGAACACATTGAAATTAAAAGCAGGTGGTGCCATCTACAACAGAATTTGTAAAGTTTAGACTAAGTGTATGATAGATTGAGTTCAACTAATCCATATTACGAATGAACTCCCACTCAAAAACGACATCCCTCGTGCCTTTTTGGTGATTACATGAACCAAATCCACTATACCAAGTCCGATCATCACGTGAGTCGGTATAGCTTCAAAGGCGAGCATCAAATGGGCATCATATCAACTATATGACTCATGCTTAACCTTTCGGTCCGTGTTCCGAGGCCATGTCTGTACATGCTAGGCTCGCTAAGTTAGAACCTTAGTATTCACGCGTGTAACTGTTTTACACCCGAAATATGGTCGTGGATCCAAGAACACCCAATCATAACGTGATGTCTTGGAGCGACGAAACATAATCGATGCATACTAAAGAAAAAACACATTCTTATCTTGATATTTAAATGAGGGATCATCTTATTATGCTAACAAAGTGCCAAACAAGCAATATAAGATGCTATCAAACATCACATGTTTATTAGTGAAATGTTATGGTTCCTGCAGATGATCTCTATCATGTGCATCGTGGTATGATCACTATCATACCTATATGTGTAAATCCAAGGTCTATGGAGTTTACACGCTGTGTGTGTTGTAAGAGTATCATCTCATACTTCTACTTACAACATCACCATATCATAACACTAGCCCAGCAATAATCTAAACTAGACGCCTCTAATTTATCCATTGCAAGTTTTACGTGGCTTAGGGCTTTCGAGATAGAACCGTTCTTACCTACGAACATGAACCACAACGAGGATAACCAAATTGTTGACAACTCGTTGCAAAATAGATATTGACTATAGTAGGAGAGACAGACACCCGCTAGCCACTTATGCAAACTAGTTGCATGTCAAGCGTGGAACAGGTCTCATGTGCTTGGACATGTAAAGTTTGTCTGGGCCGCTTCATCCCACTATGCCACCACTATCCAAAATTACAAGAAAGGAGCAACAACATGATCATCATCGCCCACATACTCATATGTGTAATACCTGTGTAAAGCATCTACGCATAGATCCGGCTCTGATACCACTGTAGGGTTCGCAGCATAGAAAACAAAAAATTTCCTACGATGTGAACTATGTACCAAGATCTATCTATTAGATACAAACAACGGGCGGATGTATATCCGTAGAGGACATACCTTTGAAGACCGACAAAGCTTAACGAGTTCAACTCGTGGTTGATGTAAACGATCTCTTGCCGATCTCAAGATCGAGAGGAAGTCCTAGCGCCGCAAATCAGCAGCGCATCCATGCTCGCACACACGTTCGAGGCACCGAGCAACCTCCGCCTCCTCGCTCCAGCGATGCAGCGGAAGCACAACTCTTTATTGCCGAATAGCCACCGGAAACATGTATCTCGCTAGTCCGAGATCATGGGGGATAAATTCTAGAGGGGGAGAGAGATCCTTCACGAGGAGGTGTGAGTGAGAAGTGAGAGGAGGGGCTCCTTTTATAGGAGGAGGGGGAACCCCAAGGGGGTGGCCGGCGCATGGGGCTGCCCCCTTGCCCTCTTCTCTTCATGTGGGTGGACACTCCACTCACAAAAATCCATTCATATGCCTCCACTCAAAATCCCACTCAAACTTGCCATTAAATTTCCACCAAATTTAATGCAAACTCTCATTAAATAAAACTCTTTTATTTTATTCAGAATTTTGTCAATTACTTTAATGACAAACATTCAGAAATAACCCCTTGCTAGAATTCTATTTCACATGCATAACCACTTTATGCAATTTCACCCGAAAACCTGTTTCGGTATCTAGTGAAATAAATTCCTGCGCTTGTTTATTCTTTCGGCATGAAACTTTTGCTCCAATTGGATGTCGGTGTCTCTTAAGTGTGTCACCCTAAGGTTCGTGAATAATGCGGACATGATCGAGACCCATCTCGGATCAATAATCAGAAGCGGGATCTGGAGACCCATACTGACTCCCACACATTCAACGATGACTTTCTTGTGATCGTCGGAACCTTTTACGCTAGTATCTTAATCCCTTTGTTTCACGATATATTACATGTCCGAGATTCGATGATCGGTATCTCCATACCTAGTTTGATCTCGTTACTGACATGCACTCTTTTCTCGTTCCCGTGATATAACATTCTAGTGATCAAATCACTTGCTTGCAAGCTAATCAATGTGATATCACCGAGAAGGCCCAGAGTATATCTATCCGTAATCGGGATGAACAAATTCCACTCTCGATCCATGAGCCTCAACATAACACTTCATTAGTTCTGAATCCATCTTTATAATCACCCTGTTACGGTGTGACGTTTGATGTTATCAAGAAACTCTTCCGGTGTTAGTGATTGACATGATCTCATGGTCTAAGGATTAGGATCACTTCGTCAGTTATTATAGCAATATAAACTCAATGACTTTGATCGTAGTGCTATACTTTGGATGAATGTTCATCACACCATTACACTAATGTTGTGATCCCGTTATTAACAACATCCAATGTCCATGATCAGGAAAGCTTGATCATCTTGTTAATCAACGAGCTAGTTTATGAGAGAGGCATAACTAAGAACTTTCTGTTTGTTTATTAAACACACACGTATTAATGTTTCCGTATTAATACAATTATAGCATGCAAAATAAACATCTATCATATACTTGGAATACACATAATAAACACTTTATTATTGCTTCTCAGGGCATATTCCCTTCACATACGCCTCCACTAGCACCAGGCTCCACTCCTCCCTCCACTAGAGGATCCGCCACCTTGACAAATCCCCGCCGCCAAGCAGCAGCACCATCGCCACCGAGACCACCCAGGCCTGCCGGACCGTTGTCAGACCGAGGAACAGCGACCGAACCTCGCCACCCCATGGCCAAAGGAACGGCCGCACAAACCACCTTTCGGGGCAGCCGCCCCGGCTTCCCTGCACTTGAGCCAAGGCCCCGGCCACCGTCAGAACTCGGATTCGCAGTCAATGAGCACACGGGAAACCTAGGGGAGGAGAACTACCCTCCATCACCTTGCGGTGGGTGCCGTCCGGACGGGCAGCGACATCCATAGGGCCAAGATCAGGCCCAGATCAGGCCCGGCCAGGCCTAGCTAGCCCGGCCAGGCCTGGATCAGGCCCAGATCTGGCCCGTGGAACCACCCCCGCTGCTGCAACCAGGTTTCACCGCCGCCACCGAGCTGCTGCGCGAGGTGCCCCCCACCGGCACCGCTACAGCAGCCCCGCTGCCATGACCCGCCGCCGGCAGACCTCAACCGCGCCACCGCGGCAGAGCGCGCCCGTTAGCTGCGGTGGCCGAGCCACGCGCCTCCAGCAGGTGAGCTCCACCGCTGCGGCCCCCGGAGGCATGGCCCGCCGTCGCCGCCGAAGCCCCACCGCCGGACGAGCACGACGCCGCCCCGGGTCCCTGTTGAAGCCGCCAAGGTCGAGCCGCCGCCACCGACCCACACGGTCCTCCGCGCCACCGCACCGCGTCTCCGCCGCCGCCAAGCCGCCGCACCCGCGAAACGCGCCGCCGCCACTCTGCGTGTCCGGCCCGCGCCAGAAGACGGAGAGCAGGAGGAGAGGAAGGCCCCGCCGCCACCGAAGCCGAGCGGCTTTGCCGCCGGCGCTACCCGGTGGCGGCGAGGGGATGGGAGACCGGAGGGGAGGGGACTGGGGGTGGCTGCGGCAGGGAGCCGCCGGTCGCTCGCGGGAGCGACGCGGGGGGCTAGGGTTTTTTCAAATGTTTTTTTTTTGTCAGAGCAAAATTCTGAAAGTTCACGAGGCGAAAGTCCTATACATGCACGTCTGGCAGATGGGCCCTCCATCAGCAAAATCACGAGCCCCATCTATCCATCCATCACAAGCCCATCTATCACGACAGACGTCTCCTCCGACCCGACGCGGTGACCCTGCCGCCATGCCTCGCCGTCGCATCTGGGGACCTCTGGTGGCCTCCGCTCGCCGAGTTCTCCTTCCCATGCCCCTGGAGGTGGCTCCCAGTTTTCCAACGGTCCGTCGTTTCCCCAGGTTCGATTTCCCTTTCTTCTTCATCTGCTCGTTTACTTGGTCACCATAGTTTTGGAGGTGATTGGATCTTGATTAATGTTTTAAATAGCCGGCTATAGGCTATAGCCGCGGAGGGTTTGAGACCTTTTAACCAGCTATTGCACTTTGCCGTACCATGAGAAAAACCGCTATAGCCTGTTTATAGCCTGCTATTTAAAACTATTCGATGATAATATTTTCTCCGATCCATATTAGTTGACTCCAATTTATATGTATTTATCACAAAAATTTATCTAGATATATCTAAATTGGAGTCAACTAATATGGATCGGAGGGAATATCTTATTTTGTGTCGGATGCAGCCACGACAAGTTTCCTCATAAACCTCGAAAACCCTTGGAGGACGGCGTAGTGCCCATGGATGTACTCCCGAGGAGCAGCCACCGCGACGGTTCTATATACGACTTCACGCACACATGGAAAAAACACTACCAGATCGCCGACCGTAACGAGAGTAAGCGATTGATGGGTCCTTTCACAATTTTTCAGTTATTATCCGTGGGCATAAAATTCTGAGTTTAATTTTGCCACACATGTTTTCTTTTGTTGTGAAGCTTCGTTGGAGGCGATGACCCTAACGCACCCTGACCACTGCGTCTTCCTCAATGGAAACTGCAGGCGGCATCCACCTAACTGCATGTTCCAGATCTTCTCGTTGAAGCTGGCCAAAGCTCATGTTGATGGTGGGTCGCTGCAGTTGTACGGATACGTCGCGGTGCGGGATAGTTTGGACCGGTTGCTTAACTACGTCGTTCGTGCTAGCAGGGACGATCCCGTCACCGTGGCGCAGGTATACATTGATACTTATCTGCAATTCTTATGGGATGATCACATCAAATTGGACGGCTTATGGGATGAACTGGGAAGGAGGCAACTTATTTCATAAGCCTCCCAAAGAACTAGGCCTATGTATTGGAGAAGGTTTAACACATGCAGAACCTCCTAATTAAATTGGCTGTGGAAATTAATTAGACTAATCTCGATACTACTAGATGGGGCAGTTAGCTTAGTATATACAGCTTTTTTTACTTAAAAAAATATATACAGCATTTTTTTATTTGTTTTAAATTCCACATCAATATAATGTGTAAGACCATTATCGGTGTGGTCCATATAGCTCATTGTTAAGTAGACTAATCTCGACACTACTAGATTAAGATATAATGTGTAGTACTGCCTTTTTTATTTGTAATATACTCCCTTCGTTTCAAAATATAGGATGTTTTAGCTTTGTGAAGCAAATGTATCTAGACTTCTTTTAGTATGTAGGTTCACTCAAGTTTAAAGTGAATCTACACATTAAAATATGTCTAGATACATTTTTTTTATAAACCTAAAATATTCTATATTTTGAAACGGATGGAGTACTAATTCCACATCAATATAATACGTATGACGATTATTGATGTGGACATGTGGTCCATATAGCTCATTAGGAAATAGCAATGTGGTATTGCAAACTGCTTTTTTCATGTTGTGATATCACATATATACATAATTAATGAAATTCGATGCTAAACTCTTGATAGCGTACAATAAAATGGTTAATCTCTTTTACTTATGTTATTAGAGATGCTTCAATGTGATTAATTCGTATGAAGTCTTACATTGTTAATTAACGATTTCCTCTTGAATGCTTCTAATCATAAAACTACACGACTATCTTGGATTCCAAAAAAAGTCAAACACAATATGTGGGACTCTTTGTTGCCAATAATAAAAGTCTGGGTCTGTTTATCTTCTTATTTGGGTGGGCTTATGGTATTAAATATTTGGGACTTAATAAAACAAAACAATATTGGGGGTCCGGTTTTCCGACTCTTAACACCATTCAAATGGTCATGTTACAATATCTTGTTTGTGAATTTAAATATATCCCCTTTAGTTATAATTTTTAGTGCTACTGAGACATCATATGGATAGTATTTTGTTTTAGATATTTCTTACTTTTATACGACGGTCTACTAAATGATAGTAATTCTGTAGGGTTCTTCCATTGAGATGTGCTCCCCTAAGCGAGGGATAGATTTGTGTGGCAATATTCTGATTGAATATAACATGAAGATCAAGACAGGTGAACAAGAAAAACATGATCTACAACTGATTGATGGTGCATCAATATTACGATTCAAAGACTTGCGGAATTGTCATGTGTTCATGAATCGTATCATGGGAGATTGTGGCGCAATTGATATGACCGCCTCAGGTCTTGAAGATGCAGTTGAGGCAACTATAGAAATTCTCCTATCAGAAGTGCAACGTGGATTCAACATGTGTCTCCGTTGCTTTCCTAGTGGGTTGAAGCAAGAAATCCAGATCTTCGATGGTGCGGTAAGTGAGCCTTGCAGCTTAAAGAGGTCGGTCGTTTCTGTAGTGATAGGTTCCTTTTTGAGCTTCAAGTTCAAGCTGGGTTCAGAATCATCTGATTTTGTTGAACGCCAGTGCTCCTTCAGGGCAAACAATCATGGGTTTTCATCTCAAAATATGAAGACTGATTTTGCGTTAATATCCACTAAAGTGACTTGGTCGGCTTTGCCTCGGCCGCACTAAACTCAAAATAGTGTCCAAGTCTTCAAGTTAGATGCTACGTGGACTTGTGGCAAACACCTTCGTTGTAGAATTAACCCTTCATAAGTTAATGTTCTAGGCATGGAAAATATGGGTTGTAATCCAAGTGCTGTAATAAGAAGTATTGTATTGTGTACTTGCATCAGTTCAGTCGCCGTGCTCATTCTGTATTCGTCCACTGCAATTTTCTATGTCTAAATAGCAATCCCCCACTAACTGAATTTCCAGCGTTTTCCGTGTCCATGTCGCCTTTTATTCGCCCACCCTCGCTCGCGCCTTCATACGCTGCATCGTGATTGGACATCGCTAATTCTAATTGGGCTGGACGAGAAGCCCAGACTGAGAGTCGCTTGCCCTAAAAAAAAGTAGTCTAAAAAAAAGTAGTCAACCTCACCCTTATTCTCCCACGCTCGGTCTGTTCCTCTTCCCCCATGGCGTTGTCCGCTGCCGCGACCTACGATTTCTCTCCAGTGCGACCTATGCCCTTCTCGGTACAAATGCCCATGAAACCGCCCCATCATACCCACCATTCATCTGCCATGATTGCCCTGTAATTGCAGAAGAAACTGCTGCGATGAACTGATCAGGCACCACCTCCATCTTTAAAAAGCTCACTCTGTTCCAATGGAGTTCCAGCGCGACTGCCTCCTCGCGTCCACCTCTGCAACTGTAATCCACATCTGTCCCCTTTATTTTTATCCCCTCGCTCATATTGGTCAATTTGTCAGGTTGCTCTCCGCTCTAGATCTGATCGACATTTGCCTCCTCCGATTTGGTTGGATTTTCATTGGATTATATGTGTTACTCAGTACTCACTCTAGCCTCCACTGAATTGGTGCGATTACAATTGGATTCTGAGTGCTGGTTTCAAAGATGAATCTACTGATTACTCCGCAGCTATGTTTCTGAAAACTAAGGTAAGTATCCCAAGATTGGTATGTTCCAGTGATTTCTCTTAGCTTTGACATTCTCAAATAAGAAAATTTATTTATTTTCCTATTTGGCATGATTAATTGTCAAGTTTTCTGAATATTTGACATGATTAATTTATTGAATATGCTCATGAAGCCGTCAGATGCATCCATCGAGTAGAAACTGCTCGATTTAACTGTTCCGACTGCATCCAATTTAAAAACCAAGCTGTGTTGCCATCAGCATAACCATACCACACTGCTTGCATCGCCACCTCTTGCAGTAGTCTTCACGTTGGCAGCCTCCAGCTCCCGATTTTAATCCCCTTTTTTTCAATCCCACAACATATGTTCCTCAATCTGGTAGGTTTCGGGCTCAGAAGCTCCTCGACCTTTTGCCCCTCCACCTGATTTGATTGAATTATGCGTGGTGCTTGCCGAATGTAGTAGTAGGAGGAAGCGACAATCATCACATGTACTGCCTACTGACGCTAGACAGCAATGCCTGCTTGCATCAGTACACAAGCTCTCATCTGTCCCTTAATTTTTAATTTACACATAGGATGAGCACATGCATTTTCTACTTTCCTACTCTTGCTGGTCGCATGCTCCCTTGAATTAATTTGTTACATTGGAATTTGCTCTCCATCGCAAGGCCCTACTGACACCACCGGTACAATTATCTAAACATCCTAAGATATTTTCATACCACTAGCTTTTCTTGGATCGATGTTGATGGCCAGCAAGTGCTCATATTTTTTTAAGTCTACTCTACTGTAATTCTGTTATCAGGAACAATTGATGTTTACCTCATAACAAGCACTTTTTGTGCAGCTCCCTCTAACTTCTTTTTTTTCGTTGTACATGGAGCATTCGTATAGTCAAACTTTCAGGACCTGAAGATGTTAGAGCAAGAAAAGGATTTTCAGTTTCAACTGAAACAGAACTCTTGGGGACAGATCAAATGCTGCATTTGCTTTTAGTTATACAGGTCTGGGTCGCTAGCTAAGTTGAACTAATAGCCCCTCACATTGTTCTTTTCTTTAAGGATGAATGAGTGCCCATGTCTTGCATTATCCAGATGTAAAATAGATGATGAATGAATGAAGGTGCTTCATAGACAGATCAAATATGAAAAGCTGTTGAGGTTACATTTTTTCCTCCGTTAATGAACTTTTTCTTTCGAACTGTTATTGTATCCATCATATGAATACAATATATACGGTAATGTTAGTATAGTTACATCTTTCAACGATAGTACTTTGAATTTAACTCCTCACAGAAAACTCCCGGAACTGTAAGTTCAATTTTCCCTGGTAAAATACATAGTGTCAACAATTTGTATGCGAATGTTCCCGCATCAACGCGGCGGGGAATCATCTAGTTGTCTCCAATTTTGCTTCCCATTTTACTTACTACCAACGCTGATGGTTAATAAGTTAACGCTAATTTGATCATCACATTTACGAAAATGTGAACTCCTTGCCTTTATATGCTCTCGCTAGCACATACAAGCACCTAAATTATTGTACACCAGGCTAAACCTTATGTACTACTCCCTCCGTCCTAAAATGTAAGGCATCTAAGCTTTAGTTAAAAGTCAACATCTTCTAAGTTTGACCAAGCTTATACAAAAAAATACGAATAATCAAATGGACAAATTGGGAAAGTATACTTTATGGTGAATCTATTGATATTGTGGATGTTTATATTTTTACATATAAATTTGATCAAACTTTTTTTTAAAGGAGCATATATTAATATCAGGAGATATGAATTACACCTAGACTCTGCAACAACGCAATACCCTATTAGCATTACAGATGCATACATCCAACAAAATAATAAAGAATTAAAAAAAGTCCCGCTACAGTGATCAGGTCCTTAAAACAGCAGAATAGCACAAGAAATCCAACAACTCCAAAAGTGATGCCTCCAAGAAGGGAACAGTGCTCAAGCGTCGTCATCGCCCTGATCAAAGACCATAGGTTTTCACCCTGGAGAAAGCAGTCCGCACACACAAACAATGCCTTCAACAAGGTCATTTTCCGGCACAACCAGTTAAGGCCAGACCTTGGGTTTTCACCCTGCATGATTAGGCATGGAATTCCTCATGTGCTGTCGCCCCCGCTTGCCAATTCCGCTACTCTAATTCACAAAACACCAAGTCAGAAACCCTACGTCCCCAGGACTCAAACTTTCATTGTCCGTCTTTAGTTCGCGGCTTCCATGCCATTCGTCGCGTCTGGCTTCACCTTAGAACCAAGTATGCTCCATAATGACAACAAATTGCAGAGCTTCAGAAGGCCATTTCTGAAACCAAACGGCCAGCAAAAAACATGGTTGCACGTGACCAAAACACCGTCCGCGGCGGCGAACTCCAGGCATGTCGTCCATTTGGAATTCGCCGGCGGAGTCTTCTGGGACTCGGTAGTCCACCTAAGATCAATGACGACTGGCGATGGGTAGTTCTTCATCACAGAGAGAGGGGAAATCCAAGGATGACCACCTTTATTCACACTGGTGGAAAAAGGGCCTGCAGTCCCGGGCCGCAACCGGCTCTAGTCCCGGGCCCGGGACTACGAAAACGGGACTAGCTAGAGGCCCCCCCTCTAGTCCCGGATCGCTACGGCCCTCGACTGATAACAGCCACGTGGCTGTTTCAGCGCCACGGGGGGCGGAAACCCTTTAGTCCCGGGCCGTAACACCACCCGGGACTATAAGGTTTTCTGCCGTGGCAGAGAATTGTGTGTTTCTCTGCCGCGACAGAGATTGTGTATTTTCTTTTTTTTTGCCATTTCGTTCCTTTTTAGTGTTGTGTTTCATTATAATTTTAAACATATATTTAAGTACACATATTCTACGCTAGTACATGCACAGTACACGTTGATGCATGTATATAATTAATCGATCCCTTGCAAGCATACATTGATGATATATAGATCAAAAGGAAGACATGTTTTGAAATTACATGGTCATTGATGAATATATATATCATATCAGCTACATGGAGATCACTAAGGCAAATCGGGTTCCACGTCATCCGCATAATGCTATCCATGTACATCAAGGACTTCCTTCATCATAAATCTCGCCAGCTCCTCTTAAATTGCTCTTTTGCGCTGGTCCGGCTCTAGTTTGTCCCGCAAATCATAAATATAATGTGAGTCAACTTTCCGCTCACTGGTCAACTCGCGGATGTACTCGCAAATGTAGTATCTACATAAATGAGTTTCCGATGGTTGTTGTAAACTCTTCACCATTTTATAAGTTAGCTCCTCTTTGAATGGACCTGGTATTTGTTGTCTGAACTGTGTCCAACACCTGCTCGGTAAAAAAAATGAACAAAGGAGTTATTAGTTACTTGATATCAGGAAATGAATGAAAGAGGACGATATAATGCTATAATGATTGAAATTACTTATGGAGCATTGCTTTCATGTCGGTCCACTGCTCTTGGTCCCAACTTAATGAGTCGTGGACTTCAACTAGGGACTTGTCAACTTGAATGTTTAGCAAGATCCAGTGGAATCTGAGGACGTTTACATAAGCATACATGCATAGCTCATCGAGTAAGCAAAAATAAAATATGTAATAAACACTCACTTAAAGTTGTAAGGAAATAGTATTTCCTTAACAAAATTATTCTCGGTTAAGAACCTACACAGATCTTCCTCCACGTCCTTGGGGTGATTATTTAACGTATATTCATTAATGATATATGGGTCAATGAACCCAACGTCGTATCTTCTAGCTCTTTTGCATTCAAGCATCTTCATTCTGCAGAATACAATATCATCATACAAAAGGATATATAGTTAGGATAATATATTAAATGCAATGAACGAGCTGAGCTACAAACTTAATTATAGAAATAAATCACTTACATACAGTAGAAACCAATCATAGATTTTTCTAGGGTGCGCTGGTTGTATAACTGAAACAGTTCGGTCATTTGAACCTATATCGAGTATGGTTTGAAGTGATGCTCCTTTCTAACGTCCACCGAAAACCAATCTTTCTGATGCTTTTTTATGCTTGCGACATGTACCATTCGTGCAGATTTTGCATATGTGTGGATAGACGCACGAGCTCCTCATTACTGACTAGAGGCTCCCCTTGGACATACTGCCATACTATCTGACCCACTGGCATATCTTTATAACTTAAATATTGACCAAGAGACATATTTGCTTCGGTAGCAAGTGCTTTGGCCTGCGATACAGTGATTCCCATTAGTGCAGCATTATTACGGGCTCTGGGGTCCATTATTTGCATGTCTATATCCATTTCAGCTCTGAAGGCCTTGTCGAGGTCTGAAAGGACTTTGAGCGGGGTGACCGATTGATTCTTCTGTGCTCCGAGCTGGGCAACTTGCTTCCCACTTTTTGCACTTGTGATTTTTTTCTTCTTTGCTTGCTTAATAATCTCCCGGTCATAGTCTGATTCCAGATTCATCGATATCTGGGATGGTTGCTCAAGAAAGGACTTAGCCCACTTTTTGGTTTTTTCATCATATACCGGCTTTGGCTCAAGCTTTTTGGGTGCAAAATGCGCCTTAAATTGGGCATCCACATCTGCGTTAGTTTCCTCATCGGTCTTGTCATAAGGTCTCTTTGGAAGAGCCGGCGGGATGTCGACTATCTTCGCCGTTTGACCTTTCTTCGATGTGGGGTGCGGGGGAGCGTCGAACTTCCATTTCTTCGACGAGGTAGTAGTATTGCACGGAGGCGGAGGCGGAGATCGAGTATTGCGCGGAAGGGTTTCGCGGCATAGTAAATCAAAATTTTCTACGGATGCGAACAGAGGGAAAGCCAAGATCTAATCTAGGAGATGCAAACAACGAGAGAGATTGGATTAGATCTTCATACCCTTGAAGATTCGCACAGCGGAACGTTCGTCGGAACGTGGGTGATGTAGTCGTACTCGCTTCTCCTCCTCGCGATCCGATCCGATCTAGCACCAACAAGTGGCGGTGGCTCCGTGAGATGCACACGTGCAACACCTTGACGTCTCCTCCTTCCTCGAACTAGCAAGTATGGTGGAGAGACGGATTGGATCTACAACACGACGGCGTGGTGTATATGGTGAAGAATTTCTGCAGCAGGGCTTCGCCTACAAACAGTCGGGAGGGAGAGAGGAGGGCAGCAGGGCGGCTAGGGTTGGAGGGGAAGGTGTGGGGGTGGTGCGCCCCCAGCCCTCTTTATATAGAGGGGTGGGGTGGAAACCCTAGCCCCCTCCCCCAAGCCAAGGCCGGCGGCCAAGGAGGAGGAGTGGGGGACAAGGAAAACCCCCCTTCTAGAAGCTCTATCTAGGGTTTAAACCCTCTTTGGTCGGCTGGGCCCTATGGGGCCTTGTGCCCCTGGCCCAAAGCGGCCAGAGCACTCCCTCATAGGCCCATGCCCCCTCCCGGAAGGTGGGGCCACGTTGGTACCCTTCCGGAAGGTTCTAGAAGCTTCCGGTACAATGCCGATTAACCCGGAACAATTCCGAACTCCAAAAACTGCACTGCCTTATATGAATCTTATTCTCCGGACAACTCCGGAACCTCTCGTGATGTCCCGGATCCCATCCGAGACTCCGAACAAAAACTCATAAACCAATTATCCAATCTATCCTAGCGTCGAGACATGTTAAGTGTGTGACCCTGCGGGTTCGAGAATATGCAGACATGATCTTCTATCAATAATCAACAGCGGGGTCTGGACACCCATATTGACTCCCACACATTCATCGATGATCATATCGGATGAACCACGATGCCAGGATTCAATCAATCCCATATATATATTCCCTTCGTCTCGCGATATTTTACTTGCCCGAGATTTGATCGTCGATACCGTCATACCTAGTTCAATCTCGTTCACAGCAAGTACTTTACTCGTTCCGTAATTCGATATCACTTTGTGATTAACTCCTTAACCACATGCTTGCAAGCGGTGTTGATATCGATTACCGAGTGGGACCGAAGTATATCTCTCCGACTTGGGAGGGACAAATCCCATCTCGATACATACAACCCAACAGATACTTTCCGATCACCTGAGAGACACCTTTATGATCACCCTCTCATAGGATGACGTTTGATGACCTCAAAGCTTTCTTCCGATACCAGGGAGTTGTATTATCTCATGGTCTAAGGAATACAATATTTGACATAAGAAAAGCTTCGCAAAGACGAACACGATGACACTATCTAATTGCTTCGCTTAGTTTGGGTCTGTCCACCATATCATTCTCCCAATGATATGATCTCATTATTAATTGACAACTCATGTCCATGGTTAGGAAACCTTAACCATCATTAATCAATGAGCTAGTCCATAGAGGCGTACTAGGGACACGGTGTTGTTCACAAACCACACAAGTATTAAAGTTTCTGCTTAATACAATTCTAGCATGGAATATAAACATTATCATGAATAAGAATTATAATAATAACATCTTTATTATCGCCTCTAGGGCATAATTGGAAGCGGAGATCGAGTTGATGTACTCCTGCTGCGGCGATCGTCAGCGGGGCGGGGTGGACTTGGAGGTTGGCGATAATCGGGTTGGGGTGGACTTGGAGGTTGACGATATTCGATGCGGGGTGGACTTGGATTCCTTGGAGTCGGTGGCCTTGGCGCTGAGCCTGAAAACTTGATGTACTTCTTATTCCATAGAATGATGTTGCGCTTGACATCTCCTAGTTTCGTAAGGCCTTCAGGCGTAGCGATTTCAATCTCTAGGTCCGCAAAATCCTCCACTATGTCATCCACCGTGACACGAGCATAGCCTGGTGGAATCGGAAGTGAATGGTGGAGTGCTCCAGGTAGACAAGGTAAAGCAGTGTCGATCGCCACCTTGAAGGACAGTTTGTTCATTGGCTGATGTAGCTCACATTGTGCAATCTCTCTGACATCATCCACGGGGTAGTGAGGAGCCGGTGCATCATCTAGCAGTGCTTGATCATCAGCCCGGACCTCCGTGGAAGCCACACTGCTTCTCCGCTAGCTAAGATCCAATGCAGGATCATCAGCCCGCGGGTGAGTTGATGACGGCGGCCTTTGGCTAATTTCATGCATGGGGTTCTTCAGACCAGCTAGGTCTTGCACTACCGTGGAGATCTGGTCTGCCTCCCGGTCCTTCTTTCTCTGACGGCTTTTGTAACTGTCATCGTACTGAGGAAACCCTTTCTTCCAAGAGACACCGGCGCCTTTGCCTCGTGTTCGTCCTCCCTTTTCAGGATTCCCTAGGGCGCGTGTCAGCTCGTCATTCTCTTTCTCGGGACAGAACAATCCCAATTGAGCATCGTTCATTGCTTGAATAAGGTCTTGGGAGGGATTTATAATTTTTTTATGAAATAATGTCTTCCCTGTTTCTAGGTCCAACGATCCCCTGTGCCGGTACCACCAGTGTTTTGACCTCTCGGGCCATCCATCTGTACCAGGAGTGACGCCTCTAGCCCTCATTTTCTTCTCCAAAGTTTCCCACTTAGGGACGGCACTCTTGTAGCCACCTGTCCCCATTTTATGATGGTATTTCTTTTGGGCAGCATTTAACACGTTCTTTTCCGACTTTGCCATTGCTTTATCAGATTGCTTGTACTGTACAAAATCGGGCCACTGTTCTCTCAACTTCTCGTTTACTCCTTTGAAGTCTGAAGTTTTCTTTTTCGCGACATATTTCGCGTATAAACTTTTCTTGTGGTTTCGGTACAGTTCATCCATCTTGCTCAGAGCCCACTCCTTGACTTTCGCTCTATTTTCAAGCCCATCCGGCCTTGGGGTAATACCATCTACCTCAAATTCTTCATACTCTGGAGGTAGTATGAAATGCGCTATGAGCTTCTGCCAAAGGTCGTCTTTGGCATCATCGGTGGCATAGCTGTTGGATTCTTCACCGGGTTTCTTTGACTGATTCCATTTTTGGATGGTGATCGGCAGGTTGTCCCTAACAAGCACCCCGCATTGATTTATAAAAATCCTTCGGTGCTTCTCTGGAGCAATCGGTTCACCATCATCATCTATTTCTTCGATGGTGAACCTCTAATTACCATCCAACTTTTTGTTCGGCCCTCGTTTCGTTCGAGCTGTCGATTGCTTCGATCCGGTGGGCTAAAAGAAGAAGAGAGAGTGATTAATATATATCTACATCAGTTAATGAATATAGGTAACACGAGGCTTTATATACATATATATGTACCTCACCGGATCCTGTCGAGTGGCCATCATTATTGTTGTTATTTGTTTGCCCTTCATCCATCCGGTCTTCCCCTTGGCACATTAGGTTTTCCTCTAGTCCATCACCGGATGGATTCATATATGAGGATATCTCTTCCTCGAGCAAAATATCTTTGCAAGGTAGTAATATTAAGAGGAATTTCACCTTTTATCATGCCCTGAAGAAAACCTTCACCGATGCGACCAGGATCTTCGGATGGATCCATGAATTAATTATCTATAAAAAAAAGAGAGGTAAACAGGTTATAAAAACAATAACCCTAATAACTAAAACAAAAAAAATAACCCTAATATTATTTGCAGTAAAACAATAATCTTAATAACTAAAACAAAAAACAATAACCCTAATATTACTTATGGTAAAACAATAATCCTAATAACTAAAATGAAAAAAAACTAATATTATTTGTGGTAAAACAATAATCCTAATAACTAAAAAAAACCTAATATAAAAAAACTATAGAAAAAAACTATAACAAAAAAACCTAATAATCCTAATTATAATAATCCTAACTATAAAAAAACTATAAAAACTATAGAAAAAACTATAACAAAAAACCCTAATAATCCTAATAATCCTAATTATAATAATCCTAACTATAAAAAACTATAAAAAACTAACTACTAATTACAAAAAAACACCCGCCCGTACCCCTCCCTCGAGCACCGATCGACGCCGGCGACAGCACGTGACGGCAAGGCGGGGCGGTGCGGCGGCACGGCGAGGCGGCGAGGCGCACGGCGGCACAAGACAAGGCGCGGAGAGCATGTCGCCGGAGTGGCTAGCGGCAAGGCGTCGCGCGGTAGAGCGGCGGCACGACGGAGCACGCACGGCAGATCAGCGGCGGAATCGGACAGCACCTCCCCTGCGTGTGCTTCGTCTTTATCTGTGTGCGCGTGCTTCGTGTTCGTCAAGAAATGCTAAGTATTGGGGCAGCACCTCCTGGCGCGGCGCGCAGAATATATACGGACCCCCCTTTAGTCCCGGGCTAAGCCATAGCCCGCGACTAAAGGGTCTTTAGTCCCGGGTCGTGGCTTAACCCGCGACAAAGACCCTACCTTTAGTCGCGGGTTAAGCCACGTCCCGGGACTAGAGGGTTTTTTCGGCCGCTTCGATTTCACGCGCGCATGCACCCTCTAGTCTCGGGTCCAGCCACGACCCACGACTAATTTGTTTTTTGTAAATTTTCTTTTTTTAATTCAAATCAAATATAAAAATTTGGAAAATCATATATTTTATTGTAAAAATCCAAATAAAACAAATAATATGTCTATTATTATCAGAAAAATATAAAGAATATTAATATAATATCCATATATCTGTTTGCATCATTTATAAATTATTTCATTTGTAAATTTTCTTTTTTTAATTCAAATCAAATATAAAACTTTGGAAAATCATATCTTTTATTGTAAAAATCCAAATAAAACAAATAATATGTCTATTATTATCAGAAAAATATAAAGAATCTTAATATAATATCCATATATATGTTTGCATCATTTATAAATTATTTCATTTGTAAATTTTCTTTTTTTAATTCAAATCAAATATAAAACTTTGGAAAATCATATCTTTTATTGTAAAAATCCAAATAAAACAAATAATATGTCTATTATTATCAGAAAAATATAAAGAATCTTAATATAATATCCATATATCTGTTTGCATCATTTATAAATTATTTCATTTGTAAATTGTCTTTTTTTAATTCAAATCAAATATAAAACTTTGGAAAATCATATCTTTTATTGTAAAAATCAAAATAAAACAAATAATATGTCTATTATTATCAAAAAAATATAAAGAATATTAATATAATATTCATATATCTGTTTGCATCATTTATAAATTATTTCATTTGTAAATTTTCTTTTTTTAATTCAAATCATATCTTTTATAAAGAATCTTAATATAATATCCATTTAGTCCCGGTTGTAGTCACAAACCAGGACTAAAGATATTTCACGCCATTTCCCACCGCTTCGCGCCAAGTTTTCCCGCCAAGTGTTAGCTAGTCCCGGTTTGTCCCGGTTTTTAATATTAATAAATGTCTTGAGTGTTACCTAAATATGAAGATGTTGTATTTAGAGGAAAAGGCCTATAAATAGACCAGGCTATAAATAGAGGAAAAAGCCTATAAATAGAGCAGCCTATAAATAGAGCAACCTATAAATAGAGGAAATAGAGCAGGCTGGATCGAGCAACCTATAAATAGAGGGAAATGCCTATAAAAAGAGGGTTCATCTTTAGTCTCGGTTGAAGAAACCAACCGCGACTGAAAGGATTGCGGCAGACTGCGCTAGGCAGCACTAATAATAGGGGTGAGTATCGACATTATGTCGTGCGGCTTGTACCTTGTCCCGGATGGTTTCACCAACCGGGACTAAAGATGACCTCCTCTGTTCCAAAGCCCTTGAAGATGCTTCCTTATGGCCTAACACGGTTACGAACATACTTCTTTAAGGTTCCCATGAACCTCTCAAAGGGAAACATATTGTGTAGAAATATAGGACCGAGAATGGAAATCTCTTCGACTAGGTGAACCAACAGGTGCGTCATAATATTGAAGAAGGATGGTGGGAACACCAACTCAAAACTGACAAGACATTGGACCACATCATTCTGTAACCGTGGTAGATCTTCAGGGTTGATTATCTTCTGAGAGATTGCATTGAGAAATGCACATAGCTTCACAATGGGTACTCGAACATTATCTGGTAGAAGCCCCCTCAATGCAATCGGAAGCATCTGCGTCATAATCACGTGGAAGTCATGATACTTTAGGTTTTGGAACTTTTTTATGCCATATTTAATATTCCCTTTATATTCGACGAGAAGCCAGACGAGACATTAATACTGCTTACGCATTCAAAAAATATTTCCTTCTCTTGTTTGGTAAGAGCGTAGCTCGCATGACCTTGAAACCATTCTGGATGCAGGCCATCTGGGTCTTCCATATGTTGATGGTCCTTTCGTGCTTCCGGTGTACCTTTTGTCTTCTCATACACGCCCAAGAAGCCTAGCAGGTTCATGCAAAGATTCTTCGTCACATGCATCACATCGATTGCAGAGAGGACCTCTAAGAATTTCTAATATGGTAGCTCCCAAAATATAGATTTCTTCTTCCACATGGGTGCGTGTCCTTCTGCGTCCTTCAGAACATATTTTATGCCAGGACCCTTTCCAAAGGTTACCATTTGATCCAAATCTTTGACCATATCAAATATATCAGCACCAGTACGCTCCTTAGGCTTCGTCTAGTGACATGCCAGGCCGTTGAAATTCTTGCCTTTCTTTCTTAAGGTATGCTTGGCCAAAAGAAATCGACGATGCTCATTGTACACATTATTCTTACAATGTTCCAAATATATATTTTCAGTCTCATCTAAACAGTGTGTGCATGCATTGTATCCATTGTTGGACTGTCCTAAAAGGTTACTAAGAGCAGGCCAATCATTGATTGTTATGAAAAGCAATGCTCGGAGGTTAAATTCTTCCTACTTGTGCTCATCCCACACGCGTATGCCGGGTTCGTGCCGCAACTGTAAAAGTTCTTCCACTAATGGCCTTAGGTACACATCAATGTCGTTGCCGGGTTGCTTCGGACCTTGGATCAACACTGGCATCATAATGAACTTCCGCTTCATGCACAACCAAGGAGGAAGGTTATAGATGCATAGAGTCACAGGCCAGGTGATGTGACTGGAGCTCTGCTCCCCAAAGGGATTCATGTCATCTGTACTTAGACCAAACCTTAAACTCCTTGCATCATCTGCAAAGTCCGGGCACTTTATATCGATTTTTCTCCATTGCGACCCATCAGCGGGGTGTCTCAACATCCCATCTGACTTACGTTCCTCTTTATGCCATCGCAACAACTTGGCGTGCTCTTTGTTTCTGAATAATCGTTTCAACCGTGGTATTGTAGGAGCATACCACATCACCTTGGCAGGAACCCTCTTCCGGGGGGGCTCGCCCTCAACGTCACCAGGGTCATCTCGTCTAATCTTATACCGAAGTGAAGTGCATACCGGGCATGCATCCAAATTCTCGTACTCCTCACCGCGGTAGAGGATGTAGTCATTAGGGCATGCATGTATCTTCTGAACCTCTAAACCTAGAGGGCAGACAACCTTCTTTGCTTCGTACGTACTGGCGGCAATACGTTATATTTTGGAAGCATATTCTTCATCATTTTCAGCAACTTTTCAAATGAGGAGTCGGGTATAGCACACTCAGCCTTCCATCACAGCAATTCCAGTGTGCTTCCCAGCTTTTTTAGACCATTTTCGCAATTTGGGTACAACAACTTTTTGTGATCCTCTAACATGTGATTAAACTTCTCCCTATCCTTTTCAGTTTCACAATCTCTTCGTGCATCGGCAATGGTCCGACCAAAATCATCAGCGGGTTCATCATGTGTCTCTTCTTCATCCTCCCCTTCAGCATCCCCCATGGAAGTATCTCCGTACTCAGGGAAACCATGATAATTGTCATCCTCCTCGTTTTTTTCATTTTCTTCCATTATAACCCCTCTCTCTTCGTGCTTGGTCCAACAATTATAATTGGGCATGAAGCCGGACTTCAACAGGTGGCTGTGAAGGGTTTTTGAGTCAGAGTAATCCTTCTGATTCCTACATCCACTACATGGACAGAATACAAAACCATTGCGCTTGTTTGCATCAACAACACAGATGAATTCATGCACACCATTAATGAACTCGCCGGAGCGTCGTTTAGTACCATACATCCATTCCCGGACCATCTGCATTATAGTAAAAGTATATCAAAAACCATTACACAACATGACAAAATTATTACAAGTTATATTGAGAGCTTCTAGAGCATTAATTTTTAATTTTGAAAAATTTACATGCACTAGTTTTGAATTGGAGAAAACAATCAACATGATAAA
Organism: Avena atlantica; assembly: GCA_910589765.1. NCBI lineage: Eukaryota > Viridiplantae > Streptophyta > Magnoliopsida > Poales > Poaceae > Avena > Avena atlantica. The sequence continues at coordinate 535,074,803 of OU342733.1, read as the reverse complement.
TGTGGAGTTTTTTATTATTGTTCTATCAGTGAAAACCTCATTCCATTATAATCTCTGAAACTCTAAAATTATACATTTCAATTTTTAGTAACTATGTGCCTAATCAAAATTTGTTACACATATATATCAAAATCCTTCTACTTCTAGAGCATGCATGCCTTGATCCATATCTCTATACTTCTAGAGCATTATAGAGCTAAAGTAGCAATAAGAGATGAAAGAATTAAGTTCTAACCTTTTAAAGCTTTGGATTTAGAGGTTGCAAACTAAATCTTGACAAATCTTGAGAAAAAATGGCATGAACTCTCTTGCTTCTTTGAGAAAAATGGCCACCATATGCTTTAGGGCAACAGGACAGGAAGCAGAATATATAGTGGTGGACAACTAGACCCGGGCCGTGATACGACCCGGGACTAATAGTCCACGAAAAGACCAGCTGGCCTGCTCCAGGTCATTAGTCTCGGTCCATAATACGGACCGGGACTAAAGATCTGATCCGATCCGGGACTAGTAACTACGGCCGTTTCTAGCCGTTAGAGGCCTCACGGCCCGGGACTAGTGCTCCCACTAGTCGCGGGCTGTGACAGGTTCGGACTGCTAGGGTTGTTCACGTCGAACCGAAGATGGTTTTTCCAGTAGTGTCAGGCCAAAGCAGCACAACAGTCCCCACACCGCCGACTGGCTCCCGGCGATCGGAACAAGCCCAGATCTGATCCGCAAATCAGGCAAGGAGGGCAGCCGCCTCCCCGACCATCTCTGCAGCCATCTTCGTGCTCCTCCACGCCTTCCCGCCGTGCACCGCAGCGAGCCACCACCCTATCGGTGAAGATGCTGCCATCCCACCGTCGTGGCTGCCGCCACCCCGCCGCACGGCCTCCGCCCCTGCGCAGGAGCCCGACGAGGCACACAGAGGAAGCACCCCCGCCTTCGGTAGCTACGGCGAGGCCGCCACCGTCGGCCCCACGACGGGAGCGGCCGGAGAAATCGGCCAGCGGCGGCGACTGGGCCTAGGGTTTGGACCCTCCAGAGTCGCCACGCGCAACGACCCGGGAGGGGTTTGATCAAACATAGAATATGTTGACTTTTGACTAAAGCTTATGTGCCTTATATTTTGGGACAGAGGGCGTACTACGCAGTCGCGCCATGATTAAACTCTTGGTAGCAGACTATGGATTGACACTAAAACACACTTGGGAGTACCCCTTTTATTTCGAACACCATGAATGAAATATGTATATTCCTCGGATTATATTCATCGGCAGCACCATGAGTTCCGTCGAAATATGGTTGTATAACTGTGTTAGAGGCGCCTGCAGCCTTGGAAACAGGCTGTCGTCACTACGGGAAAAAATGTTGCTGCCGTGTAGACACGTCTTTGCCGTGTGTAACTCAGAAAATACACGGCAAAGTACATGAACACGGAAAATTTCTGAAAAAGAACACGACAAAGAAATATACACGACAAAGACCCATAAAGGAACACGGCAAAAAAATACACTCGACAAAGTCAACAACGGCACACGGCATAGGTGTTGTCACGGCAACGAGGTGGGACCCGTGACCCCACAAGTCCATTTAACCGGAGGAGCTAACGGTCGCAGACGATGGTATCTTTGCTGTGTGTATTCTGCAGTATACACGGCAAAGGCCCTTTGCCGTGTGTATTCCGTAGTAGACACGGCAAAGGGCCTTTTCCATGTGTATTCCGCAGTAGACACGGCAAAGTCCTTTTTTCTTCTTTTTTTGCCTTTTATCACATTACACTTAGGAAAATCATAAAAAAATCATTCTAATTTAGAAAAATACAAATAATATATCAAAATTTGCAGAAAAATAAGATCTATCTATATACACTCAAATATTAGATATTTATATTGAATAAGAATATCCATGCTCGCCGTTTTGACTATAGTTTAAAACATGCATAAAAAATTCAAAAACGGTCGAAACAATGTGAAACCTTCGGGTGGTGTCATATTATGTGACATGGTTGCAAGGAAAAATATCAAACTTGTTATATTGAATATGTCTCAAAAAAACCATCACAAAATGACCTATCTCATTCGAGGTTTCTTGGCTTTCGGGTCAAATGACCAATGTTATGGCTAGAATCAAGGCATAGTTTGTGATAATCTGCCCATATTGTGCATGCATGTGCATCATGGAATGGTGAACAATGTTGTAGGAGAAAGTTTTTCTTTTCGTCACACCAAAAAGCTATTTTCCATTTTTCGAGCGAAAAAAGGGAGATTTTATGAAGCAACCACCTAATGGCTAATTTAAAATGCTACCACCCTTTTTTCCAAAAAAAACTAGACCACCTTAAATGGACAATATCCTAACGGGGGATCTCAAACCTTTCTGTCCACTCCAGGTGAAAAAGACAAATTCCTGCCGAATCGGCAGGAAGTGGGTCAGATATGAACTACAAGTACATGATCTGATGGGCATGATTTTTCACAAAAATAATTTTTAGGTTCACAATATTCTATTTCATCAGAGATCCAATGAAAGTTTAGAGAGGCTCAACTCCGAGCTAAGAATCTTCATACCCGTCGTTCGACAAAGTTTGTCGATAGTTTAAAAGAGTCATAAAAAATTCAAAAACGATCGAAACAACGCGAAACCTTCGCGTGGTGTCATATTATGTGACATATTTGGTAGGAAAAATAACAAACTTGTTATATTGAATATGTCTCAAAAAAACCTTTACCAAATGACCTATCTCATTCGAGGTTTCCTGGCTTTCGGGTCAAATGGCCAATGTTATGGCTAGAATCAAGGCATAGTTTGTGATAATCTGGCCATATTATGCATGCATGTGCATCATGGAATGATGAACAATGTTGCAGGAGGAAGTTTTTCTTTTGGTCGCACCAAAAAGCCATTTTCCATTTTTCGAGCGAAAAAACGGTAGATTTTATGAAGCAACCACCAAATGGCTAATTTAAAATGCTACCACCCTATTTTTCAAAAATACTAGACCAGCTTAAATGGAAAATATCCCAACGGGGGGATCTCAAACCTTTCTGTACACTCCAGGTGAAAAGGAAAAGTTCCTGCCGAATCGGCAGTAAGTGGGTCAGATATGAACTACACGTACATGATCTGATGGGCATGATTTTTCACAAAAATCATTTTTAGGTTCACAATATGCTATTTTATCAGAGATCCAGTGAAAGTTTAGAGAGGCTCAGCACCTAGCTAAGAATCTTCATACCCGCCGTTCGATAAAGTTTGTCGATAGTTTAAAAGAGTCATAAAAATTGAAAAACGATCGAAACAATGCGAAACCTTCGCGTGGTGTCATATTATATGACATGGTTGCAAGGAAAAATATCAAACTTGTTATATTGAATATGTCTCAAAAAAACCTTCACAAAATGACCCATCTCATTCGAGGTTTCCTGGCTTTCGGGTCAAATGAACAATGTTATGGCTAGAAACAAGGCATAGTTTGTGATAATCTATCCATATTGTGCATTCATGTGCATCATGGAATGGTGAACAATGTTGCAGGAGGAAGTTTTTCTTTTCGTCGCACCAAAAAGCCATTTTACATTTTCCAAGCGAAAAAAACAAGAGATTTTATGAAGCAACCACCAAATGGCAAATTTAAAATGCTCCACCATATTTTTCAAAAATACTATACCACCTTAAATGGACAATGTACCAAAAGGGGGATCTCAAACCTTTGTGTCCACTCCAGGTGAAAAAGAGAAATTTATGCCGAATCGGTAGGAAGTGGGTCAGATGTGAACTACTGGTACATGATCTGATAGGCATGATTTTCACAAAAATCATTTTTAGGTTCACAATATGCTATTTCATCAGAGATCCAATGAAAGTTTAGAGAGGCTCAGCTGCGAGCTAAGAATCTTCATACCCGTCGTTCGACAAAGTTTGTCGATAGTTTAAAAGAGACATAAAAAATTCAAAAACGATCTAAACAATACGAAACCTTCGCGTGGTGTCATATAATATGACATGGTTGGAAGTAAAAATATCAAACTTGTTATATTGAATATATCTCATAAAACCTTTACAAAATGACCTATCTCATTCGAGGTTTCCTAGCTTTCGGGTCAATTGACCAATGTTATGGCTAGAATCAAGGCATAGTTTGCGATAATCTGCCCATATTATGCATGCATGTGCATCATGGAATGGTGAACAATGTTGTAGGAGGAAGTTTTTCTTTTCGTCGCACCAAAAAGCCATTTTCCATTTTCCGAGCGAAAAAAACGGGAGATTTTATGAAGCAACCACCAAATGGCTAATTTAAAATGCTACCACCCTATTACTCAAAAATACTAGACCACCTTAAATGGAAAATGTCCCAACAGGGGGATCTCGAACCTTTCTATCCACTCCAGGTGAAAAAGACAAATTCCTGCTGAATCGGTAGGAAGTGGGTCAGATGTGAACTACAGGTACATGATCTGATAGGCATGATTTTTCCCAAAAATCATTTTTAGGTTCACAATATGCCATTTCATTAGAGATCCAATGAAATTTTAGAGAGGCTCAGCTCCGAGCTAAGAATCCTCATACCCGTCGTTCGACAAAGTTTGTCGATAGTTTAAAAGAGTCATAAAATATTCAAAAACGATCGAAACAATACAAAACCTTCGCGTGGTGTCATATTATGTGATATGGTTGGAAGTAAAAATATCAAACTTGTTATATTGAATATGTCTCAAAAAACCTTCACAAAATGACCTATCTCATTCGAGGTTTTGGTGGCTTTCGGGTCAAATGACCAATGTTATGGCTAGAATCAAGGCATAGTTTGTGATAATGTGCCCATATCGTGCATCCATGTGCATCATGGAATGGCGAATAATGTTGCTGGAGGAAGTTTTCCTTTTCCTCGCACCAAAAAGCTATTTTCTATTTTCCGGACACAAAAACTAGAGGTTTTATGAAGCAACCACCAAATGGATAATTCAAAATGATACCACCCCATTTTCACAAGATTATATGGATGTCATATTTGGATTCCTCACATTTTTTTGATCGATTTAGACATTTTATTTGTCGAATTCCGATTTACGGATTTAAATATATGAATTATTCCATATTAAATAGAAAAAGGAAATAAAATAAAATCATTTTATTTGGATTCAAGATTATTATTACTTTTTATTATTGTTTACTTAAATAATTGTTTGGAATCTAAAACTGAGATGTGTGACATCATGGCCAAAGAGTTAATAGGATTGATATGGAAGTATTAGCAACAAGGTATGATTTCTTTATCGGAAGCTCATTCGGAAGGAACGAAGAAGTTAAGCGTGCTAGAGCTAGAGTAGTGTTAGGATGGTTGACCATAGGGGAAGTTTGATTATGAGTACAATTTCACCTAATATTTAACATACAAAGGGTTAAAATATTAAATATTCTATATGAGATTATGAAGTAAATGATATTCAAAAAAGTTTGAAACAAAATTAATTTGTTTTATTATTTAAAAAAAAAAGGCAGTTTCTTTGCCGTGTACTTTTTCCACGAGACACACGGCAAAGACAGCTTCTTTTCCGTATACTTTTCGAGGAGGCACACGGCAAAGACAGATTTTTGCCGTGTACTTTTCGAGAAGACACGCAGCAAAAATAGACACCGTCATCTCCGCGGGAACCGTCAACTTACTTTACTTTGCCGTGTATACGCATGAGACACACGGCAAAGCCTTTGCCGTGTTTTATTTAGAAAACACACGGCAAAGGGTCTTCGCCGTGGCGAACGTTGCCGTGTGGCATTTGCCGTGTGTATACACACGGAAAAGCCTTTGCCGTGTTCCAAAAGGCCTTTGCCGTGTCTTTTGCCCACACGGCGAAGAGCCTGTGTGCCGTAGTGCGTGGTTGCCACAAAGGAGGGTGACCGACAGGAAGTGGAATAGTCGACAACAACGATACCCAGAAAAGATGCAACAATAATAAAACAACGAGGACTATCTCTCTTCTATCTTACTAGCCTCCAATCCATGTCGCTCTGACCTTCCATCAACAAGAAGTTGAGGAGACGGCAGGACATGGAAGCAGCAGACTCTCGGCAATGGACTTCGCAAGCAATCCAAACTACTCCCTCCGACCCATATTAGATGATTCAAATTTGATCTAGATTTAGATGAATCTAGATACTATTTAGTATATTGGTTCATCTAAAATTTGATAAATCCAAGTCAACTAATATAGGTCGGAGGGAGTATATGAACAATTCAGTCTGGGCTGAAGGTCTAAACCCTCCTCGAAACAGTCATACGCCCAGATTTATAAATAAAGCAACATCCATACACCATCCTGTACAAGTGAAACCACCAAACCACAATAACAACCCAAAGTCCACCATAACACACACACCACGAACAACAAACACAGATACAAGAGAGCCCAGAAGACTCGCTCAGCGACCGGGCGAGGCAGTAAGCTGGCGCGCCGCCCCAATCAAGTGCTCGATCATCCCGTCCAGCCGTGCCCTGTCCTGCTGTCTACACAACGGGTACCACTGCTGCAAAAAAGCCAAGAATTTGAAGGACGAGTCAGAGGCACGGCGAAGAAAGACACGCTCGATGACCATCTTGTTACGAATGGTCCAAAGAGTCCAGGTCAATCCTGCGAACACAAACCAGAAGAGGCGCCTCCTCCTACCGGTTTGGTTAGCATTAGCTTCCAGTAATTCCCCGAGGTCTGCGGCCTGCCAAGAAGGCCCCAGAGCCTCCCGGGAGAAGTTCCAGAGGAAGCGAGCCGCGGGACAGGCGAATAAAATGTGGTGTCCCGTTTCCGGGACCGCACAAAGGGGGTAGAGGCCAGTACCAGGGCCATGACGCTTGGCCACCTCCACACCAGAGGGAATCCGGTCACGCAGCAACTGCCAGAGGAAAATCTAGATCTTAAGAGGAAGGGGGGCCTTCCAAAGGCAACTGATAGGCGAAGGTCTAAACCCTTACAACAACAATCTTCGTGTCGGTGTGCATTGATAGATCCTCACAACCGAAAATCCTATTGAATACACAAACTGAGAGAAACAAACAAAATCTAACATTGTATGAATGTTTTATGTTTAATAAATTCGTATCATGTTTGAAAATTCAAAATTTAAAATCAGTCAAAATAGGGTCAACATCGGTCTTTTATTTTAAGCTCTCGTCACCAGGAACGCAAATGTTTAGACAGAATATAGATTGACCTTTTTATTGAAAATCTATTAAAGGTTTCAAACAACATAATCGGATTTAATTAAATGCATGTGTTTGAGGAAAGAGAGAAAAGCCAGACCGTGTGTACTGTAGACTTTGTATCGTAGATTCTGAAGAACCCAATAGCACAGTGATCAGAAATCCGTATGCATTGGAGGGTGTCGATTTGGAGGACGGGCTCTAGGTAGGACTTTACTTTTTTTTTGAAAAATTTAAAATTTAAACATTCAAAAATTCCAAAAAAGATATAGGGATATAGATAATGATTTATAATACGCGTTTGTAAAAGATTATTTGAATATACTCTGTATTCTTGCCTCAGAAAAAAAGAGAATAATTCAGATCTGAGTGTGAACAGTGCAATTTTTGAATGGGCCTGCTTTTATCCAGAATTTGTCATATTTGTCTTTTTTACTGCACACAAAATACAAAGTATTTTAATTTTAAAATCTGCATACATGTATTTTACATTGTGGGCTATACGAATATATTTTTTTTTAAAAAAAATTGATGCTTTTTGAAATTTTTTAAAAAGTCTTCCATGGCACGCGTCCTCCAAAGCGATTTTTCGGTATGCATTGGTCCTATTTTTTTTAGTATCTGGGTCTCAGTTTATTTGGAAAAACTATGGTTTTGACAAACAAAACTGGTCATTGTGGCGCACATATCCCATGATGAAGTGAAACAAAATTATAAAGAAGCCATAATGACAATTTACTGCAATTACAAATTCACCGTTCAGCATAACTTGATACTCGGCGTTCAATATTTTTCCCCTAGTGGCATAACCCATCAGGAAACCACATCGCCCACAAATGACAATGTTAATTATTTCCACTACAAAGTACGCATAACCCCGTGGATATCACTGACGCCACTTGGTCCTTGAAGGCCGGCCAGGAAATGTGGCAAACCGGCAACGGGAGGTAGTCGGTGAAGAGCGGCAGCGTCGCGGTGGCAAGTGGTGGCCTAACCGGCATGAGGTGGAAAAGTCTACACCCAGGTCAGCAAGGCGGACAGCTCGCCACTCCCGAGATGAAATGTCGTCGGTGGAACACAGTGGAGCAAGCGGAGTGGCAGGGTTAACCTGGGGTGGTGGTGATGAGTGCCTCGGGACAGAAGCAGGCGGGGCACGGCGGATTACCGGCATATGAGGAGCAGGAGGTGGCGCACGGCGGGGGAGCAACGGGAACTCGTATATCAACGGCGCTGACCAGCGTTCAGGTGTAGTCGCTGTGGTCGACTCCAACACTGGTAGTGGCTCCGCGGCCAACACCGAGTCATCGTCTTCACTTTGTTGTTCTTCCCTATCCGAACGACGGTGATATTGGCGACGACGACGATGAGAGATGGCTTGTTCTCTCTTCAATCTCGACATGATTGACCCCTTAAACTTCACACCGAAACACTCAGGGGAGCCACCCTTTTTCTTCTTTCTACCACTATGGAAGTAATGCCTAGGGGATATATCGTTGTCGTCATCATTATCATCGTCATCGTCATCATCATCATCATCATCGGAACTATGCAAATAGTCCGTAAGGTACTCCTTCACCTCGGCGTCATCAATATCTCCATGGGAAGAACAAGACGAGGCCTGTAGCGGAGGGAACTCTGACAATGGAGGTGGATGGAGTGGACGAGGTGGCGCCAGAGAAGGTGACCGTGGCGCTCTGCGTAGTTTCCGCCATCTCTCCACTTTTCGATCAATGTGGCTCGAGTCATACCCCTTCCCGCCTTCGACAATGAACTCCTCTAGGGCCACCGCACTCTTAGTCAGAAACTTGACCAACCGGACCTGGAAGCAGGTGAGCTCCTCGGCGTCGAATTCCACCATCACTCTCCTCAAGCAACCCATCTTGCGGTGGCGGCAACATAGTTCTTCGTCGATGTCTTCCAAACTGTCACAGCATTCACCTTCATCAACGTCAACATCGGTGATAGATCCGCACGGGGAGAAATCAGCAATGGCGGCCATCTCATCAGCCAGGTCAGCACTAATTTCTCGGAGGTACTTCCTCCAGCAGAACTTGAGCCGGAGGTCGCGGAGAATCGGGCAGTGGCGCAGCAGGTTCAGGATGGCCTTGGCTGCTTGGCCGTGGTTCCCGATACACCACCCGCAGAGCTCTTCGATCTCGAGGCACTCCAGATTGGGGAACTCGCGCCAGTAGTTCTTGGCGAGGTCGGCAATGGAGTAGGCCGTAAGCTTGAGATATCTCAGATGATTGGCGTCGGCGACGATCCTGTGGCGCAGGTGCGTCGCGTCCCATGAGGCGGAGTGCAGCGCTAGGTGGAGCTGCTCCAGGTGCGGCGGCGGCGACTCGAAAGAGAAAGATGTGTGATCGTCAAGGAAGGCCGTCTGGGAGTAGCGGAAGTGGCGGAGGCGGCGAGCGTCGAGATTAATAGGGCAGCCGCCGTGGTGGATGTTATCGTAGAGTCTGCCACAGTTCTCCATCACGATGACGGTGGCGGCGTCACAGCTGAGGCTGTACACGTGCTGGCGATCCACGAATCTCAAGGACTCCAGGCAGATTTCTGCAAGCCTTGGCGCAGCGGCAATCATGTCCTGGAGCGTTTTGAGCCACGTGCGACACCGCCGGAGCCGCATCCTCTCCAGCCGTGGGAGAGAGAGTTGCCGCCGCCGGTCCGAGTAGGGCTTCAGGTCGTAGCCGGTGAGCTCGAGGACTCGGAGGACGGCGAACGGCAGCGTGCAGCGCGGCAGGACGCCGTTGTTTAGCCACTCCAGCCGGGGGTCCTCCACGCCGTCAGCGTCTTCCTCCTGGACGCCGGGCGCGTCCTGCTCGTCATCGTTGTTGCATGATGCGGCGCACAGGATGGCATCGTCGGGCATGACAATGGACAGTTTCTTGGGAACTCCGCCATGGGAGCTGAGGCATGCGTACGCGTGGTCGGCGTCCTTCACCAAGCGCCGCCGATTAACCGCTCCACCGCCTGTGCTGTAGGAGCGGTAGTCGATGTTGACGGCGCCGGTGTTGAGCCAGAGCGGGCGGCGCCATCGGCGGGAGAGCGCGGTGGCGCGGGCGGCCTCAGGTGAAGGCGCGAAGGAGAGGATGTGGGTGAGGATATCGTCGGAGAGGTGGGAGAGCCGATCTGTCGACGGCGCGGCGGCGCCCGTAGATGCCATGCATGGACCGAGATCGAGATTGAGTCGACCTCGACTCTGGAGGGGGAAGTTGCGGCTTCGATCATTAAAATATAGACTGAGCCGACATGCATGACGAGTCGGTGTCGGATTAGTTTGCCCAACGGGCCAAAATTATAATTAAGTAATAGTTGGGCCGGCCAATTTCGTACTCCCCACAAATTATTTTCTTCATAGTTGAAGAATAGCTGTTGTTATTGGCTATGGGAAAAAAAATGGGTTAAAGAAGAGCAATTAGCACATGTATTAACTTTAACCACATGAACAAACACCGATACACATGCATATGCATATTGCCTGGTTGGCACCTCTTTGTCTGTGATGAGTAAACATGTCACATATAAAAGCTGGGTAAACCCGCCAATGACATATATGTTAGGATTTAATTAATAGGTTAATTAGATGGATAATCCTCCCGCGTAATCTTTATGTCGGTTGTTTGTCCAACCGACTTTCCTCACACCCCTTCGAGCGGACGTGACCCATATTCATGTCGGTTCTCTCTTATATAAATATGCTGATTATCAATAGAATACACACAGTTGAATCATTTGCTATTTGTCTCTCGTTCTCACTCGATTTCTAACACGATATCAGCACTGCTCTACCTAGAGCGACAAGAACGAGAAGATCGATAGAGAGAAACTATAGGCAAAAGGTGAGCAAGATGCCTGTGGATTTCTACTCGATGTTACTGCGACTACTTCACGGTGAAGATCTTCGCGGCTGATTCATCGAGCCCATCGTCTCGACTTAAGCCGCTACAGATGCTACCATGGTCGTCGCCAAGGTGCAGGAGAGTATCACGCCCCTCGTGTCCCTCGCCGCCACCAACAGAACACTGCCACGGCGCTGCTGTCGATGCAGGCTCTTGAGCCAGCCGTGCAGCAGGGGGAGCGACGGTGCCTGACTGGCTCCTCGTCGGTTTGTCCGCGACGATGCTGGACAACGACGACCAGGCCCTTGCTGCTCCACCGCCACCTGGATAGTGTGAGTACCACAGGTGGGCTCTGTGTCCCTGTCGCGCGCGCATGGCTGTCGCTCCGACCCCGTCGTGGCAGCGCCCCCGTCACAGCCGCAAGAGGACACACTCCTATTCTTCAAAAACCACGGAGCCGAGGCTGCTTCGCTGCCGTATCCGACCCCCGCGGTCGTCGAGGATGCTGCAGACCACGCTCTCGCCTTTGTGTACGCCGCGGTCGTCGAATCTGTCGCGCCAGCGTGCCTCCCATCGTCGACGCCTACCGTCGAGGATGAGGCTGTGCCACCGGGTTACGTGCCCATGCCGCTCCCCGGAGCCCGCCTCTCCGTCAAGCAGTCGCGGGCGTCGCTCGGGGACAGGGAGCCCGGCCTCGCTCGAGCCGCCGAACGGCCGCGTAGACGGTGCTGCGCCCAGCGCCCGCCCCGCCAGTAACTCCTTCGACGAGGGCATCTGCGGCGGGAGCACCTCCGGCCGCCGGTGAAGTCAGCCGATGCGGTTGCAAGGGCGCTTGGGTGGAGTTCGTGGAGTCGACCGCCTCACTGCCATGGACGGGCTTATAGCTCCTATGCGACGTCTTTACATGGAATTGGAAGGAACACGACATCGTTGAAAAGAATAGCTCGCATGACACACTTCTGAAGCGGCAAATAGCTCCCGTGTGCGACACTTCCACTTAACCTCACGAGACCGTCAAGAATTCAAATCAGCTGAGCATAGTAGGACCCACAACCTCTCCACGTCACGGCGGAACTCACCTGATGTCCACCTCATATCGTGGGACCCACGCTGTGGTTGAAGAGAGCCGTTGGCCCCGATCCGTCCCCGCACCCGAGCACTCCCGCCACCGTTCCAGCCCGCATCTCATCCCCTTCCGTTTTCTTCTCCGGCGAGCAAGTGCGGCAACGCCGGCGAGGGATGTCGAGCTCTGCTTCAGCCTCCCTCCGCTCATGGCCTCGGTATGGTGCGGTGCCGATGAGGAGGTGGCCCGATTGCCCCCGTATCGCGCCCCTGAAGCGGCTTGTCACATCCACCGACAAGAACGACAACATTGGCCGGGAATTTGTGAAGTGTGAGAGCAAGCCCGAGCCGGGAAAGGTGAGATATGAGTGTTCCGAGCGCCAATTTCTCGCTTTTCTTTCGAAATTTCATGCATTTCATCGAATTTGGGATTTAGGGTTCATCTCTGCGATTTCAGGAACTGCCAAAATGTGGGCATTTTGAGTTGCATGATGAGTACATCGAGCGAATTAGGGTGGAGGTAGCATCCCGGGAGCTCGAAAACCCGTCTATGGTGGAGCAATTGGAATGTGGCAACCCCATTTCCGCTGGTACTACGGTGGATGCGGAAGTGAAGGCCGAGATGAAGAAGATGAACAAGCAGCTAAGGCAAATCATCGAATTGAAGAAGCAGGACAATCTGATGGCCGGTTTTTTATTTTTGTGTAATTTCTCTCGGATTAGTTTATATCCTGATCATTAGTCATTAGACATCGCAATCAGTGTTCGAGTGATGCTTTGTAATGGATGTAATGGTCTATGTCTTTGGCTTGAATAAAATGCAACACAAATTCGGGCTAATTTTGAGCTTCTTTGTTTTCGAAATCAGCGTTCCTTCAGTTTCGTCAGTGTTCCTTTAGTTTTATCAGTGTGCAGGGGAGGGGGTTGAAAAGTTTAAAAAAACAATTGACGAGGAGTGATTGAAAAAGGCCAGACCCAAATAGAACTTAGCCATGCTAAAATGGTCGTATCCAGGCCCAATAGTAACTACTTGTAGATTGGGCAAAAAAACATAGTCACGTTACAATCTAACTAGGGACATGTGAATCTACAGATACTCGTGCTCAGGTTGCAATCTTTTATTTTTTGTGAAAGTAAATATATAAATGAAGGCCAAGGGCATCCATTTAACTAACATAACTTGGGCGTCCCTTTAACTTATGTAAATATGTAAATGTTTTGTTTGAAAATGAACCATGTGTTGTTTGAAAAAAATCAACCATCATAACATTAACTTATTCTTCCTTTTGAGCTTTTCTAATTTCACTCATTTTATAAATATTGCACGAGTATTATATGAGAACTTGTTTTTGTGTCTTCTGTTTTATGCACTTGTTGATTTGGGTGTTTTGACAAATGACAATACAATAAAACACAAGTCGAGTGATAACAGATTATAAATATTGCGGGCACGAGTAAAACACGGGATAGATAATATATTAGATAATATTACATATATTAGATAGCCCGATAACATTACAATAAAAGATAAGGGATACAATATAGAAGGGAAGGGCAACTAGGCGCCTAAACCCTGGGCTAAACCCTAACCCTAGCTACTACGTGGGTTTAGCCCGGCTGCCGCCCTACTCCATCGGCGGCGGTGCCGGTGTCGTCGCCCTCCAAGCCGCCGACGTAGCATTCCAAGCTGTCACCCTCTCCCGTTGCTCCTGCCGCCGCTGCTCCTCCTGGAAGGCCCAGTGATTTACCTCCCGTTGGTCCTCCTCCCGTTTGCGCCTTTTCTTCAGGCGCGCGCGGCCTGCTTCTCCTCCCACTTGGCGTAAGCAGCCAGCTCCGCCTCCTCCTCCTTCTCTGCCGCCTTCCAATACTCTTCAGAGGGGCCATCGTCGGGGAGGTTGCTGCCGGGGAGGGGGTTGTGGACGATGTGGCCCTGGGCCCAGGGGCAGAGCGGGGCTTTGCGTCGCCCCCCCCTTTTAGCCACGCCTCGGGCGCGTGGGAGCCTCCTTCTCCCAGACCTGCTTGTGGTCCGGGTGGTTGTCCTCGTCGCTTACTTCGGAATCCGAAGGGAAGCGGAGGGGGGATGAAAGGGTATTTTACCCTATGCTATTTTTGGTTGACAATGACACCATGGTTAGAGTGGACTAATGCTATTTCTAGTGTCATACACAGGTTCTAGTCCGATGCTGTGATGAAAGGTTATCGGAGACCCCCCCCATTTTGATAACGAAGCTTCGCACCGGAGTTTTTCCTTTTTATGTAATTTGAGTCCGGTTAGGAGCTCCGCACTATTAAGAGGGGTTCTCTCGATGAGCTTGTTGGGGATGATATCCTAAGCCATATACACATCCCTTTCTCCTACCTAATCCATCACCAAAGAGAGAAGAGAAGAAATCCTATCCACAAAAGCCTTTTCTGCAGATCCGGTTTTCAGACCGGTTGGACCGGCTCCCAGACCGGACCGTCCGGTGTCAGGATCGGAAATCCGAACTCAAACCGGGTTTTCCAGTTCACTCAATCCGAATCTATCCGAGTCTGGGTACTGAGAGCAGATTCGGTTTCAGTCCGGTTTTCCGAGCCGAGGACCGGACTGTCCGGTGTGTGAACCGGTCCAACCGAACTTAAAACCGGGCCTTGCGTTTTTGGATCAAAACGGCTAGTTTTTCTCCTTGAGTATAAATATCCCTTCTTCCAGCTTGAGTAGGTTGGGCATTCAGTTTATATCATTTCTTGAAGCTCTCTCTCTCTCTCTCTCTCTCTCTCTCTCTCTCTCTCTCTCTCTCTCTCCCCCCCATTGTTAAAACACAAAAGCTTGAGGATCTCCCATTCTACCCAACCAAATCCACATCCCTTTGGTAGAAAGGAAGAGGAGGTCCCGATCTACGTTTACACCAAGCCAAAGTTCATCTCCCCTTGAGTTCATCAAGTTAGCTTGTTACTCTTGGGTTTGTGGGAAACCCTAGGCGGCTAGGGTCGCCCGGAGGCATTCGTCTTGTGATTTGCTCCGTGGAAAGTTTGTGAGGGTTTGGAGACTACCTTAAAGTCTACCACGAGTAAGTGAGCTATTCCTTCGTGGGATAGGCTCGGAGAAGAAGGTGAGCCTTCGTGGCACGTGAGGAATCCATCGTGGAACCTCACACCTCTCCAACGTGACGTAGCCCCCTTCCCAAATGTGGTGAACACGGGAATACATCTTCGTCTCCGCGTGCTTCGGTTATTCCTTAACCGATCTCTTACTTGTGTTGCTTATCTTCTGATAGCCTTCGAGCTTGAAGTATCTTGTACATCATCTAGGTTGCCTCACCTAGTTTGCATTTAGGCTCACTTATATTCCGCAAAGCCTAAAACTTGCAAAAGATTATAAAGAATTTTGTAGAAACCTATTCACCCCCTCTAGGTTAACCACCTTACACTTTCAGGGGAGGTCGCCATGGTCGCCGGAGTGTTTTGGGGCTGGGAGGAGGCAAAGGGACGGGCTCGAGGTTGAAGATGCGGGGCAAGATGAGATGAGGAGGCAAAGACGTTTTGCCTATTTATTGAGGGTGGGGCGTGAAGGGCGGCGTGGAAATCCAGTGTTGGCGGAGCCACGTGCGCTGCATTGCGTGTAGGCAGCGGGCTTAGCCGCGTGCGTGATCAATGCGGTCATTGCAAAAAAAAATGCTAGAATGTGATGTGACCCCTGCACCGTCGCCCCTGCCCCTGCATGCATGCATGCATTAATGGGAAAAAGAGAAAAAAGTCCAAGGTAGTTGTTCATTGCTAGTGAAAAATAAAATAGAAAATAGAATTTGGCCTTGATTTACTCGGTAATAAACGCAGGAATCTAGGATCAAGCTAGTTGTCACACGACATGTAGCAAACTCGTTTGTTTTTACACACCGCATGCAACAACCTCACACATGGAAACTCAACGGGTGAGAAGAAAAATCGTTGAAAAATCGTTGGGAGTAATTAGAGGGATGTCGGAGGGAATAGAAGGAGTATGAAACTAAGTTTATAATATCAATTTTATATAATATAAAAGTATGTGTTATGGTGAATCTAATTATATTTATTACATATTTTAGATTTTGATATTATTTCTATGGCGCATGAACCGGAGGGGAGTAAGTTTGACTGAAGAAAGTTGTTAGACGTACACTTATTTAATGCGACGGAGGGAGTAAATACGCTGCAGCGCTGTTGCACGCAAAATAGCTAGACTGCGACGCGAGAGGCAGCTCCATAGCATGCATTCATGATGCAGCTCGCCCCGTCCAGCGCTCTCGCATGCCACGCTCGGTCCAACGGTCAATGGAGTGTGCCACGCTGTACCTTATATTTATTATATATTTTATATTTTTATATTTTTTCTTATATACGTAGCCAAGGTTCATAAATACTGACTTTTTCTATGGGGCATGAACCGGAAGAGAGTAAGTTTGACTGTAGAAAGTTGTTAGACGTACACTTATTTAATGCGAAGGAGGAAATAAATACGTTGCCCCGCTGCTGCATCGGTTGGCTGCACGCAAAATAGCTAGACTGCGACACGATGCATATCATGCATGCATGGTGCAGCCAGCCCCGCCCAGCGCCATCGCATGCTACGCTCGGTCCAACGATCAATGGAGTGTGTCATGCTGTACCTTATCTGTTCATGAAAAAAAACAATGCGAGCCAATTAGATTCCAGAATCATCCATCCCACAGATCGCCAAGAGCTAGCCGCGAAATCCTTCCAAGAGACGCCAACCAAACAGGTTGCAGAACAAGCCCTTCCACGGATCGCCCAGAGCCATCCGTGGAATCCTTCTAAAAGACGCGATCAGACAGCCACAGTGTCGCGCTAGGGTTAGATCTACGTTCCTCATTCAGCCTTAGGGTTAGCTGGGTTTAGGATGCAGTCAACGGGGTTTCACAAGTTTGACCAGACATTCAAATGTGCATAACTAATTCAAAAAAATCAAAAAAATACAAAACCTTCGCATGGTGTCATGTTATGTGACATAGTTGTGAGGAAAAATATCAAACTTGGTCTATTGATCATATTTCAGAAAACCCTTCACAAAATGACCTATCTCCTCCGAGGTTTTCTGGCTTTCGGGTCAAATGACTAATGATATGGCTAGAATCAAGTCATAGTTTGTGATAATGTGCCCATATTGGGCATGCATGTGTATAATGGGATGACTAACAATGTTGTAGCACAAAGTTTTCCTTTTCGACGCATAGAAAATCCATTTTCTATTTTCTGAGTGCCGAAAGAGGGGGGATTTGTGAAGCAACCACCAAATTAAAGTTTCAAAATGGTCACATCCTATTTTTCAAAAATACTAGACAACCTAGAATGTACAATTTCCCAACTTGAGTATCTCAAACCTTTTATTCCAACTCTGGTGAAAAAGACAAATCCTGCCGAATCGGTTGGAAGTGGGTAAGATATGAACTGCAGGTACATGATTTTATGCTGATGATTTTTTGTAAAAATCATTTTTAGGTTCACAACATGCTATTTCATCAGAGATCCAATGCTAGTTTTGTGAGCCTCAGCCCCTATCTAAGAATATTTATGAAAACCCTTCAAAAAATTTGACCAGACATTCAAATGTGCATAACTAATTCAAAAAAAATCAAAAAAATACAAAACCTTCGCATGGTGTCATGTTATGTGACATAGTTGTGAGGAAAAATATCAAACATGGTTTTATAAATGGTCGAAAAAAACTTGCTTAGAAATGGGGTGGTTTACCCTAGCTTTGGAGCCCATTTCTACCACATTTTGGGTGAGAGTGAGTTATACTTCACAAAAGAGATCAAGGTGAGGATGAGTTGTACTCTACATATGAGAAAAATGTTGGAAGCTCATACAAACATAGAAAAGTACATTTGTTGAAATTCAAATTTACCATCTTATTTGAATTTTGTCCAAATTATCAACAAGTGCCAAATTATTATAATAACAAATGTTTACAACAACAACAACTGCATTATTACAATAACAAATGTTTACAACAACAACAAGTGCCAAATTCAAAGTCTATTTCTTTTGGCTCTTCTTACCCCTCGTTTTCTTCTCCTTCACAAGTTTCACACCACACAACAGGTTTATGCTCTTCTTTTTCTTACCATTACCATCTGGCCTCCGCACAACACGTCCAAGAGTCTCCTTCATCTCCTGCACCTCCTTAACAACACAATCTGGCACCAAAGCCTCATCACCATGGTCACTTTGCACCAGAGCCTCATCAACATGGTCACTTTGCACCAGAGCCGCAACAACAGGCTCATTTTGCACCAGAGCCTCAAAAACAGGCTCATTTTGCACCAGAGCCTCAACAACATGCTCATTTTGCACCAGAGCCTCAACAACAGGCTCATTTTGCACTAGAGCCTCAACAACATGCTCATTTTCCCCCTCATTTTGCACCAGATCTTCCAAATCAGAAACGGTGTGCCCTAAAGCCTCAACAGTTTGCACATCATCCTCCAAAACAAGTTCAGATTGCACCTCAGCAGCACCAAACATGATCTGGTTAGTTTTCTTCTTTCTATGGCCATTGATTCTTGCCCTTTTCACTGGCCAGCATTCGTCAACAACAAGAGGTGGGCCTTTTTCTCCACGATTCCTCCTGAAAACAAGCAAGTTAGCTGGGGGAGAAAAATCATCAACAAGAAATGGGATAGATTTTGGATGAACATACTTTGGCTTTTCAGCAGTGTATCTGGACTTGGTAGAGCCAGCTCGGTGTCCAAGTTCTTCATAGAGTTTGCATCTATTCTTGTTACCTTTTTGGGCCCTTTTTTGGCTTGGCATCTTTCTTTTCATCTTTCTTTCCCTTCTTGCTGCTCCCACCTTTCTCAAACCAAGCCTTGAATCTACTCTGCTTGGGCCTGCCAGCCTTTCTTTTCATCAAAGGAGGACACAAGGAGAACTGAATGTCCACTTCAGGCCACTGAGACTGATCTGTAAGTGCTGGAATTGGTGTTCCATATGCAGCCTTGAATTTTGCTACAGAATAATACTCATGCAAATATGGGTGCATATTTAGCTTGTGTTTGGAGGCCAAGAAAAGTATGGCATGCTCACAAGGCTTCCCAGTGTGTTGCCACTCAAGGCATGTGCATTCATGCAATTGAGTGTCAACAACATGCCTCCTGCCAGTCTTTGTATCTCTGACTTCAGCACCCCACAATGAGGATTTCTCAACACGCAAATGTGCAAGATTTCTGCTCCTGTTGACCACCTGCTGCACAACATCAGGAAGCTTATCTCCTTGAAGAACATCACCAAGCCTTCTTCTCAATTCCCACAACCTCATGATCATGATCCTGATCTGGTCAACCATGCCATGGACAGGCAAGTCTTTTAACTCCTTCACTTTGTTGTTGAAACTTTCTGCCAAATTATTGTTGATATGATCACATTTGATGGCAGTGTTAAAACCAGACCCGGGTCGCATATTGCATTTGCTCGCATCATATTGCATTTGCTCGCATAAAACTATTTGCAGAAAAACCTAATTTGATTTCTAAACGCCCCGTCTCTGTTCAAACGCAAAACCCGGGTCGCCGGAATATTTTGTTTTGTCTGCTATCGGTTTGCAATAACCCTGTTTGAAATAAATAAAATATTTAATTATCTTTTGTGGGGCAGTCGAACGGGCCGAATCGACCCGGACGACCACCCCCAGAACAGATCGGTCCACCCTAAACCCCTTTTGCACCCAACCTAGTCTACCCACCCCTCTGGCCACCTCACCCCGGCCAATCCCCACCCGACACGTCACCCTAACCCAAACTCCTACCCACTCCTAATCTGCCACATCACCCCACCAGCTACCCCTCTCTCTCTCCACTTCCCACCCCACCAACCAGCACACACGCACACAGCCCCCCCCCCCACGCGGCGCCCGGATCCCACCTCCCCCTAGACCTGGTCCACTCCCTCCACCCGCGTGACCCCCTGGCCCACCTGGCCCCACCACCTGTCGGCCCCTCCTCCCACGCCCTCTCTCATCCCCCGCTCGCCTCCACCTTCCCCATCGCAAGCCTCTGCCTTGCTTCTTCTTCCCCGACCGCCCCTGCCGCCCTGGGTCCCACCCGCGGGTCCCACCACCTGCCCCGTGCCCTGTTCCTCTTCCTCCTCCCTCCCTCTCTCCTTCCTCCCCCCTCGCGCCCGCAGCCTCCCTCTCTCCTCCCTTCTTCTCCCGCTCCGGCCACCGTCGCCCATCGTGCGCCCGCCTCCTCCCTCTCCGGCGAGCCCCCCTCCTGTCGTTCTCCTCCCCCACGCGAATCACCACACCACCCCCGTTCCTCTCCTCCGTCTCTCTCTCCTTTCCGGCCGCCCGTCTCCGGTGTCCCTCGGCCGCGCGCTCGCCGCAGGTCCTCGCCGGCCCCGCCTCACCCCTGCTCGCCTCCGTCCCCGCAAGCTCCCGCCAGCGCCACGCCCTCCACCTCGTCCCGCTCCCGCTCGGGATCGCCGTCCCGCGCAACCTCGCCGCCAACCTCCGCTTCGGCCTCGCGCCGGCCGCGCCGCCCCTGGCCCTCACCGGCCACCCTCTGCCTCGCCCCCCCCCCCGCTGGTCCGACCCACCCCGCCACCGGCCGCGCATCGCCGTCCACACGCGCCGCCAGGAGCCACCTCGCTCGCCCTCCTCGGCCGCGTGGTGCGCCACCGCCCGCGTCGCCGGCCCGCCCTCCGCGTCCTCGACGCCGGCAGCCAGAGTCGCCGTCGGCCGCGCCCGCGCTGCCCCGAGCTCCACCCGTGCCGGCCCGTGCCCCTCCCTCTCTGGCGCGCCAGGCGCCGCCCAGGCTGTCCCGTCGCCGACGGCCGCCTGCGGGCGCCGCTCGGCCGCGTCGACCCCGCCGTCGGTGCCTCCTCGAGCACGAGCCCCCCCGTGCTCGCCAGCCCCCCTCGCTCGCGCCCAACGCCCCGTCGAGGCTGCCTCCTCGCCGTGTTGTCATCGTTGGCCGTCGTCTGGGTCAGCCGCGCCCGTCCCGTGTTCGCCTGCAGCGTGTTCGACAAGAGTTCTGCATGGCCAAGCTCTTCCGTAGATGCAAGTACCACCAAGCTGCTCGTGAACGCCTAACGGGACTACATTGACAAGATCTTCGACATGTGCCGCCATACTCGAAGCCCACGTCGCGGACCCGGCAACCACACACGCGACAAGACCTGCGTTTTGGATACCAAATCAAGAACCAGAACGCCAAGATCGCCGATTCCGAAGACCAATCCCGGCGGCCCGACCAAGATCCGGACCCCGATGACACCACGATCCCCGCTGCAGAATGACAAGGCCGTTGGAGTGAAATCGACAAGACCTACCGCCGGATGCCAAGGTCGCCCACCCGGAACGCCAAGTACTCCCCCCCGAGGACGCCGAGTACTTCCCCCGGATCCGAAGACCACGGATGCGATAAGACCTATCCCCGCTATCCGAGAACGTTCCCGTCGAACCCTGAACCCTGAGACCGACCCCGAACCCCGGAACCCCAAGTTCGTCGAGACCCCCTAATGTGTGAACCCCTTCCCGAAACCCTATTTTATAACATAATACAACTTGTTGCATATTAATTGTTCATCTCGCATGCATTTTGTGTGGTTGGGGGCCTTGTGCCGATTCACCTTATAATTAAATATGGGGCCCATTTGCGGGCAAATCTAGTCTCATATCGGCCTCATTTAAATTTGTGTAGCGAACCGTTAACTTATTTTGCCATGTTAAGACAACATTTAAATTGCGGGGTAGTTAAACAACATGCACCACTTAATTAATTGTCGGGACCCCGTTTCCGCTTAATATGATCCAATTGCATTGCACCTTTGCCATGTCACGCATCATACATGCATCATGCCGATCTTTTGCCGTAGTATTAAATATTGCACCCGGTGTTTCTTCTAGTGTTTTGCTTCTTCGCGGATAAGTACGTTGAGTTGATGTGAGATTCTCCCCGATCTTCGGTTGAACCTTCGACAATGTTTTCAGGCGAGCATATCCCCCTTTCTACCTATCTTACTTTTATAGTATTTATTCCCTCCTGTTGTTCTATTGCTATCTGTGTTGCGATGCTCTAGTTTTCGCACCCGTGATATCCCTTGCAGCCTTATATTGCCTTGGACACATCCTATTACCTGGTGTTTGGTAGATAGTTGGACTTGCGCGTCGTAGTCGCTTGCTCAAGTGCTGTTGCGTATCGTCAAGTACCACAGTTGTTGGAATATTGCCGCCTGTTTGATGTTGGAGAGGATCATGGCTTTACTTATCGCTCACTTTAATTCCTGTTTAACAACTGAAATTGAAGTAAGTAAGCAGAGGCATCGGTGGGTGATAGATAATATTTGGTTTCCGAGCGCCCACTTGTGTCCCGTAGGACCCCAAGTACTTGATACCTGTTCCTTGTTTTATCGCGCTATCCACATACGAGAGGATTATGGGACCCCCCTGAGCCAGAGCTTGATTCAGTCTTATTTCTTGGGGCCACAAACTAGTTTGAGGTTTTATTTACTATCATGTACTTATGTCATGCTACTACTGTATTTACGATTGTGCGAGGAGCACACTGTACTGTTTAGGATCGGGACACGTTTTCGCGGTGTCGACAAGTCCAGTTTTGGGTTCCCAGTCGTTCACAGCCGTCCACCCAAACCTCGGGTCCGTCTCGGAGTCAGCTAACTTCGTTGCGGGTGTACTCCAAGGGGTGCCCCCTGAAATATTTCTGAATCCTGTGATTGCTTTGTCGTGAAGGCCTCGTTGGGTTTTGATTTGGTTTTTCCGAGGTTGATCGAGTGTGTGTTGCTATTTGTGCACCCCGGCCGGGTAAAACTTTCTGAAAGCCGTGTCCGCGGTTATGGACGACTTGGAGCACAGTATCTCGATCATAGACAAGCATAACTAAAGTAGTGCTATAAATTTGACTTTATAATGACTAGTAATCAGCTACACTATAATGGAATGGCTAAATAAAACTGCCCACAATTGCTTGTTTGGAGTGTCGCTTGCGACCATTGTACCTGACTAGTAAATATTGCAACTACAATGGAATGGCTAAATAAAAGTACCAACAACTGCTGGGTTTTGGGTTATCTCATGCTAATTGTATCTGACTAGTAAGTGTTGCAACTATCACGGAATGGTTAACTAAAAGTGCCCACTGCTTACTTTATCAGGATGATTATCTACATCTGACTAGTAATAGCTACAACGATAACTGAATAAATAAAACTGCCAACGGTGTGAGTTCCTCGGTTGACTTCCTCGTTTGGTTTCGAGGGGGAAACGCCAGGATGGGTTTGTTTGATGGTAGCATCAGGTTGGATCCGAATAGGTCTTTCTTACCCCTCTCTAATAGTCGCCAGTTGTATCGAGTCTCTATAGGTTGTTTAGTGCATGCTGCCGCTGCCGCTTAGTCCACCATACCTATGTAGGCGAGGACCGCCGAATTCTAGCCTTGCCGTGTACTGGCCTCAGTACTGACGCTCCTCTTTTTCCTTTGCCCTTTGTCGGCACCCCTTTTGTTAAGCAGGTTTTGAGCTCGACGTCGTTAGCAGGGTTACCCTTCCGGCTTGGCCTGGACAGAGTTATGGATGCCATTGGTTATTCTTCAGGGCTCTTAGCCCCATTTGCATCTTGTCCGTAGCTGGACGCTCTATCGTTTTCAAGGTGATTTGGATCTTTGTATTGTATATCTGTATTCTTGACCCTGGGAGTCGTGTTGTATATATATCTGTTCTGTGGGTCCCATCGAGGACTGTTGTGTAATGTTATTACTTCGTTTTCCACCCGCACGAAAGTGCCTGGTGGGCACCTTTGAATCGTTTCTATGCGGGTTTGGCGGGAATCGCTGAAACTTGCATAGGTCCGATTCTGAGGGTGTTACAATAGGCAAGTCTTTTAACTCCTTCACTTTGTTGTTGAAACTTTCTGCCAAATTATTGTTGATATGATCACATTTGATGGCAATGTTAAAACCTGACATGTACCATAAAAGAGAATTGTAGGTTTCCAACCATGTACAAAACTTGACCCTATCCTCCTCAGAGCATGCCGCCTTAATCTTCTCAAGGTGATATGAATGTGTCTGTCTGGTGTAAGATCTTGCTGTTGGCCACATGCGTCTAAAATCATCTCCTATGAATTTTTTTATCAAATTCATCCACATATGGCCGAAGCACTCCCTCTGCTCAGCATGAGGGAAAACAATCTTCACTGCATTTTCTAAACCTTTACATGCATCTGTGTGCACTGCCAATGGAGAGACTGGCCCTATGCATCTTTTCAACTGCATCATGAACCATGTCCATGATGCCTCTGTCTCAGACTGAAACATGCCAATAGCTACAAGGAACATCCAATTGTGTTCATCTAAAGAATTGCATGCTGCTAGTTGAACATTCAACTTTCCAGCCAAGAAAGATGAGTCTATACTCAAATATGGACGACACCCTGCTTTGAAGCCATCGATGCAAGGCTTTAAAGCCATGAAGAATTTAGAGAAGAAGACTTTTCCATCAGATGTTACCCCAGTATCTATCTCCAGAACACTGCCAGGTGACCTCTTCTCTACTTCTGCTTTGAAGTTATAAAGCATTCGAAAGGTATTTGCCCAATCACCATATAGCTCTTTCATTGCCCTTTGCTTTGCCTTCCACACTGTAGTATAATTCAGCTTAATGGGGTACTACTTTTCCAAGTCTATTTTCAGTCTCTTTGAAGTGTTGTTTGGTGTTGTGGCTAAAATGGGGTTGATATTTTCTGCAACCCATAATTGTGATGTCATTTTTGTAACTGTTTGAGAACTTGTAATGCAAGTATGAGGTTTTGGAATTTGATTCACTCTTATTGTCCTTCCATCAGGTTGGCGTCTAGCAGATATATACCACTTGCAAGGCTTGGCACCACCATCATAACCTATGTATTTTGCATAGAACTTCTTTTTATCAGTCCACATAGTATTGGTAGCAAACTCACGTTTGACTGCATATGTCCTGAAACACATCCTGAATTCATCCATGCTTGGAAACAATCTCCCAACTTCAATAACTGGGTCCTCTTTGTCCTAAAATGTTACTAGCACATCATCATGTGCATCATCTACATGAACTGCAGCATTTTCCAACAACTCTAGATCTATATCTGCCTCTTCATCTCTTAAATGGTTGTCACCATCATTTGCAGCTTCATACCTCTTCTTCTCCTTGTCTCTGTCATCTATAGGAATGCCAAAAAGCTTTGCCATTTCAATGTCATCTATTGGTGCAATGACCAAATCAGTCCGGTCATGTATCTCAACTGAATTCCAATCAACAGTTACAATCCTTTGTGCATTAGCATCTGCAGCCTCCCCTTGTGCGTTAGCATCATCCTCCACTGTTAACACTTCCAACTCAGTAACTATAGGAATTACTTGCCTTTGTGCAGCCCAATCATCCTCGACCATCTGAGCAGCCAGCTTCGAGGCCATATATCCAACCCTCGAATCAGGTTCCAGATCAATGAGCTGTGCTAAAAACAGAATAGTTTTGCTTGTCCAACCATTTTGCTCATCGATTTCATCAACTATATGTTCACCTGTCTCAACCCTAACATAGTCACATTTTTAATCATCAAATCGTAACAAAGAAACTTCTTGCTCTGGCCCCCAAACCACAATATCCCCAATTTTTTCCACCATTTTCCTCAACGCCTCCTCTCCCATGTTTATTAGCTCTTGGAGATCAACATGTTCTAATTGCACCTCCCATTTAACAACCGTGTCTCTCTCAATGATCTGCGTGTTGTCATCAACTAAAACAGCCCTAGAGGGAAAGAAATTGATGCGAAATTCGAAGGTTTGGCGCGCAACATCGTCTCCCCTGTTTTTGGCGGGCACTGTGAGCTAGCGGAAGCGAACAAATAGCTCAACCTTAGAGAAATTAAGTCCAGAGATACGGGATATACCGATTAGAAGTCCCCTCTCCATGCTCCATCTTGTTCCCCCTCGCCCCGTTCGGCACACCCTCGCCTCCACAATCTAGCATCAATGGACACGCTTAGATCTCGAATTGAGAAGAATGGTGGAGGAATTAGCTTTCAAATGGCACTCACCACCTTCGCTGTCGAACGAAAGCGCTGCCACCTAAAAGAATTGCCCTGCCGCCGCCGAGAACGATGGGTGAGGTCCACCGCCACCGTCATGGAAGCTACAGTTAGTGTGACGCTCGCTCTCGGTCAGAAGCGGTTGGTTTGACTGGCTTGACTGGCTGTCCCAACCGACTGGTTTGGCTTAACCTTATTCTTGGAACAAAGTTAAATGCGTCCTTAACGACCGTTTTATGGCCCGTGTGGCCCTAGGATATTAGCTGCCTCACAAGCGTCGCATGTGAGCTATTCTTTTCAACGATATCGTGTTCTTTCCAATTCCGCGTAAATACGTCGCATAGGAGCTATAAGCCCGCCATGGACGGGACGAGAGTTTATTTGGGAATAAGATGCAGTGAAATATCTGATGTCCATTCTTTTCTTATCCTCTCGTGTGGCCTAGAAGCGTAATGCCTTAACTCAGCCCATGTGCACTGGCTAATTATAATACGTTATGTATTTCTGTTTTTGCTTAACAGTAAATCTAGCGGTAGTTTTATCTCTGTTTTAGATTCTTTAAATTGCAGTACTTTAGTTTCTGCAGTGTTCTTCAGTTGAGTACTGTGTATTCCTGCAAATGTATGATGTAATATATTTTCGTGTGTGCACATGTTGAGATTTATTACGTCCACATTTTGCAATTGAAATTTTTAATTTCTTGCAAATAAAGCAATTCATCGTCTTAATTGAGATTTTTTGATTCGATACAAGAACGAATTGGTATGCAAAATTCAAAGTGATTTTTTCAAATTGATGTTTTGGGACCAGAAGGTAGTGTGTTGATCTGCTATTTTTATAGATTATCACGACTACTGTTTAAGCCTATATTTTGTCATATAGACATTATAATTGCTTAACATATGTTCTTCCATACATTTTATTAAGTCATGACATAAGGTACTAGAAACATGAGTATCTACTGATTTTATCATATTATACTCTAGTGCTGAGATATGGACCCCAAAATTTCTTTTCGGGGAGTATCTACGGTGTGTCAGACTTAACAATTTGAAGTTCACACTAATGATTTCAAGCCCACTTCTTGAAGTCACAATTAATTTTGCATTGTTCATTACAACATAACCATGATGGTATATGGTTTACCAAAGCGTAAATTCAATAACCTCTGGTTTACCCATGTAGGTAACCGATGGCTGAAAGAGAGTTCGATGTACTCGAACTCGATGGCCATAACTACCCTACCTGGGCCATGGACATCAAGAATGTCCTTGCGTCCCGTGGGATAGTGTGTGCCATCTAGAACCCGGTGGCCCCCCCTTCCGGTTGGAGTCGCACCGCTAAGTGAAGAGCAGTAATATGATGCCTTGTACATTATAAGGCACAAATATCCACCCTAATCTTAAGTTCGAGTATTTGGAGGAGGAATCCCCATTTACTTTGTTTCAGGCCCTCAAAATGAGGTATGAAAAGTAGAAGGCAGTTGTCCTGCCCGAAGCACTTCATGATTGGACTCATCTTCGATTCCAGAACTTCAAGTCCGTTGGGGATTACAATCACGAGGTTCATAAGATAAGTTCTAAGTTGCTCTTTTGCGAGAAGGAGCCTATAGATGCAGAAAAGATAGAAAAAACTCTATCCACTATGCCCCCATCTAAAAAGATCCTGCAGCGGCAATACCACGCTCGTGACTACCAGGTCTATTCAGACCTTATTCATATCCTACTTCAGGCTAAAAATCATGATGAGCTTCTTGCTAAGAATGACTCTCAGCGCCCGGTTGGTTCCCAACCTTTGCCGGAAGTTCATATGAATGTCATGAATAGAAGAAAGTTTGGTGGTGCCTTCAACAGCAACCAATCAAACTTCAAGGGTAAGCATAAGCACAACTGGTACAAAAATCCTCGAAACTCGGACCATGGGAAAGGCACCGCAAATCCAAAGTATGACAAAACTAGGTTTTGTGACAAGTGTGGATGCTACACATATCCTACCAACAAGTGCAAGACCCCAAAACATCTGGATATTCTCTACCAGCAATCCCAAGGATGCAAAGCACCTCAAGGGAAAAGGTTTGGAGCCAACTTCAACCTTCATCCGGATGGCACCAATGGAGCTGGTTGTTCGCAAGATGTTCCTCTTGAACCTAGCAACACCATGACTCTCTAGCAGTCCGCGGACCCTATGAGCACGGAGAACATGATTGTTGAGTATGTCTCAAACGACATGTTTGGAGACTTTGACTAGTCCTACTATCTCCTTAGTGATCAACTTAATCATGTCCATCGGTGATGTTACAATAGAACATAACTACTGTTGTCACGGTATATTGTATCAGCACTATGATATAAATAATATTGTATATAATCTATATATTTGAGAAAAGATTTACATAGAGAAAATCCTTCAACTCGATATATAGATTTCTACGGGGGCAGTCCGATGGATGAGGAACAAGTATTTGAAAAAAATACCCTCTCTATTGTTTGGGACGTACTACATGTACATCCCATCCGTAGCACATGTTGCATACAAAGAAATTCCATTTGTCACAAGTTGCATGAGTCCAAATTCCCTCGGTCATCAGACTTTGTGTGCACATTGTGCAACACGGGGAAGCTAATTTTGAGGCATTCGCCCCTCAAAATACAAGTTGGACCGCTTCAGTTCCTTGAACACATCCAGGGAGACATTTGTTATTCTCCAACCATTGTGTGGATCTTTAAGATATTCTTCATGGTTCTCAATTATGCATCTATACGATGCTCATACATGTGTTTTCTGTCCACATGGTACCATGATAATGAGGGAAGTAATCAAGTTATAAGCCCATTATCGAGAAAGTATAATTTGACAAATTCGCAAAGAAAATGTTGCAGAATTCTCCTCATGTGCCTTCAATGAATATTGCATAGCCATGCGGATTGAAGTTCAACACTCTATCTAATACATCCACACTCATAATGGTTTGGTTGGATCCCTGAATAAGAGGATCGAACTCATTGCATGACTTTTGTCGATGAAATGCACTACCAACTTTACGTTGGAGTCATGCAGTTTTACACGCTGCTGACCGATTAACTGTATATAGCAGTACTTGCCCTCTGAAATTGATACGTGGAAATCCTCCAAGCATTTTCCATCTCCGTAAGTTCGGAATGTTGGAATTATGCCCTAGAGGCAATAATAAAGATGTTATTATTATAATTCTTGTTCATGATAAAGTTTATATTCCATGCTAGAATTGTATTAAGCGGAAACTTTAATACTTGTGTGGTTTGTGAACAACACCGTGTCCCTAGTACGCCTCTATGGACTAGCTCATTGATCAATGATGGTTAAGGTTTCCTAACCATAGACATGAGTTGTCAATTGATAATAAGATCATATCATTGGGAGAATGATATGGTGGATAGACCCAAACAAAGCAGAGCAATTAGATCGTGTCATCGTGTTCGTCTTTGCGAAGCTTTTCCTATGTCAAATATTGTATTCCTTAGACCATGAGATAATGCAACTCCCTGATATCGGAAGAAAGCTTTGAGGTCATCAAACGTCATCCTATGAGAGGGTGATCATAAAGGTGTCTCTTAGGTGATCGGAAAGTATCTGTTGGGTTGTATGTATCGAGATGGAATTTTTCCCTCCCAAGTCGGAGAGATATACTTCGGGCCCACTCGGTAATCGATATCAACACCGCTTGCAAGCATGTGGTTAAGGAGTTAATCACAAAGTGATATCGGATTATGGAACGAGTAAAGTACTTGTTGTGAACGAGATTGAACTAGGTATGACGATACCGACGATCGAATCTCGAGCAAGTAAAATATCGCGAGACGAAAGGAATATATATATGGGATTGATTGAATCCTGGAATCGTGGTTCATCCGATATGATCATCGATGAATGTGTGGGAGTCAATATGGGTGCCCAGACCCCGCTGTTGATTATTGATAGAAGATCATGTCTGCATATTCTCGAACCCGCAGGGTCACACACCTAACGTGTCTTGACGCTAGGATAGATTGGATAATTGGTTTATGAATTTTTGTTCGGAGTCTCAGATGGGATCCGGGATATCACGAGAGGTTCCGGAATGGTCCGGAGAATAAGATTCATATAAGGCAGTGCAGTTTTTGGAGTTCGGAATTGTTCCGGGTTAATCGGTATTGTACCGGAAGCTTCTAGAACCTTCCGGAAGGGGACCAACGTGGCCCCACCTTCCGGGAGGGGGCATGGGCCTATGAGGGAGTGTCCTGGCCGCATTGGGCCAGGGGCACAAGGCCCCATAGGGCCCAGCCGATTCTAGAGAGATTTGACTCGTTTAAATCTCGGGATAGAATTTCTAGATAAGGGAGAGTTTAAATTGTTTAAACTAGAGATAGGCTTGGAGGAGGGGCAAGGGCTGGCCGCCCCCCCTCTATATATAGAGGGGTGGTGCGCCCCCTCCCCCCTACACACACACCTTCCTCCAAGCCCTAGCAGCCTTGCTACCTTCCTCTCTCCCTCCCGACTGTTTGTAGGCGAAGCCCTGCAGCAGAAATTCTCCACCATATACACCACGCCGTCGTGTTGTAGATCCAATCTATCTCTCCACCATACTTGCTGGTCCGAGGAAGGAGGAGACGTCGAGGTGCTGCACGTGTGCATCTCACGGAGGCACCGCCACTTGTGGTGCTAGATCGGATCGGATCGCGAGGAGGAGAAGCGAGTACAACTACATCACCCACGTTCCGACGAACGTTCCGCTGTGCGAATCTTCAAGGGTATGAAGATCTAATCCAATCTCTCTCGTTGTTTGCATCTCCTAGATTAGATCTTGGCTTTCCCTCTGTTCGCTCCGTAGAAAATTTTGATTTACTATGCCGCGAAACCCTTCAGTGGTATCAGAGCTAGATCTATGCGTAGATGTGTTTCACGAGTAGAACGCAAGATGGTTGTTGTGGGCGTTGATGTTTTCTGTTGCAAGCCTCTTGTTTGTGTTCTTCTTATGACGCGGGATAGTGAGATTGAAGCGGTCCAGGCCAACCTTACGCGACGTCGTTCGCGAGACCGGCTCCGCACTTGACGTGTGGCTTGTACCACACATGCGGCTGGTGGATGTCAGTTTCTCTCACTATAGTTGTCATGGGATTAACACCGGAGTTTGGCAACCATAATATCACCGTTGTGGCTTTTCGTAGGTAAGAATCGTTCTTAGCATCTACTCCCATAAGCCACGTAAAACATGCAACAACAAAGTAGAGGCGTCTAACTTGTTTTTGCAGGGAGTGTTTTCTGTGATATGGTATGGCCCAAGATGTGATGTGTATATTGTATGCGATGATCATGTTTTGTAATGTTTCACGACTTGCATGTCGATGAGTACACAACCGGCAGGAGCCATATGGTTGTCTTTATAATTGTGTATGACCTGCGAGTCAACTTCTTATACGCCATGTAATAGCTTTACTTTATCGCTAAGTAGTTAGCAATAGTTGTAGTTGCTATTCGTGGTGGAGGCAATCATGGTGGAGTGATGGAGATCATGCCGGAACGCACAAGATGGATATCATTGCGCGAGGATTGGCTATACCATGTCACATAAAGTTATATGCATGTGATGTTTATCCCTTTATGTATCTTATTATGCTTAGATCGCGACGGTAGCATTATAAGATGATTCCTCACTTAAAGATCAAGATAAAAACTGTGTTCTCCCCAAGTATGCACCGTTGCGAAAGTTCGTCGTGTCCAAGCATCACGTGATGATCGGGTGCTATAGACTCTACGCTCACATACAACGGGTGCAAGCCAGTTTTGCACACGCAGAGATACTTGGGTCTAGCTTGACGAGCCTAGCATGTACAGACATGGCCTCGGAACACAAGAACCGAAAGGTTAAGCATGAGTCATATGAATGATATGATCGACACTTTGTTGTCCACCATTGAAACCACATCTATTCTCGTGATGATCGGATTAGGTGTGGTGAATTTGGATCGTGTTCACTAAACAACTTGAGGTATGTTGAATTTAGTGGGAGTTCATCTAGTAATTTGATTAAGTTGAACTATTTATCATGAACATAGTCTAAATTGTACTTGCAAATACTGTAGATCCAATGGCCAAGTCCAACTTCAACTTCAATGTTTTTGCTGATAAAGAAAAGCTTAGGAACAATGGGTCTAACTTCACCAATTGGTTCCGCAATCTAAGAATCATTCTGTCTGGCGGACAAAAGGACTATGTCCTTGGGAAAGCGTTAGGTGACCCCCCTGCTGCAACTGCGCCGGCTGATGAGAAAGCTGTCTATCAGTCGCGCAAAGATGATTATGGTGTGATTAAGAGCACCATGTTGTTTGCTATGGAATCGGAGCTTCAAAATCGTTTTGAAACCTATCCCGGGCCCTTTGAGATTCTCGAGGAGCTGAAAACCATGTTTCAGACTCAAGCCCGTTCTGAGAGATATGAGATCTCTGAGAAGTTCTTTAACTGCAAGATGGAGGAAGGGAGTTCCGTTAGTGAGCACGCCATAAATATGTCGGGCTACACTCAGCGCCTTGAGCAACTGGAATGCACGATTCCAGAGGAGCTCAAGATTGACAGGGTTCTGCAATCACTCCCTCCCAGCTACAAAAGTTTTGTAGTGACTCATAATCAGATTGGTTCCACTGATACGATCACCGAGCTCTTCGCAAAGCTGAAGGCTGCGGAAGTGGACATCAAGAAGGATAATCATGTGTTGATGGTCAACAAGCCCTCCTTTAAGAAAGGTAAGGGAGCAAAGAAGCCCTTCAAGAAGGGCGGCGGCAAGCGCAATGCCCCTGCTGAGAAGAAGCTCAGGTCTGGTCCCAAGCCGGACACTGAGTGCTTCTATTGCAAGGACAAGGGTCACTGGAAGCGCAACTGTCCGAAATACTTAGCGGACAAGAAGGCTGGCACCATCAAAGGTATATTTGATATACATGTTATTGATGTTTTCCTTACTAGCCCTCGTTGTAGTGCCTGGGTATTTGATACCGGTTCAGTTGCTAATATTTGTAACTCGAAACAGGAGCTACGGAATAGACGGCGTCTTGCGAGGGATGAGGTGACGATGCGCGTTGGCAACGGATCAAGAGTTGATGTGATGGCCGTCGGCACGCTCTCCTTAGTTTTACCTTCGGGATTAGTTTTAAACCTTAATAAGTGTTATTATGTGCCTGCGTTGAGCATGAACATTATTTCTGGATCGTGTTTATTGCAAGACGGTTATTCATTTAAATCGGAGAATAATGGTTGTTCTATTTATATGAGTAACATCTTTTATGGTCATGCACCTCTTGTAAATGGTTTATTTCTTCTAAATCTCGAAAGGGATGAAACACACATCCATAACATTGAGGCTAAGAGATGCAAAGTAGATAGTGATAATACTACTTATTTGTGGCACTGTCGTCTAGGTCATATTGGTGTAAAGCGCATGAAGAAACTCCATTCTGATGGACTTTTGGAGTCTCTTGATTTTGAATCATTTGACACATGCGAACCATGCCTCATGGGCAAGATGATCAAAACCCCGTTCTCCGGTATGATGGAGCGAGCAACGGACTTGTTGGAAATCATACATACCGATGTATGCGGACCGATGAGTGTTTCGACGCGCGGTGGATATCGCTATTTTCTCACTTTTACCGATGACTTAAGTAGATATGGGTATATCTATTTAATGAAACATAAATCTGAAACATTTGAAAAGTTCAAGGAATTTTAGAATGAAGTGGAGAACCATCGTAACAGAAAGATTAAGTTTCTACGATCCGATCGTGGAGGAGAATATTTGAGTTATGATTTTCTCACGCATCTTAAAGCAAGTGGAATCGTTTCACAACTCACGCCACCCGGAACACCACAGCGCAATGGTGTGTCTGAACGCCGGAATCGAACCCTATTAGATATGGTCCGATCAATGATGTCTCTTACTGATTTGCCGTTATCATTTTGGGGCTATGCATTAGAAACCGCTGCATTCACTTTAAATAGGGCTCCATCTAAATCCGTTGAGACGACACCGTATGAACTGTGGTTTGGTGCTAAACCTAAGTTATCGTTTCTTAAAGTTTGGGGATGCGAAGCTTACGTCAAGAAGTTGATGCCGGACAAGCTCGAACCCAAAGCGGAGAAATGCGTCTTCATAGGATACCCTAAGGAAACTATTGGGTATACCTTCTATCACAGAACCGAAGGCAAAGTGTTTGTCGCAAAGAACGGTTCCTTTCTTGAGAAGGAGTTTCTCTCGAAAGAAGTGAGTGGGAGGAAAGTAGAGCTAGACGAGGTTATTGAACCTTCTCTTGAATTGGAGAGTAGCGCAGCACCTGAAATTGTTCCAGTGCCGCCTGCACCAACAATAGAGGAAGCTAATGACAAGGATCATGAAGCTTCGAACGATGCTGCTACTGAACGTCGCAGGTCGACAAGGTCGCGTGCCCCTCCTGAGTGGTACGGCAACCCTGTCTTGACTGTCTTGTTAGTAGAAGACAGTGAACCTACGAACTATGAGGAAGCGATGATGAGCCCAGACTCTGAGAAATGGCTAGAAGCCATGAAATCCGAATTGGGATCCATGAGCGAAAACCAAGTATGGACTTTGGTGGACCCTCCTAGCGACCGAAAGGTCGTTGAGTGCAAATGGATCTTCAAGAAGAAAACGGACGCGGATGGTAATGTTACCGTCTATAAAGCACGGCTTGTCACAAAAGGTTTTCGACAAGTTCAAGGTGTTGACTACGATGAGACTTTCTCTCCCGTAGCGATGTTTAAGTCCATTCGGATTTTATTAGCAATTGCTGCGTTTCATGATTATGAAATATGGCAGATGGATGTCAAGACTGCTTTCCTCAATGGCAACATTGATGAAGAGTTGTTTATCTTGCAACCCGAAGGTTTTGTCGATCCTAAGGATGCTGATAAAGTATGCAAACTTCAGCGTTCCATTTATGGACTGAAGCAAGCATCTCGGAGTTGGAACCTTCGTTTTGATCAAGTGATCAAGAGCTTTGGATTTGTTCCAAATTGCTACGAAGCTTGTATCTACAAGAAAGTGAGTGGGAGCTCGGTGACGTTTCTGGTACTATATGTGGATGACATATTGATTATCGGAAATGACATCAACATGCTTAACGATGTGAAGAGTTATTTGAACAAGTGTTTTTCAATGAAAAACCTAGGTAAAGCTGCTTATATATTGGGCATCAAGATCTATAGAGATAGACAAAGACGCCTGATAGCTTTAAGCCAGAGTACATACCTAGACAAAGTACTGAAAAGGTTCAGAATGGATAAGGCAAAGAAAGGTTCAGTGCCTATGTTGTCAGGTAAGATATTGAGCAAGGCTCAGTGTCCAGCTACGGTAAATGATAGGGAAGCTATGAGCAAAGTGCCTTATGCCTCGGCCATAGGTTCCATCATGTATGCCATGCCGTGTACTAGACCGGATGTGTCCAATGCTCTTAGTTTGACGAGCAGATATCAAAGTGATCCAGGAGTGGAACACTGGACAGCCGTGAAGAACATCCTAAAGTACCTAAATAGAACTAAAGAAATGTTCTTAGTCTATGGGGGTGATGAACAGCTTGTCGTAAAAGGTTACGTCGATGCTAGTTTCGACACCGACAAGGATGATTCCAAATCTCAGACAGGATACATTTATATTTTGAATGGAGGAGCTGTGAGCTAGAGAAGCTGCAAGCAAAGCGTGATCGCGGGATCTACAGTAGAAGCGGAATACATGGCTGCTGCAGAAGCGTCAAGTGAAGGAGTTTGGATCAGAAACTTCATCACTGAGCTTGGCGTGGTTCCAAGTGCATTGGACCCACTGGAGATATTGTGTGACAACACTGGCGCCATAGCACTCGCTAAGGAACCAAGATATCATCCAAAGACCAAGCATATCAACCGCAAGTTTCATATAATCCGAGATTATATAGCAGATGGAG
Organism: Avena atlantica; assembly: GCA_910589765.1. Classification (NCBI taxonomy): domain Eukaryota; kingdom Viridiplantae; phylum Streptophyta; class Magnoliopsida; order Poales; family Poaceae; genus Avena; species Avena atlantica. The sequence goes on along the minus strand of OU342733.1, from coordinate 535,038,710 downwards.
ATCTGAAGATTAGCAAAGTACATACAGATCTGAATGTCGCAGATCCATTGACTAAACCTCTTCCACGTGTAAAACATGATCAACACCTCAGTGCCATGGGTGTGAGATTGTTGCTAGATGTAAACTAGATTATTGACTCTAGTGCAAGTGGGAGACTGTTGGAATTATGCCCTAGAGGCAATAATAAAGATGTTATTATTATAATTCTTGTTCATGATAAAGTTTATATTCCATGCTAGAATTGTATTAAGCGGAAACTTTAATACTTGTGTGGTTTGTGAACAACACCGTGTCCCTAGTACGCCTCTATGGACTAGATCATTGATCAATGATGGTTAAGGTTTCCTAACCATAGACATGAGTTGTCAATTGATAATGAGATCATATCATTGGGAGAATGATATGGTGGATAGACCCAAACAAAGCAGAGCAATTAGATCGTGTCATCGTGTTCGTCTTTGCGAAGCTTTTCCTATGTCAAATATTGTATTCCTTAGACCATGAGATAATGCAACTCCCTGGTATCGGAAGACAGCTTTGAGGTCATCAAACGTCATCCTATGAGAGGGTGATCATAAAGGTGTCTCTTAGGTGATCGGAAAGTATCTGTTGGGTTGTATGTATCGAGATGGAATTTGTCCCTCCCAAGTCGGAGAGATATACTTCGGGCCCACTCGGTAATCGATATCAACACCGCTTGCAAGCATGTGGTTAAGGAGTTAATCACAAAGTGATATCGGATTACGGAACGAGTAAAGTACTTGTTTTGAACGAGATTGAACTAGGTATGACGATACCGACGATCGAATCTCGAGCAAGTAAAATATCGCGAGACGAAAGGAATATATATATGGGATTGATTGAATCCTGGCATCGTGGTTCATCCGATATGATCATCGATGAATGTGTGGGAGTCAATATGGGTGCCCAGACCCCGCTGTTGATTATTGATAGAAGATCATGTCTGCATATTCTCGAACCCGCAGGGTCACACACTTAATGTGTCTTGACGCTAGGATAGATTGGATAATTGGTTTATATTTTTTTTTCGGAGTCTCGGATGGGATCCGGGATATCACGAGAGGTTCCGGAATGGTCCGGAGAATAAGATTCATATAAGGCAGTGCAGTTTTTGTAGTTCGGAATTGTTCCGGGTTAATCGGTATTGTACCGGAAGCTTCTAGAACCTTCCGGAAGGGGACCAACGTGGCCCCACCTTCCTCCAAGCCCTAGCAGCCTTGCTACCTTCCTCTCTCCCTCCCGACTGTTTGTAGGCGAAGCCCTGCAGCAGAAATTCTCCACCATATACACCACGCCGTCGTGTTGTAGATCCAATCTATCTCTCCACCATACTTGCTGGTCCGAGGAAGGAGGAGACGTCGAGGTGCTGCACGTGTGCATCTCACGGAGGCACCGCCACTTGTGGTGCTAGATCGGATCGGATCGCGAGGAGGAGAAGCGAGTACAACTACATCACCCACGTTCCGACGAACGTTCCGCTGTGCGAATCTTCAAGGGTATGAAGATCTAATCCAATCTCTCTCGTTGTTTGCATCTCCTAGATTAGATCTTGGCTTTCCCTCTGTTCGCTCCGTAGAAAATTTTGATTTACTATGCCGCGAAACCCTTCAGTGGTATCAGAGCTAGATCTATGCGTAGATGTGTTTCACGAGTAGAACGCAAGATGGTTGTTGTGGGCGTTGATGTTTCTGTTGCAAGCCTCTTGTTTGTGTTCTTCTTATGACGCGGGATAGTGAGATTGAAGCGGTCCAGGCCAACCTTACGCGACGTCGTTCGCGAGACCGGCTCCGCACTTGACGTGTGGCTTGTACCACACATGCGGCTGGTGGATGTCAGTTTCTCTCACTATAGTTGTCATGGGATTAACACCGGAGTTTGGCAACCATAATATCACCGTTGTGTCTTTTCGTAGGTAAGAATCGTTCTTAGCATCTACTCCCATAAGCCACGTAAAACATGCAACAACAAAGTAGAGGCGTCTAACTTGTTTTTGCAGGGAGTGTTTTCTGTGATATGGTATGGCCCAAGATGTGATGTGTATATTGTATGCGATGATCATGTTTTGTAATGTTTCACGACTTGCATGTCGATGAGTACACAACCGGCAGGAGCCATATGGTTGTCTTTATAATTGTGTATGACATGCGAGTCAACTTCTTATACGCCATGTAATAGCTTTACTTTATCGCTAAGTAGTTAGCAATAGTTGTAGTTTCTATTCGTGGTGGAGGCAATCATGGTGGAGTGATGGAGATCATGCCGGAACGCACAAGATGGATATCATTGCGCGAGGATTGGCTATACCATGTCACATAAAGTTATATGCATGTGATGTTTATCCCTTTATGTATCTTATTATGCTTAGATCGCGACGGTAGCATTATAAGATGATTCCTCACTTAAAGATCAAGATAAAAACTGTGTTCTCCCCAAGTATGCACCGTTGCGAAAGTTTGTCGTGTCCAAGCATCACGTGATGATCGGGTGCTATAGACTCTACGCTCACATACAACGGGTGCAAGCCAGTTTTGCACACGCAGAGATACTTGGGTCTAGCTTGACGAGCCTAGCATGTACAGACATGGCCTCGGAACACAAGAACCGAAAGGTTAAGCATGAGTCATATGAATGATATGATCGACACTTTGTTGTCCACCATTGAAACCACATCTATTCTCGTGATGATCGGATTAGGTGTGGTGAATTTGGATCGTGTTCACTAAACAACTTGAGGTATGTTGAATTTAGTGGGAGTTCATCTAGTAATTTGATTAAGTTGAACTATTTATCATGAACATAGTCTAAATTGTACTTGCAAATACTGTAGATCCAATGGCCAAGTCCAACTTCAACTTCAATGTTTTTGCTGATAAAGAAAAGCTTAGGAACAATGGGTCTAACTTCACCAATTGGTTCCGCAATCTAAGAATCATTCTGTCTGGCGGACAAAAGGACTATGTCCTTGGGAAAGCGTTAGGTGACCCCCCTGCTGCAACTGCGCCGGCTGATGAGAAAGCTGTCTATCAGTCGCGCAAAGATGATTATGGTGTGATTAAGAGCACCATGTTGTTTGCTATGGAATCGGAGCTTCAAAATCGTTTTGAAACCTATCCCGGGCCCTTTGAGATTCTCGAGGAGCTGAAAACCATGTTTCAGACTCAAGCCCGTTCTGAGAGATATGAGATCTCTGAGAAGTTCTTTAACTGCAAGATGGAGGAAGGGAGTTCCGTTAGTGAGCACGCCATAAATATGTCGGGCTACACTCAGCGCCTTGAGCAACTGGAATGCACGATTCCAGAGGAGCTCAAGATTGACAGGGTTCTGCAATCACTCCCTCCCAGCTACAAAAGTTTTGTAGTGACTCATAATCAGATTGGTTCCACTGATACGATCACCGAGCTCTTCGCAAAGCTGAAGGCTGCGGAAGTGGACATCAAGAAGGATAATCATGTGTTGATGGTCAACAAGCCCTCCTTTAAGAAAGGTAAGGGAGCAAAGAAGCCCTTCAAGAAGGGCGGCGGCAAGCGCAATGCCCCTGCTGAGAAGAAGCTCAGGTCTGGTCCCAAGCCGGACACTGAGTGCTTCTATTGCAAGGACAAGGGTCACTGGAAGCGCAACTGTCCGAAATACTTAGCGGACAAGAAGGCTGGCACCATCAAAGGTATATTTGATATACATGTTATTGATGTTTTCCTTACTAGCCCTCGTTGTAGTGCCTGGGTATTTGATACCGGTTCAGTTGCTAATATTTGTAACTCGAAACAGGAGCTACGGAATAGACGGCGTCTTGCGAGGGATGAGGTGACGATGCGCGTTGGCAACGGATCAAGAGTTGATGTGATGGCCGTCGGCACGCTCTCCTTAGTTTTACCTTCGGGATTAGTTTTAAACCTTAATAAGTGTTATTATGTGCCTGCGTTGAGCATGAACATTATTTCTGGATCGTGTTTATTGCAAGACGGTTATTCATTTAAATCGGAGAATAATGGTTGTTCTATTTATATGAGTAACATCTTTTATGGTCATGCACCTCTTGTAAATGGTTTATTTCTTCTAAATCTCGAAAGGGATGAAACACACATCCATAACATTGAGGCTAAGAGATGCAAAGTAGATAGTGATAATACTACTTATTTGTGGCACTGTCGTCTAGGTCATATTGGTGTAAAGCGCATGAAGAAACTCCATTCTGATGGACTTTTGGAGTCTCTTGATTTTGAATCATTTGACACATGCGAACCATGCCTCATGGGCAAGATGATCAAAACCCCGTTCTCCGGTATGATGGAGCGAGCAACGGACTTGTTGGAAATCATACATACCGATGTATGCGGACCGATGAGTGTTTCGACGCGCGGTGGATATCGCTATTTTCTCACTTTTACCGATGACTTAAGTAGATATGGGTATATCTATTTAATGAAACATAAATCTGAAACATTTGAAAAGTTCAAGGAATTTTAGAATGAAGTGGAGAACCATCGTAACAGAAAGATTAAGTTTCTACGATCCGATCGTGGAGGAGAATATTTGAGTTATGATTTTCTCACGCATCTTAAAGCAAGTGGAATCGTTTCACAACTCACGCCACCCGGAACACCACAGCGCAATGGTGTGTCTGAACGCCGGAATCGAACCCTATTAGATATGGTCCGATCAATGATGTCTCTTACTGATTTGCCGTTATCATTTTGGGGCTATGCATTAGAAACCGCTGCATTCACTTTAAATAGGGCTCCATCTAAATCCGTTGAGACGACACCGTATGAACTGTGGTTTGGTGCTAAACCTAAGTTATCGTTTCTTAAAGTTTGGGGATGCGAAGCTTACGTCAAGAAGTTGATGCCGGACAAGCTCGAACCCAAAGCGGAGAAATGCGTCTTCATAGGATACCCTAAGGAAACTATTGGGTATACCTTCTATCACAGAACCGAAGGCAAAGTGTTTGTCGCAAAGAACGGTTCCTTTCTTGAGAAGGAGTTTCTCTCGAAAGAAGTGAGTGGGAGGAAAGTAGAGCTAGACGAGGTTATTGAACCTTCTCTTGAATTGGAGAGTAGCGCAGCACCTGAAATTGTTCCAGTGCCGCCTGCACCAACAATAGAGGAAGCTAATGACAAGGATCATGAAGCTTCGAACGATGCTGCTACTGAACGTCGCAGGTCGACAAGGTCGCGTGCCCCTCCTGAGTGGTACGGCAACCCTGTCTTGACTGTCTTGTTAGTAGAAGACAGTGAACCTACGAACTATGAGGAAGCGATGATGAGCCCAGACTCTGAGAAATGGCTAGAAGCCATGAAATCCGAATTGGGATCCATGAGCGAAAACCAAGTATGGACTTTGGTGGACCCTCCTAGCGACCGAAAGGTCGTTGAGTGCAAATGGATCTTCAAGAAGAAAACGGACGCGGATGGTAATGTTACCGTCTATAAAGCACGGCTTGTCACAAAAGGTTTTCGACAAGTTCAAGGTGTTGACTACGATGAGACTTTCTCTCCCGTAGCGATGTTTAAGTCCATTCGGATTTTATTAGCAATTGCTGCGTTTCATGATTATGAAATATGGCAGATGGATGTCAAGACTGCTTTCCTCAATGGCAACATTGATGAAGAGTTGTTTATCTTGCAACCCGAAGGTTTTGTCGATCCTAAGGATGCTGATAAAGTATGCAAACTTCAGCGTTCCATTTATGGACTGAAGCAAGCATCTCGGAGTTGGAACCTTCGTTTTGATCAAGTGATCAAGAGCTTTGGATTTGTTCCAAATTGCTACGAAGCTTGTATCTACAAGAAAGTGAGTGGGAGCTCGGTGACGTTTCTGGTACTATATGTGGATGACATATTGATTATCGGAAATGACATCAACATGCTTAACGATGTGAAGAGTTATTTGAACAAGTGTTTTTCAATGAAAAACCTAGGTAAAGCTGCTTATATATTGGGCATCAAGATCTATAGAGATAGACAAAGACGCCTGATAGCTTTAAGCCAGAGTACATACCTAGACAAAGTACTGAAAAGGTTCAGAATGGATAAGTCAAAGAAAGGTTCAGTGCCTATGTTGTCAGGTAAGATATTGAGCAAGGCTCAGTGTCCAGCTACGGTAAATGATAGGGAAGCTATGAGCAAAGTGCCTTATGCCTCGGCCATAGGTTCCATCATGTATGCCATGCCGTGTACTAGACCGGATGTGTCCAATGCTCTTAGTTTGACGAGCAGATATCAAAGTGATCCAGGAGTGGAACACTGGACAGCCGTGAAGAACATCCTAAAGTACCTAAATAGAACTAAAGAAATGTTCTTAGTCTATGGGGGTGATGAACAGCTTGTCGTAAAAGGTTACGTCGATGCTAGTTTCGACACCGACAAGGATGATTCCAAATCTCAGACAGGATACATTTATATTTTGAATGGAGGAGCTGTGAGCTAGAGAAGCTGCAAGCAAAGCGTGATCGCGGGATCTACAGTAGAAGCGGAATACATGGCTGCTGCAGAAGCGTCAAGTGAAGGAGTTTGGATCAGAAACTTCATCACTGAGCTTGGCGTGGTTCCAAGTGCATTGGACCCACTGGAGATATTGTGTGACAACACTGGCGCCATAGCACTCGCTAAGGAACCAAGATATCATCCAAAGACCAAGCATATCAACCGCAAGTTTCATATAATCCGAGATTATATAGCAGATGGAGATCTGAAGATTAGCAAAGTACATACAGATCTGAATGTCGCAGATCCATTGACTAAACCTCTTCCACGTGTAAAACATGATCAACACCTCAGTGCCATGGGTGTGAGATTGTTGCTAGATGTAAACTAGATTATTGACTCTAGTGCAAGTGGGAGACTGTTGGAATTATGCCCTAGAGGCAATAATAAAGATGTTATTATTATAATTCTTGTTCATGATAAAGTTTATATTCCATGCTAGAATTGTATTAAGCGGAAACTTTAATACTTGTGTGGTTTGTGAACAACACCGTGTCCCTAGTACGCCTCTATGGACTAGATCATTGATCAATGATGGTTAAGGTTTCCTAACCATAGACATGAGTTGTCAATTGATAATGAGATCATATCATTGGGAGAATGATATGGTGGATAGACCCAAACAAAGCAGAGCAATTAGATCGTGTCATCGTGTTCGTCTTTGCGAAGCTTTTCCTATGTCAAATATTGTATTCCTTAGACCATGAGATAATGCAACTCCCTGGTATCGGAAGACAGCTTTGAGGTCATCAAACGTCATCCTATGAGAGGGTGATCATAAAGGTGTCTCTTAGGTGATCGGAAAGTATCTGTTGGGTTGTATGTATCGAGATGGAATTTGTCCCTCCCAAGTCGGAGAGATATACTTCGGGCCCACTCGGTAATCGATATCAACACCGCTTGCAAGCATGTGGTTAAGGAGTTAATCACAAAGTGATATCGGATTACGGAACGAGTAAAGTACTTGTTTTGAACGAGATTGAACTAGGTATGACGATACCGACGATCGAATCTCGAGCAAGTAAAATATCGCGAGACGAAAGGAATATATATATGGGATTGATTGAATCCTGGCATCGTGGTTCATCCGATATGATCATCGATGAATGTGTGGGAGTCAATATGGGTGCCCAGACCCCGCTGTTGATTATTGATAGAAGATCATGTCTGCATATTCTCGAACCCGCAGGGTCACACACTTAATGTGTCTTGACGCTAGGATAGATTGGATAATTGGTTTATATTTTTTTTTCGGAGTCTCGGATGGGATCCGGGATATCACGAGAGGTTCCGGAATGGTCCGGAGAATAAGATTCATATAAGGCAGTGCAGTTTTTGTAGTTCGGAATTGTTCCGGGTTAATCGGTATTGTACCGGAAGCTTCTAGAACCTTCCGGAAGGGGACCAACGTGGCCCCACCTTCCGGGAGGGGGCAAGGGCCTATGAGAGAGTGTCCTGGCCGCATTGGGCCAGGGGCACAAGGCCCCATAGGGCCCAGCCGATTCTAGAGAGATTTGACTCGTTTAAATCTCGGAATAGAATTTTTAGATAAGGGAGAGTTTAAATTGTTTCAACTAGAGATAGGATTTCTAGATAAGGGAGAGTTTAAATTGTTTAAACTAGAGATAGGCTTGGAGGAGGGGCAAGGGCTGGCCGCCCCCCTCTATATATAGAGGGGTGGTGCGCCCCCTCCCCCCTACACACACACCTTCCTCCAAGCCCTAGCAGCCTTTCTACCTTCCTCTCTCCCTCCCGACTGTTTGTAGGCGAAGCCCTGCAGCAGAAATTCTCCACCATATACACCATGCCGTCGTGTTGTAAATCCAATCTATATCTCCACCATACTTGCTGGTCCGAGGAAGGAGGAGACGTCGAGGTGCTGCACGTGTGCATCTCACGGAGGCACCGCCACTTGTGGTGCTAGATCGGATCGGATCGCGAGGAGGAGAAGCGAGTACAACTACATCACCCACGTTCCGACGAACGTTCCGCTGTGCGAATCTTCAAGGGTATGAAGATCTAATCCAATCTCTCTCGTTGTTTGCATCTCCTAGATTAGATCTTGGCTTTCCCTCTGTTCGCTCCGTAGAAAATTTTGATTTACTATGCCGCGAAACCCTTCACGGAAACGCTTCACGCGTACCGATCTCACCACCGCAACATACATTAAAAGGGATCAATGTGGGGTACAGATCTTTATCGATCACAAAGTACCTGGAACCCTTCTTGCGGGATCCATTCATTGCCCAGTATGTTGATTTTTATATCCAAGGATGGATTATTTCCAGGGCATTAGGGGAAGAATTTAAGTACCACATAGAATGCCAGGAAATCAATTGGGACTACACGTTCCACCTTATATCCATGTATTCAAGAATTTGGACTACGTCCGGAATTCATATATTTGCAACATATTGCAAATAACCTGCCAGATTCATTTACTGATCTCAAAGGTGTTACAAAATCCTTTAGTCCGGCTAGAAATGCGCCTGAAAGAGTGGAGGTACCAATAAAAACTACTCAACTCTCTATACCCGAGAAGAGGGGGAGTAGTATGGCCTCTAACCAGGATCTAGCTTCCTGCAAGCAACAAAGGAAATCGAGGATATATCCTCTAAATCAGTAAATGCAAGTCAACCTTGCGTTGATAAACACCTTATGGGTAGTATACACCCAGTGGAAGGAAAATCTCTACAACCCCAGCTTCAGCTTGCACACACTGGCTGGGACATCGGAACACCCGGACTCACGCGTATTGGGAAATCACGAAGAGTCATCATGGGTGCATGAGATTTCCTCCAACAATATTAATTATGGAGAATCATATAACCAAGACTAAAATTGTCGACAAACATTCTCTTATATGATTGCAAACATCCTTTAAATGATTCAGATCCAAAGACCATGGCCAGGGAAGAGTGTAAACCACTCGCTCGGACTGAAACAAACAAAGGATGCAATCCAAGAAAAATTAGCCTCGCTCTTCCAAATTAATTCCCTATACATGGGATTCCATATGTTCTCTTCCAAAAACGGAATGAGAACAACAAGGTGGTGAGAACACAAGGCTTGTAGCATAAGGTCGGGTTTTCGCAGAGATTCGAGACCTACTCTCCAGGCATGATTGGAATCCTCAAAATTTTCCGATAATTATATCATTGGCGGTGCAAAATCATCTATCTATGCAGTTGATATATGTAGTGACGACATTTCATGTGGATCACTAGATTTGGACATGTATGGTTCCCGATGGAATCTCTATCCGAATCGAATGTAAATGTAACATGCATTGTGTAAAATCAATAAGTCATTACATGGCTTATTGTTGTCGGTATATTCTGGTACAACCGACGTAGTGAGTTCCTTATACACAAGGATTACTCCTACAATGATGATTACCCATGTGTGTTTGTCATGCACAAGGATTACTCCTGCAATGACAAAGCATGTGATCATCTAAATGACGGAATTTGAGATGAAGGATTTGGTTAAACCCAAACAATGCTTGATACTACAAGTCGAGCTACCTCACTCAAGTTTTATGGTACACCAAGTTGCCTATATTATAAATATTGGAGAAACCTAAAATGCACAAGTCATATCCATCTCCCATGTCGGTTATTCGATCTCTAGACATAGAGAAAGATTCACTCAAACCACATGATGATGTAGAAGGGATGTTGGGACTTGAAGTTCCATATCCCGGTGCCATTGGACCCACCAACACAATTGGTTGGGAATCAAGAATATCTTTCGATATCTTCAAGGCACCACACATTATTTGACATGTTCTTGTAAGTTCAGAAAAATCTGAACTCCAATATCATCAGAATACACTGATGTTGGCTACTTGAATGATCCCCATAATGTGTACCTGCATGGTAGAAGTGTCACTAAATTGATGTCTTTGATATAGACTTCGGTGACTACACCTACCAATCATTCTGAAATACAAAGCCACATTGACATATGTAGCTTTATAGAATGATAAACCACATACATGAGTCATGTGGTATTGGTTCTCTTGAATCATCGACCATTATTTACACATATAATGTTGCTTGTGTTGCATAGATGCAAATAGGATACATCGAGAGCAATATCACTGAGCATATTGCCTCTAAATTGTTTTATCTCCATGAACTCCAGAAGATTCAGGAAATAAACGTCTTGCGAGTCAAATCATGCGACAATAACATCGCTAATCTATTCACGAAGTCTCTACCAACTTTAACATTTCAGAAATGTTTTTATGGAATTGGTATTCGACGGCTTCAGGATTTGCAAGAATCAAGGGGAGTATCACTCTGGACTACTCCTATTCAAAGCATCTTATTACATTCTTTTTCCCTTTATGAGTTTACTATCCATTTTCTCATCAAGGTTTTTAATGAGGTAATATCAATACAAGATCCGTATGTCATACTTTCTTTTTCCCCACCGGGTTTTTTAGGAAAGTATACACGACATATATATTGTCCTCTAAACTCTATGGGGTTTTTCCTTTTACAAGGTTTTTCTCGTATGGAGTTAACATGGAGGCAATAATCATTATATGTTGTATCATTTTCTCCTTATTTTCCCACTAGGTTTGAAGAAGTTTTAACAACATATCTAACCATTATATGTTGCACCATTTTCTACTTAGTTTCTCACTGGGTTTAAAGGAGTTTTAGCAACATATCATACACTACTCTCCTCATATTTTTTCCACAGGGTTTTTGGAGGAGATAATTCTAAAGATGATTGATCGCAAAGACAAGGAAGGATTAGGGGGAGTGTTAGGATTTAATTAATAGGTTAATTAGATGGATAATCCTCCCGTGTAATCTTTATGTCGGTTGTTTGTCCAACTGACTTTCCTCACGCCCCTTCGAGCGGACGTGACCCATATTCATGTCGGTTCCCTCTTGTATAAATATGCTGATTGTCAATAGAATACACACAGTTGAATCATTTGCTATTTGTCTCTCGTTCTCACTCGATTTCTAACAATATAGTTATAAAAATGAAATAGTGACATATGTCAAGCCGTCAGGCAATAGTAAGTCACATCCTTTCAATAATTTTTCGTTGAGATGTAATGGCTAACAAGAGCGGAGCAGGGATTTCCACAAAGCGGGGTGGGGGATAATGGTCACAGAATTAGAGCATCTCTAGTGGTTTGTCTATAACAACGTCCAAACCAATTTAGACAACCATGGAGCGAAAAATCCTTCCGTCCAAATTTAGACGTCCTTCCCGTCTTGCTCCACGTCGTCCATATTTGGACGACGGTGCGACCACGTCCAAAGGCCAACTGCTGGCTCGCGAGGTCTCTCCCGCGCCCATCCGAAGCAGTTGGAGCGCATGCGCCGAGGTGGGTGTCGCTCGGCTCGCTGGCTTCAGGTACGATTTCCCTTGGAGTTGGTGAAAGAGAGAGAAATTAGTAGAGGGAGAAGGAGTCCTCGGCGTGGAGGCGGGCGCGGCCTCACGCGTGGTGGCGTCCGGTCTGACGGGGAGGAGAAGGGTGTGGGATTTGGTCTCGGGCCGGGCAGTGGAGCTCCCGAATCTGGCCGCCCAGAAAATAGAGACCGAGCTCAGGTCGCTGCTAGGAAAGGGGAGAGGGGGGGCGGCGGCCGGTGGGGGAGAGGGAGGGCGGCGGCCGGTGGCTAATCAGAGCGACGGGAGTATGAGGATGGAGCAGGGCGGCTGGATGGGTGCGCTTGAGTGGAGAAGACAAGTGTTCTTTGCTGAAATGTTGCCTGTAGTCCTGTAATGAATGTGTAAAACGAAGAGAACCGACCAAAGGAGGCAAGGACCGATGCACCAATGTACAAAATTATTATTTACACTGAATATTGCTTCTTTTTAGACACAGGTCGATTTGAAGTGGTTGTTTGCTAGCTACCAAAGATGTACTAGATATTGCTGCTGCTATATTGTCAAAGTTTATACTGAATTTTGCACGGTTGAAATGATAGTTGGGTATTAAACTATAGGTGAGAGAATATAGACCTCCTTCTTATAGACGTTCGGCTGGAAAACTAAATATGTCTAAAAAAAAATCTTTTTAGACGACCGTCTAAATAAACATATAGACGATCAAATTTAGACCATCCACTAGAGATACTCTTATGGTGTATATCGATGGATGGACACATCTAACGGGCACAAATGACGAGCCAACGGAGAGGTGGGAGAGCTAGTCGTTTGACGAAGCTTCGGCCGCCATGCATGAATCTCTCATACTCTGGGACGTGAGGTTGTTCCTTCGTCAAAATATCACAGTAATTCTATATGCCTCTGCTTGCGACGTGGTATAGCTCGTGCCCCATAGGGGAATCACCCAATGGGTTTTTCTTTTCTGTTTTTTTTCTCTCTTTTGTTTTTTTCCCCATTTTTAAGTTTAGAATTTGATAAATTGTTCAAGATTTTTGGAAAATCTTCATGTTTTTATTATTTTTTATTATTTCTTGAAAATTGTTCATGTTTTTTAAAATTTTAGTTCATGATTTTTTAAAAAAAATTTGGTTCACGATTTTGATATTTGGTTTATGAATTTTTGATATTGTTCATGATTTTTTAAAAATTGGTTCATGATTCGAAAAAATTAAGTTATGATTTTTCTAAAATTTTGGTTCAAGATTTTATGGAAATTGGTTCATAATTTTTAAAACTGGTTATTTAATTTTTTAAAAAAAATAAATTATTTTTTATATTTTTATAATACTTGAAAATAATATTTTTTTGAAAACTATTCATATTCTTTACACATTATTATATGAAATGTTTAGAGTTTGAGATATAGTGTAGAAAAAAACAAAAATAGAAAGTAATAAAAAGGTAGAAAAAAAGAAATCACTGCATGTGGGCCGGCTCAACTGCCACACCCTCTAGCACGCAGGCTGGGCTGCTTATAGGGGCATGTAGCAGCTTGCAAAATATCATCGGCTTCAAGTTAGTATCGGATTAGCTGAATGGGCCAAAATTAATAATTATTATAAAATAGTCGATATTTTGGTTGGTATTGGATTAGCCCAATGGGAAAAAATTAATAAATTAGTAAATTAGTCAATATTTGGGTTGGCCAATTTATTCCGTCTTTTCCGCCAATTTGTTTTCTTGTTTGTTGTGAAAAAGTTAATCGTATCCGAACATGGAGAAAAAAGGTAATTTTAGAAAAGAAATTGGGCTTTTCTTTAATTGATTTCAAAATATAATATGCAAATTTCGGGATTTGCAAGCATAGCATATTATCGTTTTGGGCAAAACTGAATGGTCTAGTCGGTTAGAGCCAAACTGATTGGGCCATTAGGTGTGGGCCACGCCAACTACCCACATCGACCGGCATCATCATGTGTATGTATCAGGAGAAGTCGGTTTGGTCCAGTCGGTGTGCCCGGCACCTAATGATCCGGTGGGTCTGTCAAGCATATAATTCATATTGGATCTCACTTTCACCTTAACCATATGAAGATGCCTATGATAGGGACAATGAGAGCTCAAAGCTAGTGAGTACCTTACTTTCAGCATTTTGAAGCCTTTCAAACTTTTCAAAACCTTTTCACTTTCTTGTTGAGTCACCACTTATTCTATGAGAACCTTTTTGAGAGCATAGTTGTCATTCTTGTGTTTGTCTCAAAACTTGGTTAATTATATCATGATTTTGATGCTTGTATCTTTGATATCTTTACTTCTAGTCTTCATGTGAACTTCAGAGGTGCCTTGGTATTTATATTGTGCTCTACAAACAAAGACAAGCGAGATACCACTTTATTGTACCTTATTATGAGCATTGCAATATTGCTTATATTTATGTTCCATGCTACTTATTATTATTGAGTTGGTTTCTCTTCATAGCTTGCAATGACTATTGAGTAGACTTAGTTACATACTTCTTATTATGAATGGTTTAAGTATCTACTCCTGTGCTAAGAATATATACATGATATGAAGCAAATGTGTTTGTGAAAGTTCTTTTATTGCACTCAGTTTTCAAATCAATTGCTTGAGGACAAGCAATAAGCTAACCTTGGGGGGAGTTGATACGTCCAAAATATATCTACTTTTCCGAACACTTTTGCTATTGTTTCTCCTCTAAACTTGTGTGATATGGATACAATTAACACAGACTGACGCTGTTTTCAACAGAATTACCTTGGTGTCTAGTTTTAGTGCAGAAAATCAACTATCAGTAAAAATTCCGGAAAATATGCGAAAAATCCTATTTCGCCAGAAGATCCACGGAGCCAGAAGACGAGACGGAGTGGATGTTGGAGATATGCCCTAGAGGCAATAATAAATGTAGTTATTATTATATCTTTGTGTTTATGATAAATGTTTACATTTATGCTATAATAGTATTGACAAGGAAACATTAATACTTGTGTGATTTGTAAACTTAAATTGAAGTCCCTAGTAAAGCCTCTATACATCACTAGCTTGTTGGTTAATAAATGATTGTGGTTTCCCTATCATGAACATTGAGATGTTATTAACAACAAGATCATATCGTTAGGAGAATGATATGGTGGACATACTCCTATAGATAAGCGTAGCATAAAGATAAAGTCATTTTATTAGTTCAATTGCTATATGCTTTCTGATACATAGTAACCTAATTCCTTCGACCATGAGATCATGCATATCACCTTTACCAGATGGATGCTTTGATGACATCAAACACCACACCATAACTGGCATAAAGGTGGCATTGAGTGTTCGGAAAGTATTGGTTGAGACACATGGATCAAGAGTGAGATTTGTCCATCCATATGACGGATAGATATACTCTGGGCCCTCTCGGCGAAATGTCATCCAATTAGCTTGCAAGCATGTGACTGGCTCACAAGGGATCACATATCACGGGAACGAGAAAAGAGTACTTATCAGTAACGAGGTTGAACTAGGTATGCAGAGATACCGACGATCATAACCTCGGATAAGTAAACTATCGTGAGACAAAGGGAAATTGGTATCGTATGTAAGTGGTTCATTCGATCGCAAAGTAATCGTAGAAATATGTGGGAGCCATATGAATTTCCAGATTCCTCTATTGGTTATGTTCAGAGAAGTGTCTCGATCATGTCCGCATAATTCACGAACCGTAGGGAGACACACTTAAGGATTCGACGTTGTTTGAGTAGTTATGGAATGATAAGAAAGAGACCGAATGTTGTTCGGAGTCTCGAATGGGATTCGGGATATCACGAGGAGATCCGGAATGGTCCGGAGAATAAGATTCATATAAGGAAAGTCCTGTTTCGGAGTTGGAGAATGGTTCCGGTGTTTTCATCGAGAATGTTTTTGATGGTTCCGGAATGTCCGGCACTCCGGAGGGGAAGGGTACATGAATGTGTTATATGAAGTTGGTATGATTGCATCATGTACTAGGTGTCATTGCTGAACAAAATAAAGGGTTTAATCAAATCCTAGTTTGAAAAAGTCAAACGGCAATTTGAAAGTCAAACGGCTAGTTTTGGGAAGTGGAGAGGGAGGTGGAAACCGAGTTGGGGAGGAGTTCCTCCCCTCCACCGCCGGCCCACCTCCAAGCCGAGTTGGGGAGGGACTCCCCTCCCCTTGGCCGGCCCCTCCACCTATAAAAGGAGGGGCAGGGCTCCCCTCCTAGACACCCAACACCTCCACCTCTAAACCCTAGCCGCCGGCGCCGCCACCTCCACTGCCGCCGCCACCCTAGGGCAAATCGCCACCGCCGCCTAGCTTACCCTAGCCGCCGGCTTGCCCCTCCTCGGCGTGTCTAAACCCTAGATCATCGAGGGCTCTCTCATAGTCCACCATACTCGCTCCGGCTTGAGGCGAAGCCCTGCGAGATCTCCCCTCTACTTCCGGTACCACGCCGTTGTGCTGCCGGAATCGCGAGGAGAGTGCTACTACCTTCGCTTCCTGCTGGAACAAGGGAGAGGAAGGTCTTCGTCGAGTACCGAACGTGTGACCGACTGCGGGAGCGCTGCTGAAACGCAGCGCCGGAAGGATCGTCTACGTGATCTTGAGATCGGGAAGAGTACGACTACATCACCCACGATAATCCGCTCTCGTTAAACACTTTGGAATCTTCGAGAGTGAGTTATTCCATCGACTCGTTGCTACAATCTAGTAGATAGATCTTGGCTTGTTTGTTTGTATGCGATAGAAAATTTTTGTTTTCCGTGCTACGAAACCCTACAGTGGAATCAGAGCCGTGTCTATATGTAGATCTGTTGCACGAGTAGAACACAATGGTCATTGTGGGCGTTGATGCTTTTATTGTCGATTTCTTCTTGTGTACTTTGCATCTTGCGGGATGTTGGGATGAAGCGGCCCGGGCTAACCTTACATGACATCGGTCATGAGACTTGCTCCATGCTTGACATGCAACTTGTATTGCATAAGTGGCTTTGCGGGTGCCTGTTTCTCCTAGCATAGTTAAGATTCAATTTACAACTGGTGATTGTCAATACTAGTATCAATGTTGTGGTTCATGTTCGTAAATTAGAACGACACTTATTGAAAGCCCCAAACCACGTAAAACATGCAAAGAAAGTAGATGCGTCTAACTTTGTTCTGCAGGGGTGTGCAGTGATGTGATATGGATATGATTGTGATTATATTTGATGTATGCAATGTTCCTTATTGTAAGTCGGCAACCGGCAGGAGCCATATGGTTTTCTTTAATTTTGTTAAGACCAGCGTGTCTATTCAAAGTAGTTGTAATAGTTGAAGCCGGTGGACGACAACCATGGAGAAGCGTCATTGACCTTGATGCAATGCCGGTGATGATGGAGATCATGTTCGTGCTCGAAGATGGAGATCGGAAGCACAAAGAAGAAAGGCCATATCATATCACATATTATGAATTGCATGTGATGTTAATCCTTTATGCATCTTGTATTGCTTAGTAGACGACGGTAGCATTATAAGATGATCCCTCATGCACATGAATATCAAATCATAAAGTGTTCACCCTTAGTTAGCACCGTTGCTAAAGCTTGTTGTTTCGAAGCACCACGTGATGATTGGGTGTGTTAGATTCCGCAAGTGTATACAACGTGAGCAAGCCAGATTTGCTCATGCGGAAGCTAAGGTTTGATCTTGACGAGCCTAGCATGTACAGACATGGTCTCCGAACACGGATCACCGAAAGGTAAAGCATGAATCATATAGTAGATATGATGAACATGTCGATTGTTCGCTATTGAAACTATATCAACTCTCGTGATGATCGGTGTTGATGTGGTGGATTTGGTTCGTGTGATCACTAAAACAATGTGAGGGATATTGTTTTGAGTGGGAGTTCACCTAGATTAATTTAACTATTAATTAGAACTCAATTTGTCATAAACTTAGTCTAAACTATTGCAAATATGTTGTAGATCAATGGCGGCCCCTACCATCAATTTTAATGCGTTCCTAGAGAAAGAAAAGTTGAAAAACAATGGAAGCAACTTCGCGGATTGGTTCCGCAATTTGAGGATTGTCCTCACAGCTGGTAATTTGACCTATGTGCTGGATGCACCGCTAGGTGACCCACCTGCAGCTGATGCTACCGACGAAGTAAAGAATGTTTACCTCGCTCGGAAGACTCAGTACTCCACAGTTCAGTGTGCTATCTTGTATGGTTTAGAATCGGAGCTTCAGAAAAGGTTTGAGAATTCAGACCCACATGATATTGTCCGTGATCTCCAATTGATCTTTGAGACTCACGCGGCAATTGAGAGCTATGAGGCTTCTGAAATGTTCTTTAACTGCAAGATGGAAGAGGGCAGCTCCGTCAGTGAGCATGTGCTTAAGATGTCTGGGCATGCAAACAAACTTCAAAGCTTGGGTATAGTGATTCCTAATGCTTTGGGGATTTACCGTGTCCTCCAATCACTACCACCAAGTTACAAGAACTTTGTGATGAACTACAATATGCAAAACATGAACAAGCAGTTGCCAAAACTGTTTGCTATGTTGAAATCTGCAGAAGTGGAGATCAAGAAAGAGCACCAAGTGTTGATGGTCAATAAGACCACCAAATTCAAGAAAGGCAAGTCTAAGCAAAAGGGACACTTCAAGAAGGGTGGTAAGAAAGTTACCGCGCCGACGAAGAAGACCAGGGCTGGACCCAAGCCTGATACTGAGTGCTTTTACTGCAAGGGAGAAGGTCACTGGAAGCGGAATTGCCCAAAGTACTTGGCGGATTTGAAGAACGGCAACATCAAGAAGAAAGGTATATCCGATATACATGTTATTGATGTGTATCTCAATAGTACTCGTAGTAGTGTCTGGGTATTTGATAATGGTTCGGTTGCTCATATTTGTAACTCGAAACAGGTGCTGTAGAATAAACGGAAGCTAGCGAAGAACGAGGTGACGATGCGCGTGGGAAACGGATCAAAGGTTGATGTGATCGCGGTCAGCACGCTACCCCTTCATCTACCATCGGGATTATTTTTATACTTAAATAATTGTTATTTGGTGCCTGCGTTAAGCATGAACATTATATCGGGATCTTGTTTATTGCGAGACGGTTACTTGTTTAAGTCCGATAATAATGGTTGTTCGATTTATATGAGTAATATTTTTTATGCACATGCACCTTTGATAGATGGTCTATTCTTGTTGAATCTCGATAGTGGAAATACACATATTAATAACATTGAGGCTAAACGTTTGAAATCGAGCGATAACTCGACCTATATGTGGCACTGTCGTCTTGGTCACATTGGAGTGAAGCGTATGAAGAAACTCCATTCCGATGGACTTCTTGAATCACTTGATTTCAAATCACTTGAAAGATGCGAAGCATGTCTGATGGGTAAAATGACTCCATTTTCTGGTATGATGGAGAGAGCTACGGACTTATTTGAAATCATACATACCGATGTGTGTGGTCCAATGAGTGTAGCATCGCGCGGTGGTTATCGTTATGTTCTTACCTTCACGGATGACTTGAGTAGATATGGGTATATCTATTTCATGAAACATAAGTCCGAAACTTTCGAGAAGTTTAAGGAATTTCAAAGTGAGGTAGAGAATCAACGTAACAAGAAGATTAAATTTCTACGTTCTGATCGTGGAGGTGAATATCTAAGTTACGAGTTTGGCGAGCATTTGAAGAAATGCGGAATACTTTCACAATTGACACCGCCAGGAACACCACAGAGTAATGGTGTGTCCGAACGTCGTAATCGAACTCTCTTAGATATGGTTCGTTCTATGATGTCACTTACAGATTTACCGCTATCATTTTGGGGTTATGCATTAGAAACAGCCGCATTCACTTTAAATAGGGCACCATCTAAATCCGTTGAAACGACACCGTATGAATTGTGGTTTGGGAAGAAACCTAGATTGTCGTTCCTTAAAGTTTGGGGTTGCGAAGCCTATGTAAAGAAGTTACAGTCGGACAAGCTTGAACCCAAAGCGGAAAAATGCGTCTTCATAGGATACCCGAAGGAAACTATTGGGTATACCTTCTATCATAGATCCGAAGGCAAAATCTTCGTTGCCAAGAATGGATCCTTTCTAGAGAAGGAATTTCTCTCGAAAGAAGTGACTGGAAGGAAAGTAGAACTGGACGAGGTTGTCGAACCTTCTCTCGAAATTGCGAGTAGCGCAACACCGGAAGAAGTTCCTGTGGTGCCTGCACCAATAAGAGAGGAAGTTAATGATGATGATCATGAAACTTTGGTTGTAGTTGCTACAGAGCCTCGCAGGTCAACGAGAACTCGTACCACTCCAGATTGGTATGATCCCGTTATGAGTGTCATGTTGGTGGACAACACCGATGACCCTGCGACATATGAGGAAGCGATGATGATCCAAGATTCCAACAGATGGCAAGAAGCCATGAAATCCGAGATTGGATCCATGTATGAAAACCAAGTATGGACTTTGGTGGATTTACCGGATGGCCGGAAGGCTGTCGAGAACAAATGGATTTTCAAGAAGAAAACAGATGCTGATGGTAATGTTACTGTCTATAAAGCTCGACTTGTCGCAAAGGGGTTTCGATAAATTCAAGGAGTTGACTACAATGAGACTTTCTCACCAGTAGCGAAGCTAAAGTCTGTGAGGATTATGTTAGCAATCGCTGCATATTATGATTACGAGATATGGCAGATGGATGTCAAAACAGCATTCCTCAATGGAGACATTGATGAAGAGTTGTATATGATGCAACCCAAAGGTTTTGTCGATCCTAAAGATGCTAACAAGGTGAAATGGATCGTATGGGCACCTAGAGGGGGGGTGAATAGGTGCTAACCAATTTTTAATACTTTTTCCAATTTTAGGCTTTACACAAAGTAAATTCTCTAGATATGCAACTACGAGAATTTCCCTATATGAAACCCTAACTACTAAGCACGTAAAGGAGGAGCGAGGAAACCGTAGTGGAGCACGCGGAGACACAGGGATTTGTTTTACCACAGTTCCTTCCTTGTTAAGGGAAGTACATCTGCGTTGGAGGGGTGGGCGGTTCTAAGACCACCACGCCACAATAGGCCTCACCCTATTCTCCGATGGATCTCGCCACGAGAGGCCTGATCCACCTTCTCCACTATTGGATCCCTTCGAGGCGGGAACCGGTGCCTTTTACAATACTATCGGGGCACACACCCACAACCGAATTGGGGGCTCCCGGGATGACAACAAGCTGTCACAAAAACAAGGTTTATCAATATAAACGAAAACAAGGATCTAGATCTTTGCAAGAAATACTAGATCGAAGGTTCTCCAAATGAATGGAGAGGAGATGAAGCGCTTGATTGCTGATGATGAAGGTCGAGTTCTCCTCCTTCGATTCCCAAAGGGACGGGGCCTTTGGATGGATCTAGGTGGAGCACTCTTGTATGAACTTTTGAGATCTGATCTGTTCTTTTTCGAGATGAATCAAGCGCTCTGGCAGGAGGGGGAAGGCTGGCTTAAATACCCCATCCCCAGATCTGGCCGTTGCTCAATTTTGGGGGCGGATTATCCGCCCCCCACTTGGGGCAGATTATCCGCCCCCTGGGAAAATTCCGCCCCAAGGGCGGACTCTCCGGGGGAAACTCCGCCCCCTTCTCTGGGGCTTGCGCCTTGGTGAAACTTGGGGAAAAACTGGGGGGGCGGATTATCCGGCCCCCTCCTGGGGCGGATTATCCGGCGTAGCCGGAAAGTCCGGCCAAAACTCCGCCCCCCTCTCTGGGGCTTGCGCCTTGGCGAAGAGCAGGAGGGGCGGATTATCCGCCCCCCTGGGGGGCGGATTATCCGGCCTGGCCGGAAAGTCCGGCCAATGTTCCGCCCCCCCTTCTGGGGCTTGCGCAGGCTTGAGCAGAGGGAGGGGCGGATTATCCGCCCCTGGTGGGGCCGGATTATCCGCCCCCAAAGGTAGATTTCTGAGCTGCAACACTTCAACACCCATTAAATGATCCTTAGTATTGTTATCTAACACACAAAACACTAGGGATTAAGAAATGTTCTTTCAATCTCCCCCTTTTTGGTGTTAGATGACAATACTAGGATTTGCAGTGAAAACGGCAAGTGCCATCTTAGATAATGAAAGACGCTCCCCCTAGATGTGTGCATATTTAAGATTTGCATTTGAATACAAATACACACACTAGGTAGAGCACTACTATAAGGTTCGGTGAAAGAAAGTCATACCACCGGAATATATAGCCATGACATACATAGATGAACCCCTGAATCCAAATGTCATCAAATAAGCTCCATAATTCCAGACTTCAATGGGACTTCAATGGGGTCCATGATAGATAATTCCAGAAATCCATGAATACCAAACACAGTACCAAACTGAGGAGTACGACATAGTCTTACACAATCAACCACAAATAGCAACACAAATAGCAAACAAGTTCACACTAGAAAAGGCACAAGCAAGCAAATAAAAACGACTAAAAACGAAGAGCTTGTGCCCGACCCTTGCAAATCCACGTGACCTACTAGAACTACTTCTCCCCCTTTGGCATCGAAACGCCAAAAAGGAAGAAGAGCGATGCTAACGCCCCTGGAGATCACTCCTCCTCATCCTCGTCGTAGTCGTCCTCGTCCCCTTCCTCTTCACCATACTCATCATCATCGTCATCAGCGGGAGGAGTGGGTGCCCTTGGTGGAGGGGGAAAGAGACAACTCTCGAGCTCGCCATAGTTGATCCCTGAAGTGTTCCACTGAGCGTACGGATCCGGAGCAGTGGGAGGAGGTGGATTGCCAGTGGCACCTGAGACATGGTGGAGGATAAGCTGCTGCGTGTGATCCCTCTCATGATCCCTGCGGTACTCCTCATATTGGCCCTTGTGAATGTCAATACCCATGCAAAGAATGTTCCGCTGGAACCAATTAAGCTGCTTGACCTCACGTGCCATTGGGGACACCGTGGAGCGACGACCACTAGCCCGAGCATCATGCATGAAGGACTCCGGGGCAGTGGAGGGGTGATGAGTCTTCTGAGCCTTGTTGTATATTTTCTTGGGCTTATGAACACCATCCAAAGCAGTGCCAAACTCTTCAAGGGGAGCATATGCTTGATCAGCATCATAATGAACGGAGCATAAGGAATGGAGAGCCGGTTGATCATAGCATCCGTCATCTCATGAAAAATATAGTCCATGACATCCAGTTTGTAACCAGTGGCTGATCCAGAGTTAGTGGCACACTCGTGAGCGAACGCAAGGAGAGGAACAAGGTGGCCACGTATCCTGTCATTGTTGCCACCACTAGGCGCGATGCATTCCCGAAACATGCCAACAAGAGCGGCATACAAGGGAGAGAGACCAGCGAAAGTACCAGCAACACCGCCAGGAGAAAGACATGGAGCCAGAGCGGAGTCCTTGGATGGCTTCAAGGGAGTAATGATGCGGTGACCAGCGGGGGTGTCACGGCCATGGAATGCATACCCAAGAACCTGCCCAAAAATGCGAAAATCTGACTGAAGCATGGTAGTCCCGGTCATCCACTTCATAGTGCGGCGCTCATCACCGCAGATCACCAGATTAGAAAAGAACTGTCGCACCACAGAAGAGTCATAATCGCACTGAATGGTCATGAGGTGGTGAAGCCCCATCTTATTGGTCACATCCAATGCCTCAATGAGCCTAGCCTTGGATTGAGCCGCAGTCAAGTTGATGGGATGCATGGGGCGAATCTTGAGAGAAGCATAAACATCATCATGGATAGCCCGAAAGTGAGCATTCCAAAACATATTGTCCTCGGGTTGTCCATCACTGTCAATATCATCATAGTAGTCTGTCTGGCGAATGGTGGCATACTGAATGCTGTCCATAGACTTGTAATTGGGCCGAGACTGTTTGCCCTTGCGAGAAGCGGTTCGCTTAGTTTTCTTACTTGCCTCAGCCATCCTTGCAGCCTCTCGAGCTGCCCTGTGGACCTCTGTTTCGTCAATAAACGTCCCTTCTGCAGTGGGTTTGAGGTAACGGGGACGGGGACGACGGACGAAGGTCTTGGTCGGCTTGGAACCACCTGTGAAAAGCATGGAGAGAGGTAGCAAGGAGATGAGCACACACACAAGTCCAGGATAAAGAAAACATGGAGAAGGAGTAACAATGCAACCCCATAACCAATGATGTGCATGAGCAGAATCTGAACCAAAACAGACCAGAGAGTAATTCTCCAGGCCGGATTATCCGGCCCTGGCAGGGGCGGATAATCCGCCCCCCGCAAAAAAATTCTGGGTTGGCTCAGATCTATCATGGCAAAACAGATCGAGTACTAGGGTTGCAAGGCTACTGATTCTAGCATGTAGGAAACAACACCAAGAACCTTCTACAACGAGATTTCCACCAAAAAACAACATCCCATACAAAAGGATAGAGATGAGGGAGTTACCCTCACTCATTGGAGGAAAATCGCGGAGGAGAAGATACCCGGAGGCGAGGTGAAGAAGATCCGGGGAGAGCCCGGAGAATCCGGTGGTCAAATCGACTCCGGGAGAGGCGGATACTCCGGCGGCGGCTGGGGGCAGAGGTAGGGTTGGGGGAGGACTGGCTGCTCTGTTTGAGTCTGCCCTCCCCGACCCAGCCTATAAGGGGCTGATTTCGCCCGGGGCGGATAATCCGCCCCCCACTTAGGGCGGATAATCCGCCCCCCCAGACATTCTGGAAAACAGAATCAGGCCAGAGCACCCTATCAAATCTCTCGATGGTGTTTTAGAGGACTTGTGTGCAAGAATAGATGGTTCAAGGAGGGAGGGAAAGGCTTGGGATGAGAGAAACAAACTGAGATGGTACTACACACCCAAATTTGCAAGAATCAAATCAATCAAAAGCCAAATTTGAGTGTGTTTTCCATAAGAACAAGAGGTATGCAAGAAAATCCAACGAGACCCATGAAAAACCAACTCTTCTCGAGGAAGAGGGCGGTGGCCGAAGCCACCATGTTGGAGCGCATGGCATGACACCGCGAAGATGTATCTTGAGTTCAAAACCAATGCTCATCGATGACCCACATATCACAAAATGATATTAAGGGAAATGATTTTACTTGCTTTCGGCATGATGGGGGGAGGGTTGGCCCAATCAATTAGGACCACACTCCCCCTATGTCGATGCCCACATCTAAACCAAATACATGAATAAGAGCAAGTGAGTGTGCAAGAATAGTCAAGCCAAGCTCCTTGAATCTACGATATTTAGCTCATTCCGCAAATAACAAAATCTTGCTTCATCGAGGGGCTTCGTGAAAATATCAGCAAGTTGGTTCTTCGTGCTTACAAATGACAGAGCAATATCTCCACGAGCAACATGATCCCGAATAAAGTGGTTGCGAATCTCTATATGTTTTGTTCTTGTATGCTGCACAGGATTGTAAGCAATTTTGATAGAACTTTCATTGTCGCATAAAAGAGGCACTTTGTCACAATTGACACCATATTCCTTTAAAGTTTGCCTCATCCATAACAATTGAGTACATGCACTTGCAGCAGCAACATATTCAGCTTCGGCGGTTGAGAGTGAAATACAATTCTGTTTCTTTGATGACCAACATACTAGAGACCTGCCCAAGAATTGGCATGCACCAGAGGTTGATTTCCTATCATCTTTGTCACCAGCCCAATCTGAATCGGTGTAAACACATAGAGAGAAACTTGAACCCTTGGGATACCATAACCCAAAATTTGGGGAATGAACCAAATATCGGAAGATTCGCTTGACCGCCACTAAGTGGCTGTCTTTAGGAGCGGCTTGGTACCTTGCACACACTCCTACACTTAACACGATATCGGGCCTAGATGCGCAGAGGTAAAGGAGAGAGCCGATCATGGATCGGTATACCTTTTGATCCACATCTTTACCCTTGGGATCGAGCTCAAGATGACACTTTGTTTGCATTGGGGTAGCAACGCCATTGAGATCCGTCATCTTGAACCTTTTGAGCATGTCTTGGATGTATTTAGCTTGATTAATAAAGGTTCCCTCTCTGAGTTGTTTGATTTCAAAGCCAAGAAAGAACCTGAGCTCACCCATCATGGACATCTCAAACCTGTCAGTCATAAGCTTTGAAAATTCATCGTTAAAAGCTTGGTTAGTAGAGCCAAAAATAATGTCATCTACATAGAGTTGGCATACAAAAAGCTCCCCATTGACCTTCTTAGTAAAAAGAGTGGGATCGATTTGCCCAACTTCGAATCCACGGTCTATCAAAAGCTCTTTAAGGTGCTCATACCACGCACGTGGGGCTTGTTTAAGGCCATAGAGCGCCTTATCGAGTTTGTAGACATGGTTCGGAAATTTGGGGTCCTCAAACCCCGGGGGCTGCTTGACATATACTAACTCATGTAGAGGACCATTAAGGAAAGCGCTCTTAACATCCATTTGTTGTAACTTAAAATTATGATGAGCTGCATATGCAAGAAGGATACAGATGGACTCAAGGCGAGCCACTGGGGCATATGTCTCGCCAAAATCAATTCCTTCTACTTGAGAGAATCCTTGAGCCACGAGTCGTGCTTTATTCCTCACAACAATGCCATTTTCATCCTGTTTGTTCTTGAAGATCCACTTGGTGCCGATAACATTGCGGCAATCCTTTGGCTTTTCTACGAGCTTCCACACTTTGTTGCGTTCGAAGTTGTTTAATTCTTCATGCATTGCAACAACCCAATCGGGGTCTTCAAGAGCATCAAAAACCTTCTTTGGTTCAACCATGGAAATGTGAGCTTGGTGATCACAGAAGCTAGCAAGCTCTCTTCGAGTGGATACCCTTCGTCGTAGATCACCAACTACCTTGTCAAGAGTGTGACCTCTTAGTTCAAGGTTGCGATCCGCCCGAGCCTTGCGACGAGCCTCAATATCCTTATTATTTCTTGAAGGAGTGGATTCAATTGTTGTATCCTTGTCTTGATTACTGCAGTGCCCTTGATCTTGGTCACCAGTACTGCCAGAAGATTGTTGCTGAGCATTTTCTTCAGGGCCGGATAATCCGCCCCTTGGAGGGGCCGGACTATCCGGCCTGGGAGGTGAAGTACCAGAACCATCTTCCTGAGAAAGCCTGACTGGAGTTGGAGAGCCATGGCCGGATAATCCGCCCCCGGGGGCCGGAAAATCCGGCCTGGGAGCTTCAGAGGTGTTGATTTCTCCTTCGGATCCCCTGGTGCAAGTTGGAGTGCCAGGGGCGGATTGTCCGCCCCTTGGAGGGGGCGGAAAGTCCGGCCTGGGACTACCAGCTTGTCCAGGAGACTGATGATCTTCAGCAGGTTGCGGTGTTGGTGCAGAGTTTTCTCCAACAGTAGGAGCTTGTTGATCTTGTGAAGATGAGGGCTCCACTTGAGTGGAGCATTGTCCTTCCCGATCCGCCACAAGGGGTTCCTCAATGGGGCGGAAAAATCCCACGCCCATTCTTCTTATGGCATCTTGGGGTATTTCAACATCTGCATCACAAACATCAACTTGCCCTACAAAGGAGCCGTTATTTTCATCGAACTCCACACTACAAGATTCTACAACAATCCCAGTGAGCTTGTTGTAGACTCTATAAGTGTGGGATTCGGCACCGTAACCAACAAAAATGCCTTCTAAAGCCTTGGATTCAAATTTTGACAAACGGACACCTTTAATAAGAAAGAAACACTTACACCCGAATACCCTGAAGTATGAGATGTTGGGTTTATTGCCGGTAAGTATTTCATATGGGGTCTTGTCCAAGATCTTCCGAAGGTAAAGCCGGTTTGATGAGTGACAAGCGGTGGATATGGCTTCAGCCCAAAAATTATAAGGAGACTTAAATTCAGCTAGCATAGATCTTGCCATATCCATCAAAGTCCGGTTCTTCCTCTCGGCTACACCATTTTGTTGAGGGGTGTACGCAGCGGAATATTGGTGTCTAATCCCCTCTTTGCTAAGAAACTCGTTTAAAGTGTAGTTCTTGAATTCTGTGCCATTGTCACTTCTAATTGCCAATATGGGAACATTGTGTTGTCGTTGAACCTCATTGGCAAAGTCGATGACAGTTTGTTGAGTCTCACTTTTCAGCTTGAAGAAATATACCCATGTATATCTTGAGTAATCATCGACGATGACCAAGCAATATTTCTTCCCACCAAGACTTGCATGAGAAGGAGGTCCAAATAGGTCCACATGGAGTAATTCCAAGATCCTCTTCGATGACACAATAGTCTTCCTCTTGTGGGGAGAATCATGCATTTTTCCTTCAACACAGGCCCTGCAAACACGATCTTTGGCAAAAGAGACATTGTCTTTTAGTCCAAGAATGTGGCCACCCTTTTGGAGACTTTGCAAAGTTCTCATGTTGACATGGGCTAAACGGCGATGCCATAGCCAGCCCACGTCGGCCTTTCCGAATAGACACATCGGACCCGAAGTGGTTTTCCCCGAGAAGTCCACCACATACAGGTCATTTTCGACGTATCCAACGAAAGCGACCTTTAGAGACTTGCTCCATAAGAATACCACCAAATCATCATCGATAAAAACAGCAAAACCCATCTTGCCAAGGGCACGAACAGAAAGAAGATTATAGCCAAGGGTCTCAACAAGCATGACGTCCACGAGAGAGATATCGTGGGCAACCACAACCTTGCCAAGACCCAATACCTGAGATTTAGACTTATCACCATAGGAGACTGTGATATTATCAAGATTTGGACGCATCTCCGTGATGATCTCCTTGCTTCCGGTCATATGACTAGTGCAGCCACTATCCAGCACCCATTTCGACCCACCGGAAGCATAGCCCTGCAAGAAAATTACTTCTTGGTTTTAGGTACCCATTTTTCAATGGGTCCTTTCATGTTAGTAACAAGGGTCTTTGGGACCCAAATAGACCAAGCAATAAATTCATCAAAGGGACCAACATAATAAGCATAAACATCGCCATAATCATCACAAAAGAGTTCATAATTCGGATTGTGAGACCCTGCAAAACCAATATTATTAGTCTTGTCTTTTGTGACAACCTTCTCAGCCGTGCTTGTCTTTAATTGCACATTCTTGGTCTTGTTCTTCTTGGTTTTCTTCTTCTTGGACTTGGTGACATACCCAAGTCCTGTCTACCATGATTTGACCTTTGCTTGTCGAGGACTTCATCAAGCACACCTTTGTCCTTTGTAGTGGTGTCCTTGATCACTCCTTTCTCCACATTAGCATTTTCCTTGTTACTATATGTTGAGTTGGACGAGCTAGGAGTATCATATATGGCTAATCGACTTTGAAGCTGATCATGTGACTCATTGAGGATAGAGAACTCGTTTTTCAATGCCTTGTGAGCATTGTCAAGTTTCTCCAATTCCTCGGAGAGTCTATCATGAGCAGCCCCAAAGTCAATTCTTTCCTTCTTTAACTTCTTTGCCTTGGTGACCGCATTGTCACGTTCCTTAACGAGTTTAGTCACAATTTCTTCATGTGACTCTTCCATAGACTCAAGCCTCTCTTCAAGAGAGACCCGAGCTTCTTCTTCTTCTTCAAGAGCATTTTTTAGGGATGCAATTTCCATTGCATCCTCCCTTTCAATTCTGCCCTTTTCTTCGAGGAGTGCTTCGTTTTGGGCCAACTGATCCATAAGAGCCTCAAAACGAACTTTGTGCTCACCTTGCAAGTTAGTATAGAAATAATCCAAGGCAATAATCTCTTCTTTAACCTTAAGACTAGTAGGATCATCCATGTCTATCATAGCCTTGGGAAAAGAAGAGTTAGAAGTTACCTCGGAGCTTCTTGCCATGAGACAAGTAGGATTCTTGTTGATGATGTTTTCGTTTGGAGAGTCGAAGAGTGATGTTGATGTAGATGTGGTGGCTATAGCAGCCACCTCTTGAGAGCTATCGTCCTCGTCCTCATCTTCACTCCCCGATGAATATTCTTCTTGAGCTACTAGAACAATCTTTGGTTGCTTCTTGAAAGGAGCATTCTTCTTTACAAACTGTTTCTTACGTGGAGCTTTTGATTTGTCCTTGAAAATGAGTCTTCCTCCATTATCCTCTCTACTTTGATATGGACACTCAGCTACGAAGTGCAACCGGTCACCACAATTAAAGCAAGTTCTCAGCTTGGGACCATTTTCTTTTCTTCCATAGGCTCCATTTTTGCGATCTAGTTCAGCTTTAGCCTTGGCTGGATCTTTCCAAAAGTTTCTTGCATAAAGAGCCAAGTATTGTCCGTGAATCCTTTTTATATCTTCGGGACAGTCCAGGCCTTCTACTGCATATTCATCATGATCAACCACACTAGTCTTCAAAGCCATGTTTACCCCCTTTTGCATCCCCATAGCTCGAGCACGAGCATCTTCGGCATTCTTGGCAGCCACTTTGAATGCGGCCATTTCTTGCATTACCTCGTTGGATGACATGAGGTGATAATTATGCCTACCTTGGAGACTTTTCAAATCTGTGGGCTCAAATGGCATAAGAGCACTGACATACTTGCGCTTGATCCAAGCATCATCAACATAAGCCGCGTCGTGGTTTCTGAAGGTAGTAGCTATTGCCTTTAGCCTCCTATACATGTCCTCGTGGTCTTCTCCATCCAGCATATAGAATCCTTCAGCTTCATTGCTCAAGGCATCATATCTATTCCTTCTCATACTTTCATTTCCGATGAAGAGCTCGGTGAGAGCATCCCATGCTTCTTTAGCTGTGCTAAGATGCTGAATGTGTGGCATGTCTTTATCTCCCACACCAAGCTGTATCATGTGTAGGGCCGTAGCATTGAGTTGGCTATCGACCACTTCTCTCCTTGTGAGATTGTTAGGATTTCCCACGTGAAGACCATTTTCGATGATCTTCCACAACTCTATGGAGGAACTGCACACATGAGATTTCATCAAAAATTGTCATTGAGAGAAAGTAGAAGCTGACAATTTGGGTGGATCACCCCTATTATGTATATGAGGGTGAGGAATAGGCGGATCAGGAGAATACACATGAGAAACCTCATTGTATCCATCCTTACCGCTATCCTTTTTCGAGGAGGAGCTCTTACTTGTATCATCACCTACCACTTCGTTCTCTTTGGAAACAGTTTTACCCGTTTCCTTGGATTGCGGAGTGGTATCCTCAGAGTGAGATGGAGGTGATGCTGCGGATGTGGAGAGACGCATTATCAATTGACGCATCTCTTCCATCTTAGCCTCCATAGAACTCACCAAGGTTGTTTCCAACGTCTTGAGATCGTTCATGGTTACCTCCGGAGCATCACTCCCATCTCCCTTGGAACCCATACTTCTCTTAGGCTGTTAAGCCCGAAATAAGAGCCGAGGCTCTGATACCAATTGAAATGGATCGTATGGGCACCTAGAGGGGGGGTGAATAGGTGCTAACCAATTTTTAATACTTTTTCCAATTTTAGGCTTTACACAAAGTAAATTCTCTAGATATGCAACTACGAGAATTTCCCTATATGAAACCCTAACTACTAAGCACGTAAAGGAGGAGCGAGGAAACCGTAGTGGAGCACGCGGAGACACAGGGATTTGTTTTACCGCAGTTCCTTCCTTGTTAAGGGAAGTACATCTGCGTTGGAGGGGTGGGCGGTTCTAAGACCACCACGCCACAATAGGCCTCACCCTATTCTCCGATGGATCTCGCCACGAGAGGCCTGATCCACCTTCTCCACTATTGGATCCCTTCGAGGCGGGAACCGGTGCCTTTTACAATACTATCGGGGCACACACCCACAACCGAATTGGGGGCTCCCGGGATGACAACAAGCTGTCACAAAAACAAGGTTTATCAATATAAACGAAAACAAGGATCTAGATCTTTGCAAGAAATACTAGATCGAAGGTTCTCCAAATGAATGGAGAGGAGATGAAGCGCTTGATTGCTGATGATGAAGGTCGAGTTCTCCTCCTTCGATTCCCAAAGGGACGGGGCCTTTGGATGGATCTAGGTGGAGCACTCTTGTATGAACTTTTGAGATCTGATCTGTTCTTTTTCGAGATGAATCAAGCGCTCTGGCAGGAGGGGGAAGGCTGGCTTAAATACCCCATCCCCAGATCTGGCCGTTGCTCAATTTTGGGGGCGGATTATCTGCCCCCCACTTGGGGCGGATTATCCACCCCCTGGGAAAATTCCGCCCCAAGGGCGGACTCTCCGGGGGAAACTCCGCCCCCTTCTCTGGGGCTTGCGCCTTGGTGAAACTTGGGGAAAAACTGGGGGGGGGGCGGATTATCCGGCCCCCTCCTGGGGCGGATTATCCGGCGTAGCCGGAAAGTCCGGCCAAAACTCCGCCCCCCTCTCTGGGGCTTGCGCCTTGGCGAAGAGCAGGAGGGGCGGATTATCCGCCCCCCTGGGGGGCGGATTATCCGGCCTGGCCGGAAAGTCCGGTCAATGTTCCGCCCCCCCTTCTGGGGCTTGCGCAGGCTTGAGCAGAGGGAGGGGCGGATTATCCACCCCTGGTGGGGCCGGATTATCCGCCCCCAAAGGTAGATTTCTGAGCTGCAACACTTCAACACCCATTAAATGATCCTTAGTATTGTTATCTAACACACAAAACACTAGGGATTAAGAAATGTTCTTTCACAAGGTATGCAAACTTCAACGGTCCATCTATGGATTGAAGCAAGCATCCCGAAGTTGGAATCAACGTTTTGATAAGGTGATCAAAAATTTTGGTTTTATACAAACTTATGGAGAAGCTTGTATTTACAAGAAAGTGAGTGGGAGCTCTGTAGCATTCTTAATACTATATGTAGATGACATATTGTTAATTGTAAATGATGTGGACCTTCTTAATAGTATCAATGAATATTTGAATAATAGTTTTTCAATGAAAGATCTTGGCGAAGCAGCTTACATATTAGGCATAAAGATCTATAGAGATAGATCAAGACGCCAAATATCATTGTCACAAAGTACATATTTGGACAAAGTTCTAAAGAGGTTTGGAATGAAAGATATCAAGAAAGGGTTCTTGCCCATGTTGCCCAATACGACCTTGAGTAAAACTCAAAGTCCGACATCGGCAGAAGATAGAGAAAGGATGAGTAAGACTCCCTATGCCTCAGCCATAGGATCTCTAATGTATGCCATGCTATGTACTAGACCCGACATTGCATATGTTGTTAGTTTAACTAGCAGATATCAAAGTGATCCAGGAGTGGATCATTGGACAGCGGTCAAAAACATCCTTAAGTACTTGAGAAGAACTAAGGATATGGTTCTTTCTTATGGAGGTGATGAACATCTCGTTGTTAATGGTTACACCGATGCTAGTTGAAACACCGATCCGGATGATTCTAAATCACAATCTGGATACGTATTTATTTTGAATGGTGCAGGAGTTAGCTGGAGGAGTGCAAAGCAAAGCATTGTGGCGAGATCTTCAACTGAATCGGAATACATGGCTGCTTCGGAGGCTTCACAAGAAGCGATATGGATGAAAGAGTTCATTACAGAGCTGGGTGTGGTTCCTAGTGCGCTGGACCCAATGTCTATCTACTGTGATAACATGGGTGCCATAGCCAATGCGCAAGAACCAAGGTCACACAAGAAGCTGAAGCACATCAAGCTACGTTTTCACGCTATTCGAGAACATGTCCAAGATGGGGACATAAATATTTGCAAAGTACACACAAATCTGAATGTGGCGGATCCGTTGACTAAACCTCTCCCGAGGGCAAAACATGACCAGCACCAAACTGCCATGGGTGTTCGGTATATTACCATGTAATCTAGATTAGATGACTCTAGTGCAAGTGGGAGACTGTTGGAGATATGCCCTAGAGGCAATAATAAATGTAGTTATTATTATATCTTTGTGTTTATGATAAATGTTTACATTTATGCTATAATAGTATTGACAAGGAAACATTAATACTTGTGTGGTTTGTAAACTTAAATTGAAGTCCCTAGTAAAGCCTCTATACATCACTAGCTTGTTGGTTAATAAATGATTGTGGTTTCCCTATCATGAACATTGATATGTTATTAACAACAAGATCATATCGTTAGGAGAATGATATGGTGGACATACTCCTATAGATAAGCGTAGCATAAAGATCAAGTCATTTTATTAGTTCAATTGCTATATGCTTTCTGATACATAGTAACCTAATTCCTTCGACCATGAGATCATGCATATCACCTTTATCGGATGGATGCTTTGACGACATCAAACACCACACCGTAACTGGGTGGCTATAAAGGTGGCATTGAGTGTTCGGAAAGTATTGGTTGAGACACATGGATCAAGAGTGAGATTTGTCCATCCATATGACGGATAGATATACTCTGGGCCCTCTCGGTGAAATGTCGTCCAATTAGCTTGCAAGCATGCGACTGGATCACAAGGGATCACATATCACGGGAACGAGAAAAGAGTACTTATCAGTAACGAGGTTGAACTAGGTATGCAGAGATACCGACGATCATAACCTCGGATAAGTAAACTATTGTGAGACAAAGGGAAATTGGTATCGTATGTAAGTGGTTCATTCGATCGCAAAGTAATCGTAGAAATATGTGGGAGCCATATGAATTTCCAGATTCCCCTATTGGTTATTGTTCGGAGAAGTGTCTCGATCATGTCCACATAATTCAAGAACCGTAGGGAGACACACTTAAGGATTCGACGTTGTTTGAGTAGTTATGGAATGATGAGAAAGAGACCGAATGTTGTTCGGAGTCTCGAATGGGATTCGGGATATCACGAGGAGATCCGGAATGGTCCGGAGAATAAGATTCATATAAGGAAAGTCCTGTTTCGGAGTTGGAGAATGGTTCCGTTGTTTTCATCGAGAATGTTTTTGATGGTTCCGGAATGTCCGGCACTCCGGAGGGGAAGGGTACATGAATGTGTTATATCAAGTTGGTATGATTGCATCATGTACTAGGTTTCATCGTTGAACAAAATAAAGGGTTTAATCAAATCCTAGTTTGAAAAAGTCAAAAGGCAATTTGAAAGTCAAACGGCTATTTTTGGGAAGTGGAGAGGGAGGTGGAAACCGAGTTGGGGAGGAGTTCCTCCCCTCCACCGCCGGCCCACCTCCAAGCCGAGTTGGGGAGGGACACCCCTCCCCTTGGCTGGCCCCTCCACCTATAAAAGGAGGGGCAGGGCTCCCCTCCTAGACACCCAACACCTCCACCTCTAAACCCTAGCCGCCGGCGCCGCCACCTCCACTGCCGCCGCCCTAGGGTAAACCGCCACCGCCGCCTAGCTAACCCTAGCCGCCGGCTTGCCCCCTCCTCGGCGTGTCTAAACCCTAGATCGTCGAGGGCTCTCTCATAGTCCACCATACTTGCTCCGGCTTGAGGCGAAGCCCTGCGAGATCTCCCCTCTACTTCCGGTACCACGCCGTTGTGCTGCCGGAATCGCGAGAAGAGTGCTACAACCTCCGCTGCCTGCTGGAACAAGGGAGAGGAAGGTCTTCGTCGAGTACCAAACGTGTGACCGACTGCGGGAGCGCTGCCGGAACGCAACGCCGGAAGGATCGTCTACGCGATCTTGAGATCGGGAAGAGTACGACTACATCACCCACGAGAATCCGCTCTCGTTAAACACTTTGGAATCTTCGAGGGTGAGTTATTCCATCGACTCGTTGCTACAATCTAGTAGATAGATCTTGGCTTGTTTGTTTGTATGCGATAGAAAATTTTTGTTTTCCATGCTACGAAACCCTATAGTGGAGGCCTAGGGGGCCCACACCCCCTGCTAGGCGCGAGTGGGCCCAGCCCGCGCTTAGGGGGGTGCGGCCACCCCAGGCACCCCCTCGGGCTCCCTCTTCTCCTAT
Organism: Avena atlantica; assembly: GCA_910589765.1. Lineage (NCBI taxonomy): Eukaryota > Viridiplantae > Streptophyta > Magnoliopsida > Poales > Poaceae > Avena > Avena atlantica. Next base: position 535,003,047 of record OU342733.1, on the reverse strand, counting down.
AAGTTACTCCTTGACCTAAAAACCGAGGGGGTTCGACGTTTTTCCAAAAAGAGTTTCGCTGCGCCGCCACCACCAAAAGTCGTGATTCGGAACCAGAAACTCCGTTCAGACACCCTGCCGGGACGGGGAATTTGGGAAGGACCATCGCCATTGTCATAAGTGCAAAGCGGGTCTTGAAGATGCAGTTGAGGCAACTATATAAATTCTCCTATCAGAAGTGCAAAGCGGATTCAACTTGTGTCTCTGTTGCTTTCCTAGTGGGTTGAAGCAAGAAATCCAGATCTTCGATGGTGTAGTAAGTGAGCCTTGCGGCTTAAAGAGGTCGGTGGTTGTTGTAGTGATAGGTTCTTTTTTGAGCTTGAAGTTCAAGCTGTGTCCAGAATCATCTGATTTCGTTGAACGCCAGTGCTCCTTCAGGATGAACAATCATGGGTTTTCATCTCAAAACATAAAGACTGACTTTGCGTTAATCTCGGCAAAAGTGACTTGGTCGGCTTTGCCTCGGCCGCACTAAACTCACAATAGTGGTCCAAGACTTCAAGTTAGATGCTACGTGGACTTGTGGCAAATACTTTAGTTGTAGAATTAACCCTTCATAAGTTAATGATCTAGACATGCCAAATAAGGGTTGTAATTAAAGTGCTGTAATAAGAGGTATTGTATTGTGCACTTGCATCAGTTCAGTCACCGTGCTTACTCTGTAGTCGTGCATTGCAATTGTATCCAATTGTGCTTCCCACTTTGCTTACTACCAACGCTGATGGTCAATAAGTTAATGCTAATTTGATCATCACATTTTACGAAAATGTGAACTCATTGCCTTTATGTGCTCTCGCTAGCACACACAAGCACCTAAATTATCTTGTAGCAGGCTAAAACCTTATGTACTACTATGCAGTCGCGCCCTGATCAAACTCTTGTTAGAAGACTTTGGATTAACACTAAAACACTCTTGGGAATACCCCTTTATGTTTTTTTCAAACACCATGAATGAAATCTCTAGGGAAATATCTTCCTCAGATTCATCTTGCAGCAGCAGAAATAGGGTCGATGACGCCACGACTTCCATCGACACATGGATGTATAACTGTGTTAGAGACGCCTGCAGCCTTGGGAACTTAGGGCTGCCGTGGTTTACATGAAAGAGAGTGACCGATAGGAAGTGGAATAGTCGACAACAACGATACCCAAGAAAAGATGAAACAATAATAGCACGCTCTTTGGTCCACGTACGCCGCAAGAGAACAATGACGACTATCTCTCTCTTCCATCTCACAAGCCTCCAATCCATGTCGCTCTGACCTTCCATCAACGATAACCTCCTTGAGCGCGGCAAGAATTTGAGCCGGCGGGACATGGAAGCAGAAGACATTATCCATCCGAACCACTCTCGGCAATGTACTCCGCAAACAATCCAAACTATATGAACAATTCAGTCCTGGCTGAAGGTCTAAACCCTCACAACAACAATCTTCGTGTCAGTGTGCATTGATAGATCCTCACAACCTAAAATCCTATTCAATACACAAACTTAGAGAAACAAACAAAATCTAACAATGTATGAATGTTTTATGGTTTCATAAATTCATACCATGTTTTAATTAAAATCTAAAATCAGTCAAAATAGGGTCAACATCGGTCTTGTTTTTTAAATGCATGTGTTTGAGTAAAAAGAGAGAATGTAGATTGGACTTTTTATTCAAAAGCTATTAAAGGTTTCAAACAACATAACCAGATTTAAATGCATGTGTTCGAGTAAAAAGAGAAAAGCCATACGGTGTGGACTGTACACTTTGTAGATTCTGAAGCACCCAATAGCACAGTGATCAGAAATCCGTATGCATTGGTCCTATTGTTTTAGTATCTGGGTCCAGTTCATTTGTAAACACTATGGTTTTGACAAACAAAACTGGTCATTGTGGCGCACATATCCCATGATAAAGTGAAACAAAATTATAAAGAAGCCATAATGACAATTTACTGCAATTACAAATTCACCGTTCAGCATAACTTGATACTCGGCGTTCAATATTTTTCCCCTAGTGGCATAACCCATCAGGAAACCACATCGCCCATGTGGTGCACTTTCTTCACCGATCGAACACAAATGACAATGTTAATTATTTCCACTACAAGTACGCATAACCCTGTGGATATCACCGGCGCCACTTGGTCCTTGAAGAAGGTCGGCCAGGAAATGTGGCAAACCGGCAACGTGAGGTGGCTGGTGAAGAGGGTTGCCGTCGCCGCGGTGGCAAGTGGTGGCTGAACCGGCGTGAGGCGGTAAAGTCGACACCCAGATCAGTGAGGCGGACGGCTCGCCACTCACGAGATGAAGTGTCGTCGGTGGAACACATTGGAGCAAGCGGAGTAGCAGGGTTAACCTGCGGGGCCTCTGGTGGTGATGAGTGCGTCGGGACAGCAGCAGGCGGGGCACGACGGATTACCGGCATATGAGGAGCAGGAGGTGGCGCACGGCGGCGGAGCAACGGGAACTCGTATATCAACGGCGCTGACCAGCGTTCAGGTGTATTCGCTGTGGTCGACTCCAACACTGGTAGTGGCTCCGCGGCCAACACCGAGTCATCATCTGCACTTTGTTGTTCTTCCCTATCCGAACGACGATGATATTGGCGACGACGACGATGAGAGATGGCTTGTTCTCTCTTCAATCTCGACATGATTGACCCCTTAAACTTCACACCGAAACACTCAGGAGAGCCACCCTTTTTCTTATTTCTACCACTATGAAAGTAATGCCTAGGAGATATATCATCATCATCATCCTCGTCTGAAGTGTGCAGATAGTTCGAATATACATACTCCTTCACCTCGGGCACGTCGTAATCGTCATAAATTTCTCCATCATCAGAAGAGAAAGACGAGGCCTCCAGCGGAGGGAACTCGGACAATGGCCGAGGCCAGACTGGACAAGGTGGCACCGGAGGGAGTAGCCGTGGCTGTCTCCGTAGTTTCTGCCATCTAACCACCTTCTGGTTGATGCGGCTCGAGTCGTATCCCTTCCCGCCGTCGACAACGAACTCCTCGAGACCCAAGGCACTTTTCGCCAGAAACTTGACCAAGCGGACCTGGAAGCAGGTGAGCTCCTGTGCTTCAAACTCCACCACCACCTTCTTCAAGCACCCTAGCTTGCCACTAAGGCCGCAGCAAAGCTTTCCATCCATGTCTTGCAAGCTATCGCAGCATTCAGCTTCATCGTCATCTTCGTGGTCGGCGTCCATGGATCTGCAGGGCGAGAAATCAGCAACGGCGGCCGTCTCATCCGCTGGGTCTGCATTGATATCCCGGAGGTACTTCCTCCAGCTGAACTTGAGCACGAGGTCGCGCAGACACGGGCACTGTTGCAGCAGGCTCGTCATGGCCGACGCAGCGGCCACGTGGCTCCTGACGCACCAGCCAGAGAGGTCTTCGATCTGGAGCCGCTCGAGGTTGCGGAAGAAGGGTGCCCCAAAGTCGAGGTCGGAGATGGAGTAGGCCGTGATCTTGAGAGATCTCACAGAGGAAACGGTGCAGAGAACGGAGTGAAGCACCGGCTCTGATGAGGAGTGAACCTCGACGTGGACGTGCTCCAGGTGCGGTGGAACGTCGTAGTAGTTGTGGAAGGAGAAGCGGGTGTCGTTGTCGACGGGGCGGGTCTGCGTGTAGCGGAAGCGGCGGAGGCGCGGGGCGTACAGCATTACCCTGCAGCCGCCGTGGTGGAGGTCGTCGTAGAGTATGCGACAGTTCTCCATGCCGATGACGGTGGCTGCCTCGCACCTCAGGATGTACACGAACTCGAGATCCACGAACCTCAGGGACTCCAGGAGGATGTCTGCGAGCCTTGGCGCCGCGGTGATCATGTCCTGAAGCGTGTCGAGCTCCGTGCGGCACCGCCGGAGCCGCATGGCCTCTAGGCGCGGGAACGCGAGTTGCCGCCGGTGGGCTGTGTACGGCTTCAGATCGTAGCCGGTGAGCTCGAGGACTCGGAGGACGGCGAACGGCAGCGTGCAGCGCGGAAGGCCGCCGTTGTTTACCCATTCCAGGCGGGCATCGTCCACATCGCCCACCTCCTCGACGCCGGCAGAGACATCGGAGTCATGCTCGTCGTCCTCGTTGTCGCAGGCGGCGCACACGATGGCGTCGTCGCGCAGGACAATGGACAGTTTCTTGGGAACTCCGCCATGGGAGCTGAGGCATGCGTACGCGTGGTCGGCGTCGTTCACCAAGCGCCGCCGATTAACCGCGCCACCGGCGGTGTTGTAGGAGCGGTAGTCGATGTTGACGGCACCGGTGTTGAGCCATAGCGGGCGGCGCCATCGGCGGGAGAGCGCGGTGGCGCGGGCGGCCTCAGGCGAAGGCGCGAAGGATAGGATGTGGGTGAGGATATCGTCGGAGAGGTGGGAGAGCCGGTCTGTCGACGGCGCGGCGGCGGCCGTGGATGCCATGCATGGATCGAGATCGAGTCGATCTCGACTCTGGAGGCGGAAGTTGCGGCTTCGATCGTCAAAATATAGTAGACTGAGCCAATGGGCCCAAATTAATTAAGTAGTAGTTGGGCCGGCCAATTTGTTCGTCCTGCTCACCGCAAATTACTTTTCTTGCTTGTTGATAATATTGTACGTAGCTTTGAGATGTCTTAACTTCAGCCGTTGTGATATATAAATCACGGAGTATATATTTTGAACATATGTGGAACACACTGGTATGTCTAGTGAGTGTCCAATTTGTAGCAAGTGTCCGACGGCCATCGAGTTTTGATGAGAGCTTGGTCTGGAACATACAACAACATGATCGAGGTTCTGCTGCTGCCCTCGAACGTGAAGAGCACGTAGCCCCAGGGCTCGATGTGGGAGACGATCAAGGAGTTAATCACGACGGCTTGTTGGTATAGTATTTGGTAGTTCTGCAGGAGGGAACCAAACAAGGTCGCTCATTAGTTAGCAATAATTTCTCGTTGTAAGAAAAGTACTTTTAATTGGCGCGCCTGATTTTTTGCTTAGCAAACTCATAAATCGATGTAATTAATTGTTGTCGGTAATCAAAAAATATCATAGCAGAGTCCTGCCGTTTCCCTCAAATACCATGCATGTTCGCTGCTTTATTTCCTATATTTATATAATAGATATATTTTGGTGTTATAAAATGAGAATCGATAAAGTATGTGCATACGGGGCAACATAGAATGACGAATCATAGAGAACTACTCAACAGCCATGATCTTGTGGCGGCTGGGGCAACTGAACCCGCAGAGTCGGACGCAACCAGAGATCAAGCCTCTTGCTAGCCGTCACTCCCATGGTCTCGGTCATATCCAGGTCACCAGGTAGAATCCCATCCGGGAGACTCCAATCGAAATGAAACAACAGGACGGCGAGAGCTAGCTCAATATTTGCGAGCCCAAATTGCATCCCGGGGCAAATCCTTCGACCGGCACCGAAAGGTATGAACTCAAAGTGGTTGCCTCTGCAGTCCCTGGAGCTACCATCGAGGAACCTCTCCGGCCTGAACGCTTCTGGCTCGTCGACCCAGGATTCGGGATCCCTAGCGATCGCCCACGCGTTGACGAGCACCGTAGCGCCTTTCGGCACGTCATAGCCAAGTACTTTGCACTGCTGCTGGCACTCCCTCGGGATCAAGAGTGGCCCAGGAAGATGCAGTCGCAGGGTCTCCTTGACGATGCAGCGCATGTAGCTCAGCTCGCCGAGACCCTCCTCGGTCACCTTCATCTGGCTCTGGAAGGCTGCCCTCACCTCCGCTTGCGCCCTACACATGACGCTCGGGTTTCGCATCAGCTCTGCCATGGCCCATTGGAGCGTTGTTTGCGCCGTCTCGCTCCCACCAGCAAAAAGATCCTGCACGTACGTATTGTAGTCATTTTACACCCACCCTTTATTTTTAGAACCCTCTATCTTTATATACATGATAAATGAATGTTTGTGAGAATTTGCTTTGCCAATGTGGATTTCCTATCATGGAGATAGTTGTACATGCCATAGCAACCATTGGATGATGTCCATTTGAAATTGTCACTTTTGGCTGCTTCACAGTTCTTGTGTGAGCCTGTTAAGGATGGCAATTTTACCCACCTATCCGCGGGTACCGTACCCGCATGGGCAGGGTATGGGTACATTTTTATCCTACGGATAATATCCATACCCTGCCCGTTAAGCTACTGGTATGGGTATGTGTATAGACTTGTATCCATGAGTATACCCTTACCCAGCCCGTTTAAATATACATATATACGAAGAAAAGGACGAACTTACAAAGATCACTGTTTTGATGTCGCTCATGGTGAGGGGGAACTCAAGGTTGCCTTCTCCCTTGATCCTTAGGAGGACGTCGATGAGGACTTCCTGCCGGTGCACTTGCTGTGAGGATCTCGCCTCGAGATGCTCGGCTATGACGTGGTCCATGAACGCCATCAGGGAATCACGGAACTCCTCAGCCCGGCGCAGCGTGCCACCGCTCATAGCACGTGCCAACCTCGACGACGGGAACAAGTCTGGCAAAGTAAAGCCTCCCACCAACCGCACCGCCCCCTTGACGTAGCGGAGCAAGGTGTCATGTTCCTTGAACCGCCCGCCCATGATGGCATGCACCGTGGTGTCCGTCACGTACGCGGCGAACATCTTACTCATGTTCACCAGAGGCTGCGTCTCTGTTACCGACAACACGATTGACCGGACAAACCGAACCGCCTCCTCCTCCCGGATGGACCGGAAAGAGCCGACACGCTTGGCGCTCAACAGCTCGAGGAAGCAGATCTTCCGGAGCTGCCGCCAGCGGTCACCGTACGGCGTGAACACGATCCCCGTGCTATACTTTCCCATCACCTTGAGGGTTGAGCTGAGCGGCCTGCTACAGAACATGGTATCGTGCGTTCTCATGATCTCCTTGGCGGCGATGATCACCGGATTCTCGCCGAACTTGAGGAGCATGAGTGGCCCGTGGCGCCGAGACAGCGCTTGTAAGGCACGGTGTGGGAGGGAACCAAAAAGATGGTGGAGGCTACCGATGACAGGGAGCTGCCATGGGCCCGGAGGGAGCCTTAGGCCCCGGTGGTCGCCTGATGCTCTGTAGTATCGACTAATGATGCACACGAGAGCAGGAATGAGAAGAGCTTGGAAATAGTGGTAATAGTATGCCTCCATGATGTCTACCGAGTCTCCGTAGAACTCAAGCACACTTCATATATACTGATCAGTATTATGCATTCTTAAAACCTAAGACAAGAAGCCATCGCAATCATCCACACAATAAGTCAAAATTGGTTATTGTCATCTTGATGATTCATAATTCTGAATGTCGGTATTTATAGAATTTACATAATATTTACACGTCGAGGGTTATCTTGGCTACGCCGAGCGTTTTCCTTCTCAGCCGTAGTGATTGTTTGGACATAAAAAATCTGTCACGTAGTCACGTTGTATGTATGGACACTCTCTTAAGACATAAAAAACCTGCCAAGTGAAGGAGAAATTCCTCCATGCCTTGAGAGAGTGCCCAAGGACACAAAGAAGCGGCAAGCATAGAAGCCGTGCGAGAGTGCCCTTTCAACTGGCCATTCAGCAGCTCCGAGAGGGGAACATCACAAGTGCATTTGCCCACGTACGTGTCATAGATAGATGAAAACAAAGTAATTAATTGGTTTGATGTCTGCGTCGAGAGGCCCCTCCTTTTTTCTTGTGTCACGCTCCTATTATGAGAGTATTATGAATGACATAACGTTTTGTATCATTCATGATCAGTATTGGTTACACATTTTAAATGGAAATCTGTACGAATAGGTGCTTGCTAGCTACACATTGTAGTAAATGGAAATCTGTACGGTTAGGTACTCAATGTCATTTCATAATTTTCCTTCCACACAAGTCAAAATTGGTTTTTCCGATCGTGATGATTCATAATTCTGAACGTCAATATTTATAGAATTTACATAACATTTACACGCTTTTTTTTGGAAAGGAACATTTACACGCTTATATTGTTTGGACATAAAAAATCTATCACGTAGTTACGGACCACTACAGGAGAAATTGGAGACGCCGACGGCCGGCCGGCCGGCTACACCGACGGCCAAATGTCGGGGCCATCGGCGTAGCGGCCTCCCCGGCCAGCTGCCCTGCCCGGCCGTCGGTGTAGGGACGGCCGTCGGCGTAGAGGAAGGTGCCGAGGGTAGCCCTCGGCGAAGCCCGACCGTCGCGTAGTGGAGAAGGCTGTGCCAACGGTGGCCCTGCGTAGACCAAGGTTTTGGTTCCCGGTAGGAAAAAAAATCCCGAGGGTGGTCGGGATTTCCCGGTCCCGACCAGTTACCGGACGAATTTAAATTCCAAAATTTGAATTCAAAGTCATTGGTATGACTATTTACAACGGCTTTTTGTTAAAATTCATAAATTTCAAAAAAATCAAATAAATCGGGATTTTTTGTCCGGTAAACCAATTTCCCGAGGATGGTCGGGATATCCGGTTACCGACCGATAACCCGATTTCTCGACCGGTAACCAAAATGCTGGCGTAGACCCATCCCTCGGCGTAGCCCCAGTTCTGGCGCGACGACGAGAACGCCGTTAGGTAGCCCAGACTGTGCCGACGGCCTGACCATCGACGTACATCTTTGGAAGAAATTGGTTGGTCTGTGCCGACGGCTGGGCTAGTAACATGTTGCCATAACATCACACATAGTAAGACCATATGAGTCTACAACCTAATTAAACATCACACACATGTTATAATCCACTATAAATGTAGTAACATGTGAATGTAACTAGTTTAAGTTACCTAGCATTATGACTAGCCTAATACTATCTTCGTCCCAAAGCTTAAGGCTTATATTTTTTCAAAAGTCAAACTAGCTAAAATTTGACCAAGTTTTAAGAGAAAAATATTAATATTTACAATAGATAATCTATACACCCTTTCATAATCATGAAACATATTTCCACATGGTATCTTCATAATATAATAATTCTTGATAATTTTTTCTAAAAGTTTGGCCAAACTTTACGTGACTTGTTTTTTCAAAAAAAGTATAAGCTTTAAGCATTGAGATTGAGAGAGTATACCTATGTGATTATATATATATTTATATTTTTTAGAAAATTAGTTAAATATTTGAAATTTTGAGTTAAAGCAAAAGCTAGAAGTACACTAGAATACATGTTTTAAATGAAAGTGCAGCTAGAAAAACAATACACGCACACTAAAATTTACCCGGAAATAGAAAACGGCCATGCCGCGAACCACGAGAAGGCACACCAGCTGCCATTAATGCCATTTCCTTATCCTTTTGGTGCCATTAATTAGATCCCGTCAATTAATGAATGGCGATGGCAGATTTGAGGAAGTTGGATAGCAAGTGTAATGTTTGCAATATTAGACTAGTCATAGTGAAAGTAATTTAGGAAGTTGGAGTAGTAACATAGTGTTACATGTATTGCTAATTAAACATTTAGATGAAATGACATGCAATTAAATGATGAGAAAGAGACTTGTGATAACTACTTTGAATTTATTTGAGTACTCCACAAGTCTCTCTCTCTCTTCACAAGTAATATGTGATGTTATGGTAACATAGTTACTCCACAAATCAAATAAATCCCGGCTTTTTTGTTTGTTGAAAAAAAGCAATTAAAGCAGATCGGCGTAGCTAGGTTTAGCTTCAGTTTGTCCTATATATATCCAACCAATTGTGCCATGTCATTCAGTGTCTGTGTATCCTTGAATTTTCCTGTGCTAATGGTTCGGAAAGTACGAATAAAAGCACCCGTGCCTTGTCACTCCTCGCTCGTTTCTTTTCATGAATTCCCAACTGAAACTTGCTTCGTAAGAAAATCAAAGTTTCTAGCTGGAGAACAAACTTAGTGCGTCGCATTGGCCAAGCCAGTGTCACCACCCCCACGGCGTTTCTGTACACGACGACGATGGCAGAAGTAAGCCAAAACCGTCAATGCAAAGTGAGGCTACAACCTAATTAATATGATATTGCATGTTATCATATTTAAATTATTTTCCACTATGGAGGTACTAATCTAGACTAGTAACATATGCATGTTACTAGTCTAAGTTACTTGTCACTATGACCAACATTAGGAGTTGTATCTTAATTTATGATTTTGGTCTCATGCATATATATGATTGATTTATCAACTAATTTTGCCTATGATAGTGTTAATGGTGTATCTTAGCTAAGATACAACAACCCTCTCTCTTACTTAAATGACATGCCACATCATTATTTTGCCTAGTATACACCGCTAAGAGATCCTCATTATCAAAGGTCTAATAATCCCAAATAGAGGAAGTACCGGAAAAAGCTCAAGTGTTTTTAAGGTTAGGATTTTGGTAGACATCCTTTTCTGGCATCTACGTCAATGGAGATGGCATCGTTCGCAATAAGTGATCTTTGGCTCTTCGTTCGATGATGAGATCTTCTCAGCGTCAATCGTGGTGTTGAAAGATTAAAGTTCTATAGGTACGGTCTTTCAGATCTTGCTTCGCCAGATGGATCTTGAATTTTTTCTCATGGTTGCCGCGAGGAGGATTATCTTTCTAATATTTGTTCCGGCTGCTACGTCCTCGACAATGGAGATTCGTATTCTCGACTCTTCTGCAACGTCAATCAGGTTGTTCGTTTTTTTCCCAAGAATACTAATGGTGGTACTATTACCGATGTTGATTGAACGTTGCCTTGGTATTACGGCTCAAAAAATTATGGGAGAACCTTCATTGGTATTTGCAGGTATATGGTTTAATATCTATGCCATGTTAATTGGGCTGCCTTTAGACAAGTGTAAGATTGTGTCATTAGGCTGGTCCTAGTGCTAGTATCATAAGGTGTATCATGCATGCCAACTTGGCAAAAATCTGATGCGGCGTCATAATTAATGAAGAGAGAGGTGGTTAGTGTATCATAGGTAGATACCGTATCATAGCACGTAAAACTAGAAATCATAATGGCAAGTAAATCTTGTAGACACATTTTACATAAAGATTCTATAAATTAATAAATATATCACTCCTATGATACTACTATATGATACAATGCTTTAGAGAAATAGTATCATACACTAGTATCATATGCATGATACTAGCATTATGATACTCCCACTAGAACCAGCCTTAGAGACCTTCAAGGTTTGCTTTTCTTTTAGATTATATGTTATAATTATTAGAGACAACTCATGTATCTTTACCATATTATATTCACTAATATAAATATATCGTTGTATTGATTGTTAAAAAAAATTATCTCTTTTTTTCCTTACATATGTTTGCCATCCTATAATTTTTTTTTGGCCCATAGGGTCTTGGAAGTTTGTGTGCAGACGTTATAGTCGCGTCTTAACTATACGCATTACAAAGAGGTGACCAACTACCTTTAGAGTTACTTCAAAAAAAATCTACTCTACCTTTAGAGTGATCACATCTGATGGCATTAATTGATTGGTTATTTAAAAAATAGACCCGTCGGTGGACAGCCTATATTATGATATGATGGAGCGAGCGCTACTAGTTGTCTATACTAGAAGCTCGTAAGCTACTCCCTCCGTCCAGGTTTATTAGGCTAATATCCCTCTGCAGCGCGGCCAAGGCAGGTATCTATTGGGCTCAAATTTTGCCGTTGCCGAACGTACTCCCTCCGTCCGTCTTTATGCCGTCATAATGGCGAGGAGGTGAACAATCGAGCTGAGTATTTGCATGCACAAGATCGAAGCCGTAGATGGGATCGCCAGGCCACGATTTGCGCATGCACCGGCCGATCCTTTTTTCACGCGGATCGGCTCCTTCTTCCCCGCGCACACCAAGTCCCAAAAGTTCCTCCCGCTGAGCTTCCCCCGTCTAAATTCATGAAAATTTCGAGTTCAAACACATCCCGCTGATGCAATTCGATCCCGCCGAGAGTTTGCGGATCCATTCTGAAAGTTTTCGCGAAGAAATCTGGCGCCAAGGTTGTCTTTATATCCATGGCGCCTTGGCCTTCTCCATCACCAAGTCCTGACGGTTCAGTCCACCAAAAACGATGGCTCCCGAGCGCCCCGACGAGGAGGCCCGCCGTCCGCGGTCTCTCGGTTTGGTTGGTCGTTCCAGTGGAGGTTTCCTTCCTCCACGCGGCCAGACCGATAGGTCTGCTCGTCCGCCGCCGCTGGGCAAACAATTCCCGATCGATTTCACACCAGTCATGCAGATCATGCAAACCGATCCGGTGAGAATTAATTGGGGAGAGGAAACGAGAGGAGGAAAGTCCAACGGGATGAGGAAACGGAAGGAGTAATTGTCGGCAATTAAAACTGCTAGTGGCCTAATATTTCCGTCCAACTCTAAAACGGCTAATAGCCTAATAAACCCGGACGGAGGGAGTAGCTCAATGTCCAACTACCTTGGAATTATTGCTTAACTACTTAGAGAGGTAACGAAAATTATAATCATATTGAATCGTCTGTTATCTAAAAAAACAAGGATCCGTGCAGATGAGTAGTCTCTCTATACATATTACTATATGAGCGAGGAGCGAGCGCTAATAGTTGCGAATACTAGTAGCTCACAAAGCTAGCTAGCTAAAGAAATGGAGCCGTCGTCGGCGGAGAGACTGGAACCGGCGGATGCACGGTGGTGCGCGGTGACCGGCGGCCGTGGATTCGTGGCGAGGCACCTTGTGGTGGGGCTGCTCCGCTCCGGAGATTGGCGCGTGCGGATCACGGACCTCGGCTCGGTCGCCGTCCTAGAACCTACCGAGAATGATGGCCTCCTTGGCGCCGCCCTGCGCGACGGCCGTGCCGTCTACTTCTCCGCCGACGTCTGCCAAGTAGCTCAACTTACGCAAGGTAATCCATCCATCCAAAAAATGGCTCATCTATTTAACTTTTTTTTTTGGTGGCAATAAGTGCCAATCAGTTCATAGAAGCCATGTCGTGCGTCCTTGGGCTATCGAGCTGGCAGCACATGCGCGTCGACGAGTAGAACACTGGGCGACCTCAACCAGGTGTCCTCAGTGGCGTCTCCATGGACATCCAGGAGGAGAACCTGACTGAAGACGCCTGCTCCGGCCATGGCAGATCCCCTGTCGAGCTACCTCCATGATTCATCGACCACTCCATTATTAATGTCTGAGTTTGTTGCTGTCAAGAGGAAGAACACGATTTAATCTCTACATAGATATTCCTCAATCGTTAATATTAGCAGGCACCTAGCTCTCGATCAACTGAGAATACTAATTCTCGATCGATCTTTTTTTGTTGAGGAAAGAATCTCGATCGATCTAATCATTCACACGATGGATAAACAGAAACCCTCGACCGTATTTCCTCCTCTAGGCCCCCCCTTCGTATTAGAAGCCCAACAACAATACAAAAAACAAACAACGTATACAAGCCCACTTAAAAATTACTATAAAAAGAAATTGCATATAAAGTTTCAATTTTGTTCTAAAAATATATAAAGTTACAATTTGCGCGTAAAATGCAATTACATATCTATGTGCAATTGCACGCTTACATGCAATTACACGTCACATATATATGTGCAATTAGATATATATGAAGAAAATAAGCAGAGATATATATATGATGAATATGCATTTAAATTAGACATATATTATATTTAATTGCAGACATACGTGTAACTACGCATATATATGTGAAAACACATGTACAATAAAAGGCAGGTTTTCAATTGCACACATATATGCAATTGCGCATCTATATGCAATTGCACGTAGTAAATGACATATATTTTCAATTACTGACCTATAAGCAATTACGCGACTATACGCAATTAAACAAGCCCAAAAAGGTAGAAAAGAAAAGGGCAAAAATAAATCCCAGGTGAAAAATCGAGCCCATTACTAGCAACAACCCTCCTCCACAAAAAATCGAGGTCGTTACTCTGGCAGCCCAACAATAAAATAAAAGCCCATAAACTACAGCCAAACGGACCTACCCAACAATAAAACAAGATAGGACAAATCGGGCTTGATCTAAGCGACAAAAAATCAAATCAGTGATGGCTTCGACCGAGAGCTAATGAAATTCTCAGCTAACCGAGAGTTAGCAAAATGGTTAATATTAACCGCTAAATTAAATAATTAATAACACATAAAATTAAGGAGAATTGCACCTAACAGAAATTATTAGTTTATCCTTGGGCCTAACTCTAGCCCAATTAACCATTGGCCATGTTTGATACTACACCCTAAAATCCCTAGGACGATGCACACATAAATCTCTACTCATTTGAGATGTTTCTTGAACTGTTTTCTGCTATGCATGCACTGCAGCTTTTGAAGGGGTTGATACGGTTTTCCACACTGCTTCGGTGGATCATAACAACGATAACTTCCAGCTCCATTACAAGGTCAACGTCGACGGTTAGTATCATAAGATTATCTTAATTTCACCTTGGTTGAGAGCTCTGACTATGTACTCATAGGTTACCTCTTCTTGGATTTTTTACCTCGGGGAAATACAGGGACAAAGAATGTCATCCAAGCTTGTCACATATGCAAGGTTAAAACTCTAATATACACTAGTTCGAGTGCAGTCGTATTTGATGGAGTTCATGGCCTCTTTGATGTAGATGAATCCACACCATACCCAGATAAGGTAAATTGCACAGTCATATATTTTGATTATTCTTGCTTAGTTATTCTATATTCTCTTTGTCCTATAATATAAAATGTTACCAAAGCCAAGAGTTAGTTAATACAGTACTACCTTTGTTTCATAATATAACCTTTTTAGCAAGATGTTTTAGTAGTATATATGTGATTCTTTGGAATCGTCGCTGGTTTTCCATGTTTCAAGGACTTCAGATTTGTAACAACTGTTATATCATTACCTAGCACATTACTTGCCAAATCATGCAATACAAATTGTGGACTTAATTTGTTCTATTTCTAATAACGTGCTTTTTCATTATTAGTTTCACGATGCATACACAGAAACCAAAGCGCAAGCAGAAAAGTTGGTGATGAGGTCCAATGGCATAAATGAGCTTCACACTTGTTGTATACGTCCTACAACCATTTTTGGTCCCGGTGGTAGGATAGTGCCACTATTGGCTTCTTATAGAGGAATTAGGGTAAGTACTTGTATATTGCTCATGTTAATATTATAACATCAGTAGTAGAAACATAGTTTCATACTAAAACCAGTTTAGTTTGTTGAAAATATCTGATTGATGATTTGGACATTGCACAACGTAGCAAACCTTCTTGTTATGTCCTCGTTTTTTTTTTTGACAATTTCTTGTTATTTCCTCGTTGATTTTGTTTCCTTTAGCATTTGAAATGCACTTTTGTCACATGGCCCTAGAGCGGTTCAAGATGGGCTGCCACCCTGGCCCTGGAGACCAACCCCCTGCCCAGGCCCTAGTAGCCATGGAATATGCAGGTGGGAGGAATTTGCATGCGGTGCAATGTAGCTTTTTTTCTCGTACGGTTGAGGGACACAAAGGGATGAAGAGTTATGTTCGCTGGTTCCTGGTGGAAAGTGACATGGGCCTTATTTTCTTTGATTTCATTGGGGCCTTTTTTTTCTATTAGTTAGTTTGGTCCTTTCTTTCATATAGTTAGATATGAAGGAATTAACACATATAGCACACCTTCCGAAAGAAAAAAAAGCTAGTACAAGAGATGCTGTGCATCTTCCAGTTCCATCACGCTGTAATTTTGCGGCTTGTGGAACTGTTGACCCTAGTGCTATGAACACAGTAATCTAGTGTGGCAACATGTTGGGTCTGAGAGGTCAAGGGTGGCAGAAAAGCTAAATTGTATGGCATTTGGGTAGTAGCAGCGGTCAAATAACGACAACAAAGTTTGTTTCTAATTTGGAAATCTAGAATGTCATTTAATACCGCATCTTGGATAAATAATAAGAATTGCAAGCACATGTTTTATTCCATTTCTTCATATGGTGTGCCACCCATGCCACCATATTGTTCTTCCCAGGACTAGAGCTAGATAGAACTTGACAAGATTGATCGTAGGAGGCAACCCGGCTGTCGTAGCCAGCTAAAATCCTCATTATGGCCTTCTTGTCGATGAACTCGTTTTTCTAGTCTTATTTTTGAGTAACTTTTGTGATCATCTATATTCTAGTTGTCAGATGTGCCATGAGCATTGCAAGGGAAACTTTGGGAGCACCTATCCCAGTTGTTTGCCTTCCCTTTGTAATGTACTTTGGATCAGTTGTGAGATACTGCTAGCAGTGACAGAAGCATTCTCCGATGTTTCTTCCTTGACCTTGGCTGGTTCACAAATACTCACTAGCTATAGTTACAAGATCCCTCACTAGCTGGACAGTACCCTGAATTCGGTTGACGAATGGAGTCAAATGCTCTGAAATTAAGAAAAGCGGTGAAGAAAAGTTTGCAAATACTAAGGAATCAATCCAAGCCGACTATTGTGATGACTAACCGAGAATATCTTTGTTGAGCGATGTCTGGTCCTCGATCAATCCCTTATATAATCACACAAGACTTCATCAACTAAACATTGTTTGTTTGTTATTGAGTCAAATCATCCATGAAGACATAGAGGGCTTTAATCTCAGTGACCAGCTCTCCGTTGAGCCACTTATATCAGAGTCGGCAATAGACTTAGCTGTCTCGGTTGCCTCCTTGTGATCTTCAACCTTGCTAGAGAGATGCTGCTTCAGATCGGCAACTTATTGCAACAGCTGGTCATAATCAGATTTGTGTGTGATTATCTTCCATGTCATGCAATTTTGTCAAGAAAAGAGAGGGAATGAGGCTTGAGTTAGCTTGAATTCTATATCACAAGGTGGCAAAAAAGAGAAAAGGTTGGCGACGTACGCTTACCCTTTTCAGTTTCCCCTTTAGAAAGTTAATAACTATTTTCCTCTTGTTTTCATTAGCTTCCTTCAGGCGGTCATAATTCTTCTTCGCCTCCTCGGATGCCTTGCCACCAGTGGAGGATCTATTATTAATTAACTAGTCCAAATACAACTATTTAAAATGAAAAAAGATAGAAGAATTTCATTGTGCCTAGTTCCGAGTAGATTACCTGGTGTTTATTGTTGCAGATCATTATGGGTGATGGCAGGAATAGTGATGACTTTGTATATGTTGAGAATGTCGTGCATGGTCATTTGTGTGCTGAGAAAATTCTTCGTACCAAAGAAGGTGCAATGAAAAGTGGAGGCAAAGTATGTATTTGTTGTGAGTTATGAAATATGATTCATGTTATTTCTTTGTTGACATATTTATATTTAATTATATAATAGACATACTTTATAACTAATATGGAGCCGATGAATATGTGGGACTTTCTAAATATGGTTCTAGAAGACCTTGGATACCGAAGGTGACATTTCCTTCTTATCTTATATATCATAGTGTGTCAAATTCTTAGTTCACATGTTTATCTTTATAATTTCCACAATATACATAATTAATGCACTTTAAGATGCAGGAACATATATGTTCTACGGTAGATTGTTGAACAAATATATAATGGATATGAAATGTGATTGTGGTAATATTACTTTTAATGTTTCTATTGATGTGGATGCTCATCATTGTGCCACAGACATCACATGTTTCATGTACGTATCGAAAAGGCATTGTGAGGTCACGCACTATATGTGACACCTACGTCTACACTATGGTTTATATATAACAACTAGGACTTCTCATATATAAATACATGATTATATCAGAAAATAGGTTTTCCTTGCAACACTTTTCTGTAGAAAGTAATACGTGTCTTTTATTTCAGCGAAAATACTCACATTTCATTGTTGTTCTCCAAATACATTGTGTGCAAGTACCGCTAGTATGTTGGAAAGTTTTGACATTATTAAGATAAAATTTGGTGATGACAAGAATTTGGTTCTTATATAAGAAGCACTAGTGCAACATATGTTGTTCTAGCTAACGGGACATTTCCTTGCAGCCGGTTTAGATTAAGGATACCTCTGTATATTCTCAAGCCGATAACATGGTTCATAGAATGGATATATAATAAAACACTCTCTCGCTATGGACTGCATACACCAGAGGTACTCACATCAAAAACCATTGCCTATGGGACGCTGAATAGAACATTCAACTGCAACAATGCTGTTGAACAACTTGGTTACAAACCAATAGTTTCACTCAAGGTTGTTACTTCAACTCATTATTGTTCAACTTTTCAAACCTAGTATTCCAATATTTCATTTTATTATGCTCAAACTTTTTATGAATCTCTTTATCAGGACGGAGTAAAAATGACTACTGAATTCTATAAGCAGTTCAGGGCGTGATATATCTGCATTTATCTCGAAAGAAAAAGGTCATGGAATTTCACCAACACCAATCATTAGACATATATAAAGGACGGTACTGAAATTTGATCACAATATATTTGTAATCTATTACGACTTATTACCATGAATTTCATATGAAGCAAAGATCAGATACATATGCACTATTTACCCTGGTGTTGAATCAATCTTGCCACGCTTGAAATCGTTTGTGATGAGAAACATGTAAGGCCATGGTAAAATGATCTACATCTAATTTGTGCTCGTTGAACTTGTGAAGCACACTACAAAAAACATAATTTCTAGTGGAAAATAGCCTCATGAAAATTGTTAGAACCATCACTAAATGGACACTATAGGTGACGGAATGGCTAAAGTGTCATCTATGATCGTTAATGCGTGATGAATCCATTGGGCATCACAGAAAATCATTACAGTCAAACGTAGTGACGGATCGAATATCAAACCCACATGTCATAGAATGAAACAAAAAAATGTGGTTAGATGGGCTTCGAACCCCGAGCTAACCAAAAATTATCAAATACATTACCACTATGATATTGTACATTTGTCGTTAGGTATTCATATCTTCTACCATTTGTTTATGTTTTTAGGAACTGATAACCCCCAAGAGCAGGAGATCACTGAAGTACCTCTCAATATAGAAGCAGGGTATCGATCCACGGGAGCAAGAAGAAAAAGTTATCTATTCTCTACAACTAAAGTGTCACAAGTTTTAGTTGCTTATGTACTAAATTTTTTGAAGAAACAATGGAGGTTGATTTAATATAAGGAAGTAAAGTGCAAAGGAGTATCCGTAGAGATGTCAATTTTTCCTGAATCGGGTCTATGCAGATCTCAGTATTTACCACCAAAATGCGCATAGAAGCAATTCAAAGACGCCCACCAGACACTTTCGTGTGGGTGGGATTTTTAACAAAAAGTTACATCACACTAGCTTACAACAAAACCCACAACAATTATATATATACAACAACGACTCGACGAGTCAAGAATAAAAATGACACAATTCAAAGATACAAATCGAGAGGAAAGCAAAATATTATCCAAGTATGGATAAGAACCAAATGGGACTAAGAGTCCTGAAGAATATCAAACGGTGTTCATAACCCTGCACATGCCAAGCCGAAAAGGTAATCTTGCTAACGTCGTCGAACACATATCTATCAAAACCAAGGTACCGATAAAGGACAAAGGGAAAATAGAAAGAGAGCGGTCAGTACTGAGGCCAGTACACTGCGAGTCTTAGAATTTGGTGGCTCTCGCCTAAATGGGTATGGTGGGCTCATCAGTAGCAAATCTTGCACTATCTAACTTAGAGAGACACACTACAACTTCAACTATTAGAGCGAGGTAAGAGAGCGTTATACGATAACTTTAATATAACACCAAGCATAGCCCATCCGAAGATTTCCACTTCGAAGACCATTCGAGGAAGTCCTCTTACAGAACACACACGATGACAATTTTAGTTAAGCTGTTGTTTAGTTGATAAGGTTACTTACTAGTCATATTATTAGAGGCAAAGTATTAGTGGCGTTGTCTATGATCATATGACACTATTCTCCTGAGGTGTACATAACCATGTACACACGACTTCTCGGAAAGATTAACCCTGCAGGGATGCACTACTGTACCCAAACGCATGCTCAATTCTTTGGACAACATATTACGCATGCCTTCCAAATCTCACAACAAGAACTGTCTCATAACTATACACATATCCATACATATCACCTACCTTGTTTGACCCACACAATAGATACAGTTGATTCCCCAGGTGGCATATCGTTTGAGTCTACGGCCGGAAAATGATCGGAAGATAACTTGTAGAGCTTCATCCCACCTTCGACACGATATCCCAATTTTATGCAATGCAAGCCATGAAAGTACACCAAAATCATATCACAACTCAACCCATATCTGAGGACATATTATGCTTATGCACCAAATAGAAAACCAATTCTCTAACCCTCTGGATATAGTGGAGCAGGTAAATAAAGGTGCGGTACTAAATAATCAACAATAAAGGACTGCAGTAGGCAAAGAAAGAAAGTAAAGACTATAAATATAAAATAGGTAAAAGGGGAGAATGCTCGCCTAAGACGATCAACCAAAGGCATGTCGTAACTCGCATCAACTCAACGTCCTATCAGAGAAGAATCAAAGTACTAGCAAGAAACACCGAGTCAATATTTAATACCAGGAAAAAGATCAGGCATGTGTATGATGCATGGCATGGCAATATACGCTCTAACATAGAAATATTAAGCGGAATCAGGATCCCAACAATTAATTAGAGGGTTCAAGTTATTTAGCTACCCCATAGATTAAATGTTGTTAACATGGCAAGAGCATGACATAGATGAGATATACAATTTAATTGGAGTCGAGATAAGATAAAATATCCCATATTTTATCTCCATATTTGATTAATACATGAATCGACAAATTCCCCTAGACTAAAAGATATGTATGCGAGCATGATGATTTTAAGATGCAACAATATAGATGATATTTATAAAATAGGGACGGGACTTGAGTGCCCACGTTTGGTTCCAAATATCTTGGGTTTAGAGGGGTTTGGGTTCGGTCTTCGGGTCCGCGTGGAGGACTTGGTGTTCTGACAAGATCGGTCTTCGGATCAAAGACATCTCTACTAGGAGTATCGATAGTGATGTCAATTTTCTACCGACTTCTAGTTAAAGGGCAATGAATCACCACCACATTTTTATTAGTAGCTTTCCTATTTTCTTTGACTCCACAATTGTAAAATCACTTTCTTCTTCCTCAGAAGATATCCAATTTAAATCCAAAGGAGTTTTAGCACCATTCATATCTTCCATGAGGAGATTATTCAACTTATTAGATTGTTTCTCACTCAATTTCCCTCTAGAAATTTCAAGTTCTCTAATAAGATTTACAGACTCAAAGTTATCATCAGGAATTATGACACCCATCATAGAAGTCCTAAGCATGATTTGTTGATCAGAAAGAACAGAAAAGGAATTAGCATGGGGATTAGGAGGGGATTTACCTTGAAAATTTCTCTTCTTGCAGAGGTTATTAGCTTTCTGCAGGATACTTTCACCTGTCATGGTGGAACTACTCTTGCTAAATCTGCCAGGTGTATCTAACTCCATCTCCTGAGTATAGGAAGCATTCTCTTCCACTTCAGATGAACTATTTGTTGGAATTATGCTCTAGAGGCAATAATAAAGATGTTATTATTCTAATTCTTGTTCATGATAAAGTTTATATTCCATGCTATAATTGTATTAAGTGGAAACTTTGATACTTGTGTGGTTTATGAACAACGCCGTGTCCCCAGTACGCCTCTATGGACTAGCTCATTGATTAATGATGGTTAAGGTTTCCTAACCATAGACATGAGTTGTCGATTAATAATAAGATCATATCATTGGGAGAATGATATGATGGACAGACCCACATCAAGCAGAGCAATTAGATCGTGTCATTGTGTTCATCTTTGCGAAGCTTTTTCTTATGTCAAATATTGTATTCCTTAGTGTTGGAGATATGCCCTAGAGGCAATACTAAATGTAGTTATTATTATATCTTTGTGTTTATGATAAATGTTTACATTCATGCTATAATAGTATTAACAAGGAAACATTAATACTTGTGTGATTTGTAAACTTAAATTGAAGTCCCTAGTAAAGCCTCTATATATTACTAGCTTGTTGGTTAATAAATGATTGTGGTTTCCCTATCATGAACATTGAGATGTTATTAACAACAAGATCATATCATTAGGAGAATGATATGATGGACATACTCCTATAGATAAGCGTAGCATAAAGATTAAGTCATTTTTAATAGTTCAATTGCTATATGCTTTCTGAAACATAGTAACCTAATTCCTTCGACCATGAGATCATGCATATCACCTTCACCGGAAGGATGCTTTGATGACATCAAACACCACACCGTAACTGGGTGGCTATAAAGGTGGCATTGAGTGTTCAGAAAGTATTGGTTGAGACACATGGATCAAGAGTGGGATTTGTCCATCCATATGATGGATAGATATACTCTGGGCCCTCTCGGTGAAATTTCATCCAATTAGCTTGCAAGCATGTGCCTGGCTCACAAGGGATCACAAACCAGGGGAACGAGAAAAGAGTACTTATCAGTAACGAGGTTGAACTAGGTATGCAGAGATACCGATGATCATAACCTCGGATAAGTAAACTATCGTGAGACAAAGGGAAATTGGTATCGTATGTAAGTGGTTTATTCGATCGCAAAGTAATCGTAGAAATATGTGGGAGCCATATGAATTTCCAGATTCCTCTATTGGTTATTGTTCGGAGAAGTGTCTCGATCATGTCCACATAATTCACGAACCGTAGGGAGACACACTTAAGGATTCGACGTTGTTTGAGTAGTTATGGAATGATGAGTAAGAGACCGAATGTTGTTCGGAGTCTCGGATGGGATCCGGGATATCACGAAGAGATCCGGAATGGTACGGAGAATAGGATTCATATAAGGAAAGTCCTATTTCGGGGTTAGAGAATGGTTCCGGTGTTTTCATCGGGAATGTTCTAGAAGGTTCCGGAATGTCCGGCACTCCGGAGGGAAGGGTACATGAATGTGTAATACCAAGTTGGAATGATTGCATCATGTACTAGGTGTCATCGCTGAACAAAATAAAGGGTTTAATCAAATCCTAGTTTGAAAAGTCAAACGCCAATTTGAAAAGTCAAACGGCTATTTTGGGAAGTGGAGGCGAGGTGGAAACCGAGTTGGCGAGGAGTTCCTCCCCTCCACCGCCTGCCCCCTTGGGAAACCGAGTTGGGGAGGGACTCCCCTCCCCTGGCGCGACACCTCCACCTATATAAGGAGGGGCAGGGCTGCCCCTCCTAGCACATAACACCTCCACCCGCAAACCCTAGCCCTAAGCCGCCGGCCCTCCTGCAGCCGCCGCCTTCCTAGGGCAAGCCGCCGCCGCCTAGCTAACCCTAGCTGCCGGCCAAGCCTCCTCCTTCGTGTGTCTAAACCCTAGATCGCCGAGGAGCTCTCTCATAGTCCACCGTACTCGCTTCGGCTTAAGGCGAAGCCCTGCGAGATCTCCCCTCTACTTCCGGTACCACGCCGTTGTGTTGCCGGAATCGCGAGGAGAGTGCTACAACCTCCGCTGCCTGCTAGAACAAGGGAGAGGAAGGTCTTCGTCGAGTACCGAACGTGTGACCGACTGCGGGAGTGCTGCCGGAACGTAGCGCCGGAAGGATCGTCTACGCGATCTTGAGATCGGGAAGAGTACGACTACATCACCCATGAGAATCCGCTCTCGTTAAACACTTTGGAATCTTCGAGGGTGAGTTATTCCATCAACTCGTTGCTACAATCTAGTAGATAGATCTTGGCTTGTTTGTTTGTATGCGATAGAAAATTTTTGTTTTCCATGCTACGAAACCCTACACTTAGACCATGAGATAATGCAACTCCCTGGTATCGGAAGAAAGCTTTGATGTCATCAAACGTCATCCTATGAGAGGGTGATCATAAAGGTGTCTCTCAGGTGATCGGAAAGTACTTGTTGGGTTGTATGTATCGAGATGGGATTTGTCCCTTCCAAGTCGGAGAGATATACTTCAGGCCCACTCGGTAATCGATATCAACACCGCTTGCAAGAACGTTGTTAAGGAGTTAATCACAAAGTGATATCGGATTACGGAACGAGTAAAGTACTTGCTGTGAACTTGATTGAACTAGGTATGCCGATACCGACGATCGAATCTCAGGCAAGTAAAATATCGCGTGAAGAAGGGAATATATATGGGATTAATTGAATCCTGACATCATGGTTCATCCGATATGATCATCGATGAGTATGTGGGAGTCAATATGGGTTTCCAGACCCCGCTGTTGATTATTGATAGAAGATCATGTCTGCATATTCTCGAACCCGTAGGGTCACACACTTAACGTGCCTCGATGCTAGGATAGAATGGATACTTGGTTTATGAGTTTTTGTTCGGAGTCTCGTATGAGATCCAGGACATCACGAGAGGTTCCGGAATGGTCCGGAGAATAAGATTCATATAAGGGAAAGCAGTTTTTGGATTTCGGAATTGTTTCAGATTGTTCGGTATTGTACCGGAAGCTTCTAGAACCTTCCGGATTGGGACCAACGTGGCCCCACTTGTCGGGAGGGGGCGTGGGCCTACGAGGGAGTGCCCTGGCCGCATTGGGCCAGGGGCACAAGGCCCCATAGGCCTAGCCGGTTAAAACCCTAGGGAAACCCTAGGGAAACCTTCTAGAAGGAGGGGGAAAACTTGCCCCCCACTCCAACCCTTGGGGCCGCCGCCCTAGGGCTTGGAGGAGGGGCCAAGGGGGCCGGCCAGCCCCCTATATATAGAGGGCAGGGGCGCAGCCCTCCCCCTACTCCTTCAACCCTAGCCGCCATACTGCTGCCCTCCAGATCTCTCTCTCTCTCTCTCTCCCGACTACGTGTAGGCGAAGCCCTGCCGCAGAAACTCTCCACCTTTGCACCACGCCGTCGTGTTGTAGATCCAATATATCTCTCCACCCCACTTTCTGGACCGAGGAAGGAGGAGACATCAAGGTGCCGTACGTGTTCATCTCTTGGAGGCATTGCCACTTGCGGTGTTGGATCGGATCGGATCGCGAGGAGGAGAAGCTAGTACGAATACATCAACCACGTTCCGTTGAATGTTCCGTTGTGCGAATCTTCAAGGGTATGAAGATCTCATCTATACCCCTCATTGTTTGCATCTCCTAGATTAGATCTTGGCTTCCCCGTTCTCATCCGTAGAATTTTTTTGATTTACTATGCTGCGAAACCCTTCATTGGTATCAGAGCTAGATCTATGCGTAGATGTGTTTCACGAGTAGAACGCAACATGCTTGTTGCGGGTGTTGATGTTTTCTGTTGAAAGCCTCTTGTTTGTGTACTTCTTATGACACGGGATAGTGAGATCGAAGCGATCCAGGCCAACTTTACGCGACCTCGTTCGCGAGACCGGCTCCGCACTTGACGTGTGGCTTGTTCCACACATGCGGCTGGTGGATGCCAGTTTCTCTCACTATAGTTGTCATGGGATTTACACCGGATGTTGGCAACCATAATATCACCGTTGTGGCATTCCGTAGGTAAGAATCGTTCTTAGCTTGTTACTCCCATAAGCCACGTAAAACATGCAACAACAAAGTAGAGGCGTCTAACTTGTTTTTGCAGGGAGTGTTTCTGTGATATGGTATGGCCCAAGATGTGATGTGTATGTTGTATGCAATGATCATGTTTTGTAATGTTTCACGACTTGCATGTCGATGAGTACACAACCGGAAGGAGACATATG
The DNA here is from genome assembly GCA_910589765.1 of Avena atlantica. Classification (NCBI taxonomy): domain Eukaryota; kingdom Viridiplantae; phylum Streptophyta; class Magnoliopsida; order Poales; family Poaceae; genus Avena; species Avena atlantica. The sequence continues at coordinate 534,977,411 of OU342733.1, read as the reverse complement.
GTTGTCTTTATAGTTGTGTATGACCTGTGTGTCAACTTCTTATACGCCATGTAATAGCTTTACTTTATCGCTAAGTAGTTAGCAATAGTTGTAGTTGCTATTCGTGGTGGAGGCAATCATGGTGGAGTGATGGAGATCATGCTGGCACGCACAAGATGGAGATCATTGCGCAGAGATTGGCTATACCATGTCACATAAAATTATATGCATGTGATGTTTATCCTTTTATGTATCTTATTATGCTTAGATCGCGACGGTAGCATTATAAGATGATTCCTCACTTAAAGATCAAGATAAAACTGTGTTCTCCCCATGTATGCACCGTTGCGAAAGTTCGTTGTGTTAAAGAATCACGTGATGATCGGGTGTTATAAACTTTACGTTCACATACAACGGGTGCAAGCCAGTTTTGCACACGCGGAAATACTTGGGTTTGACTTGACGAGCCTAGCATGTACAGACATGGACTCGGAACACACGAACCAAAAGGTTAAGCATGAGTCATATGAATGATATGATCGACACTTTGTTGTCCACCATTGAAACCACATCTCTTCTCGTGAAGATCGGATTAGGTGTGGTGAATTTGGATCATATTCACTAAACAACTTGAGGGATGTTGAATTTAGTGGGAGTTCATCTAGTAATTTAATTAAGTTGAACTAGTTATCATGAACATAGTCTAAATTGTACTTCAAATTTTGTAGATCAAATGGCTAAGTCCAACTTCAACTTCAATGTTTTTGCTGAGAAAGAAAAGCTTAAGAACAATGGGTCCAACTTCACCAACTGGTTCCGCAATCTGAGAATCATTCTCTCTGGCGGACAAAAGTACTATGTCCTTGAGAAAGCGCTAGGTGACGCCCCTGCTATAGATGCGCCGGCTGATGAGAAAGCTGTTTATCAGTCGCGCAAGGATGATTATGGTGTGATTAAGAGCACCATGTTGTTTTCTATGGAATCGGACCTTCAAAATTGTTTTGAGGAGTTCCCCGGGCCCTTTGAGATTCTTCAGGAACTGAAAACTATGTTTCAGACTCAGGCCCGTTCTGAGAGATATGAGATCTCTGAGAAACTCTTCAACTGCAAGATGGAGAAAGGGAGTTCCGTTGAGCACGCCATTAAGATGTCGGGCTACACTCAACGCCTTGAGCAACTGGACTGCAAGATTCCAGAGGAGCTCAAGATTGACAGAGTTCTGCAAGCACTCCCTCCTAGCTACAAAGGTTTTGTAGTTACTCATAATCAGATTGGTTCCACTGATACGATCACTGAGCTCTTCGCTAAGCTGAAAACTGCGGAGGTGGACATCAAGAAAGATAATCATGTGTTGATGGTCAACAAGCCCCCCAGCTTTAAGAAAGGTAAGGGTGCAAAGAAGTCCTTCAAGAAGGGCAGCGGCAAGCGCGTTGCCCCTGCTGAGAAGAAGCTCAAGTCTGGACCTAAGCCAGACAGTGAGTGCTTCTATTGCAAGGACAAGGGTCACTGGAAGTGCAACTGTCCGAAGTACTTAGCGGACAAGAAGGCCGACACCATCAAAGGTATATTTGATATACATGTTATTGAAGTTTACCTTACTAGCGCTCGTTGTAGTGCCTAGGTATTTGATACTGGTTCAGTTGCTAATATTTGTAACTCGAAACAGGAGCTACGGAATAGACGGCGGCTAGCGAGGGATGAGGTGACGATGCGCGTTGGCAACGGATCAAGAGTTGATGTGATGTCCGTCGACACACTCTCCTTAGTTTTACCTTTGGGATTAGTTTTAAACCTTAATAAATGTTATTATGTGCCTGCGTTGAGCATGAACATCATATCTGGATCGTGTTTATTGCAAGAAGGTTATTCATTTAAATCGGAGAATAATGGTTGTTCTATTTATATGAGTAACATCTTTTATGGGCATGCACCTGCTGTGAATGGTTTATTTCTTCTGAATCTCGAAAGCAATGAAACACACATCCATAACATTGAGGCTAAGAGATGCAAGGTAGATAGTGATAATACGACTTATTTGTGGCACTTCCGTCTAGGTCATATTGGTGTAAAACGCATGAAGAAACTCCATTCTGATGGACTTTTGGAGTCTCTTGATTTTGAATCATTTGACACGTGCGAACCATGCCTCATGGGCAAGATGATCAAAACCCCGTTCTCCAGAATAATGAAGCGAGCAACAGACTTGTTGGAAATCATACATACCGATGTATGCGGACCAATGAGTGTTTCAACGCGCAGTGGTTATCGCTATTTTCTCACTTTTACTGATGACTTAAGTAGATATGGGTATATCTATTTAATGAAACATAAATCTGAAACATTTGAAAAGTTCAAAGAATTTCAGAACGAAGTGGAAAACCATCGTAACAGGAAAATTAAATTTTTACGATCCAATCATGGAGGTGAATATTTGAGTTATGATTTTCTCACGCATCTTAAAGCAAGTGGAATCGTTTCGCAACTCACGCCACCCGGAACACCACAGCGCAATGGTGTGTCTGAACACCGGAATCAAACTTTATTGGATATGGTGCGATCGATGATGTCTCTTACAGATCATTTTGGGGTTATGCATTATAAACCGCGACATTCACTTTAAATAGGGCACCATCTAAATCCGTTGAGATGACACCATATGAACTGTGGTTTCGTGCTAAACCTAAGTTGTCGTTTCTTAAAGTTTGGGGATGTGAAGCTTACGTCAAGAAGTTGATGCCGGACAAGCTCGAACCCAAAGCGGAGAAATGTTTCTTCATAGGATACCCTAAGGAAACGATTGGGTATACCTTCTGTCACAAATCCGAAGTAAAAGTGTTTGTCGCAAAGAACGCATCCTTTCTTGAGAAGGAGTTTCTCTCGAAAGAAGTGAGTGGGAGGAAAGTAGAGCTAGATCGACGAGGTTATTGAACCTTCTCTTGAGTTGGAGAGTAGCGCAACACCTGAAATTGTTCCAGTGCCGTCTGCACCAACAATAGAGGAAGCTAATGACAAGGATCATGAAGCTTCGGACGATACTACTACTGAACGTCGCAGGTCGACAAGGTCGCGTGCCCCTCCTGAGTGGTACGACAACCCTGTCTTAACTGTTTTGTTAGTAGACAACAGTGAACCTGCGAACTATGAGGAAGCAATGATGAGCCCAGACTCTGAGAAATGGCTAGAGGCCATGAAATCTGAATTGGGATCCATGAGCGAAAACCAAGTATGGACTTTGGTGGACCCTCCTAGCGACCGAAAGGCCGTTGAGTGCAAATGGATTTTCAAGAAGAAAACGGACGCGGATGGTAATGTTACTGTCTATAAAGCACGTCTTGTCGTGAAAGGTTTTCGACAAGTTCAAGGTGTTGACTACGATGAGACTTTCTCTCCCGTAGCGATGTTTAAGTCCATTCGTATTTTTTTAGCAATTGATGCGTTTATGGATTATGAAATATGGCAGATGGATGTCAAGACTGCGTTCCTCAATGGCAACATTGATGAAGAGTTGTATATGATGCAACCCGAAGGTTTTGTCGATCCTAAGGATGCTGATAAGGTGTGCAAACTTCAGCGTTCCATTTATGGACTGAAGCAAGCATCTCGGAGTTGGAACCTTTGTTTTGATCAAGTGATCAAGAGCTTTGGATTTGCTCCAAATTTCTACGAAGCTTGTATCTACAAGAAAGTGAGTGGGAGCTCAATGACATTTCTGGTACTATATGTGGATGACATATTGATTATCGGAAATGACATTGACATGCTTAACGATGTGAAGAGTTATTTGAACAAATGTTTTTCAATGAAAGACCTAGGGGAAGTTGCTTATATATTGGGCATCAAAATCTATAGAGATAGACAAAGACGCCTGATAGCTTTAAGCCAAAGTACATACCTAGACAAAGTTCTGAAAAGGTTCAGAAGGGATAAGGCAAAGAAAGGTTCAGTGCCTATGTTGTTAGGTAAGATATTGAGCACGGCTCAGTGTCCAGCTACGGTAAACGATAGAGAAGCTATGAGCAAAGTGCCTTATGCCTCGGCCATAGGATCTATCATGTATGCCATGCTATGTACTAGACCGGATGTGTCCAATGCTCTTAGTTTGACGAGCAGATACCAAAGTGATCCAGGAGTGGAACACTGGACAGCCATGAAGAACATCCTAAAGTATTTAAATAGAACTAAAGAAATGTTCTTAGTCTATGGAGGTGATGAACAGCTCGTCATAAAAGGTTACGTCGATGCTAGTTTCGACACCGACAAGGATGATTCTAAATCTCAGACAGGATACGTTTATATTTCGAATGGAGGAGCTGTGAGCTGGAGAAGCTGTAAACAAAGCGTGATCACGGGATCTACAGTAGAAGTGGAATACATGGCTGCTGCAGAAGCGTCAAGTGAAGGAGTTTGGATCAGGAACTTCATCACTGAGCTTGGTGTGGTTCCAAGTGCCTTGGACCCACTGGAGATATTGTGTGACAACATTGCTGCCATAGCACTGGCTAAGGAACCAAGATATCATCCAAAGACCAAGCATATCAACCGCAAGTTTCATATAATTCGATATTATATAACAGATGGAGATCTGAAGATTAGCAAAGTACATACGGATCTGAATGTCGCAGATCCGCTGACTAAACCTCTTCCACGAGCAAAACATGATCATCACCTAAGTGCCATGGGTTTTAGATTGTTGTCTGATGTAAACTAGATTATTGACTCTAGTGCAAGTGGAGACTATTGGAATTATGCCCTAGAGGCAATAATAAAGATGTTATTATTATAATTCTTGTTCATGATAAAGTTTATATTCCATGCTAGAATTGTATTAAGTGGAAACTTTGATACTTGTGTGGTTTATGAACAACGCCGTGTCCCCAGTACACCTCTATGGACTAGCTCATTGATTAATGATGGTTAAGGTTTCCTAACCATACACATGAGTTGTCGATTAATAATGAGATCATATCATTGGGAGAATGATATGATGGACAGACCCAAATCAAGCAGAGCAATTAGATCGTGTCATCGTGTTCATCTTTGCGAAGCTTTTTCTTATGTCAAATATTGTATTTCTTAGACCATGAGATAATGCAACTCCCTGGTATTGGAAGAAAGCTTTGAGGTCATGAAACGTCATCCTATGAGAGGGTGATCATAAAGGTGTCTCTCAGGTGATCGGAAAGTACTTGTTGGGTTGTATGTATCGAGATGGGATTTGTCCCTCCCAAGTCAGGGAGATATACTTCGGGCCCACTCGGTAATCGATATCAACACCGCTTGCAAGCACGTGGTTAAGGAGTTAATCACAAAGTGATATCGGATTACGGAACGAGTAAAGTACTTGCTGTGAACGAGATTGAACTAGGTATGCCGATACCGACGATCGAATCTCAGGCAAGTAAAATATCGCGTGACGAACGGAATATATATGGGATTAATTGAATTCTGGCATCGTGGTTCATCCGATATGATCATCGATGAGTATGTGGGAGTCAATATGGGTTTCCAGACCCCGTTGTTGATTATTGATAGAATATCATGTCTGCATATTCTCGAACTCGTAGGGTCACACACTTAACATGCCTCGACGCTAGGATAGAATGGATAATTGGTTTATGAGTTTTTTCGGAGTCTCGGATGAGATCCAGGACGTCACGAGAGGTTCCGGAATGGTCCGGAGAATAAGATTCATATAAGGGAAAGCAGTTTTTGGATTTCGGAATTGTTTCAGATTGTTCGGTATCGTACCGGAAGCTTCTAGAACCTTCCAGAGTGGGACCAACGTGGCCCCACTTGTCGGGAGGGGGCGTGGGCCTACGAGGGAGTTCCCTGGCCGCATTGGGCCAGGGGCACAAGGCCCCATAGGCCCAGCCGACCAAAACCCTAGGGAAACCTTCTAGAAGGAGGGGGAAAACTTGCCCCCCACTCCAACCCTTGGGGCCGCCGCCCTAGGGCTTGGAGGAGGGTCCAAGGGGGGCGGCCAGCTCCCTATATATAGAGGGCAGGGGCGCAGCCCTCCCCCCTACTCCTTCAACCCTAGACGCCATACTGCTGCCCTCCAGATCTCTCTCTCTCCCGACTGCGCGTAGGCGAAGCCCTGCCGCGGAAACTCTCCACCTTTGCACCACGCCGTCGTGTTGTAGATCCAATCTATCTCTCCACCCCACTTGCTGGACCGAGGAAGGAGGAGACATCGAGGTGCCGTACGTGTGCATCTCTTGAAGGCATCGCCACTTACGGTGTTGAATCGGATCGGATCACGAAGAGGAGAAGCTAGTACGACTACATCAACCACGTTCCGTTGAACGTTCCGCTGTGCGAATCTTCAAGGGTATGAAGATCTCATCTATCCCCCCTCATTGTTTGCATCTCCTAGATTAGATCTTGGCTTTCCCGTTCGCATCCGTAGAATTTTTTTTGATTTACTATGCTGCAAAACCCTTCACTATTAGGGGATTGAACAGTATAGGCCAAACAATCACTATCAAGAGCCAGGGATCTACTCTCAATTTCCACCACCTGAGGCAAAGGAGGACACATCTCTTTACACAAAGATTAGCAGTAAGTAGCCATCATGAAAGGAATCATTCCATGATGCATATTAGGGAAGTAAAATTCTCACAGTAGGTGAGCCAGGTGGAATGACACATGAATTGTTCCAAACCTGTGCATATTTGTGCAAAACCAAAGTTTTTTCATTGTTCTACTCGTCCATAAAAGCATCAACAACATTCCTTACGCCAGAATTTTCATTAGTTCCCTCAACACTATCTCTCACCGCAACATTCTCTTTCTCATGTTCCATATTTTCCATAGTCTCAATTTTCTCCCTACTCCTTTCCTAGATGATCTAGTCAATAAGTAAACCATAATCATTCTCACTCTCCTCCTATGAATCATGTTCAAGCAGAGTTTCCAGTCCAGGTGCATAAGATTTCCCATAGTTACCAGATGCAGAATACTAAGCATCATTGGTATTCTGTCATTCAGAAGAATCTCGAGTCAATTTTTCAATCCTAGCCCTTTTAGGAGTTGGGACATCAGACCCATGATACACCAGAACCAAAACCTGGCTCTCAGATGTTCCACCGACAACAATCTTATCCATCTCATAATAGAACAAATATAAAATTTCTCCAAGGCATCCTTCCGCTTTTCACTTTCCGCTTTGTTAGGAAAAAAAAAAGAAACCTTGCCCGGGAAATTGGAAACCACACATGGAAGCCACACATTGCAAATTGAATTTCAAAGAACACTACAAATGTTGTTTTTCAAGTGATCACTATTTAGTACTACCTCATTCAAAATGTGAACCATTCTACCAGTTTAAATTGTACTGCTAAAAGTTTTACATTGTTGAACAGTGGTAGTAGTCAATAGCTTAAAGATACATATGTTCAAGCAACAAGTACAGCCATTCATCTATTTTGTTAGAATGAAATAAAATGTGGTATATAATTCTTCGAAATGAGAATGTAATCCATATAAAAATGTGGTATATAATTCATCCCTAATTTTGGTATGTACTTCAATGCCAAAATTATACTCCATCCAAAAAATGGTAGTAGTACTACATTGCAAAATTAGTAGTATATATGCACAAAAAAGTTATACTCCGTTGCGAATATTTAATATATACTCCATCGCCAAAATGTATATATACTCCACCTAAAAATAAGTGGTATATACTCCATTACAAAATGTTAGGCTTGCTAAAAAAAGCAGTATATACTTCATGACCAAACTATATACTCCACACACACACACACCCCCCCCCCCCCCCCCCACACACACACACACACACACCAGAAAAACTTATATACTCCATCTAAAAGTGGTATATACTCCATTAATTGCACTACTTCTTTTTTAGAAACAATATGTACATACACTCACCCCTATGAACACACGCACGCACACACATACAAAAATTGTGGAAGGTTTAGGTAGAGATAGAGATTATTATGGCTTTTGGTGTGTGACCATCAAAAGTCACATTGCTAAGAGTATCTTCACTCGTTGGGCGTTTCTAGGCCGAAATCCGGACGTAACTACGCCTGAACAAAACAAATTTTTGGCCTGGAAACACCGAGTTTCACAGTCGCATTCCGAGTCCGTGTTCCCAGGCGAAGCAAAAAAAAGGCGAAATATTCAATTTTATCGTTCCCGCCGGCGAATTCTCGGCCAAATGTGTTTGAAGGAAGTATGCCCAAAAACGTTCGGCAACAAAATTACTACAGAACTAGATAAAATGGCTTGGCGATAAGTCGTCGACGGGGATGGTCTCCTTCGGCGCAGCTGTTGGCGTGATATCGGCGTTATCCTCCTGAAGGATGGTGTTGCGACGTGCCATTTACCAGGCCTTGACCAGCGTGCTCATCGCTGACGTGTCTTCACCGCCCATGAGGAACTAGAGAACCATGTTCCTCTTCTTGGCGGCGAAGTTGGCTTTGAGGAGGACGAGCTTGTGTTCTTGGTTCTGGAGCAGCTACGCTCTCTTCTCGGCATGTGCCTTGGTGTCGGTGTTGTACTTCTGGATAGAAGCGTGGAGGCGCTCGGCGGGAGGTCCTGTGGCTTTGAGCAGCTTCACACGTTTTCAGTAGTTGTCGGCGTTTTGGTTGGCATCGGTGATGGAATTCATGCTCACTGATTTCCAGGCATAGGCAAGGCAACGGTCCTAAAGCACCGTCCACTTTCTTGTATTGGAACATTTTTTTTTGTATTAGAACGATGATCACATCAAGATCAAGACAAGATAAGTCTCACGAACCAACTGTAGCTTTGCACCATTTACACAATCTTTAAGATATGATTTAGTACATCAATTAATCCCCACAAACATAATATAGAGAGCACGGAGCAAGTCGGGCAGACGTACGTGGAGACTCTGAAACATCCACCTCCGGTCCTGAATTCACGTAGAAAGGCCGGCGTAACGAAGCCAGCTAGCCGCGTTGCCGCCGCAATGTGACAGCCGCCCGCAGCGGGGTCTTCATCACCTTGAAGAACCCATCCACCTCCGTGAGGTCGACGCCTCCCCCCGATGACGGCGGCGGCGCCCACTCGAACTCACGCACGAGCGCCGCGACGAAGCTTCTGACGTGCATCGTGGCGAGCCCTCCTCCGGGGCACGCCCTCCGCCCCGCGCCGAACGGCATCATCTTGATCTCCTTGGGCCCCGGCACCAGTCCCACGCCCTCCCCCTCGCCGCCGGCTAGGAAGCGCTCCGGACGGAACACGTCGGGGTCTGTCCATGAATTCTTGTCCCTACCGATCTCGCCCAGGTTGAAGTGCGCGCGCGCGCCCTCCGGCGGCAGCGCGGTGGCGGGGCATCCAATGACCGCGGCGCCCGCCTGGTCCGGGACGTCGCGCAGCAAGATGGGAATCGGTGGGTGGAGCCGGAGGCTCTCCAGCACGACGGCGCGCAGGTAGCTCATCTGTCGGACGCGCGTCTCACTCAGTGCTCCCTCTACGGCGTCGACCTCCCGGCGGATGCTGGTCTGGACCTCCGGCTGGAGCACGAGGTGGGCCAGCGTCCACTCCATGCTGGACACCATAGTCCCTGGCCCGGCACCGAGGAACTCCGAGAGAAGGCTCACCAGTTCGTCGTCCGTGAGAGGGCGCAGGGCCGCGCCGTCGTCGTCGTCGTCGGGGACGCGGACGTCGAGGAGCAGGTCCACGTATGGCGTCAAGCCACCGCCGCTGGGCCTAATAAGATGACGGTCACGTCGTGCGTTGATGAGAGGGAGGAAAAGCTCCGCCTGCCTGCCTCGGAAGGCGAGAAACCGGCGCCACCGCCTCCAGTGCAGCAGCTTCGCCGTCTTGGAGCCGGCAAAATCTTTGGCGCCATCGACGGCGAGCACGAAATCCTGGAGCAGGTCACGCATGGCGCGCACGTGGCCGTCGTCCACGCCGCCGCCGAAGCACGTGCGAGCCACCATCGGGAACACGGCGGCGTTGAGGATGTCGCGGACGACGACGATCTCACTCTCGCCGCCTCCGCGGCAGCAGCGGGCGCGGAGGTCGGCTACGAGGCTGTCCATGGCCTCGAGGCGCAGCGGGTCCATGTGTCCAAGCCGTGACGGGTGGAGGATCGCGGCGTTGAGGGTGCACCGGAGAGCGCGCCAGCGAGGGCCGTATGGCACCGACGTGATGTTGTCGCTGTGACGGCGGCGACGCCCGCTGACCAGGGCCACCGGGAATAAGTTGAGCGGCCGATTGCACAGGGCATCGGCGTTGTCCATGAGCGCTCGGCGGGCGATGGCAGGGTCACAGATCTCGATGATCGGCTGCTGACCGTCGGTAGCACGAGGCCGCCGGAGGACAGCTGCTACGAGTGTGATGATGCACAATACAGATGGAACTAGTAGCAGCAATTCCATGGTATTTAAATACCTATATCTGAATTTGCCCGCCTACTGGATAATAATATATTGAGGTATCGTTGCTGTGTTTATATAGACACACGGCCGCCAAGGATAGCGTTTTACACCACATGTTGGTGCTATTGTTGCACATAACCACACCTTCAGTTTTGTTTTGCACAAAACACACCCCTAGTGGTTAACAACTCTAATGGACCATTAGTGACGTCGGGCCCATTGTCAGGAACACAGGTCTCGGTCGTTAGCTCGGTTCCTCCCGATAGGAAACCCTCGACCTCGAAGGCGGCCACCCACAGCAGGTGCTCCGACGACTGGCTCCGGCCGCGCTGTGGCGATAGGAATGGGGGAGGCGGAGGAGTCTGCATTTTGTATCCAACAGAATTGATTTACGGACTGACGTGGAGGCTGTTGTTTGGGCTATTTTTTTTCCTTCCTTAAAATGTGGAGGACGTACTGATCTACTCTGCTACAAGTTGTTCGTCCATAGGATTTTTTTTGTAGAACCAGTCAGTAGATGTAGCATTACTCCTAGTAACAGTATGGTGGCCGTCCTGGTCAAGCTCCAAGAACAACCGACAGGAAAACAGGAAAAGCTTACAGGATCGACAAAAATATCAACTCCTCGTCTCCCACATCCCCGCCGTCGGTGCCCCATCTCCCCGGCCACAGTTGGCGGAGAGGTGGATACCATGATGTTAGTGGCCGCCTCTGGTCTAACGCTCGATCTGGACGAACTGGTCCGAGCAAACGGCTTTGTCCGCCTTGACCAAGATTTTGGTTACAGGGATAGAGAGCCTAAGAACTATTTTTAAGCACTAAGCTAGTATTGCCCCAGTGGCACTGCGTCATAACTGTCCTTTGTGCGCTAAAAGGTTGTCGGTTTCACTCTCAATAAAGCTTTAGTGAGATTTGAACCGATGACCTAAGTGAACAAGAGGACCAGACGAGGTTGCTAACCTCTATGCCAAACCCTCCTTCTATGTCTAAATAAAGATAAATCGTAATTTAATCGATCTCAGGTGTTTAAATTCAAAATTTTCAAAAACAAATCGAGATTTTTTTGTCTGGTACTCCTTTTTCCCCGGGGGGGGGGGGGGGGGGGGGGGGGGGTCACCTTGGTCTTCACCCAACCTGGGCTTCATATAGTAGACCCAATGTCACTAATGGACCATTAGAGCTGTTTAATCTGTACGAGTGTGTTCTGTGCAAAGAGTTACATAAAAAACTGGTGTTTTGTGCACACCAAAACAGATGTTGCGGTTCAATAATAGCACCAACATGTGGTGTAAAGTGCTATTCGCTTCCACCAACAGCATTAAAGCCCGTACACAGTTGGAAGCCTAAGTTAAAGTGGGGTACTCGGTTTATATGTGTCCTACCATTGTTCCGATATCGTCAATTTGACCAATATGAGTTTTATGTTAGTAGAAAATATCATTATAACCGCGGGGGGGGGGGGGGGGGGGGGGGGGGGGGGGGTGGGGTGTAATATTTTCCGATATCGTCAAGTTTGGTGTGCCATCATCCTGCTCTCAATACCTTGGGAGTGGACTTGTGTTGGTAGCGACGCATCGTCTTTCCCCTGCCCTGAAGATAACGTGGACTCCATTAATCAAATTAGGCAAATCAGATTTGGCCATCATCGAGTGGCAATCTTGTGCTTTCAACAATGACGTGCAGGATCCTGCTTTCATACCAAATCTGTGTGCGTTCGACCATGTTTTTGTGGTCGCTTGTTGGACGATGTGGACAGACACAATTATTCAGTGTGCTAAAGCATTTCTGTAGGGGTTCGTAGCATGGAAAAAAAAAATTCTACCGTATGCACACAAACAAGCCAAGATCTATCTACTAGATTGTAGCAACGAGTCGATAGAGGAACTTACCCTCGAAGATTCCAAAGCGGTTAACGAGAGCAGATTCTCGTGGGTGATGTAGTCGTACACTTGCCGATCTCAAGATCGCGTAGACGATCCTTCCGGCGCTGCGTTCCGGCAGCGCTCCTGCAGTCGGTCACACGTTCGGTACTCGACGAAGACCTTCCTCTCCCTTGTTCCAGCAGGCAGCGGAGGTTGTAGCACTCTCCTCGCGATTCCGGCAGCACAACGGCGTGGTACCGGAAGTACAGGGGAGATCTCGCAGGGCTTCGCCTTAAGCCAGAGCGAGTATGGTGGACTATGAGAGAGCCCTCGACGATCTAGGGTTTAGACACGCCGAGGAAGAGGTGCTAGAGCTGGCGGCTAGGGCTTGGTGGTGCCCAAGTCGGCGGCAAGGAGAACCCTGGGAGGCGGCGGCAGCTGCAGGAGGTGGTGGCGCCAAGCTAGGGTTTAGAGGTAGGAACTTGTGTGTCTAGGAGGGGAGCCCTGCCCCTCCTCTTATAGGTGGAGGGAGGCGCGCCTGGGGAGAGGAGTCCCTCCCCAACTCGGACCCAAGGTGGGCTGGCGGTGGGAGGAGGAACTCCTCCCCCAAGTCGGTTTCAAACCTCCTTCTCCTCTTTCCCAAAACTAGCCGTTTGACTTTCAAACTAGTCGTTTGACCTTTTCAAACTCCCATTTGACTTTCAATTTTAGAGCTTTAATTCTCTCTTGCAAATGCACACACCAAGTGACCTAGGATATGATCCAATCATTCCACTTACCCATGACACATTCATGGACCATTCTCCTTCCGGACCGGTGAACCTTCTAGACCCTTCTAGAACCTCTCCGATGAAAATATTGGAAACTTTCCCGAACTCCGAAATAGGACTTTCCTTATATGAATCTTATTCTCCGGACCGTTCCGGATCTCCTCGTGATATCCCGGATCCCATCCGAGACTTCGAACAACATTCGATATCCCTACTAACATTCCATATCTACTAAACAACATCGAATCCTTAAGTGTGTCTCCCTACGGTTCGTGAATTATGCGGACATGACCGAGACACTTCTCCGATCAATAACCAATAGAGGAATCTGGAAATTCATATGGTTCCCACATATTTCTACGATTACTTTGCGATCGAATAAACCACCTACATACGATACCAATTTCCCTTTGTCTCACGATAATTTACTTATCCGAGGTTTTGATCGTCGGTATCTCTGCATACCTAGTTCAACCTTGTTACTGATAAGTACTCTTTTCTCGTTCCCGTGATATTTGATCCCTTGTGAGCCAGTCACATGGTTGCAAGCTAATTGGATGACATTCCACCGAGAGGGCCCAGAGTATATCTATCCATCCAATGGATGGACAAATCCCACTCTTGATCCATGTGCCTTAACCCATACTTTCCGAATACTCAATGCCACCTTTATAGCCACCTAGTTACGGTGTGGTGTTTGATGTCATCAAAACATCCTTCTGGTGATGGTGATTAACATGATCTCATGGTCGAAGGAATTAGGTTACTATGTATCAGAAAGCTTATAGCAAATGAACTACTCCCTCCGATCCATATTACTTGTCACTAAAATGGATGTATCTAGACATGTTTTAGTGCTAGATACATCCATTCTAACGACAAGTAATATGGATCGGAGGGAGTATTGAAATGACTTGATCTTAATGCTACGCTTATCTATAGGAGTATGTCCATCATACCATTCTCCTAATGATATGATCTTGTTGTTAATAACATCTCAATGTTCATGATCGGGAAATCACGATCATCTATTAACCAACAAGCTAGTATTACAAAGAGGCTTTACCAGGGACTCTAATTTAGTTTACAAATCACACAAGTATTAATATTTCCGGTTTAATACTATTATAGCATGAATGTAAACATTTATCATAAACACAAAGATATAATAATAACCACTTTTACAAAAAAAATAGTATAGTGCGACAAATACGTGACTAGGGCAGGTGCCTCCAATAATGCACTAACGAACATGACAACACGCCCGTACGTGCTTTCTGATCGCAGCGTTTTCCCATAACCGACTAAAGAACTTTGCCTTTTACTCCATTTTTGGAAAAAAGGTCTTCAAATTATTTGGGTGATCCGGAAGGTGGTGTCATATTCCAGATTGCCGTGTGAGCGTGACGTGCCTTTCCCAGTTCCATTCTCCTATCGTGTCCTTGATTCCCACCTATCTTTTTTTTTTATGAATGATTCCTACCTATCGCTTACGTGGTTGTTCGGTGGAAATAACCAAAAAAAAAAAAGATGCTCAATGACCGTACCCCACTGCAAAAGCAAAAGAATAGCAAAGGTCCAAGGAAAATGCTCTCCACTTTTCCTCCCACCGGAGGTCCTGTTCATGGCAGGACAACCTCGATCCCCGCCATGGAGGCTCAAGAACCTTCCCGCCATTAAACTACCTGCAAGGTTCACATACAAACCCGAATTCCTTCTCCATTATTATTTAATTTAATATTTTTTTTGTTGAACAAATTTGAGCCTAGAGTGAAGTTGGTTTTCAAAAGCTTGCAGGAGGTTCCAAAAAATCTTTCAAATTTCTCCTCTTCTCCTTTTAATCTAAATAAATGCATTTGAAAATCCACAGAAAGAAAATCAAAAAAGTAATCCAAAAGGGCCTAGGGGAGAGAATTCCGCTGGTGAACTCCAAAGGATGACATGCCGGAGTTTGCCAGATTGTATGGATTTCGGCCGCGCAACCATGTTTTTATCTGACCGTTTGGTTTTAGAGGGAATGTTGCGAAGTCCTAGAGCAGCGACATTGGAAAGTGGGGACGATAGTGCAGGAGAATTCCAGAGTTCAATCTACAGGGTAAAAATCCAAGATCTAGCCTTAATTGGTTGTGTTTGTTATTGGCCTTGTTGAAAGCATTGATTTGTCAGTGCGCACTTTCTTCTGGGTGAAAACCTATGATCAATGATCAGGACGATGATGGCACTAGTGCACTGTTTCCTTTTTGGAGGTGTCGCTTTTGGAGAGAATGGATTTCTGGTGCTATCTTGGTGGTGTTTGGTCGCTATTATAGGGCATAGATCGTTGTAGTGTGACTTTCTTTTTTCTGTAATTCTTTTTTTTTGACTGAGAGCATCTGTATTGCCATTAAGATAATATTTTGTTACAGAAGCTATATGTAATTACTATCTCGCGATATTAATATACGCACCTTTCAAAAAAACTCGAGCAATACTATTTATTTTCAAACTCTAGGCATTTAAAAAAATAGTTTTTTAATCAAATTTATTTTCAATATATGAACAATTTTCAGTTCCGAACAATTATCAATGATGAACGAATCTCCAAATTTGATTTTTTTTAATTTTGAAATCTAACCACTCTTCAAATCAGAACATTTTTCACATTTTTAAAAATTTAAATTAATTGAAGAAAATAAAATCATACTAACAAGTAACAATAATAAACAAAAAAATAAAAAAATGAAAACAAAAAAGAAAAAGAAAAAAGTGCCGACTGGGCAGGTCCGTACCGTGCGTGATATGCGCTGACCTGGTTGGTGTACAGGAAATTCCGGAAGTGTGTGATCGCTTAGTAGATTGCTTTTTTTTTAACAGGAGAGCCCCGGAAGAGGCCGGAAGCCTTTTCATTAAACCAAGACGGTAGAGCTACACATTTTCACGCTGAATCCTAATAAAAAGGAAAAGAAGATCAGATCCAAGCGCTTTACAAAGAGAACCCTACAAGAATAAAGCAAAAGGCAAATAGGTCCTCCTTCCAGCTCGTCTCTGCAACTGACTGGCCTCGCGATGGAGGTTGAACATGCGCCGGATTTTGCCGGCAATCTTGATGGCCTCAACTTTGCCCGGATAATCGGCTGGCTTCCTGCCTTCTATTGGAACTGCAGAGAAAATTGGCTTCACTTCTCCAAGAGAAACCCATTGCCGCTGCAACTCAAAGAATTCTTTCTTGCGAAGCAACCTCTGCGCCTAGAAAGAGAGAAATCTTCAAACAGCAGCAGTAACAAGATCCTCTGGTTCGTCAATGCCGCGCGAAGAAACCAAGCTCTCTCCTCAGAGCTCCTGCCCGAGATGAGGAGAAGAAGCCATAGAAAATGCCGCAACGACGAACCCAATAAACAGACTTATTTGATAAGCAGCGCCCGGAGATCACCAACGATGAACTCCTCCATGGAGCCCCAAAATCCAGCGAGTACGACCACTCTAGCGGCAGGCCTGCACTGCCGCTAGGGTAGCTGCGATGAAGCCTCATCTTCTTTGACAGAAGGCTACAATGACCGAAAAAAACCGAGACAGTAGCCTCACCGCGTCCCTCCTCGCCGCCACGGCCGGACAGGGACATCCGCGAAGCGGCGCATCTCGGCTTCAAACGGCACCAGCACAAATGCCATCTGGAGGTTGGCAAAGAAGAAACCGCAGCCATCATCTTCCCCCCCTCGCCGCCACAGCCGGCCGGGGGAAGACGAACATGCCATAGCAACATGCCGCCACACCTCACCTCCCTGCCGCCACGGCCAGCCAGGTGAGACGAGGTAGCCTCCGCCGCCCTCATCGGAAGAAGAAGCTCCACGGGCCTTTTATTCATGGAGTCGCCGGCGCCGTCCTCAATCCGCAGCTCCGACTGCCGGAGCAACAACAGGAGGACGAGAACCACCAGCCATGGCCGGCGCTTGACCCAAAGCTCGAGCGCGCTCAGACTCCCAGCGAGAAGCCTCGCCACGACGGAAATCCGCCAAAACCAAGACAAGCTACTCCTACAGCTACATCCGGTGACTCCCCAAACCCAACCCCAGCCGGCTAGTCCGGCGGGGAGGGCGGCGGAGAGGCCAGGCGCACGGCGGCGGCTGGCTCTCAGATGGGGGAAGAAGGGTCGGGAGAGCCGCTTAGTTGATTGCGAACACTCTTGGGTCATATAGAGTGATGATCTGCACAGCTATATATATATATAGTCGCGCTATTTAACTCCTAGGGTGTAGAATAACTTAAGAACCGTATATTATTTTTACGTCACGTAAATTTTATCTTACTTCGTAAGTCGAGAAGAACATAATAAAATTTAGAAATGACATAATTTTTTTGTTTACATGCAGTATAAAAATTCGACGTAAAATACATATTTTTGGTGTTTTTTACACTATAATGACACATAAACTCTATTTTTTTGTCGATTATTGTTGTTGGGGTGAATATATGGACATAATTATTCGTATACAAAACATAATTTTTCAATTTAACAACATAAAAATATGTATATATAAAGAGAAATAGCATGTCGCTTCCACGATTTATACTAGTGTGAATATCTCCATTGATTCACGCGCATATATATTCTTCGCGACGTGCTGAACATGATGACTAGAATATTTTTAATTAATTAAAGCTTGATTGGAATTTTCATACACAAATGGCTTTAATGTAATTAAACCAGCTCGATTATAAAGGATAAAGAATTTCTTATATATATTTATATGTAAATGAAACCGATCCGGCCACCTGGCAGGAAGCATGTGATCACTTAGTTGATTGTGAACAATCTTGGGTCATATGGACTGATGATCCGGCCAGGTAATATATACATTGCGTCCTTGTTATGAAGAAAGGTTAAAATATTTGCGTACCTTTTCCTACTCTTCATAGACGATACGGAGAATAGTATAAAATAAACAAACGAATCAGATTTAACGACGAAGATTAGGCCCAACTGGCACAAGAAGCCGTAATTATAACGGGCTGACAGCCGGGAGCACTATGGGGAATAACTTTATACGCCCGACGGCAAAATGTTGGGGCCATCAGTGTAGGTGTAGTTTGACAGACTCGGCAGCCGGGTTAAGCGGCCGTTGGTTCAGTTTTGCCGTCGGCATAGGGTTAATAGGTCGGCGGCAGCCGTTGGCGGAAACAGGACAATCGGCGTAGACGATTAGGTTAACGGCAGAGCGACGACGTCAAGACTACGCCGACGGCAACACCTACACCGCTATTTTTCTTTTTTGCCACATTAATCTTAGAAAAATCATAACCAAATCATTTAAATTTAGAAAAATACATATAATATATTAAATTTTGTAGAAAAATAAGATCTATATATAAACTCAAATATTACATATTTTTGTTCAAAAAATATATAACAGACACAAATAATTTCATATAACATATTTTTATTTTTCAAGTGCAAAAAACGGGGTGTTTTGTGAAGCAACCACCAAATGAAAGTTTTAAAATAATACTATCCTATTTTTCAAAAATACTATACCATCTTGAATGGACAATTTTGCAACCGGTATATCACGAACCTTTCCGTCCATCCCTTGTGAAAAAGACAAATTCCTTGCCGAATCGACAGGAAGTGAGTCAGATTTATCTATCCACCCCTCCCTGACAGGGACCGCAGCGCGAGTCCATCTCCATCTTCGACGCTGCCTCCACCTCCGCCCACTGACTCAAAGGGCAGAAAGCGGAAGAATAGCACTGCTTCGTCGAGGGATAACCGACACGGAAAATGGCAAGAACCCCTCCCAAGAGTACCGCTACATCTTCCCAAGTTAGCTTACCACCAGACTGATGAGGAAAGCAGTTTGATCTTCCAACCAAAGTGAAGGCCCATTTTGCACCGAAACAACCCGAGCCAAAGGTGCAAATTGATCCGAAAGTCAAGAAGCACTTCAAGGAATTCCTTGCGCAACCACCGCAACATGTGTTACATAGGAAAGATGACTATACACGCTGTCTTACGAGGACATTGAAAGAAAAGACATCAAGCAGTAGTGCAAGCAGTATAAGCTTAAGAGAAGTTACCCAGCTCGGCAAATCAGGCAAAACAATCTATTGCCCGGCTCAAGATGTTACCCTATCCTGCTCAATGTGCAATAAATATGGGGAAGAAGCAATTAAATTAGCCAATGAATTGTCGAAGAAATTCTAGGCGGCGGAGAATTCGCCAAGGCACCAAAAGCATAGAAATTTGTCTACGGCGAGCCTCTAGTCAGCGATGAGGTATTCGATGATCTGCCAACAGAAATGCGACTTTTGCATGCCTCGTACTTGAAAATCACAAAGGAAGAGCTACAATATCTCTTAGTGAAAGTTATAGATGAGTACTTCCGTCTAGACATGATCTCTATTGAACTTTGTGAATTATTTCAGTTATTCAACCAAGAAGTCCTCGACAATTCCATCATCAGCTGCTATATTGTCTGTAAGTAATTAAGTATCTAGCTCAGCTCGATCAATTCATTGCATGTAGTTATCCTCACTATATCTCCTTTTATATGAAGAATGAAGATTCAGAAATGTAGAAGAAAGATAATCTATGACATTGTGTTCGTTGACCCAAACATAGTAGGAATAGGATGATTCCAACATAAACTGATATGGGACTTCAGCTACACGAAAATGGATGATTCATGACTGGTATTCATTTACGGGTACCACGCAAAACACCTCGATGAGAAACAGCAGGTCGCTTCCAGGATCTGTACTAGTGTGTAGATCTCCATTGATTTACGTGCATATATATTGTTTGGGACGTGCTGAACACCAAGTATACTAGTGAATCGGTCCCATCTCTTTAGCTGGCGTCGACGCCGTCCGTGGTGTATAAAACCGCGCGCGGTGGTGAGCCCGAGGCAAAATTAAAGCTGGAGATCACACACAGACTCAATCAAACTAGTCCCAGCACTTGAGGATCAGTTGCAAGCTCGCTACGCCACGGCACATGGCGCCCACCGGAAAGCCGTGGATGACGATGGCTCTGCTTATTGCGCTGGCGACGGCGGCTGCGGTCTCGGCTCAGAAAATCCTTCCGGAGGAGGAGGACCATAAGGACATAGATTCCGCTGGACCAATGGTCCGGGATCGGATTAAGCCCGAAGAGGAGGACCAAGAGGTATGGAGGTCTCGCTGCGACGTTTCCATGTACGTCTCGGTCTGCGAACAGGCGGCAAACCAGGACAGCCCCGACGCGCGCGAAGCTCAACGACGTCTGCTGCAAGACTATAGCTGGAAAGCCGGATTGCGAGTGTAGCCTCCGCAGCTGGCTCGTGGAGCATGGGTACGTCGACAACAAGGACGGCAAGAAAATGCAGGCTATCTCTTGTGTCCCTGCCAAGAGCTGCCCTTTGGTGTAAGGCAGTTTGCAAATAATTTCCATCGACCGAATCGGTTGAATATAATTGTGCAGATCGATATGTACATGTGTGTGTTTACTTGTACGCCCTTCCTCTTCATGATTTGGTTTTGGTTTCGTCTCCATTGATTAAGATTCGTGTGGTATTACTATTGTATTGTATTTGGAGCTCAGGCTATATTTCATATGAATGGATTTCATAAGAATGTGCGTGTGCGCGTGTTTACTTGTACGCCCTTCCTTTTCATGATAGATTTCATATGAATGGATTTCATAAGAAGGTTTCATTTTAAAATCATTTCTTTAAATATAGTTATGTCCAGATTAGCATTTAAAAATGTATAGTTCCAATTTAAGTATCACTATTGTAATCACACGTTAAAATTTTATCCTTTGGTCCTACTAAACAGAGGACTAAAATATAAGCATTTTTCCAAAAAGAATCACACTGAAGCCATTTACAGAATTAAAGATATGTCCACAATACCGAAATGGCAATCCTGCAAATTATTGAATTAAAAGATGTCAAATTGGAAATCTAATAGTGCATATAGACTCTACTTGTCTCACGGGTTCAAAAAACATATCATTTGCAAAATTTGGATTTATAGATTTATTTTTATAATAAAAATACTCAAACTTAGATTTTAAATTTTATAAAGTTTTATACTTATCAAAACTAAAATTTTATTTCACATTATTGTTGTACACAATTTCGTAAACCAATCCATATATTGTATGAATTTTTTTGAATAGTGCATAATTTTCTATGAATTTTACAAGATTTAAACATGTCCTGCCTATTTAAAACAAAAACAGAAAAATAAGTTCATATTATTCCCTAAACGACGGCACAAGTCGGGATTATACTTTTCGGGCATACCTACGGCAGACAATTATACTCATAGACCAGGGTGTTCCACCAGTCTTAGAGCCTATAGCTCCACTGGCAACCGAGTCAACGAGAACAGACGGATGCCCATCCGGCTACCAGAACACAGTTCAACATAGTCCCTTCGTCTCGGTTAATGTATATTTATAATAATGTCAGAACTTATTTATAACAAAATATCATACTATAGTATTCATATACTTCCTTCGTTTCGGTTTATAGGCCTCAATCTGAAACACACTTGTCCCACAATAACGTCCATCTAAGTGTTGCATGCACTCCCCCTCTAATTAGGAGATAGATAGCAATTATGAAGTCCATTATATAGCTAGAAGAAGAAAACATGCTATGCAATGCTATTTTGATAAAGACAATAAATATGCAAAATAAATTAGTATAAACAATAAACAGTAGAAGGGGGAGTGTTACATTCAAAATCACAAAAGTTGGGAAATGTCTCTGTCGGCGCTCCCTGATCTTGATAATTGTTCTTTGTTTTAGAATAATATTCACGGGGGTAAAATATTAGGTCATATAGTGAAACAATATAAATTAATTAGAAGTGAAGTAATTATCACTTAGCAGATATTCGGGATGGCGTGGTGTAGGGTGGACTTCTCTCTTGTTGTGCACCTTGCGCCAGCTATAGTCACACCATCATATGTTTGATAAGTGGACCCGTTCCGTTGGACATTGTTTCATGTTTTTTGTTGAAACTGTTATCGTACGCTGCAGGAAGCATCGGTCATTGCCAAGTAGCAAACACCGGTGAAAAAGTTGGTTCACTTGTTCATCGAGGCCATGGTGGCTGGATTATGATTCGTTCTAGAAGAGTGAGATTTCAGTGGCTGGAATTCACCACTAAAGGTAGTGTTTCAAACCCAGATAACATGGTGAACTGGCGGCCCATTAGTCATGGTTGAATTATTATTATGATGGTCCTGTGGTCCACAATGGAACTATTATTTTGATGGTGCGATGGTCAATAGTGAAACTATTGTTTTGATGGTGCAGTCATGTTATTGTGCACATTGAAGTCTGATCACCTATTATTGGAGATAATGCTAATGGCACATGTCATACAATATTATATTATATTCCTATAATTGTAATTCTGTTAATGCATTATGTGATTGGAATTACTATATTGCCTGTGTGCCCTATTGGTTTATGTGCCAATATTCTTTGGCCCAGTGTCGTTGTAGTGGGACGTAGCCCACTAATGGGAATCTCCATATTGGGCTAGTAATGGTGCAGTTGATGGGCCATATCCCATGAATGGCACGACACAGAAAATATGACGGCCCAAGATATATGATAATTATGCCTTTTCTAGAAGCATGAAAATCAAGACTTTCCCGCCCATATTTCATTGGTCCAGGCATACAGCAACTGGGTCTGGTCCGTCTTAAGACGGTCTCTTTTTTAGGCCCGTGTCAATTGGGTCATTCAAGTTCTAAACCGCGCATTAGCCCCAAAAAAAGACATGTTGCGTTAATTTGATTGTGTTGACCCCACATATTCACAAGATGAGGATGAGTATGACGAGAAGTATGACCAGGCGTACTCCCTCTGTCCTGGTTTAAATGACTCATATAGATATAGCAAATTTCTAGGCCCTAGACTTACTCCGATTGACGCTAATTTGGCTCTCACTAATTCTTTCATTGGCCCTTTCTCTAAAATTAAATGCTTATATGCCTAGTAGATGGAGTGATTTTACGATTGCATGATTTCCAATATGTGTCCTCTAAACTATAACAGAGTAGCTAGCTTAACTAGCTAATAACTACTAGTATGCATGCATGTTATCTCAATAATAGATTTTTAACGATGAATCTACTTGTTGTTACAGTAAATTGCTAGCTAGTACTATTACTGTTATTACAGTAAATTGATGGTAAATCAATAATAGATGCTGATTTAAAAAAAATTTAAAAACCTATTAGTGGCACCCATTGTACACCACCAGTAACTCGTACCAGTGACGCATGACTTGGTATACCACCGGTATGCACAGCTACCGGTCTCGTACCCGCCTGTGCGTCACTTGTAGGCAATTACAAGTATCGTGACGCTTTTGGTGTACCTCTTGTGTGTCATGAAAAAATACGCCACCAGCAGGCTTTTTTCTAGTGTGATATATGCAGGTATGTGCATGTCAAGTTGAAACCAAATTTACAAAGTATGTAACTTGTGAGAATAAAAGTCCAAGTAAAAGGTCCAGATATTTATTATGCAGAAAAAAATACAAATTTATAATTTTAACATTTTGGTGTATTAGACCACGTAACAAGAGTAAAAGGACCTGATATCCTGAGGGGTATTAGTACAATGCTTGAGCGGTATCTGTGAAAGCCCAACCCCATTACTTCGTTTCATGTCCAGTTGATCTCCTTATTTCAGGAGCTAGCTCCCTTTGCAATGATCAAAAAAAAGTAGGAGCATCTTCTTCCTTGCAGGTGAGGTCCCATGGCTACACGTGATGAGCGGCATTGCTTTCCTTAGAGGACTCGGGAAACCGAGCAGAAAGCGCAATGGCCAAGTGTGAGAGTCGTGCGTCCCACGCGTGGCACGACGGCCAAGCTCACGATGTCAGAATTTTTTACAGTTGGGTGAGCCTCGCCTGAAAAGGCTGGCAACCTGCTCAATATTGTATGACCGTCTGCATAAACCAAGCATGTGTGGACGCCATACCAGGTTCATGGCAGGTGAGGTCCATGCATGGCGGCACGTGAGGAGGGCCCGAGCCGATATCCCAACAAAGAAAGAAGGCCGAACGTAATGCGAAAACGACTAGAAAGCGCGGCGACGTTTGGCCGAAGTGAGAACGGAAGAAACTATTGTTTACCGTTCGCCATGGCGAAAACACAGAAAACGGCGTGCGGCCATGGCGATCGACGACCCGACGTGACGACTGAATTGTTTACCGTTCGCCATGGCGAGCAATTATTTTAGCTGGACTTGTATGAAAAGCATGCCAGGTTAATTCATTCTGTTCTTGTACCCATGGCGTCAGAAAGGTGATTTCATAAAGCAGCCTTGGACATGTTTATTTTTGTAAGAGTGTCCGCCTAAACTAAGCATATGGGCAGGCTTTTCGAAAAGCACGTTGGTCCTTGTGCCCATCCTAACGGGTTACTCTCCCCTCTTCTCATTGGCACCACCACATCTGCACATCAGTTTCTAGGTGGCAAGGGAGATTATAGCATCTTTGAGCAAGTTTAATATATACTTCCTCCGATCCATGATAAGTGTCGCTCATTTTGTACTAAGCTTTGTATTAGATGAGCGACACTTATTATAGCTCAGAGAGAGTAGCATAGATAACTATTGGCTAAGCAAGTGTCATGTCTTCTATAGACTGTTTTAATATAAGCATGTGTAATAGTTAGCTACGAACATATACGAATTTATCAATATACATGGCTCACCATTTATACTTTCATAAAGTGTCTAAGAACACATGATAGAGCGGGTTTTTAACTTAGGGCTCATTTACCTCCTCTTCCTCTCTCTCTCCTCCAACTCATCTAAAATACACTATTTAAATGCTTAGAGCCATGTAATCCTATTGTACTTTCTCTTAGAACAGTCTCTCGAACTTTAATCCCTAAGTTTACTGCTTAGGCAATACATCTGTGCACACCTACAACGCGCACATGCTTTTGGAGAGTCAACTTTTACCATTATTTTTTACTACAAAACATTGGTTATGTGATGTAAAGATCATATGTTGAATTCGTATTCGGATAAAGTTTCCAATAATATAATTCGTATGACAATTTTCTCATGTATTATTGGTCAAAGTTGGAGCACAAGAAACTAGAACTCATGTAGTTGTGGACAGAGTAGTAGACCAGAAAACTGCGGTTTTCATATTCTTTTTCATATTCTTCAGTTTCCCTTGTAATTGTGCATGTTAACTCTCTTTTCTTGTGTTCGCAAAAAAAAAAACTCCCTATTCCTGTGGATGGTTTTTCACGAGACACCCCTGGAGATGTGTGAGTCTTTGTATCACACCAGTAGTCTGTCACTTATTAGTGTCGTGGACGGTAAGAAAATTGCCAATGGGATAACTAGAAAAGAAGGAGACATTTGCATGTTAATAAACAAAGTCATAAAACATCTCTATTTCTTCAGAAATAGAAAATGGAGGTATAGTTTGATGACCTCCTAGCTTCATGGGTTATCTATAGAGGCTTTATTTTCCATTTTTATCTGTTTCGTATACTAGCTTCATGGGTACTATACAACATGAAGTCCTATGTGTAGGAAAATCAAAATTTGTTTTCGTTTTATATTTTAGTTGTCTTGCTTTATTTGTTAACAAGGGAAAGAACCCAAAGTTCCAAAACTAACTAATCATGAGCGGCGTGATGGCATTTACAAAAAAGAGAACCTCGAAGAAAAAGAAATTGCATAATAGACCTCATCTTTTGCAAAGGGACTAAGAACAATAAAAGTGAAATGCCATTCAGTCCTTCGCCACAAGAATTGCAAATGAGGTACACACATTGGCTGTCCACGTTACCATGGACGACGCCACTTGGGATGGAGAAAACACGGTTTGCCCTTGTGAAGTTACATAAGATCCTCCCCTTTGGCACGCTAGCAAGGAGAAAGATGTTGGGGAACGCGCTACACAAAACAAAATTTTCTAACACATAATCATGTTCATATGCAAGCGGAGAGGCAACAGATCATACACTCGAAGATCGATCTAGCGAAAGTTGTCGATGACGAGGTTGAACGCGCGTCGATCCCTGCAACAAGCGTCAGCGAATCGCGAGGAGATATATTATCCCACGAGCGGCTCCCACGAACATGCATCGATTAAGACCCAGTTATTGAAGTAGTCAGTGTGTTGATTCCCACATCTAGTCGATTAGTTGTGAGAAAATTTATCCTTTCCGAAGATCCGCACGATCAAGTGCTCCAAGTGTAGCACCTCACCAGTATCTACACGTACGAGATCAGCAGCACATCATCAAGGTGTGATAAAGAACACAGTCAAAGCTTGAACGTGTTGATGAAGATCCGATAGCGCTTCCGCAGTTCCATCTAGAATATGTTATCTAAATGGAGGTAGAAGTCGGATTGCGCTCCGATGTTATCGTAGAAGAAGTACCTAGCGCACGCCAACACTAGGGTTTAACACCACACTATGTAGGTGGAGGATAGAGGAGGGAGGCGGCGGCACACAAGGAGGTGGCGTAGCAACATGCGTGTGGGGGAAAGACGTGTGGTGGCTACGGTTTTAGGCGGTGGCAGGCCTGCGGCTTGGGAGGGGGGCAATGCCACGACTTGGACAGCCTTTGGGGTTCCCTTTGGTCCCTTTAAATATGTGGCAAAGCCCCTTAGTTTGTTCATAAGATTGCCCCAAATTTTGGGCGTGTTCTAGTAGATTTCCAACAATCCAAACCTATTCCAAAACTGCCTCCTTTGTGTTGAGTAATAGAGCAATTTACCAAGCGAATTATCCAAAATAAACGCTAGATACAACATGACTAGAATAATAGGCAATATACTAATCATGCTAAATAGCGAATACAAATTAAGGCATATAGACAAACAAACTGCAAGACATAAAACTTTGGATAGAATCAGAACAAGATTGAGACAGAAGATGTACACGGCAGTAGCAGAAGTGGAACCGCTGGCGTTGGAACCATCGTTGGCCATGTCGTCGAGGAAGAGGGTGCTGATGTCGGGGAAGAAGTCCTCGTCGGGGAAGACGTCGCTATCTGTGAGGGAGTCCGTGATGAAGCCAGTAGTCGCGCTGATAGCGCTCCCCAAAAACCTTATCGCCCTTCTCCCGTACAGGACTCGAAGCAGCGGGGTCTCGGAGGCCTACTGTCCCGGCTCGCGGTGCACGCCGCAAGACGGGATGGGGAAGATGGAGATAGCACAGTGCTCTGGAACTGGAGGCGCAAGGGATGTGTAGCAGTCTAACCGAGAGGAGGCGCGACCTCTCTCTCTTATAGGCGCAGAGGGGAAGGCAGACAGTGCAGAAGATGAAACGAATGGACGGAAGATGAAGCGAACAGGCGCATTTAACTCGTGTTAAAAGTACATTCAAATCAAACGTTTCACCTTCGTATTAAAAGTCCATTCAAAGCAAACGTTTCACCTTCGTATATCTGTTCATATACCATTCATGCGTGGCAAAATAAAGCTCGGCTCGGCGAGATTCCCGCAACCCGCGGCACGCGTGTCGTGTCGTGTCGTGTCGAGGCGAGGCGAGGCGAGCACTACTAGGAAACATGCTGTTAGTGGCGCACCCGAAATGCCCATCCGTGGCGCACTAGCAGTGCGCCACGGGCCTTGCGCTACGGCTATCTCTCACCCGTGGCGCACTGCCTAGTGCGCCACAGAAGTTTAGATACAGGCGTGGCGCACATGCCAGTGCGCCACAGAAGTTTGGGCAGGTGCGCCACACATATGAAACGATAACCGTGGCGCACTAGGTGCTGTGCGCCACGGATATAAATTTCAAAATTCAAAAAAAAGCAGCAGATCTGGATCTCGTCGTCAGTGCCGTCGCGCGTCGGTGCAGGTCGCCGTCGTCGCCTCCTCGTCGTCACCTTGTTGTCGTCGTCGAAACTGCAAGGAGGAGGAGGAGAATAGGAGGAAGAGGAGGAGAAGAGGAGGAGAAGAGGAGGAGAAGAAGAAGAAGAGGAGGCAAAGGAGGAAGAGGAGGAAGAGGAGGAGAAGAAGAAGAGGAGGCAGAGGAGGAAGAGGAGGAGAAGAAGAGGAGGCAGAGGAGGAAGATGAGGAGAAGAAGAGGAGGAGGAGAAGAAGAGAGGGAGGTAGGAAGAGATGGAGGAAGGGAGGTCGACGTCGCCCGTTGTCACTGCGAGGAGGAGGAGAAGGAGGTCGACGTCGCGCCGTCACTGCAAGGAGAGGAGAAGGAGAAGGGAGAAGGGAGAAGGAAGAAGGAAGAAGGAAGAAGGAAGAAGGAGAAGGGAAAGGGAGAGGAAGAGGGAAAAGGGGAAGGGAAAAGGGGAAAGGAAAAGGGGAAAGGAAAAGGGAGGAGGGCGGGGTGGGGATTCAAATTTGAATCCCGCCCAAGCTTATCCGTGGCGCACTAGGTGTAGGTGCGCTACGGATAAGTCACCCTGTTTTTTTTTCTGCAGGAAAAAACGGTTTTTTGACCGTAACTTTTTTACTCTTTTCGAATTTTGAAAATCTAAAAAATCGCTAAACGACCTAAAGGTGTTGCAAGCGGATCTGGAATCTCGTTCTGGTCATTTTGGTATATTATACGATTTTTTTCGATATCGTATGCAAAATTTAGAACACATTAAGATAATAAATCAACCTGCCATGCATAATAGGAAAGTATTGCATCTTTATGGAGTGGTGTTTATTAAAGTAGGGATACTTTCCTCTCAGCTAACCAACAGCTTGTTTCCCAATTCTAATTCACGGGATCTCCGATCACATAGAGTGGTTTACCACTATGGAAAGCTCAAATTGTGGGTCTCATACCCATCTCCTTTGATGCATTTTCTATCACGTTGCGTGATAGACCCTTTGTGAAGGGATCTGCCAAGTTTTTAGATGTTTGGATATAATCCAATGCAATAACTCCAGAGTTTCTCATTTTCCTGACAGATTTCAGTCTTCTCTTCACATGTCTTGAGGACTTCATATTATCCTTAGAACTGTTCACCTTAATAATCACAGTTTGATTATCACAGTTCATTGGAATTGCGGGTATAGGTTTTTCAACCACAGGTAAGTCCATCAAGAGTTCACGAAGCCACTCTGCTTCAACAGTGGCCGTGTCTAGTGCTGTGAGTTCTGCTTCCATACTTTCTCCGATCCATGATAAGTGTCGCTCATTTTGTACTAAGCTTTGTATTAGATGAGCGACACTTATTATAGATCAGAGAGAGTAGCATAGATAACTATTGGCTAAGCAAGTGTCATGTCTTCTATAGACTGTTTTAATATAAGCATGCATGTGTAATAGTTAGCTACAAACATATACGGATTTATCAATATACATGGCTCACCATTTATACTTTCACAAAGTGTCTAAGAACACATGATAGAGTGGGTTTTTAACTTAGGGCTCATTTACCTCCTCTTCCTTTCTCTCTCCTCCAACTCATCTAAAATACAATATTTAAATGCTTAGAGCCATGTAATCCTATTGTACTTTCTCTTAGAACAGTCCCTCGAACTTTAATCTCTAAGTTTACTGCTTAGGCAATACATCTGTGCACACCTACAACGCGCACATGCTTTCGGAGAGTCAAATTTGACCATTATTTTTTACTACAAAACATTGGTTATGTGATGTAAATATCATATGTTGAATTCGTATTCCAATAAAGTTTCCAATAATATAATTCGTATGACAATTTTCTCATGTATTTTTGGTCAAAGTTGGAGCCCAAGAAACTAGAACATCATGTAGTTGTGGACAGAGTAGTAGACCAGAAAACTGCGGTTTTCATATTCTTCAGTTTCCTAGTAGTTGTGCATGTTAACTCTCTTTTCTTGTGTTCGCAAAAAAAAAACTCTCTTTTCTTGTGGATGTTTTTTCACGAGACACCCCTGGAGATGTGTCAGTCTTTGTATCACACCAGTAGTCTGTCACTTATTAGTGTGGTGGACGGTAAGTATATTGCCAATGGGATAACTAGAAAAAATGGAGACTTTTGCGTGTTAATAAGCAAAGTCATAAAAAATCTCTATTTCTTCAGATATAGAAAATGGAGGTATAGTTTGGTGACCTCCTAGCTTTATGGGTTATCTAATAGAGGCTTTATTTTCCATTTTTATCTGTTTCCTATAATAGCTTCATGGGTACTATACATCATGAAGTCCTATGTGTAGGAAAATCAAAAGTTGTTTTTGTTTTATATTTTAGTTGTCTTGCTTTATTTGTTAACAAGGGAAAGAACCCAAAGTTCCAAAACTAACTAATCATGAGCGGCATGATGGCATTTACAAAAAAGAGGACCGTGAAGAAAACGAAATTGCATAATAGACCTCATCTTTTACAAAAGGACTAAGAACAATAAAAGTGAAACGCCATTCGGTCCTTCGCCACCGGAATTGCAAATGAGCTACACACCTTTGGCTGTCCACGTTACCTTGACGACACCACTTGGGATGGAGCAAGCACCGTTTTCCCTTGTGAAGCTACATAAGAGCCTCCCCTTTGGCACGCTAGCAAGGAGCAAGTTGTTGGGGAGCGCGCTACACAAAACAAAATTTTCTAACGCATAACATGTTCATATGGAAGGGAAGAGGCAAAAGATCATACCCTCGAAGATCGATTTAGCGAAAGTTGTCGATGTTGGAGATATGCCCTAGAGGCAATAATAAAAGTGGTTATTATTAAATATTTGTGTTTATGATAAATGTTTACATTCATGCTATAATAGTATTAACCGGAAACATTAATAGTTGTGTGATTTATAAACTAAATTAGAGTCCCTGATAAATCCTCTTTATAATACTAGCTTGTTGGCTAATAGATGATCGTGATTTCTTGATCATTAACATTGAGATGTTATTAACAACAAGATCATATCATTAGAAGAATGGTATAATGGACATATTCCTATAGATAAGCGTAGTATAAAGATCAAGTCATTTCAGTAGTTCGTTTGCTATAAGATTTCTGATACATAGTAACCTAATTCCTTCGACCATGAGATCATGCTAATCACCATCACCATAAGGATGCTTTGATGACATCAAACACCACACTGTAACTGGATGGCTATAAAGGTGGCATTGAGTGTTCGGAAAGTATGGGTTGAGTCACATGGATCAAGACTGGAATTTGTCCATCCATATGACGGATAGATATACTCTGAGCCCTCTCGGTGGAATGTCATCCAATTAGCTTGCATGCATGTGACTGGCTCACAAGGGATCACATATCACGGAAATGAGAAAATAGTACTTATCGGTAACGAGGTTGAACTAGGTATGCAGAGATACCGACGATCAAACCTCGGATAAGTAAACTATCACGAGACAAAGGGAAATTGGTATTGTATGTAAGTGGTTTATTCGATGGCAAAGTAATCGTAGAAATATGTGGGAGCCATATGAATTTCCATATTCCTCTATTGGTTATTAATCGGAGAAGTGTCTCGGTCATGTCCGCATAATTCACAAACAGTAGGGAGACACAGTTAAGGATTCGATGTTGTTTAGTAGATATGGAATGTAAGTAGGGAAACCGATTGTTGTTTGGAGTCTCGGATGGGATCCGGTATATCACGAGAAGATCCGGAATGGTCCGGAGAATAAGATTCATATAACGAAAGTCCGATTCCGGAGTTTTTTTTGACACAAAGATAGTGAGGAAGTCCCCCACTGTGTCATTTTCATTTTTATAAAAATATGGGGCACTGTACATGGTGGGAGTCACAGAAAAAATAGAAAATTTACAAATTATCTATCCAAGCCTGCATGCCTTCAAGTAGGCTGGGTTTGATTCTATGTCTAATGTCAGCAACTGACAATTTGAATATGCTATAATAGTTATCCATGCACCTAATATGCTGATCGAAGATGATGTTATTCATGTGACTCCATAAGCTCCAGCATCCTGCCATCATAGTGATGTTGAAGAAATGATTCGACGATCTGTCATGTGCCTCTTGGATCATACTAATTAGTGGATAATCAGTGTTCCATTCAATTCCAAGTTTCCACCAGAAATTTCGACTAAAATCACACATGAAGAAGA
Source organism: Avena atlantica (assembly GCA_910589765.1). Taxonomy (NCBI): domain Eukaryota; kingdom Viridiplantae; phylum Streptophyta; class Magnoliopsida; order Poales; family Poaceae; genus Avena; species Avena atlantica. The sequence goes on along the minus strand of OU342733.1, from coordinate 534,945,416 downwards.
GATGATCAATTGATTCAAAAGTGTTCCATTCGATTCCGGAGTTCGGGAATGATTTCGATGTTTTCATTGGAGAGGTTCTAGAAGGTTCTAGAAGGTTCACCGTACCGGAAGGGGAATGGTCCATGAATGTGTCATGGGTAAGTGGAATGATTGGATCATGTCCTAGGTCACTTTGCATTGGTTGGGCATTTGCGAGAGAGAAATAAAGCTCTAAATTAAAAGTCAAAAGAGAGGTTTGAAAATTCAAACTGGAACAATAGTTTCCTAGTGGAAGAAGGAAAGAGTCCTTCCTTCTATCCAACTTGGGTTTGAGTATGGATTCAAACTCCCCTCTCCCAAGCCTCCCTCCCTCTCACAATAGAGGGGGAGGGCTTCCCCAAAGAGCACACAACACCAAGCCCTCCCCATCGTACGCCGCTGCCACCGTCGAGCCGTCGCCGCCGCCTCGCGCCACCGCTGACCCATCGTCATCGCCCTAGCCGCCACCGACACCACCTCCTTCTCTCCGGCCTTCTAAATCTACATCGCCGAAAACCCTAGATCCACCATAACTCGCACCGGCTTAGGCGAAGCCCTGCGAGATCTTCCCTCTACTTCCGTCACCACGACGTCGTGCTGCCGGAATCGTGAGGAAGAACTACAACCTCTGCTGCCTGCTGGAACAAGGGAGAGGAAGGTCTTCATCGAGTACCGAACGTGTGACCGACTGCGGAAGCGCTGCCGGAACGCAGCGCCGGAAGGATCGTCTACGCGATCTTGAGATCGGAAAGTGTACAACTACATCATCCACGAGAATATGCTCTCGTTAACCTCTTTGGAATCTTCAAGGGTGAGTACTCTAATCGACTCGTTGCTTCAATCTAGTAGATAGATCTTGGCTTGTTTGTATGCATGCGGTAGAATTTTTTGTTTTCCATGGTACGAACCCCAATAGTCGACGATGAGGAGATATATTATCCCACTGGCGGCTCCCACAAACATGCACCGATGAAGACATCGTTATCGAAGTAGTCGGTGTGTTGATTCCCACACGAGATCAGTGGCACTGCGTCGAGGTGTGATAAAGAACACAGTTAAAGCGGGAACGTGTCGATGAAGATCCGACAGCGCTTCCACAGTTCCGTCTAGATTATATTATCTAAATGGAGGTAGAACTCGGATCGCGCTCCGATGTTATCGTTGAAGAAGTACCTAGCGCACGCCAACACTAGGGTTTAACACCACACTATGTAGGTGGAGGAGAGAGGAGGGAGGCGGCAGCACACAAGGCGGCAGTGTGGCAGCATGCGCATGGGGGAAAGGCGCGCGGTGGCTACGGTTTTTGGCGGCAGTAGGCCTGTGTCTTAGGAGGGGTCAATGGCACAACTTGGACAGCCTTTGGGGTTCCCTTTGGTCCCTTTAAATATGTTGCAAAGCCCCTTTGTTCGTCCTAAGATTGCCCCAAAGTTTGGGCGTGTTCTAGTAGATTTCCAACAATCCAAACCTATTCTAAAACTGCCTCCTTTGACCAGTACGAATTGAGGTAGGAGACATCTTATTTCCCAGGCAACGTGGATGCATTCGGACATCCTAAGATGGCACGTGTTGTCTTGGTATCTTCTGAAACCTTCCAAAATATTCCTCTCCTTCCAATACCTTTCATAAATGCCCCGAACCATTCCAGACACTCCCAGGACCATCCATGACCTCTCAGAAGCATTCATGATACTCTCGGGACCATCTATGTCCTCTCGGAACCATTTCGAGACCATCTAATACACTCTTGGAACCCTTCTATCTTTCCTTAAATTCTCGAAAACCATTTCAAATCGAACACTCTCAATAAAAAGCCGGACACCTATGTTATATTCTAAGACACTCCAAACATCTTCAGAATTACTTCTCTACTAAATCTACATTCACACTCATATTCTAAATGATATTGAACACTTAAGTGTGTGACCGTATGGGTTAGGATATTTGTGGACATGTTCGTAACTCATTCCGCTACAATGTCTACTATTAGCGCCTTGATGCATGTAGTAATTCCGGCAAATAACACGAAGTTCTTTCATCATGTGAACAACTGTATTTATCCGATACATGTTGCGTTGATTCGTCGATAATTTACATTACCCAAGATGAAACACTAGGATATTCTCGTTACCTGGAATGTACTCTTTACTCATACCATACTAACGATGTTCATGCAATCAACAACTTGATCACGTGTTAGACCAGGCGATGACGAACATAATAGTACATCAGTTGGCCCATAGTATATCTCTCCATTGTTAGGAGTAGCAATTCCTGTAACCACACCATATGAAGCATTAGTATAGTATCCAAAAAGAGCAAGGATGGACTTTACAATTACTCTTGTTCAACGCAACATTTGAGGAATTCCGCCACGTCCATATCGCATCCAAGTTCATATGTGTCTTGCGGTAAAAAAATCTTTTAGTAACGGTAATATATGTTCATGAGAAACTATAGATAACAATATTGATGATGTGTTGCACGGTATATCTTGTTGGGTCTACACATCGTCGTTCTTCTCTCAATAACTCCGATCTTACATATCATCGACAACTCCATAACACTTTGTATTTAACCATAGTTAGGAAATCAGGACTATCAGTGATACATGAGCTAGTCTTAGAGGCGAGACTAGGGATATCTAAATGGTATTTATAATTTCACACATGTATTAGGGTTTTCCTCTAAATACTCATTATCCACAACCAATACAATTATAGCACGGAATGATAAACTTAATCATGAACCGGAAATATAGAATAATACAACTTATTATTGCCTCTAGGGCATATTCTCATCAAAAGAAGGTGAGATGGCTTTGCCAAAATGTTAGAACTAGAGCTCAGAGTGACGGCCCTTTATCGACCTTAGTCAGAATTCAGATGGATGTAAGCCATTGAAGAGGTGCTCTTGAATTTGAGCTCCGGTCGCTCTATATGTCTTCTTCTTCTGAATTCCACCGCTCACCACCTCCAAGAGGAAGATAAAATCGACACTCCCCTTCTTGTCCACCACTTCGATGGTTACTTGGATGGAGACCCGCAACCGCTCCGACTGAACCTTTTTTCCATAAAGGTCGCTTTATTACTTAAAAAGTTTTAAGCATTACATTGGGCCTCTACATAAATAGTATGCACATAGCCAACACATGTCCAAAATTCAACAATAAACAAAGGCGGATTGCATATCATTGATGATAAATTGTAGAATTCCTATGGTGGAGCAGGACCAATCCGAAGATTACGCTGCAATCCATGTTGGGGACACATCCATAAACCGATCGCAATTCTCTATATGTTGTAGAGCCGGCCATGAGCGGAGCACACTGCACTAATAGAAAAAAGCTCACTCGTGGCACACAAAAAAAAAACCGTGGTGCACCACCCCATACGCCTCGCGCCACTGGTATTTGTTACCCGTGGAACAACATGTGGTGCACCATGGATAGTCCACATACCATGTCGCACTATGCGGTGTGCCACATGTAGGGTTTAGTTTGCACCGTGGGTAAGTTTTTTGATAAACAAAATAAAATAATATTACAACACGAATTTATAGAAAACACCATAGAAAGAAGAAAAAAGCAATCGAGTCCGTATGCTACTGTTTGGTGTCGTTGCCTCATTGGAGCCCAGGAAGGTCGGAGGAGGTGGCAGCTAAGGGACGTGGATGCCGTTGGCAGCAGTAGCACATGTAGGTGGTCGCCTGTTCTTCCTCCCACCCCTGTTCGTGCGGGAAGAGAGCCCCATTTTTATGCAAAAGTAGGCGAGGTCAACGAATACACAGAGACGAGGTTGCGGAGGGGTGACACGGTCGGGAAGGGTTCCTGGCGGTGAAGGTCGGTGGATAACGGCAGGGCGAGCCGGGCTCTGCTCGAGGGACGGCGCCATGGTGATGGGGAAGGAGCAGGGGAAGGTGAAGGGGATGGGGAATGTGTAGGGGGAGGTGGAGGCGAAGGGGAAGGTGTAGGCGATGGGGAAGGTAGGGAAAGGTAGAGGCATGAGTTGTTTCTCCTGGCAGTGGGTGCGTGCAATTGAGGCTCTTTTGAATATATTTTTTGCAGGTAAATCTAAAAATCTAGAAAATTCCTGTTTCCCTTTCGAATTTTAGGGTTCTAAAAAACAATAACGGCCAAACACCATTGAATTCCGATGTAAAATTTTGTATAGATGCTTTTTCATGTATTACACTTTTTTATCCGACGTTGTATGAAAAAATTAGAGCCGTATTACCGGGCCATAATTTTTTTTCAAAAGTATCAAGATTTAGGTTTTTATTTTTCCTAACAAGTAGAACACGTAAGATAACTACATCTCAAAGGATTTTAAAATTTAAATTTTCACCATTTTATGTTACCTTTTCCAAAACTAAAAAGGCGACCGAGGGTTGGTGGCGAGTGAGGTTGAGCACACGGGTTAGGGTGTCTAGCCCGCCCCAAATATACTCGTGGTGCACCATTTTTCACGTTGCGCCACCGGTAAGTTGTTACTCACGAAGCACCTATATGTGGTGCGCCACGGCTATATAACCGTGACACACACATATGTTTGTGCCTCATGGGTATGCAACCTACCTATATTGAGTAATTTTTTGTCATTAAAAACACTATCATTTCTACATAGCTCGAGCAGTAATGGAAATCTCTCTCACCTAAGAAGAATTATGAACATGTAATCTATACCATATAGCCAATTTCTAAAAATATTGACAACGATACAAGGTGGATACAAGTTTTAATCTATTTGGATGATTGACAATATAGAACGTGTACACTTGCATTCAAAGAATAAATGTTTGATTGTCTCATCATGATGATAAAAACATATTTTTAATCCCATGCCAATTTCGTCTTAGAAGATTGTTTTTGATAAGAATAACCCTATGTGACGGCAAGTTAATGACTACTCCCTCCGTTCGCAAATAAGTATATGTCTAGAAAATACTAGGCAAATTAGTTCTCTCTCCTCTTTTATGAGTCTTCTCCAATATAAATAGTAGAAAAATAAAATGGGGATTAGTGGATGAGGTAGATGAGAAGAATGAAGATTAGAGGATGAAGTGAGGGAGTGATTAAGATAATTTAATTGCATTTATTAACTGTCTTGATAATGTAGATGTCAATTTTTATGGACAAATTTTGACCCCTAGATATACACTTATTTGCGGATGGAGAGAGTACTAGAAATAGAAGAGTATATGATTATTTTCCTGCAAGAGGTGTGTTTCGGTCCCACCCCCCTTCCCCCTAAACTTAAACCGCATGGGCTGTTTTATTTTTTTGACCCGTCGTAACCCATATCGAGGACACGTATATTTTCGTATATGTGTACTCGGTCGAACTAGATATAATCCACGTTCCAGCTGGCTGATCCACCTCCCATTATCGCAATCTACGTCTTTGCATGTCATGTTTAAATTTTTTGTTATTGTTGTTATATAACTTCCAGTTTTCGCCTTTCACAGGCATATGAGTATAGTGTACAATGAGTATACGTCTAAGAGGACCATACGTGGGTTTAGTACGGTCCTCTAAACAATCGGTATCAAGTTTTTGATTGTTAAAGTTTGAAAAAAAGTGGGAGAGGGGGGGGGGGGGGGGGGGGGGGGGGGGGACCGAAGCAAAAGTGTTGCTGAAAAGGTGACGATGAGTGTTGCATGGCACGCGTGATACATCTTGAACTATAAATAGACCGGCCCGTGAGTCATTTACCCTCAACCTCCGCAGTTTGGTCCTCGAGCTTTCCTCGCTCTTAGAAGATGGGCGATTTCTTTTTCCCATGTAAGTCGTCCTAGCTCGTGCAATTTATTTCTCTGCAATTTATGATGATCACTGTCGAGAAGAAGTTGCTGATCGATGCACATGTATTATTAACTGTTATATGTACATGTATTGTAGCGGATGGAGGGATGCATGTATGCCAGGATGGAGAAGTGGTGCGGAACGTATGGGGGGAATGGATAGTCCACAATTTGGTGCTGCTCAGCTTCTTCATACAACTTGTCCTCTTCGTCTCGGCAAGCTTTAGGCGGCGGACCGCCAACGCGGTGCTCAGGTCCTTCCTCTGGCCGACTCTGTCGCGACTTACACCCTCGGCCACCTCTTCGTCACCACCAACTGCGGCGAGCAACGGCTCGTAGCGTTCTGGGCGCCGTTCCTTCTGCTGCACCTGGGCGGCCAGGACACCATCACCGCCTACGCGCTCGAGGATAACCGGCTCTGGCGGCGGCACCTGCAAGCCCTCGTGGTGCAGGTCTCCACAGCTTCCTTTGTGCTAATAGGGTATTTTGCTGCTGGTGGATGGGCGTTGGTGATCGCCGGCGTCTTCATGTTCACCGTCGGCTTTCTCAAGTATGGCGAGAGGATATGGGCGCTCAGGTGCGCAGGCAGCGATGGCCTGTACAGCTTCCTCATCAGATACTGCAAGCAGCAGCCTGCGTCACAAATGCAACTTCAGCCAATAGGGCCCCAACTGGACCAGTACGGTAAGTATACGATTCTAAACTCTTCTGCTAAATTATAATTTCAGATCCTCCATGGTTAGAGAAAATTTAAGTTAGCTATTGAATCGGATATATATATATATATATATATATATATATATATATATATAAAAGTAGCATTTAATAGCTGTGGTTGGAATTTTTTTTTTGTTGAACCAAAACAGAAAGGTCTTCATTTAAGTAAAAAATGGTAACTAAAATTTTCAATGAGAAACTGGGGAGACTAACAAAAGGCCCCAATTTATAAGAATATGTAATGTATATAACGAGATGGGCCCCGTTTCGGTGCTTCCCCTAACCTAAGCTTAAAGATGTAACTTTTCCCTGCCGGTTTTTTATTTGGCCCACCGAAACCCATACCCAGCCTACCCATACCCATTTGTATTTCATAAAGTATACTCCACATCTACTCCCTTCGATCCATATTACTTGTCAATAAAATAGATGTATCTAGACATATTTTAGTGCTAGATACATCCGTTTTAACGATAAATAATATGGATCGGAGGGAGTAAAAAACTTGCATGCGCAAATTTTGAAACAGCCGTGGTGGAATGACGACCCATCCCCGTTAGATGGCATGGATCAAATATCCTCATAATTAACCATAGTTCCATGACATAATTAATGAATCCTCCTCATGGGATATTTGCGGGAAAGGGGCCTTATTGCATTCCATAGTCTATGCGCCTTATGCGGGTGGACGTGAGTGTCAACGTTGGCATGCTGAGTGGCAATGGAGCGTCCTTTGCCTTCAGGGACACCAGATCCGGCTGCCCTGGTCGCCAGTGCTACCAGATCTACAAACAACCTAGCTCAACGGCGGGGAAGATAATGGCGGCCTGTCAGCTCGACGCCCCTCCCTTCCATCTCCTTCGTCCTTTTAATATGAAAAGGATTTTCTCCCATTCCAACAAAATGCCAAACCACCGCAGCAATTAGTTGTACCATACCTACTCCATTAAATTTTTGGTAATTATAAAATATGTAGGAAGAAGAATTTATTTAAATAGACTATGGAATGCTTTGCTAGGTTTTTTTTATATTTCTCATACGGAGCTATAGGTGGTCCATTTCTTTTGGTTTTGCTAAGAAAATAGCTACTTTAAGATGCACATTGACACTGTGCAGACCTGCGCTTATTATTGTTGACTGAGAAACAACTATTTAAAAAGATTTAGAGTCGCACCTATTCTGCTTCTTCAAAAAAGTATGAAAACGTTGCCGATATTATTTGTGTTTCAGAAAATATGGGGAGAGATATCCTCGACGAGCTTCACAGAGAGGAGGAAAGAGTAATGCATGGAGCTCACACCCTGCTTGGTATAAGCTTGTGCATGTTCCTCGATAGCGAAGAAGAAACATGTAGGCACAACAATGGAGCCCTTTCAGTTCTTGCATATTTAGTTACTAATGGTGACAGTGAGATCTATAGGGTGATCGAGATGCAGCTCTCCCTGATGTACGACCTCATGTACACCAAGGCCAGGGTGATCCACACTTGGTATGGCTTGTGCATCCGTGTCTTCTCCTTGCTCGCCATCGTTGCCACAGTAATCTTGATGATTGGGTTCGTGGACAAAGATAATACAACTGATACTGCCATCACTTACGTGCTGCTGTTTGGTGCCTTGGTCATGGAGATAGCATCCGGGTTCATTGCCATAGTGTCGACATGGACAAGGCACCAACAGAACATGCATGGATGGATATGGAATCTAGTCGTTTATCTTCGTTGGATTGTGAAGGCCAAGTGGTGGAGAAGATGGTCGGGCGTCATTGGGCAATTCAACATGATTGAGTATGCAGAGTCATCGCTTGGAGATGCAGATGGTATCTCTTGGAGGAGGCTTTTTCAAGGAAAATTATCTGTACTGCCTCCTCCCTTCAAGGTCTCGCCGCATATGGAGACCTGGATAAGAAATGAGATAAAATGGCGAGTGGAAAGCTGTGGTGGCGCAGCAGAACATATGTACACCTTGAACCAGAAGAATATAAAACTGAATGAGCACTGGGATTTTGACAGCAAGGTCATCATCTGGCACATTGCTACTCATCTCATCCTCGACTATGTTGGCGAGAATCAAGACACAACCGCCTTACAGGAGAGGATCAAGGGAACAAAGGCGTTGTCAGATTACATGATGTACCTCCACTCCCAGCAGCCTGACATGTTGCCAGGACATACTCGTCGCAGCTTGTACACTGAAGCCATAGAATACCTCCAAAATCAAGGTCCCATTCATGCGGGTGATTCCATCCTCCCGACTAGACTAAACCTCTCCAGCTGGCTGCGGGCAGACGGTGGCAGGCCTGGTGAACATGGTGAAAACAGTGCTTGCTGCATGAAAGGAGCTGCACTCGCCAGCGAATTGATCTTGCAATTGGAATACTCTCCTACGGATTACGTATTGGCCAGAATGCTGGATGATATGTTTGGGGTTTGGGTGGAAATGTTGTGCTACGCGGGCAGCCACTCTAGCAGGGATTCCCATGCTAGGGCCCTCAGCAGAGGCGGCGAGTTTCTGACCGTTGTCTGGCTGCTGGCAGGACATTGTGCCGACTATGAGCGCTCCAAGCCTGACGACAATGTTGGAACTAACCAAACTTGACAGGGTCCTAGCTGAGACTGGTTGGTTATTTTCATAGTAGTTTGTATCCTAGTTGTACGGTTAGTTTCTTGAGTTGGTTTGTGTTTCAATGTAAGAGTCCAAGTATCTTTTTTTTCTGCATCTAGTAATGGCAAATTAATTCCACATGTTGTCACTTTTTATTATCAAGAACACAATAGGTTTGCCTAGTCATAGCGGAAGGCAGCAGTGGTCGATACCAACACCATCCACGTACTGAAGGACACGTGTCCTGAGTTATTCTTCGTATATATAATGCAATGAGCATAAATCTAGACTAGATTGACATTCCCTCAACCATGTGGCTGATCAAATAAGATGGAATATAGCTTAACAATCGTCTGAACCTAAACAAAGCTTGAAAATCAAAGCAAGCAAGAAGCAGGATGCCAGATGCAAATATACACAAGGGGATGTGTCTCTATTCATGCATACTTGTAAATAATCGATTCATCATATAGGTATCCTACCTCTAGCCAGAGGACGCACGGAGCAGCCGAATCTCCGTAGATGATGAGCGGAGCGGATATCAATCTACCGATTCAGGCCTTGTTCGTTTATTCCCACCACGGAAGGTATTTGCGTCCAAACCCCGTGGATCGGCCGGGGTCGGAACAGTCGGGGTTTAATCCCGCCCCAGGTCTATGCGCGCATTCGGTTATGCCCGGCCTGGTTTGGAACCCGGCTAATCCCCTCCCAAAACCATCTGTTCCACCAGGATTAAAAAATCTCCGTCCCACCCGTGGAAAAAATCCCGAATCAGTGTTGGAAGAAAAAGGAGAAAAAATGACCTCTGTCTCTCTCGCAACCCCGGCCTCTCGCGATTCTGAGGCGAGAGCGGCGGCGCCGGCACCGGTGAAATGACCTGGGGGCCTAGGCGGTACCGGCACTGGCGTGACGACCTAAAGGTCAAGGCGGCGTCCAAGGCTTCCCCCTTTTCTCGTGCGCGGCATGCGCACCTCCCCATCTCTCACGCCGCAGTGCGCAGCGACCAGCCTCGAGCTCGGCGGCGTGAGAGATGGGTAGGTGCGCATGCCGCGCACGAGAAAAGGGGGAAGCCTTGGACGCCGCGAGATCGTCGGCGTTTCCGGAAACATCATCTCCGCCCCTCCAGCCAGCCCTAGCCTATGGAGACCTCGCAGGTAAAATCCTCCTGCCCCTCATCTTCCTTCCCCTCTCCCTAAATTTCTGAATTTATTGGGTTAGGGTTCCTAGTTCTTGATTGTTTTGAGGTCCTGTAGAAAGAACGCATGCAAAAGAATCACTAGAGATATTGATTACAAGTTCAAAACACACTGAGATATTTCTAGTGGCATGTGTTATATGTAGCCTTCGAGTTGTTCTTTTTGTTCCGTTCAATCATCAAAGCGCCATAATAGGAATGTGTTTGCAAACATGTCTGAACGTGCCCATGTTCTGATGTGTGGATAACATCCTTATGTATAGGGACAGAAGAGCACATAGCTTTAACTGATCTATTGTCTCGACATATATGGTGCTAACTAGCTTCAAACTGGCCAAATTTGATGAGATAGCATACAATCCTGCTATGTGGCACTGGTAGTTGGTTTCCTAGTTTGATTAGGTATTGGGGGTAGCATACCAATACCAACTGGTGCTAAACTGTTGTAATGTTCTCTGGCTCATTTTTTGACTTGCTTTGTGTGTGAAATGTGATCTCAAGTTGTGAAGAACGGTCCCTCAAATTCATTTAGTTTACCTTTGAAACAGTTCATCTTTTGTGTTGTTCATGTTGCTTGGTTCATCTTAAATATTGCAGATACCTAGTTAGGATTCATTGTCAAGAATATTCTCCCAGTTCTCCAACTTGTTTTATGTTGATGATCTCCCACTTTGTTGCCAAGTTTTAGGTTGAAAAAAGAAATTTACTGAGCACTAGTTTCTAGAGTGCTTTAGTGCTGTTTATATCTTATTTCTCTAAAAAATATTTAACTACATATTAGAGTACATGAGCTCTCCATGAGAGAATAACCTCCATATGATTTAACTAAAAGTACATGTTATTCCATTTCCTTTTTATTTATTCTCCAAAATATGAGCTCATGAAATTGAAATCTCCAAAAGTGTAGCATGTTGCTGTATGCAGATAATCAGGTAGCCTCTACTACAGTGCTTCATAAGTAGCGGTACCAGGATAGCAGCTCTATCTTGGCATATCATATGTTCTTGGCATATGTTCTTCATCAATAATCAATGTGTACTTTATACTTTATTGAAATAGACATGGAGATTTTTGTTGCCCTAGTTTTTGGAGTACTTAACTAAATTGAATAAATAGTGCGTCTCTACGAGAAAGGTGACATTCTAAAACAACACATGATCACAAGCACAATTCACCTTACAAGGATATATGCACATATGTAGGCAATACTCTAGTCATTTGGGAGATTAGAAGAAACAATATTTTGTTCATTTGAGTTATTTTTTCCTGCCACTCTGAATATTGTTGCCACTCATTCATGATCCATCAAACAAGCTGCATGCATTTAATTTCTAATGCTGCTGACGGTGAACAACACAGGAAATGATAAAGGAAGAAACGGAGTTGCTAGAGCATGGAACGGGACGGCCAAAGGAGGGTACATGGAGCCGGCTGGTCGGCGGGGCCTGATGAGTGGAGCGGAAGTGTGCGGTGAGGTCAAGCTCTGATGCGGGCACGGTCACAAATCAATCCGCGTGTCCGCAAGCTCGGGTGGGGAGTCGACACCCGCGAGCTCGGATGGGGAGGCGATTCCAGCGAGCCTGGACCTGGACGGGAACGGAGCTCGGACGCAGGACGAGCCGGTGACAAATTTTGAAACATTGTATTCCATCTATATCCTATCTACAACATTGTTTTTCGTTTTGTATCTTGTTCTGTGAGCTTATTTGATTTCAACATTCAGCCATGCTTTTATTGATGTTAAAAAAGGGTACTATTTAGATTCAAACTTAACGTCTTTTCTGCTATCGTACTTGTTTCTACTGCTTGCCGCTTGTGCTGCCTGAGCCATGCGCTAGGAATAACCGAACGGACAATGGCAGCAGGGTTAAACAGGGAATACGGGGAGAGGAGTTAGTGGGGATTGAGGTGATTGATTGGGGTTCACCCAATCTCTGCAACCGAACAAGCCCTCATGGTGAAGCCGACCCCTGCAGATGCACGCTCGGATCTGAGACCTGACCGGAGGAGCTAGGCAGGGAGCAGCCGAACATCCACAGGTGATGCGCGGCGTTGACGAGGAAGATGAGGAGCGACCAGACCGCGGTGCACAGGCACGCTTGCGCCATGTCGGGGTACTTGCGGCGGAGAAAGTGCGCAGGGAGCGACATCCCGATAAACGTCCAGAAGGACAAGGTGAAAACGACGATGGAGCCCCAGAACTCCTGCATCTGCCGATCGTGGATATCTGCCGGAGACCTGCTTGTCGTCTGCCGACGAGCGGAGTCGGCCGTCACTGCCGCCACCGACCAGGAAGCCCTTCTTGCGGTGTTCGGGTGTTCGGTCTAGGGTTGGAAACGGCTCCTAGCGCCCGCGCGTTAGGGCTTAGGAGTCCGTCGTCTCGCTTAATAAGGATTCTGGTAGTTGGCTTGGCCCAACTATACGATTGCAACGCTCGACATATATGCAGGGTAGATTATATTTCCTCATCAAACAAAAAAAAATGGAGTAGATTAAAAGAACACGACGACGGATGGCTTTTCTGCATGGGCACGCGGGGCTCGGATCTAATTGCTTTTCTCTCTGCCTTATTTCTTGTGAAAATTCACCAATTTGTTAATAATCATCAACAATAGTATAAAGAGAAACGGAAGTAATAAATATTAGAGTGAATTCCACATTTTACAATGATGATAATTGTAGATCACCAATGGTGATAATTGTAGATCGATAGAGACTGACCTCAAACCACACTAATAAATACGAAAACCGACCAGATTTCTAAAGATTCACCGGACAAACGATCCAGCCGCCAGCGCTAGACGCACCACGGGAGCAAAGATAGGACGGAGAGAACTTTATTCTAACTTCAGGATGTAGTCGTCGCCTCAATATTTCGAAAGAGACATAAAAACAGTCTAAGCAAAGTATCAGAAAACCATCCCGCCAGAGAGAGCCCGCGGTCTATCACAGCTCCAAGGCCCAAAGACCGCCAAAGACGGAACGGACCAGCAGCTTGACTAGCGAGAAGAACGAGGGACCCTCGATGGATTTTTAGGCAATCGTCGCCGCGATCGCCCGAGGTCCTACGTACCGGTCCGCATATCTGTTCCATGAGCTACTAGGTAACTTAGCTTGCATTTCTCCCTGGTTCGTCGTGCATAAGTTTCTTGTTTTGTACGTCATTTTATTTCCTTTTATTTATTTTTCCATTAGTTTATATCATTCGTATGTGTTTCTTTTCCTTTTTTCCTTTTTCCATTCAACTCCATGTTTTTTATTTTTACTTTGTTCTTTAGTATTTGTTTTTTACTCAGGCTAATTGAATGATCGTGCATTGCTACGGAAGAATAATAATTTTTTTGTTCAGCCATGTAGATATCTCCCTTTTTAAATTATATATTGACTCTCTTGCTAGCTACAAATCCCATGTGTTCTTACTAACAACCAGCAACATCTTATTTTACATCACTGCATCATTGTTGTGTATATTTTCTTAATCCTTCAACTCCGCGGCTGAAGTCCGCCACGTTGCGTACGGAAGTCTATTTGTTGACGCATTGTTGCTACTCTGCTATGTTGGCCCATTGTTGTTACTCTATGTTGCCAGCCATGTACTGTCTCCTACCTCAAGGAATGTTCGATGAGGTTCATATCACCTTTCACACTTCTTTTCCATTTATGATCAACTATGTCTTCAACTTTTTCATTGTGTTGACGCTCGACTGCTTGCATTATCTCACTCCACCTACACTACTAGAAAGTTGGAGTATTAGACACGCAAGCTCTGCCAGAAAATAGGGGATATGTGTTGGCACTCGTTTTAGGCTCGTAGCTAATTAAAGAAAATGACGAGAGACACTCAGAAAGGTTCACTTATAGGATTATTAATCATCGTCAAAGAGAAACCGTGTTAAGTCAAGCCATGATCAAGTTTAATAGCCGATTATGCTAGTGTTTAGAGAAGACTCAGAGAGTGATACATGGAGGCTTTAACTATAAATCTTTCAAGATGACATTAATTTAAAAAAATTCGAACACAAAAATTGCGCGTCTCGTTGAAACAAGCAACTTTGGTTTTTTAATCATCTTCATCCAAGTTAATATGCAACTTTTAGAGCAAAAATACTACAGAAGAATAAATTGTTGGTCGTTCCGGATGTGGCCGCCTGATCCTAGACATTGTCTGCCCCTAGATGAGTGCATTGGATTTGGATAACCTAAAAACCTTTATAATTCGATTAATCTGGTTACGACTTAAATTCAGCAGTCAAGATCAACTTGGATTAAAAAGTAGAATACATGAAAATTCTTCTTTTTTCGAGACGAACAACTTTGCTTTTGGAGATGTCTTCATCTAAAGTAAGTATACGACCTTCAGATTCAAAATACAAACGAATAGAGTTAAATTTGTTTGACCAAAATCCGAGTTTGATAAGAAAAAAGGGGAAAAGGCCATCAAGATAAGGTCGGATGGAAAAGTGGCCAAAATCAAAGTTCTTCTTTTTTAGACGAACAACTTTCTTTTTTACGAAATTTCGATCCGAGCTTGTTTACTACCTCAAAAGTGGTTCGGAAGATTCACACAAGTTTTTGGCCGAATAGTTACGAAAAGTTAGTATTAGACCATCCGAAATTGACCCAACTAGAATTTTTGACGTGATTTCAAGCTTCTTTCTTGCACGGAAAGTCCAGCCGCACCTTATATACGTGAGGAGTGAAGGCCGATTGAACCAACACCAATCGAAGAAAGTCATCTACTATTTTTTCGTGCATTCGATGCTACCGGCCTATCGAATAATCGAAAAAGCAGTGTGGCTTCCACCGAGGTCCCGGGTGATGACAATGGCGATGACGATGATGCACCGACGATGGCTCCTGTTGGCTACCCAGTGGATGATATCACAGAGATGACACACTGCGAGCAACATGTCAAAGTTGTGAACATATCAATGAAGGTGGCGGTCGGCTATGCCTTACCAATTGGACCCACACCAACTTACCACAGTCGTCCGGTTCCAGAGGGCTACGCTGTTGTCGGCGTGGATGAAATCATGCCCACCTTTGAGGTTTTGGATCTGTTGCCTGTCAAAACTCACCGGCGGGCAGCGACGAGCAACACGAAGAGCCGGGAGGCTCCCAGAACTGCTGGTGGGCCCTGGTCCCTCGGGCAACGGCCCGCAAAACTCCGGCATGCACGCGTCCTGGCTTGGTTCGAGGGCGTGCCACCTGACCTATACCTGGTCAGGAAGGTGATGGATTGCTCCGAGTGGTTTCCTGCATGGTAAACAAGTATACGTAAAATTCGAGCCGTGACCGGCTCCCAGGTTTCCCTGTAAATCGGCTCCTAGAGCCGATTATCCCATGGTTCTGCATTAGATCTATGATAACATGGGGTTTTGCTTGATCACTACAAGTTAAATCGATCTACGACAGTTTAATGTTTTCACCACGTAACCGGAACGTCCTACACGTAATTGAGCCTGGTATGTACGAAAGATGAAGGATACTAACCCTAGAGGAGGCCAAATAACCAACGTAAAGTCCATTACCGGAACATCCTCTCTAGAACGAATAAGCCACATCCTTACGCACTACTGGATCGTTCAATCCGTTTGTAAGGCCTAATCACGTAGATATTAAACTAAACCTTGATGAACAAGGCACAACTATAACAGATCGAATCGGCTAAGTAAAGATCAAGCAAGATGCCACCCTCACACCCGGGAAAAGGTGCAAAGGCGGCGAGACAGCTAGAGGTAGCATAACTAAACAATCATAGTGAAAAGTACTGATGCTAGCCCTAACAAATCTGTGATAAAAGTGTTACTCGCCATCAACAAGGCTTCAGTACGAGTAACACCGGATAACGTATAAGTAGATACTGCCTAGATCGCAAGATGCGATCTAGGCAGCATGGCACTTACCCGAGAAAAACCCTAGAAACAAGGGGTGGCGATGCGCCGAGATTGTGTTGGTTGTGAACGTGATTGTCCTCCTTTTCTTGATAACCTTAGGTACATATTTATAGTCCGGAGACTCTCTACTTTTGGAATAACTCTACAACTCTATCTTTACCTAAACTGAAACGGAACCTACTATGATACAAGATACACGGGCAATTCAGCCCAAATCTACGTACTAGGCCGATCCAACAACACGTTGAATATATATATCTTCCAAGCCCATCTTGATCACGGCCACCTCCTTCTTTGGGCCAAAATATGGTGATAACACATGCCCCCCTGGTTTTGGCAATGATAATTCCAAAACCACTCTGTGTGTTTTTTCTTCTCCTGGGGTTTTTTTTGTATCGGGTTGCGCGTGGACAGAATGCGTGGCAGAACAGAATCGTCACGCTACCCCTTCATCATGATGCCCTGTCTTCTCAACTCCTCCAAAGTGCAGGATTTGACGATTTTGGCAGCGCAATCTGGGAAACCGCTACGGCATTGAACCGTCTCTCCACTATTCCCCTTTATTTAAATTCGCCTGAGCAGTTCGCAGTCCCCATCTTCCTCCAGTAGCCAGAAAACCCTCTTTCTCCGCCGGAAAAACCCTCTTTCTCCGTCATGGCCTCCTCTGCTTCCTCTGGTCTGTCCTCCCATGCCTCCAACTCAATGAGCGACCGAGAGCCGACGTCGGAACACCCGCCGATGGCGGCGTACAACACTCTCGCCCCACAATGGTGGGACGAGAGGGGTTGGGACTTCGCTGTTTGGTCGGAGGATGATGCATCCTTGACCGACGGCGAAGAAGACCTGCAGTTCCTCGCCGATGGGGAACTGGAGGCAGACAGCACCGACGACGCCATGTCCTGGGACGGCGTCGACTCCTCAGAAGAAGAGGAGGAAGAGGAGGACACCTCCTCCGAGGAGTACCAGCCTGTGAAGTACTTCCGCACCGGGTCCAGTGAGGACACCGATGACGACGAGGACGAGAAGGCTCCCGCTGGCTTCTTCAGCAGCAGCGAAGACGACGCCGGTAGCAGTGCCGAAGATAGCGCACAAGACGGCGGCGACGACAGCGACGACGACCTCGGTCTAGATTAGGAACCATTAGCAGTAATAGTAGTAGCAATAGTAGTAGTAGTAGTAGTAGTAGCGGGATCCCTTTTGTAATCGACCATCCTTTTGTAATCAGTCATCTTTCAAATGAATGAGAATCCGTTCCCTATCTCCTTCTTGTTCGCCCCTGATTTTGCCGATAGCCAAAATAGGTCGATGCTACAGGAGTCGATGATACTGTATCGACTCTCAACATACTGCATGCATACAGCCAAACAAGTCAAATCGCAACGAGCCGATGACTACCCATCGGCTCTTCCGAAAAAAAATAAAAACGTTGACAGGGCCAAAACTTGGTCGCATCTTTAGGCACATTAAAACGGCCACTTCTTGGTTTCAAACGGGAACCTGCGACCCTTTTCAAAACAGGCAACCTGTTTCCTTCTTCTTCAAAACGGGCGATCCAAATCTCCAATTGCCCACCGAAAAACGTGCCCTGAACGAACAACTAGTGACAAGCAAGGATGATGATGCAAAGCTGAAATCGCCGAGTTGGACCGTGTCCGTACTGACGCCCTCCACGCCAGCTCGAATGTACAGGCTGGTATTTGTTTGTAACTTGTGTGAACCTCTAGAGTCTATGACCGTGCATCGGCTATATATTTTTGCTTTTATTCGGCCGATTTTCAACATCGGCCCCCACATTTTTACTGTCCATCGTCTTACGTGCTTTCACTTAGCCGATTCCATGTATCGGCCCCTTCAAGTTTTTACTGTCCAACATCCCACATGCTTGGGAAATATTTCTTGAGATGTTGACCGTTGACCGCCACTGGGAATTTCACGCCGTCCAGCTGCTCAAGCATGTACGCGTTCCCTCTTAAAACTTGGTCGACCCTGTACGGCCCGTGCCAATTTGGAGACCATTTACCATATGTTGCATCCTTAGTTCCCAAAGGCAACACAGCTTTCCATACCAGATCCCCAACGTGGAACTCCTTTGGCTTCACTTTTTTGTTGTATGCACGAGCTACTTTGGCCTTGTTCTCTTTAATTTTCTCAAGCGACCACAGCCTAAGTTCAGTCACATCTTCAATACTGTCACTCATCAACGTCGCGTATTCTTCAGCCGTTAGTTCGTTCTGAAAGGTGACGCGTCTTGATCCAGTCGTAATTTCCCAAGGTAATACGGCTTCTTGTCCATAGACCAGATGGTACGGCGAAGTTTTTATCGCTCCATGACATGACATTCGGTAAGCCCATAAAGCCTCTGATAAAACCTCATGCCAACGCCTAGGGTGTTCATCGACTTTTCTCTTGATTAGCTTGATGAGGCTCTGGTTGGATGCTTCAGCTTGCCCATTCGCCTGAGCATAGTATGGAGATGACCTGATCAGCTTAATCCCCATGTCCTCACAGAACTCTCTAAATTCTTGAGAAACAAAGACCGAACCTTCATCGGTCGTGATAGTTTGGGGAATCCCAAATCTATGGATGACATGTTCCTTCACAAAGTTGATAACATCCTTTGAGTTTACTGATTTCATCGGGACAGCCTCCACCCATTTTGTGAAATAATCAGTGATGGCCAAGATCCACATGTGGCCTTTGCTTGATGGAGGATTGATCTTGCCGATCATATCCATGCCCCAACCCCGGAATGGCCAAGGCTTGATGATGGGGTTCATTGCTGACGCGGGTACCATCTGGATTTTTCCAAATCTTTGACATGCTTGACATCCTTTGTAGTACTTGAAACAGTCCTCAAGCATGGTGGGCCAATAAAACCCTGATCGCCTGATCAACCATTTCATCTTGTGAGCTGACTGGTGAGTCCCACAGGCGCCTTCGTGTACCTCGTGTAGGAGCCGATTAGCCTCGGCTGTCCCCAGACACTTGAGCAATAATCCTTCCAGAGTCCTGTAAAACATGTCGTCCCCAATCAGCACATACTTCATGGCTTTGTACCTTATCCGTTTAGGTGCCCCCCGAGCCGAATCCTTCAAGTAATTGAAGATATCGGCTCTCCAGTCGTCAGCTTCTAGGAGTTGTACCTGAATATCGGCTCCCTCTGCTGCATCCTTGTAGCCTGAAGCCATCTGTGCAAGATCATTTGCCTCTCCGTTCTGCGACCGCGGGATCCAGGTGAAGTTTATGTACCGGAACTGCGCCATCAGCTCACGACAGTGCAACCATATTGGGAAGAGGGACTCTCTCTCACACTTGTACTCCTCCGTGAGTTGGGAAATCACCAACTTGGAGTCTCCAAAAATTTCCACTGCTTCCGCGCCGGCTTCAAGGAGTAACTCCATTCCCTTGCGTATCGCCTCGTACTCGGCTACGTTGTTGGTGCGAAGGGTAGACAATCTGATGGAGAAGGAAAATGTTGCCCCCCGGGGCGACACGAGCAAAATGCCGATGCCACAGCCATCGTCACAAACTGATCCGTCGAAAAACATAGCCCACGCTCTTATGGACAGTGCTGCTATGTTAGTGTTGATCCTTTCAGCAATAAGATCGGCCAGTGCCTGTCCCTTAACTGCTTTCGCGGGTTGATACCGGATGTCAAACTCTGATAATGCAAACATCCATTTGCCCAGTCGGCCTTTTAACATAGGAGCCGATAGCATGTGCTTTATGACGTCTGATTTGCATATGATGATGACCTCTGCTGATAGCAAGATGTGGCGCAGCTTGGTGCAGGTGAAAAACAGGCATAGGCACAACTTATCGATATCGGGATACCTTGTCTCCGCGTCCAGCATCCTTCTGCTTATGTAAAATACGACTCGCTCTAGTCCATCATACACTTGCACCACCACCGAGGCGATGGACGTGTCAGCTACTGACAAGTAAATGTAGAACGGTCTGTCTGGCTGGGGTGGAACCAACACTGGCGGCTTTGTCAGATATTCTTTGATCTCGTCGAAGGCTCGTTGTTGTTCTGCCCCCCAGCGGAATTCCTCGTCAGCTTTAATTTTTACGAGTCCCATGAACGGCTCTATCCTTCCTGACAGATTAGAAATGAATCTTCTGACGAAGTTGATCTTGCCGATGAGAGACTGCAGTTCTTTCTTTGTAGTGGGCGGTTTCATTGTTCGCACTACCTCCTGACTTTTCAGGCCGATCTCGATTCCGCGTTCATGGACCAAGAAACCCAAGAACTGACCGGCCGTCACTCCGAAGGCACACTTCTTTGGATTCATCCGTAGGCCGAATTTTCTTGTTCGGTCCAGGACGCGTTGTAGATCGTCCAAGTGTCCTTGCACTGAAGCAGACTTGACCACCACGTCATCGATGTAGATTTCCACCAGTTTGCCGATCAGATCATGGAAAATATAATTCATAGCCCTCTGGTATGTGGCGCCAGCATTCTTTAGTCCAAACGTCATGACTACATACTCAAACAACCCCACCGAACCTGGGACTCTGAATGCAGTCTTGTGTATGTCTTCTGGAGCCATAAAAATTTGGTTGTAACCAGCATTGCCATCCATGAAACTCAAGATCTTGTGACCAGCCGCTGCATTGATTAACGTCTCTGCTACCGGCATCGGATACTCATCCTTTGGGGTAGCTCTGTTGAGGTCCCGAAAATCTATGGCGACACGCCATCGGCCGTCCTTTTTCTCTACAGGTACTATACTAGAAATCCACTCAGCATACCTGCATGGCCTGATTAACTTGGCTGTCAACATTTTCTCGACCTCTTTCTTGACTTCTTCCAGAATTTCGGCCTTCATTTGCCGTGCTCGCTGCTGAAATGGACGAAATCCTTTTTTAAGCGGGAGCCGACGCTCAATGATGCTCCTGTCTAACCCAGGCATCTCTGTGTAGTCCCAGGCGAAGCAGTCTGGATATCGTTTCAACAGGGCTATCATCGGGCCCCGCAGATCCGGATCTAACTTCTTGCTGATAAATGTTGGTCGTGGCTTATCCCCAGGACCAATGTCGATCTCCTCTAGTTCATCAGCGGATGTAAACCCATACCCTAGCTTTCCGTCACCCGTCAAGTCGATGCTAAACAAAGGGGGAGCAGTAGGTGAGGACAACAAAAATAATTTGGGCCGATTACCTGAATCGGCCCCCTTTTGTATTGCACTGATTAAGGATGGCTTACACCTTATGGCTTTACAATGGCAGGGTATCTCCCTACTACGACTACGTGATCTGCTTGTCGTATGATTGCTGCTTTTTATTTTTTGTGGCCGATCGCGAGGATCGGCCGTACCACGTACAATCGTGGACCTTTCTACTCCGCCAGGCCAGTGGATAAGACCAGCCTCACCCCGTTTTTTGTAGCTTCAATGCGCTCACAGCCGTCTAAACTGATTTCAGAGATCGGCTCTTGGTCTTCTGCTTCCCAGACGTTCATGCCAGCAATGGAAATCTCGATAGAATCGTCTGCATGGATGACCTCCACTTCATCTCCGTCCCACTGTATTAGGCACTGATGCATCGTGGATGGAATGCAGCAATTAGCGTGGATCCAATCCCTTCCTAGCAAGACAGCGTAGGTGCTTTTGCTGTTCACGACGAAAAATGACGTGGGTATGGTTTTCCTGCCCACCGTCAGATCCACGTTCAGTACGCCTTGCGTTTCCGAAGACTGACCGTTGAAGTCGCTTAACGTGACGTTGGTTTTGATCAGGTCTGCAGTGGAGCGTCCCAAACGTCGTAGCATGGAGTATGGCATGATGTTGACTGCCGCTCCGCTGTCCACCAACATCTTGCTGACAGGTTGCCCATTGATGTAGCCTCGCAGGTACAGAGCTTTCAGATGTTTGTAACCCTTCTCACGTGGTTTCTCAAAGATAACCGGCCGTGGACCGCAGTCAAACTGTGCCACTGGTAGCACATTGGTTCGTGGCGCGCAGAATTCTGCCGGAAGTACGAACACCATGTTTGTGCCAGCCGATGTCTGTGCATCGGCTTTTATTGGTTTGGGGCGCCACTCCTTCCTTGTCGTACGGCCCTCCGTCTCCAAAGTCTGCCTCACTTTGACGGCCAGATCAGGTCGTGCTTTCTTTAGAGCGTGGAGATACTGCGCTTCAGCTTCCTCTAAGTTACGCAGCCGTTGCACCCTACGCTTTTGGGTGTGTCTGAGTCCATCGGGGCACCACCTTGGACGGTGATACCTGTCTTCTTCTCTGTCATCCCTTGGCTTCTCGAGGCCCTTTGCTCGAGTGGACTCCCTATGACGGTTCCGAGGTTGGAGAGGCCCTAGACGTTTGAACACTGACACTGGCCTCGTGCCCTCCTTCTGCGGTCCACATTCTGGGCAGTTGTCGACTGTAGGTAATCGGCTCATTCCCATGTCCCAGCAATACTTGAAGAAGGGACAATCCCAATGTTTGTCTGCGCCTTCTTTTTCTTTGGACGGTCCCCTAGCGAGGTGCTCATATCCTTCATTGTTTCCATCGCGTTGGCGCCGTTGATACTGACGCTCATACTTGTGAAGGAGATGCGTGGAATGTGGCTTCTGATATCGCACTCTCCTCACCTGTTCCTCTGTTAAGTACCGCCTGTCCTTGTGGCCGGGCCGGTCGCATGGACCAGCCTCCCTTCTTTCTTCGCCCCGAGAGTGACCACCTTCCTCCTTGTACGTGTCAGGGTGGTACCCAGACCCAGCCATATTGACACCGAACGAAAAGTCCAGCTGACGCCTCGCGGAGCGGCTGAGTTCTACCATGTTGACGCCGGGAAACGGGTTCGTGTCCACTTTCATGGCGAACTGCCCAAGGATTAGACGGCCTTGTTCTATCGCCATTTGGATTTGGCGACGCAGCTCTTTGCAATCATTGGTGGTGTGGGTGAACGAATGATGCCACTTGCAGTATGGTCTCCCGTTCATCTCCTGAGCCGTAGGGATTTTGTGGCCTTCGGGTAACCTCAGCCGTTTCTCCTTCAGCAGTAAATCGAATATCTGCTCGGCTTTGCTCACATCGAAGTCAAATCCTTTTACAGGCCCTTGCTGTTTCACCCACTTGCAGGACACAGGGTCTGCCCCCCGAGCCCACTCAGCCACGGCCACCTCCTGGTCTTGTGTAGGATCATCTTCTTCTGTATCGACCAGGCCTATGGGACGCTTGAACCTGTCTTGGTATAACTCAGGGTGGCGCTGCTCATACATCGTCAGTTTCTGGGCCATGTGCGCCAATGAGTTGTACTCCACTTGGAAAGCCAGATCCTTGATGGGTGCTAAGAGACCCAACGCCGCCAGCTCGACCGCCTCCTTCTCAGTTAAACGAGCTGAGTAACATCGGTTCTTGACGGTCCTGAAGCGCTGGATGTACTCGGCTACAGTTTCTCCCCGCTTCTGTCGCACCTGCGCCAGGTCTGCAATGCCAGCTTCATTAGCCTCTGAATGGTACTGGATGTGGAACTGCTCTTCTAGTTGTTTCCAGGTGCGAATCGAATCAGGCGGCAGCGAGGTGTACCACCCAAAGGCTGGCCCCGTTAGAGATTGCGCAAAATATCTCACGCGCATCTGATCCGATGCCGAAATCATGCCTAGCTGTGCCAGGTATCGGCTTATGTGCTCGATTGAGCTTGACCCTTCTGCCCCGCTGAACCTGGAGAACTCAGGGAGCCGATACTTGGGTGGCAGCGGAATCAGGTCAAACTCGTTGGGGTACGGCTTTGAGTAGCCGATTGTCCGTCTCTTCGGCACGAATCCGAACTGGTCTCTCAGGATGGTACTGATTTGCTCCACTGTTTGAGCTGCAGGGGCTAGATTCTCATGACTTGTTCCAGTGGCATACTTGGCTAGCCACGCCTGTTTGTCAGCGTCCATCCCAGACATCGTTGCTCCAGGCACGCTTGCTCCTGAAGATCCTGCCCCAGGAACCCCTGCCGCAGACACTCCTGCGGTTGCAATCTGGCTGGTGCGTGCCAGGTTATTGCAGTCCGGCACGTAGGCGCATATATATCCGTGTGGGATATCCTTGGGTGGCTCAAACAGGAATTGGCAATCGCCTGGATCGCCTCCGGCCTTGTATACGACGTATGCCGCTGATCCTGGCGGTTCTGGAGCTGCGAGTGTGAATGGCAGTTGCGGCCTAGTCTGGAGTGGTCTTTCTCCTTGGTGGGTCCCTAAAGTGGGCCCCGACGGAGAGTACTGATGTTTCATGATCTCCTGAACTACGCGAACCGCGACCCGCTCGAAAGCGTTTACCAGGCTCTCAGAGTGGCGGTGTAGAGAATGAGCCACCATGTAGTTGACCTCCTGTCGTAGAGCCCTGGTGCGCTCCTCCGAGGGAACAGACAGATCGACCTCATCGAGAGCACCCTCGGGGGAGAACCCCCTCACTTGATGCCCTGCTTACGGGTTCTCTCGAAAGAGCCGATGAGGTCGGCTTCGAAGAGTTCTTTGATCTCGTTATACTTCGCCTTGTGCGCTTCAGGAAGCTCGTCGTACGTGACTGGTCTGTTCTCCATCGCGGCTTCGGACGTTGATGCAGATGTTGTTGAAAGTCCCACCGGGCGTGCCAGAATGTGTTGCCTGTCAAAACTCACCGGCGGGCAGAGACGAGCAACACGAAGAGCCGGGAGGCTCCCAGAACTGCTGGTGGGCCCTGGTCCCTCGGGCAACGGCCCGCAAAACTCCGGCACGCACGCGTCCTGGCTTGGTTCGAGGGCGTGCCACCTGACCTATACCTGGTCAGGAAGGTGATGGATTGCTCCGAGTGGTTTCCTGCATGGTAAACAAGTATACGTAAAATTCGAGCCGTGACCGGCTCCCAGGTTTCCCTGTAAATCGGCTCCTAGAGCCGATTATCCCATGGTTCTGCATTAGATCTATGATAACATGGGGTTTTGCTTGATCACTACAAGTTAAATCGATCTACGACAGTTTAATGTTTTCACCACGTAACCGGAACGTCCTACACGTAATTGAGCCTGGTATGTACGAAAGATGAAGGATACTAACCCTAGAGGAGGCCAAATAACCAACGTAAAGTCCATTACCGGAACATCCTCTCTAGAACGAATAAGCCACATCCTTACGCACTACTGGATCGTTCAATCCGTTTGTAAGGCCTAATCACGTAGATATTAAACTAAACCTTGATGAACAAGGCACAACTATAACAGATCGAATCGGCTAAGTAAAGATCAAGCAAGATGCCACCCTCACACCCGGGAAAAGGTGCAAAGGCGGCGAGACAGCTAGAGGTAGCATAACTAAACAATCATAGTGAAAAGTACTGATGCTAGCCCTAACAAATCTGTGATAAAAGTGTTACTCGCCATCAACAAGGCTTCAGTACGAGTAACACCGGATAACGTATAAGTAGATACTGCCTAGATCGCAAGATGCGATCTAGGCAGCATGGCACTTACCCGAGAAAAACCCTAGAAACAAGGGGTGGCGATGCGCCGAGATTGTGTTGGTTGTGAACGTGATTGTCCTCCTTTTCTTGATAACCTTAGGTACATATTTATAGTCCGGAGACTCTCTACTTTTGGAATAACTCTACAACTCTATCTTTACCTAAACTGAAACGGAACCTACTATGATACAAGATACACGGGCAATTCAGCCCAAATCTACGTACTAGGCCGATCCAACAACACGTTGAATATATATATCTTCCAAGCCCATCTTGATCACGGCCACCTCCTTCTTTGGGCCAAAATATGGTGATAACAGGATCTTCACTACCCTGCTGGTGAAGGGGATGTGACTGTGCTGGATGACGCAAAAAACGTCACCATTCTATGGCCGAAGGATTGTATCGTGCTTCAAAATCACACGCCAAGGCCATCTTCGCCGCCGCCTCACCCGTCTCCAGCGAGGTCGTCGCCGCCGCGGCAGCCGTCTTCGTCGCCTCACCCGGCTCCGTCGCCTCACCAATCTCCGGTGCAGCCATCGCCGGCGCCTCAGGATAAAAAGCGTAAGCGTACCGCTACTGTGCGTCGTAAGCGATCGCCGAAACGTAAACAAGAGCCTCTTCCAAAAGTACCAACGGTTCCTCCGAAGAGAGCTTATGACTGTACCGAAGAGGAGACTGCGGCGATCGTTGATACGGAAACGACAGCTTTTTTCGCTAAGCTGAGGCAGCCGAAAGAGCCAGAGTTCCCCAGCACCAAAGAAGAAAAAGCCAAAGTGTCGAAAATGCTAAAGACTCTTCATCAACCCGAGCCAAAGCTGTCATCAGACTATGAGCGTTCTATTCTCAAGTCACATGCAGCACAAAAAACCTCGAAGAGCAGTACTGATGCAAGCGGGAAATCTGTTGCCCAGCTCGGAGAACAAGCAAAACAGACTTGCGCCCCTCTCAAGGTGATTTCTCAAACCAATGTGGGGTCGAGCAAATATGGGGCCGAAGAGCAGTATGATCCAGAGGTAGTTGCACAATACGGAGAAGCTGCCGCTGCTCAAGGTATGAGTATTGCCCAGTACTTATCCCAGTTAGAGTTCTTCCCCGTGAGTGAAGTAGCATACCAATACCAGTACGGAAAACCTCTCGTCAAACCTGAGGAGGTAAACAATCTTCCAACAAAAATGCGAAGATTGCATAACTGGTACATGCATGCCACAAGGGCCGGGGCTAACTGGATAGTGCTGAGGGTTACAAAAAAGCATCATGGGAAAGATAAGGATGACATGATATCCATTGAATTTGATGAACTATTTCAATTATTCAATCAAGACGCCTTGGACAAATCGATCATGAGTGCCTATTGTCTGTAAGTACTAATTCTGTAATTAATTTAGTCTCCATCTATAATATTTTGTTTATTGCATGTATATAATCATACTTTAATATGCAGAATGAAGATTCTCGAATGCAGCAGAGGACAAATCTATGACATTGGCTTCATTGACCCATATTGGGTTCATGAAGCTAATCTCAAAATAAACCCCCAGGATACGGAGGATAATATAGTACACGCGTTAAGGTTTCAAGAAACCAAAAGGGAAATACTATTTCCTTACAACTTCCAGTGAGTGTTATTGTCTTGTATACACTTTCTATTTCGCTTACTCGATGTTAAGTATATAATTGATTAGTTCTGCATTCGCAGGTACCACTATATTCTGTTAATCATTCAACTTGACAAAGGGCGTGTACTAGTCATGGACTCGAAACATAAACCCCTTTAGACGTGGAAGGACTTGCAGATACTTCTCCAGCGGTAATTCTAATCATTACGACACTATATCGGCAACGTTCGTGAATTTTATGATATCAAGTACTTAATAACTTATTTTATTCGTTTTCTACGCCGGGCAGCGCTTGGAAACGGTTCACCAAGAAGGCTAGGAGTGTTTGGAAAGAGGAGCTTACATTTCAACCACTACATGTAAGCACCACTAGCTATATCCGCGCATCTCTTTGATTCTAGTTTTGATACAGTTATTATCATGCTTGATTATTATTTTGATTGAACTCTGTTGTCGTAAAGTGCCTGACGCAGGGACCAGGTAACAATCTATGTGGATACTATGTATGCGATTTCATCCGACAGACGTGCGATGAGAAGGGCAGAAATTTAGAGCAACTCCACGTACGTAAACAATTTCTATAGTTTTTAATTACAATCAAATTGTGTTTAGTTTCATATTCATATAGGCTGACTCCTTTTTAAAATCAGATCGAACGTCTACGGGACGGTCTTCTGCCAAAGGACCGCATACGAGCAATACAGGAGGAATTGGTGGGATTCTTGGATGCAGAAGTCCTAAACACACAAGGGGAATACTACTCGGCTGTGTATAGACAATAGGAATTGTAAAAATAGCAACTTTCAAGAAATTGGCCGGTAGCATCGAATAGCAACTTTTGTATGTAGTGCATGAACTCGATCCGTGTATTGAATGTAATGTTGTCATGATGATCTTGTGTAATATAAGGTTCCTTCATTGATAAGTGCAAAACACTAAATAAACAATAAAACAACCTAAATGAATTCTCTGCCGCGGCACAAAAAGTGGCGAAAATGCTGCCGCGGCAACAAAATGTGCCAAAATGAATTCTATGCCGCGACAGAGAAATGGGCCAAATCTCTGCCGCGGCAGCAGGTTATTTGTCCCGGTTCGTGTTACGAACCGGGAGTAATGCTCCACCCCCTCGCGCTCTGATGCCGCCACGTGTGCCCCCATTTGTCCCGGTTGATGGGGCAACCGGGACTAAATGTTGGAGCTTTAGTCCCGATTGCCCCGTCCCGGTTGGGCAACCGGGACTAATGGCCCTTACCAACCGGGACGCATGG
Organism: Avena atlantica; assembly: GCA_910589765.1. Lineage (NCBI taxonomy): Eukaryota > Viridiplantae > Streptophyta > Magnoliopsida > Poales > Poaceae > Avena > Avena atlantica. Next base: position 534,916,875 of record OU342733.1, on the reverse strand, counting down.
GGCGTTTTCTACCAGTGATAACTTCTGATTCAGGCATCTGAATTCAAGTTAGAATTAGTAGCAGTTGAGTAATCACTTCTAACTGATTCTGAATTCATGGTAAAACACTGATTACTTCTGACCTAAATTTAAGGTAAGAAAAGAAAAAAAATACGACGGAAGGTCTGAACTCTAAAGCACTTCTTCTTCTTACCCTGAATGTGGTGACGAATTGTGCTGGTATGTGTTGTGCAGCGCCGCTGTCAGCGATCCTGTCGTAATTTAGGCGCCGTCGTTCCTATCGTGCTCGGCTTTCGTAACACCGGTGCGACCAGCGGCCGTTCAGCTTCAGGCGTGAGGGTGAGCCGGTGAGGCGACGGGCAGGCAAAGGGATGGCCAGCAGGACTGCGGGATTTGGTTGCCTTCGCAGCTACGACTAAGCGGGCGAGCGCCTGGATACGAGCGGTGGAACAGGAACACAAAACGCCGGCGGGCGGCGGCTGAGACGAGGGCAGTTTGCGTCGAGGAGAAGTCTGCGTCCCATCGTCGGGGTGCCTCTGGTCGCCGGTTTCCTGTGCAGGAGCTAAGGTCGATCTGCGGCAGCCCAACTAAAGCCCAAAGTGGGTACTTGGCCCAGGTTGGAAGGCTGAACTAGGAAGGGGTTCTGGAGGTCGCGATTTTTCGAATTTTACCTGTTTATAACACGTACAAAAGACTCTAATATGTATATACATGCATCTAGGAGCTTATACACTGAAATTTATTTGCAAAAATTATTGGGTATTCACTGCATATCTATGAATTGTCCTAGCTCCGCCCCTGGCTATGGTGGCTATGGCGGCGTTGTACACGGCAAGAATAAAGTATATCCACCTCCTCATCCACCTCGTCGATGGCAATATCGCTGTTGGTGCCGAGGAGAGCAGGGATGCTTCTGGTTGCTGCTTCCATGGAGTGGTCAATCTCGTCAGATCTACGTGTGTTTTAGGTTTGGTATTTGAATCCTCGGATCGATTTAAGGGTTCAATGGCGATGACTTCAGCTATGGGGCGCTGGTTCTTAGAGACACGTGCACGGAGAGACTTCCCGACTATCATCAATAATGTCAGGCCAGCTCTGGTGACAGCGGCGTGTCGACGGCTCACTCTTGTGGTCGTTAGGTTGTCCAAGAATTTTAATGCAATTTTTATTATAATATTCGGTGTACTTTGTAGTTCTTTTGAACTTATAGAATATATCCAAATCTCTCTCGAGAAAAAGGGAATGCGACAATCCCACAATTTTTGAGACGATGGAAAGAAAAGTAGAGTATGTTTTGCATAGACACGTAAAAATAGTTCCGCTCGCAAAGTTTTTGTTGCGACGATCAGCAATCTGACTCTAAGCTCAGGCCGAGCCCACTGGCCGGCCCGTGTTAGCCCATGATTAATCTACCGTCTTCCTCCTCTCGTCGCTGCGTCGCATCGCAAGTTTGAAACGTTCAAACCAAGGAAAGATCGATGGAAAAACGAAGCTGGATCACTTCGTCCAAGCATGCATGCACGGCCATGGCCATGGATGGAGGATCTAAAAATAGACGCATGGCCATGGCCGGTCGCCAACCTGCGGAGATAAAATGGCGCCGAGTCTCCCTCCCGACCTCTCATCTTCTCCTTCCTCTCCCATCCCTATTAATATTCCCACGCCTCGCGCTCGCCGTGTCGATCCCTCTCTTTCTCCCCATTCCCTCCACCACTCGTCGTCTCCCCGACCGGTCGATCGTCACGCAATGAGGTTCACGGCGCCCGTGTGCATCCTCGTCGGGCTCGCCGTTGCCTTCCAGGCGGCGGCGCAGCCGGAGGAGTCGTGCGCGAACCCGGTCACCGTGTCGCAAGCCTGCAAGGGCGCTTCGGACACGCACCACGGCGTGGACTACGACCACTGCGTGCGGTCCCTCTCTCCCGACCCGCGCAGCGGCGAGGCCGTCGGCATCCACGACCTGGCCGTCCTGGCGACGAAGCTCGCCATCGAACACGCGGAGTCCACGGAGTCCAAAATCAGCGACCTGGCGGAGCTGGAGGACATGGAGTCGGACCCCAAGAAGCGCGCCCGGTACGAGCACTGCCTGGAGCAGTACGGCGGCGCGGCGGACCAGCTCCGGGACGCGCTCGACAACCTGCAGGCTGGCGTGTACGGCCGCGCCCTGGAGCTGATCATGGCGTCGCTGGGGGCCTCCCAGAGCTGCGAGGACGCCTGGCAGGGCGTCGACAAGGGGAGCATGCCCGTGGCGGCGCACGACAGGGAGTATGACAGGATGACGCACATCGCCGTCGGGTTCACCCATGCCGCCGCCTGATCTGTTTCTAAAGTGATCTCACATGGCAGCTCCATGCATGGTCCAGCGAATCATCATCTCCTTCATGATCTTCCTGCATGGATTTCGCTCATAATTCCCCCCGCAAATACTATCAATCTTAATTTCATTATGATTAAGCGTAGTTGGAGTGGTATGTGGTCCTTTTCTTGTATTTAATTTTCATTTTCGATTGTCCATAAAAGTGAATATTGTAGGCCGCCCATCTTCTGATAATATGGTAAAGAAATAACAACATGATGAATTTACTGTGTATTTCATACTATTGAAGATCACATCTGTTCCCTCTGTTGTCTCTCCGAGGATGATCAGCTCTCTTCTTTATTAAAAGGAAAACGTTTACTTTTTACACAATCAGGCACACAAGTATTCTTTGCCAAAACATGACAAAAATAAATCATGATTTCGAGATGGTCATGTACATAGTTGTAATTCTTTTCCCCGTGTGATCTGGTCTCAACTGTTCTGGTATGTTTCCATGATCCCGCGAATCAATCATCTCATTCATGATCTTTCAGCAAAACAATTTAAGGAACATGAGCTTTATTAATTAGCATAAATTTTTTACAGTTATGTTTGATTATTGCAGTGTAACTAGGACTGTCTGGGTTTTCCCAACATTTTATTTTTCGTTTTCCATTCTATCCATAAAAGATAATAGTTTAGATCGTCAACAAGCAACAATAACAAGATGAATTTATTGTACATCTGAATTGATAGATCACCTCCATTTGGTGCATAGAAAGAGCATGTATGCTTCACTTTTTTTGAAAGGCCAGCTTATATTGAAAGCAAACAACATCCAGATTCTCCCATACATGCAAATAACTAGTTCACTAGAGATGTTCTCCTTATATAAACAAACATGGCATGCTGGGTAAACAAATTACAGCAGAACAATTGACAGGACTGAGAAAGGCATAACAATGCAATACTAGACACAAAGATCCTATGAGATTCAATTGGGCAATACAACAATATACATAGATCGCTATCCAACTGCATCTATGACTAGAATGCCACCTTCAGGTTGGCATGATGAAGAACAAGGCCTCCGGGATGATCTTCCCTCTGGTAGGGTGCCGGAAAGAGCTTCATATCCCCCAATCTAGGAACGATGGTGGCGGCGACTACAGACGGTTTCGTAGAATATTGATCAGGTGCCTAGGGTTTTGGCATCGGGGGGAATTTATAGGCGAAGAGGCGAGGCAGGGGGGCCACCAGGGCGGCTACACCCCAAGGCGTGGGGTGGGCCCACCCGCGCGGCAAGGGGGTGTGGCCCCCTGGTGAGCCTCCTCCGTCTCGTATTCTGGATTCGTGTAGCCCACGGTTAATTATTGACTGTGGAATTTGTCCCGTCCCATTCCAATAATATTGATTTTGTGCCTTTCTGGAACAAAAAACAGAAGAAAACAGGCAACTGACATTGTGGCAACTTGTTAATAGGTTTGTGCCAGAAAACATATAAAAAGACCTCAAAGTGTGGACAAAGCAAAACAAAGTAGATAGTAAACAAGAATGGAGCATAAAAAATTATATATACGTTTTCGACGTATCAGTTTTATGGTTGTTTTCATGAGCTATTGCCTACAGTTTTCGGGTTCCAAGGGCATTTGCATGGCATCTAAAGACACGATACATATTTGAGAGTTATGACAAAAAACTCTTCGTTTTCGCGTTTTATGGCCGTTTTCATGAGCTATTGCCCATAGTTTTGGTGTTCCAGGGCGATTTGCACGCCCTATAAAACCCAATACGTGTTTGAGAGACATGACCAAAAACTCGTCGTTTTCGTGTTTTATGGCTGTTTTCATTAGCTATTGCCCAGGTTCCAAGGGCATTTGCATGGCCCGTGAAGACATGATACATATTTGAGAGTTATGACAAAAAATTCGTCGTTTTTGCGTTTTATGGCCGTTTTCATGAGCTATTGTACATAATTTTGGGGTTCTAGGGCTATTTAAACAACTCGTAAGACCCGATACACGTTTGAGTGAGCAAAAACGCATCGTTTTCACATTTTATGGCCATTTTCATGAGCTATTGCCCACAGTTTTGTTTTTTCAGGGCGATTTGCACGCCCCATAAAACCCAATACGTGTTTGTGAGACATGACCAAAAACTTATCGTTTTCGCATTTTATGTCTGTTTTCTTGAGCTATTGCCCACAATTTTCGGGTTTCAAGGACATTTGCATGGCCTATAAAGCACGATACACGTTTGACAGTTATGAGCAAAAACTCGTCGTTTTCGCGTTTTATGGCCGTTTTCATGAGTTATTGGCCACATTTTTGGTCTTCTAGGGCGATTTGCACGCCCATAAACCCAATACGTGTTTGAGGGACATGACCAAAAACTCGTCGTTTTCGTGTTTTATAACTGTTTTCATGTGCTATTGCCCACAGTTTTCGGGTTCGAAGGGCATTTGCATGGCCGGTAAAGACATGATACATATTTGTGAGTTATGACCAAATACTCATCTTTTTCGCGTTTTATTGCCGTTTTCATGAGCTATTGTTCATAATTTTGGGGGTTCAAGGGCGATTTAAACGACTCGTAACACCCGATACACGTTTGAGAGTTATGAGCAAAACCTCATCGTTTTTGCATTTGATAGTTTTTTCATGAGCTATTGCCCATAGTTTTGGTTTTCCAGGGAGATTTGCATGCCCCATAAAACCTAATACATGTTTGAGAGACATGACCAAAAACTCATCGTTTTCGCATTTTATGCCTGTTTTCATGAACTATTGCCCGCAGTTTTCGGGTTCCAAGAGCATTTGCATGGCCTGTAAAGACACGATACATGTTTGAGAGTTATGAGCAAAACCTCGTCGTTTTCGTGTTTTATGGATGTTTTCATGAGCTATTGGCCACAGTTTTTGTGTCCCAGGGCGATTTTGGACGCCCCATAAAATCCAATACGTGTTTGAGAGAGATGACCAAAAACTCGTCGTTTTCGTGTTTTATGGTTGTTTTCACGAGCTATTGCCTCTAGTTTTCGGGTTCCAAGGGCATTTCAATGGCCTGTAAAGACACGATACATATTTGAGAGTTATGACTAAAAACTCATCGTTTTAGCATTTTATGGCCGTTTTCATGAGCTATTGCCCATAGTTTTGGTGTTCCAGGGCGATATGCACGCCCCATAAAACCCAATACGTGTTTGAGAGACATGAACAAAAACACGTCGTTTTCGCGTTTTATGGATGTTTTCATGAGCTATTGCCCACAGGTTTGGGGATCTAGGGAGATTTGCACGCCCCATAAACCCAATACATATTTGACAGACATGACCAAAAACTCATCGTTTTCGTGTTTATGGTTGTTTTCATGTTCTTTTGCCCACAGTTTTCTGGTTCGAAGGACATTTGCATGGCCTGTAAATACATGATACATATTTGAGAGTTATGACCAAATACTCATTGTTTCCGCGTTTTATGGTCGTTCTCATGAGCTATTGTCCACAGTTTTGGGGTTCTAGGACGATTTAAACTACTCATAACACCCGATACATGTTTGAGAGTTATGAGCAAAACCTTGTCTTTTTCGCGTTTTTTGGCTGTTTCCATGAGCTATTTGTAACACCCTCAGAATCGACCCTATGCAAGATTTAGCGATCCCCGCCAAACCCGCATAGAAACGATTCAAAGGTGCCCACCAGGCACTTTCGTGCGGGTGGAAAACGAAGTAATAACATTACACAACAGTCCTCGATGGGACCCACAGAACAGATATATATAACAGCGACTCAAAGAGTCAAGAATACAGATATAATATACAAAGATCCAAATCACCTTGAAAACGATAGAGCGTCCAGCTACGGACAAGATGCAAATGGGGCTAAGAGCCCTGAAGAAAACCAATGGCGTCCATAACCCTGCCCAGGCCAAGCCGGAAGGGTAACCCTGCTAACGGCGTCGATCTCAAAACCTGCTTAAACAAAAGGGGTGCCGACAAAGGGCAAAGGAAAAAGAGGAGCGTCAGTACTGAGGCCAGTACACGGCGAGGCTAGAATTCGGCGGTCCTCGCCTACATAGGTATGGTGGACTGAGCGGCAGCGACAGCATGCACTAAACCACCTATAGAGACTCGATACAACTGGCGGCTATCAGAGAGGGGTAAGAAAGACCTATCCGGATCCAACCTGAAGCTAACACCAAACAAACCCATCCTGGTGTTTCCCCCTCGAGACCAAATGAGGAAGTCAACCGAGGAACTCTCACAGTTGGCAGTTTTACTTATTTGGTTATCGTTGCAGCAATTACTAGTCAGGTATAGATAATCGTCCTGATAAAGTAAGCAGTGGGTCCTTTTAGTTAATCATTCCGTTATAGTTGCATCAACTACTAATCAGATACAGATAGCATGAGATTAACCCAAAACCCAGCAGTGGTTGGTACTTTTATTCAGCCATTCCGTTGCAGTTGCAATACTTACTAGTCAGGTACAATTGTCACAAGCGACACTCCAAACAAGCAATTGTGGGCAGTATTATTTAGCCATTCCATTATAGTGAAGCTGATTACTAGTCATTATAAAGTCAAATTTATAGCAATAAACTTTAGTTATGCTTGTCTGTGGTCGAGATACTGTGCTCCAAGTCGTCCATATCCGCGGACATGGCTTTCAGAAAGTTTTACCCGGCCGGGGTGCACCAATAGCAACACACGCTCGATCAACCTCGGAAAAACCAAATCAAAACCCAACGAGGCTTTCATGACTGAACAATCACAGGATTCAAAAATATTTCAGGGGGCCACCCCTTGGAGTCTACCCGCAACGAAGTAAGCAAGCTCCGAGACGGACTCAAGGTTTGCGTCAATGGCTGTAAGCGACTGGGAACCCGAAAACTCGGGGTGTCGATACCGCGTAATCACTCCGCTTACCTAAACAGTACAGTGTGCTCCTCGCACAATCGTAAATACATAAGTAGCATGGCATAAGTACAGGATAGTAAATAAAACCTCAAACTAGTTTGTGGCCCCAAGAAATAAGACTGAATCAAGCTCTGGCTCAGGGGGGTCCCATATACCTCCCGGATGTGGATAGCGCGATAAATCAAGGAACAGGTATCAAGTACTCGGGGTCCTACGGGACACAAGTGGGCGTTCGGAAACCAAATATTATCTATCACCCACCGATGCCTCTGCTTACTTCAATTTTAGTTGTTAAACAGGAATTAAAGTGAACGATAAGTAAAACTAGGATCATCTCCAACATCAACATGCGGCAATACATCAACAACTGTGGCACTGAACGACACGCAACAGCACTTGAGCAAGCGACTACGACGCGCAAGTCCAACTATCTACCAAACAATAGGGAATAGGGTGTGTCCAAGGCAATATACGGCTGCAAGGGATATCACGGGTACGGAAACTAGAGCATCGCAACGCAGATAGCAATAGATCAACAGGAGGGAATAAAGACTATAAAAGTAAGATAGGTAGAAAGAGGGAGATGCTCGCCTGAAAACATTGCCGAAGGTTCAACCAAGATCGGGCGAAGCTCACACCAACTCAACGGCCTTATCCGCGAAGAAGCAAAACACTAGAAGGAACACCGGATACACTATTTAATACAACGGCAGAAGATCGGCATGATGCATGTATGATGTATGGCATGGCAAAGGTGCAATGCAATTAGGTCATATTAAGTGGAACCGGGGTCCCGACAATTATTAGATGGTTCGAGTTATTTAGATCCCCGCAATTTAAGTGTTGCATTAGCAAGACAAAAGATGGCACCGGTTCGCTACACAAGTTTAAATGAGGCCAATATAAGGCTAGATTTGCCCGCATATGGGCCCCATATTTAATTATTAGGTGAATCGGCATAAGGCCCCCAAACCACGCAAATATGCATGCGAGATGAATGACAATTTTTAATATGCAACAAGTTGGATTATATCATGAAATAGGGTTTCGGGAAGGGGTTCACACATTAGGATTCGGCAGCTCTTGGGGTTCCGGGGTTCGGGGTCGGTCTCAGGGTCCAGGGTCCGGTCTCGGGGTCCAGGGTTCTGACGGGGTCGTCCTCGAACTCCGGGGTTAGGGTCTCGGATCGGGGTAGTTCTTGTCGCGTCCGGGAAGCAGGTCTTGGTTCGGTGTCGGGGCGTGTCGAATTCTTCCAGGCCGATGCCGTTCTTGTCGTAGCGACGGTCTTGTCGGGTTCTCAAGTTGTGTCGGTCTTGGCGTCCGGGGTGAAGCACTTGGCGTTCTGCATCGGTGTCCTTACCGTCCGGGTTCTCGAGCATCGCATCCGGAAGGAGTACTTGTCGCACATATGGTCTTCGGATCCCGCTCCGGGTTCGGTCTTCGGGGTTCCGACCATCGGATCCGCGAAGAAGAACTCAGGGCCTTCGGTCCGGGAACGAGGTCTTCGCATTCTATGACGAAGTTCTTGCGGGTTCGCGGCCTCGGACAAAGCTCCGTGTAGTAGATCTTGGCGCTTCGAGGGTGTCGAGTCCAAGGGTCTTGTGCAACTTGTCGGGGCGTCCTTGTAAGAAGATCTTGCGATTCCGAGAGACACCAAACTGGTACATGGCGGACGATGGAAACACTGTTGCGAGACAAACATAACTACAAGGGCTCTTTAGCAGCAAAGCGGTGCCTGACAGCAACACAAGAGCATCCAAAACACACACGGTTGGGACCCACGGTCACTGCAGGAGGAACACCCGCGGTTGGACTGCAAGGACGTCGGGGCCAGGCGCGGCGCAGGGAGGCTGGCAGCGGCCACTGCAGAGCTTGGAACGAGCGGGGCGGCGAGGCGGGCTGCCGGACGGCAGGGTCGAGGTGGGGCCGCAACCGGCGAGAGGAAGACGGGGCTTGCGGCCTTGGCCGGCGACGGAAGCGAGGAGGTCGCGGGCGGCGGCGCTCTGAACGGGCCCGGCGAGCCCCGCGCCGGGGTGCGCGGCAGGGAGAGCGAGGGGAAGACCGGGGACGCGGGCCAGCGATGGAGACGAGCGGAGGCGGTGGAGGGCCGCGGGCGGCGGCTGCTCGGGGGCGTCGGTGGGCGAGGCCGGGGGCGCATCGGGGTCGGGGTGAGGGAGGTCGACGAGGGGGCGACCGACGGCGGGGAAGCGAGGTAGCGGCCGGCCGGAGGCGGACTCGGGCGACTGCGCCGGCTCGGGGGAGAGAGCACGAGGCGGGCGGCGATGGACGGGCCCGGGCCGGAGGCGAGGGACGGGCCGGCGAAGCGGCCAGCGAGCGGCGGGGGTCGTCGGGGGCGTGGAGCGCGCGCGGAGGGAGAAGGAGAGGGCGAGCAGGAGACGGCGCGTGCGGGGCCGCTGGGGCGCGCCGGCGCGGCGGAGCGGCGGTCCGGGTCGGGGAGGCCGGTGGTCGGGGGAGGAGCTCGCGAGCGCGGGGCGGCGGACGACTGGGAGCGGGACGGAGGGGAGGTGAGGCAGGAGCGGCGAGGGTGGCCGGCGAGAGGTAGGGCGCTGGCCGCGGGGAGCGGAGGGAGCACCGGCGGGGAGGGCGGCGCTCGCGCTCTGCAGAGAGGAGGCGCAAGGCGTGAGGGGACGGTGGCGGAGCGGGTGGTGGTGGACGCGGGGGGGGGGGGGGGGGGGGCGGGAAGGGCCAGGGGCGGCGGACGGCGAGGCAGCCACCAGCGACGGGGGTTGCGTGCGGGGGGGGGGGGGGGGGGGAGAAGAGGAGAGAGGAGGGGGAGGACCCGACAGGCGGTGGGGCCAGGTGGGCCAGGGGCGGTGGCAGGCTGCGTGCGTGTATGCTGTGTTGTGTGTGCGTTTGGGTGGGGACAGCTGGGGTTGGTGGGTGAGGAGAGGGAGAGAAGAGAGGCCACGTGGCAGCATAGGATTGGTGGGGAGCTGGGGGGTGGCTGATGTGGCGGCCTAGGATAGGTGGGGGTGAGGTGGAGGTTGGGTTGGGGTAGATAGCTGGGTAGCCATAGGATTTAGAGGTTGGACCGATTAGTTTTCTGGGGGTGGTCGTTCGGGTCGGTCGGCCCGTTCGACTGCCCCCACTAAAATAACATAATTCTTTTATTTAATCTAAATGCAACTTTTGCAGACCGATAGCAACAAACAAAATATTCCGGGGACCCGGTGTTTGGCGTTTGAATAAAAGGCGGGGCGTTTCAGAAAACAAAAATAGGTTTTTCTGAAATAGTTTTATGCAAGCAAATGCAAGATGATGCCGATGCTCAAATGCAATGTGGCATGATGACATGAGCATGCGGTCATGATGATGCCATGCACAAAAACAACGCGATTTTCTAGTAGTGGTTTTTGCGGGATGCCACAATTCGACACCACTAACAAGGGATCTCGCCCTCGAGATCCGCCTCATGGTACCGGAAAGAAGGTCGGCGATCGGCGTCTTCTCGCTTCGTGTAGATCCTCGCGACACCGCTAACAAGAGGTCGTTGTCCGTGATCGTCGTGGGAACACTCCGGAATCAAAGGTCGAAGGTAGAGGTATCAACAATAAAGCCACCTCTAGCTTCCGAGGGAAAAGGGGGAACCGATGCATTCTCATCCACTTCAATGTACAAAAGCGAATAGAAAGGGTAGTCGGCATGGGGGCCAATCCATCACGCACCCAAACTATTACTCCGCACACTCAGTAGAAAAGAGTGCAACCATTCTCGGAATCAGACTGAAGATCTCGACAAGCGAGGTTCGGAACAAAGGAGTGATGCGGACTCTGCATCGGATCTGGCGTAGAGAAAACCGTCGCGTCGGAAAACAACGGAAGGCACAAACAAGGAATAAAGGATGGTAACACCGTAGACGGATTCATCAGGCAGCTTGAACACCGGACGGCAGAACACCGTTATCAAAGAAGGAAGCGAAACCCTGAAGGTACGACGGAACCCAACCACGAGAATTCCTGGACTCGAAGAGAGAGAAGAGAGCGGATTCAAACACGTAGAGGTAAGAGGAGATCAGCAGAGGGGTAATAAGTAAAATCAGACCTAATCAGAACTATCCAACCGATTTTGCGAAAATAGTTTTGACACTCTACTTCGGCCGTTAGCTAGGTTATCCTACAGGCTGGACTTGTGGGGTATCGCAACTGCTGGGCTCTGATACCACTCTGTAACACCCTCAGAATCGACCCTATGCAAGTTTTAGCGATCCCCGCCAAACCCGCATAGAAACGATTCAAAGGTGCCCACCAGGCACTTTCGTGCGGGTGGAAAACGAAGTAATAACATTACACAACAGTCCTCGATGGGACCCACAGAACAGATATATATAACAGCGACTCAAAGAGTCAAGAATACAGATATAATATACAAAGATCCAAATCACCTTGAAAACGATAGAGCATCCAGCTACGGACAAGATGCAAATGGGGCTAAGAGCCCTGAAGAAAACCAATGGCGTCCATAACCCTGCCCAGGCCAAGCCGGAAGGGTAACCCTGATAACGGCGTCGATCTCAAAACCTGCTTAAACAAAAGGGGTGCCGACAAAGGGCAAAGGAAAAAGAGGAGCGTCAGTACTGAGGCCAGTACACGGCGAGGCTAGAATTCGGCGGTCCTCGCCTACATAGGTATGGTGGACTGAGCGGCAGCGGCAGCATGCACTAAACCACCTATAGAGACTCGATACAACTGGCGGCTATCAGAGAGGGGTAAGAAAGACCTATCCGGATCCAACCTGAAGCTAACACCAAACAAACCCATCCTGGTGTTTCCCCCTCGAGACCAAACGAGGAAGTCAACCGAGGAACTCTCACAGTTGGCAGTTTTACTTATTTGGTTATCGTTGCAGCAATTACTAGTCAGGTATAGATAATCGTCCTGATAAAGTAAGCAGTGGGTCCTTTTAGTTAATCATTCCGTTATAGTTGCATCAACTACTAATCAGATACAGATATCATGAGATTAACCCAAAACCCAGCAGTGGTTGGCACTTTTATTCAGCCATTCCGTTGCAGTTGCAATACTTACTAGTCAGGTACAATTGTCACAAGCGACACTCCAAACAAGCAATTGTGGGCAGTATTATTTAGCCATTCCATTATAGTGAAGCTGATTACTAGTCATTATAAAGTCAAATTTATAGCAATAAACTTTAGTTATGCTTCTCTGTGGTCGAGATACTGTGCTCCAAGTCGTCCATATCCGTGGACACGGCTTTCAGAAAGTTTTACCCGGCCGGGGTGCACCAATAGCAACACACGCTCGATCAACCTCGGAAAAACCAAATCAAAACCCAACGAGGCTTTCACGACTGAACAATCACAGGATTCAGAAATATTTCAGGGGGCCACCCCTTGGAGTCTACCCGCAACGAAGTAAGCAAGCTCCGAGACGGACTCAAGGTTTGCGTCAATGGCTGTAAGCGACTGGGAACCCGAAAACTCGGGGTGTCGATACCGCGTAATCACTCTGCTTACCTAAACAGTACAGTGTGCTCCTCGCACAATCGTAAATACATAAGTAGCATGGCATAAGTACATGATAGTAAATAAAACCTCAAACTAGTTTGTGGCCCCAAGAAATAAGACTGAATCAAGCTTTGGCTCAGGGGGGTCCCATATACCTCCCGGATGTGGATAGCGCGATAAATCAAGGAACAGGTATCAAGTACTCGGGGTCCTACGGGACACAAGTGGGCGTTCGGAAACCAAATATTATCTATCACCCACCGATGCCTCTGCTTACTTCAATTTTAGTTGTTAAACAGGAATTAAAGTGAACGATAAGTAAAACTAGGATCATCTCCAACATCAACATGCGGCAATACATCAACAACTGTGGCACTGAACGACACGCAACAGCACTTGAGCAAGCGACTACGACGCGCAAGTCCAACTATCTACCAAACAATAGGGAATAGGGTGTGTCCAAGGCAATATACGGCTGCAAGGGATATCACGGGTACGGAAACTAGAGCATCGCAACGCAGATAGCAATAGATCAACAGGAGGGAATAAAGACTATAAAAGTAAGATAGGTAGAAAGAGGGAGATGCTCGCCTGAAAACATTGCCGAAGGTTCAACCAAGATCGGGCGAAGCTCACACCAACTCAACGGCCTTATCCGCGAAGAAGCAAAACACTAGAAGGAACACCGGATACACTATTTAATACAACGGCAGAAGATCGGCATGATGCATGTATGATGTATGGCATGGCAAAGGTGCAATGCAATTAGGTCATATTAAGTGGAACCGGGGTCCCGACAATTATTAGATGGTTCGAGTTATTTAGATCCCGCAATTTAAGTGTTGCATTAGCAAGACAAAATATGGCACCGGTTCGCTACACAAGTTTAAATGAGGCCAATATAAGGCTAGATTTGCCCGCATATGGGCCCCATATTTAATTATTAGGTGAATCGGCATAAGGCCCCCAAACCACGCAAATATGCATGCGAGATGAATGACAATTTTTAATATGCAACAAGTTGGATTATATCATGAAATAGGGTTTCGGGAAGGGGTTCACACATTAGGGTTCGGCAGCTCTTGGGGTTCCGGGGTTCGGGGTCGGTCTCAGGGTCCAGGGTCCGGTCTCGGGGTCCAGGGTTCTGACGGGGTCGTCCTCGAACTCCGGGGTTAGGGTCTCGGATCGGGGTAGTTCTTGTCGCGTCCGGGAAGCAGGTCTTGGTTCGGTGTCGGGGCGTGTCGAATTCTTCCAGGCCGATGCCGTTCTTGTCGTAGCGACGGTCTTGTCGGGTTCTCAAGTTGGGTCAGTCTTGGCGTCCGGGGTGAAGCACTTGGCGTTCTGCGTCGGTGTCCTTACCGTCCGGGTTCTCGAGCATCGCATCCGGAAGGAGTACTTGTCGCACATATGGTCTTCGGATCCCGCTCCGGGTTCGGTCTTTGGGGTTCCGACCATCGGATCCGCGAAGAAGAACTCAGGGCCTTCGGTCCGGGAACGAGGTCTTTGCATTCTATGACGAAGTTCTTGCGGGTTCGCGGCCTCGGACAAAGCTCCGTGTAGTAGATCTTGGCGCTTCGAGGGTGTCGAGTCCAAGGGTCTTGTGCAACTTGTCGGGGCGTCCTTGTAAGAAGATCTTGCGATTCCGAGAGACACCAAACTGGTACATGGCGGACGATGGAAACACTGTTGCGAGACAAACATAACTACAAGGGCTCTTTAGCAGCAAAGCGGTGCCTGACAGCAACACAAGAGCATCCAAAACACACACGGTTGGGACCCACGGTCACTGCAGGAGGAACACCCGCGGTTGGACTGCAAGGACGTCGGGGCCAGGCGCGGCGCAGGGAGGCTGGCAGCGGCCACGGCAGAGCTTGGAACGAGCGGGGCGTCGAGGCGGGCTGCCGGACGGCAGGGTCGAGGTGGGGCCGCAACCGGCGAGAGGAAGACGGGGCTTGCGGCCCTGGCCGGCGACGGAGGCGAGGGGGTCGCGGGCGGCGGCGCTCTGAACGGGCCCGGCGAGCCCCGCGCCGGGGTGCCCGGCAGGGAGAGCGAGGGGAAGACCGGGGACGCGGGCCAGCGATGGAGACGAGCGGAGGCGGTGGAGGGCTGCGGGCGGCGGCTGCTCGGGGGCGTCGGTGGGCGAGGCCGGGGGCGCATCGGGGTCGGGGTGAGGGAGGTCGACGAGGGGGCGACCGGCGGCGGGGAAGCGAGGTAGCGGCCGGCCGGAGGCGGACTCGGGCGACTGCGCCGGCTCGGGGGAGAGAGCACGAGGCGGGCGGCCAGCGAGCGGCGGGGGTCGTCGGGGGCGTGGAGCGCGCGCGGAGGGAGAAGGAGAGGGCGAGCGGGAGACGGCGCGTGCGGGTCCGCTGGGGCGCGCCGGCGCGGCGGAGCGGCGGTCCGGGTCGGGGAGGCCGGTGGTCGGGGGAGGAGCTCGCGAGCGCGGGGCGACGGGCGACGGACGGAGGGGGACGGAGCGGGAGGTGAGGCAGGAGCGGCGAGGGTGGCCGGCGAGAGGTAGGGCGCTGGCCGCGGGGAGCGGAGGGAGCACCGGCGGGGGGGGCGCTCGCGCTCTGAAGAGAGGAGGCGCAGGGCGTGAGGGGACGGTGGCGGAGCGGGCGGGTGGTGCGGGGGGGGGGGGGGGGGGGGGGGGGGGGGGCGGGGAAGGGCAGGGGCGGCGGACGGCGAGGCAGCCACGGCGACGGGGTTGCGTGCGGGGGGGGGGGGGGGAGAAGAGAAGAGGAGAGAGGAGGGGGAGGACCCGACAGGCGGTGGGGCCAGGTGGGCCAGGGGCGGTGGCAGGCTGCGTGCGTGTATGCTGTGTTGTGTGTGCGTTTGGGTGGGGACAGCTGGGGTTGGTGGGTGAGGAGAGGGAGAGAAGAGAGGCCACGTGGCAGCATAGGATTGGTGGGGAGCTGGGGGGTGGCTGATGTGGCGGCCTAGGATAGGTGGGGGTGAGGTGGAGGTTGGGTTGGGGTAGATAGCTGGGTAGCCATAGGATTTAGAGGTTGGACCGATTAGTTTTCTGGGGGTGGTCGGTCGGCCCGTTCGACTGCACCCACTAAAATAACATAATTCTTTTATTTAATCTAAATGCAACTTTTGCAGACCTATAGCAACAAACAAAATATTCCGGGGACCCGGTGTTTGGCGTTTGAATAAAAGGCGGGGCGTTTCAGAAAACAAAAATAGGTTTTTCTAAAATAGTTTTATGCAAGCAAATGCAAGATGATGCCGATGCTCAAATGCAATGTGGCATGATGACATGAGCATGCGGTCATGATGATGCCATGCACAAAAACAACGCGATTTTCTAGTAGTGGTTTTTGCGGGATGCCACACTATTGCCCATAGTTTTGGTGTTCTGGGGCGATTTGCAAGCCCCATAAAACTCATTACATGTTTGAGAGATATGACCAAAAACTCATTGTTTTCGTGTTTCATGGCTGTTTTCATAAGCTGTTGCCCACAGTTTTCGGGTTTTAAGGGCATTTGCATGGCCCATAAAGACAACATACAGGTTTGAGAGTTATAAGCAAAAACTTGTCGTTTTCGCGTTTTATGGCCGTTTTCATGAGCTATTGCCCACATTTTTGGTGTTTCAGGGCGATTTGCACGCCCCATAAAATCCAATACTTGTTTGAGAGACATGAGCAAAAACTCATCGTTTTCGCGTTTTTGGCTGTTTTCATGTGCTATAGCCCACGGTTTTTGGGTTCCCAGGGCATTTGCATGGCCTGTAAAGACATGATACATATTTGATAGTTATGACCAAAAACTCATCGTTTTCGCGTTTTATGGCCGTTTTGATTTGCTATTGTCCACAATTTTGGGATTCTAGGGTGATTTAAACGACTTATAACATCCGATACATGTTTGAGAGTTATGAGGAAGAATTCGTCGTTTTCGTGTTTTATGGCTGTTTTCATGAGCTATTGCCCATAGTTTTCGGGTTCCAAGGGCATTTGCATGGCCTGTAAAGACACGATACACGTTTGAGAGTTATGAGAAAAAACTCATCGTTTTTTGCATTTATGGCCGTTTTCATGAGCTATTTCCCACAGTTTGGGTGTTCGAGGGCGATTTGCACGCCCCATAAAACCCAATACGTGTTTAAGAGACATGACCAAAAACTCATCGTTTTCGTGTTTATGGTTGTTTTCACGAGCTATTGCCTACAGTTTTCGGGTTCCAAGGGTATTTGCATGGCCTGTAAAGAGACGATACATATTTGAGAGTTATGACCAAAAAATCATTGTTTTCGCGTTTTATGACCGTTTTTATGAGCTATTTTCGATAGTTTTGGGGTTCTAGGGCGATATAAACGACTCGTAAAATCTGATACACGTTTGAGAGTTATGAGCAAAAACTCATCATTTTCGCGTTTTATGGCTGTTTTAATGAGCTATTGCCCACAGATTTGGTTTTCTAGGGCGATTTGCACGCCCCATAAAACCCAATACGTGTTTGAGAGACATGACTAAAAACTCGTCGTTTTCGTATTTATGGTTGTATTCATGAGTATTGCCCATAATTTTCAGGTTCCATGGGCATTTGCATGGCCTGTAAAGATATGATATATATTTGAGAGTTATGACAAAAAAACTCGTCATTTTTGCGTTTATGGCCGTTTTCATGAGCTATTGCCCATAATTTTGGGGTTTAAGGGTGATTTAAATGACTCGTAACACCCGATACACGTTTGATACTTATGAGAAAAAACGCGTCTTTTTCACGTTTTATGGCCATTTTCATGAGCTATTGCCCATAGTTTTGGTTTTTCCAGCGATTTGCACGGCCCATAAAACCCAATATGTGTTTGAGAGACAAGACCAAAAACTCATCGTTTTCGCATTTTATGGCTATTTTCTTGAGCTATTGCCCAAAGTTTTCGGGTTCCAAGGTAATTTTCATGGCCTGTAAAGACCCGATACACGTTTGAGAGTTCTGAGCAAAACTCGTCGTTTTCGCGTTTTATGGCTGTTTTCATGAGCTATTGCCCATATTTTTGGTGTTCTAGTGCGATGTGCACACCCCATAAATCTAATACGTGTTGGAGAGACATGACCAAAAACTCATCGTTTTCGCATTTTTGCCTGTTTTCATGAGCTATTGCCCATAGTTTTCGGGTTCCAAGGCATTTGCATGATACACGTTTGAGAGTTATGAGCAAAAACTCGTCGTTTTCGTGTTTTATGGCTGTTTTCATGAGCTATTGCCTACAATTTGGTGATCTAGGGAGATTTGCACGCCCCATAAACTCAACACATGTTTGAGAGACATGACCATAAACTCGTCGTATTCGTGTTTTTTGGTTGTTTTCATGTGCTATTGCCCATAGTTTTCTGGTTCAAAGGACATTTGCATGGCCTGTAAAGACATGATACATATTTGAGAGTTATGACCAAATACTCATCGTTTTCGCATTTTATGGTCGTTCTCATGAGCCATGGTCCATAGTTTTGGGGTTCTAGGACGATTTAAATGACTCGTAACACCCGATACATGTTTGAGAGTTATGAGCAAAACCTTGTCTTTTTCGCGTTTTATGGCTGTTTTCATGAGCTATTGCTAGGGCTGGAATTATAACCCGAAACTCGCGAGTTAAATGAGTAACTCGTGACATAGCTCGACTTGGCTCGAACTCGGTGTCTAACGAGTCGAGCCAAGTTTTTGATTTGAGCTTGTTTGTTCACCTAAGCTAAATGAGCTACTCGCGAGATACTCATTTAGCTCGTTAAACTCTTTCAAATATAGAGTTTGAAAATTTTCATAGATAAGTGCCAAACTATGAATGTTTCTTGAACCTCTAATGGTGTAGAGCTACTATATTTTTTATTGATCTTCCTTCGTGTTATTATGGAAGTACTATTGTTTGCTCTAGTTTCAAATTAGTAGGTTAATTACTAATTTTTCTTATATCTACTCATATTCATAATTTATAACAATCTAAACGAGCTACTCGTGAGCTACTCGCGAGTTTCAATATGAGCTCGTTCTGTAAATGAGCCGAGTCGAGCTAACTCGTTAGTTGAACAAGCTTTAGCGAGTCGAGCCGAGTTGGTTCGGCTCGACTCGAATTCAAGCCCTAGCTATTGCCCACAGTTTTGGTGTTCCGGAGCGATTTGCATGTCCCATAAAACCCAATACATGTTTGAGAAACATGACCCAAAACTCATCGTTTTCGCGTTTTATGGCTGTTTTCATAAGCTATTGCCCACAGTTTTCGGGTTTCAAGGGAATTTGAAGGCCTATAAAGACAAGATACACGTTTGAGAGTTACAAGCAAAAACTAGTCGTTTTCGCGTTTTATGGTCCTTTTCATGAGCTATTGCCCACAGTTTTGGTGTTCCAGGGCGATTTGCACGCCCCATAAAACTCAATACACGTTTGAGAGACATTACCAAAAACTCATCGTTTTCGCGTTTTATGGCTGTTTTCATGTGCTATTGCCCACGGTTTTCAGGTTCCCAGGGCATTTGCATGGCCTCTAAAGACATGATACATATTTGATAGTTATGACCAAAAACTCATTGTTTTCACGTTTTATGGACGTTTTGATGAGCTATTCTCCACAGTTTTGGGATTCTAGGGTGATTTAAACGACTCGTAACACCCGATACATGTTTGAGAGTTATGAGGAAGAACTCGTCGTTTTCGCATTTTATGGATGTTTTCATGAGCTATTGCCCATAGTTTTCGGGTTCCAAGGGAATTTGCATGGCCTATAAAGACATGATACACGCTTGAGAGTTATGAGAAAAAACTCGTCGTTTTTGCATTTATGGCCGTTTTCATGAGCTATTTTCCACAATTTTGGGGTTCTAGGGCGATTTAAACGACTTGTAACACCCGATAAACGTTTGAGAGTTATGAGCGAAAACTCGTCATTTTCGCGTTTTTTGGCTGTTTTAATGAGCTATTGCCCACAGTTTTGGTTTTCTAGGGAGATTTGCACGCCCTTCAAAAGCAATACGTGTTTGAGAGACATGACCAAAATCTCGTCGTTTTCGTATTTTATGGCTGTTTTCATGAGATATTGCCCATAATATTCGAGTTCCAAGGGCATTAGCATGGCCTGTAAAGATATGATACATATTTGAGAGTTATGACAAAAAACTCGTCGTTTTTGCTTTTATGGCCGTTTTCATGAGCTATTGCCCATAATTTTGGGGTTTTAGGGCGATTTAAATGACTCGTAACACCCGATACACGTTTAAGAGTTATGAGAAAAAACGCGTCGTTTTCACGTTTTATGGCCATTTTCATGAGCTATTGCCCATAGTTTTGGTTTTTCCAGCGATTTGCACGCCCCATAAAATCCAATACGTGTTTGAGAGACATGACCAAAAACTCATCGTTTTCGCATTTTATGCCTGTTTTCTTGAGCTATTGCCCACAGTTTTTGGGTTCCAAGGTAATTTGCATGGCTTGTAAACACCCGCTACACATTTGAGAGTTCTGAGCAAAACTCGTCGTTTTCGAGTTTTATGGCTGTTTTCATGAGTTATTGCCCACATTTTTGGTGTTCTAGTGCGATTTGCACGCCCCATAAAACCTAATACATGTTTGAGAGACATGAACAGAGACTCGCCGTTTTCGCATTTTATGCCTGTTTTCATGAGCTATTGCCCATAGTTTTCGGGTTCCAAGGGCATTTGCATGGCCTGTAAATACACGATACACGTTTGAGAGTTATGAGCAAAAACTCATCGTTTTACGCGTTTTATGGCTATTTTCATGAGCTATTGACCACAGTTTTGGTGATCTAGGGAGATTTGCACGCCCCACAAACCCAATACGTGTTTGAGAGACATGACCAAAAACTCGTCGTTTTCGTGTTTTATGGTTCTTTTCATGCGCTATTGCCCACAGTTTTCTGGTTTGAAGGACATTTCTATGGACTATAAAGACATGATACATATTTGAGAGTTATGACCAAATACTCATCGTTTTCGCGTTTTATGTTCGTTCTCATGAGCTATTGTCCACAGTTTTGGGGTACTAGGACGATTTAAACAACTCGTAACACCCGATAAATGTTTGAGAGTTATGAGCAAAACCTTGTCTTTTTCGCGTTTTATGGCTGTTTTCATGAGCTATTGCCCACAGTTTTGGTGTTCCGGGGCGATTTGCAAGCCCCATAAAACCCAATACATGTTTGAGAGACATGACCAAAAACTCATCGTTTTCGCATTTTATGGCTGTTTTCATAAGCTATTGCCCACAGTTTTCGGGTTTCAAGGGCATTTGCGTGGCATATAAAGACAAGATACACGTTTGAGAGTTACAAGAAAAAACTCGTCGTTTTCGCGTTTTATGGCCATTTTCATAACCTATTGCCCACAGTTTTGGTGTTCCAGGGCGATTTGCACGCCCCATAAAACCCAATACGTGTTTGAGAGACATGACCAAAAACTCATCGTTTTCGCGTTTTATGGCTGTTTTCATGTGCTATTGCCCACGGTTTTCGGGTTCCCAGGGCATTTGCATGGCCTGTAAAGACATGATACATATTTGATAGTTATGACCAAAAACTAATCGTTTTCACGTTTTATGGCCGTTTTGATGAGCTATTGTCCACAGTTTTGGGATTCTAGGGTGATTTAAACGACTCGTAACACCCGATACATGTTTGAGAGTTATAAGGAAGAACTCGTCGTTTTCGCGTTTTATGGCTGTTTTCATGAGCTATTGCACATAGTTTTCGCGTTCCAAGGGCATTTGGATGGCCTGTAAAGACACGATACATGTTTGAGAGTTATGAGAAAAAACTCGTCGTTTTTGTATTTATGGCCGTTTTCATGAGCTATTGCCCACAGTTTGGGTGTTCCAGGTGATTTGCACGCCCCATAAAACCCAATACGTGTTTAAGAGACATGACCAAAAACTCGTCGTTTTCGTGTTTTATGGTTGTTTTCACGAGCTATTGCTTACAGTTTTCTGGTTCCAAGGATATTTGCATGGCCTATAAAGACATGATACATATTTGAGAGTTATGACCAAAAAATCATTGTTTTCGCGTTTTATGCCCGTTTTCATGAGCTATTTTCCACGGTTTTGGGGTTCTAGGGCGATTTAAACGACTCATAACACCCGATACACGTTTGAGAGTTATGAGCAAAAATTCGTCATTTTCGCGTTTTATGGCTGTTTTTAATGAGTTATTGCCCAGAGTTTTGGTTTTCTAAGGCGATTTGCACGCCCCATAAAACCCAATACGTGTTTGAGAGACATGACCAAAAACTCATCGTTTTCACGTTTTATGGCTGTTTTCATGTACTATTGCCCACGGTTTTCGGGTTCCTAGGGCATTTGCATGGCCTGTAAAGACATTATACATATTTGATAGTTATGACCAAAAACTCATCGTTTTCGCTTTTTATAGCCGTTTTGATGAGCTATTGTCCATAATTTTGGGATTCTAGGGTGATTTAAACGACTCGTAACACCCGATACATGTTTGAGAGTTATGAGGAAGAACTCGTCGTTTTCGCATTTTATGGCTGTTTTCATGAGCTATTGCCCATAGTTTTCGGGTTCCAAGGGAATTTGCATGGCCTGTAAAGAGACGACACACGTTTGAGAGTTATGAGCAAAAACTCGTCGTTTTCGCGTTTTATGGCTGTTTTTATGAGCTATTGCCCATAGTTTTGGTGATCTAGGGAGATTTGCACGCCCCACAAACCCAATACGTGTTTGAGAGACATGACCAAAAACTCGCAGTTTTTGTGTTTTATGGTTGTTTTGATGTGCTATTGGCCACAGTTTTCTGGTTCGAAGGACATTTGCATGGCCTGTAAAGACATGATACATATTTGAGAGTTATGACCAAAAAATCATTGTTTTCGCGTTTTATGCCCGTTTTCATGAGCTATTTTCCACAGTTTTTGGGTTCTAGGGCGATTTAAACGACTCATAATACCCGATACACGTTTGAGAGTTATGAGCAAAAATTCGTCATTTTCGCGTTTTATGGCTGTTTTTAATGAGTTATTGCCCAGAGTTTTGGTTTTCTAAGGCGATTTGCACGCCCCATAAAACCCAATACGTGTTTGAGAGACATGACCAAAAACTCATCGTTTTCACGTTTTATGGCTGTTTTCATGTACTATTGCCCACGGTTTTCGGGTTCCTAGGGCATTTGCATGGCCTGTAAAGACATGATACATATTTGATAGTTATGACCAAAAACTCATCGTTTTCGCTTTTTATAGCCGTTTTGATGAGCTATTGTCCATAATTTTGGGATTCTAGGGTGATTTAAACGACTCGTAACACCCGATACATGTTTGAGAGTTATGAGGAAGAACTCGTCGTTTTCGCATTTTATGGCTGTTTTCATGAGCTATTGCCCATAGTTTTCGGGTTCCAAGGGAATTTGCATGGCCTGTAAAGAGACGACACACGTTTGAGAGTTATGAGCAAAAACTCGTCGTTTTCGCGTTTTATGGCTGTTTTTATGAGCTATTGCCCATAGTTTTGGTGATCTAGGGAGATTTGCACGCCCCACAAACCCAATACGTGTTTGAGAGACATGACCAAAAACTCGCAGTTTTTGTGTTTTATGGTTGTTTTGATGTGCTATTGGCCACAGTTTTCTGGTTCGAAGGACATTTGCATGGCCTGTAAAGACATGATACATATTTGAGAGTTATGACCAAATACTCACCGTTTCCGCGTTTTATGGTCGTTCTCATGAGCTATTGTCCATAGTTTTGGGGTTCTAGGACGATTTAAACAACTCGTAACACCCGATACATGTTTGAGAGTTAGGAGCAAAACCTTGTCTTTTTCGCGTTTTATGGATGTTTTCATGAGCTATTGCCCACCGTTTTGGTGTTCCGGGGCGATTTGCACGCCCCACAAAACCCAATACATGTTTGAGAGACATGACCATAAAATCATCGTTTTCGCGTTTTATGGCTGTTTTCATAAGCTATTTCTTACAATTTTCGGGTTTCAAGGGAATTTGCATGGCCTATAAAGACAAGATACACGTTTGAGAGTTACAAGCAAAACCTCGTCGTTTTCGCGTTTTATTGACGTTTTCATGAGCTATTGCCCACAGTTTTGGTGTTCCAGGGCGATTTGCACGCCCCATAAAACCCAATACGTGTTTGAGAGACATGACAAAAAGCTCATCGTTTTCGCGTTTTATGGCCGTTTTGATGAGCTATTGGCCACAGTTTTGGGATTCTAGGGTGATTTAAACGACTCATAACACCCGATACATGTTTGAGAGTTATGAGGAAGAACTCGTCGTTTTCGCGTTTTATGGCTTTTTTCATGAGCTATTTCCCATAGTTTTCGGGTTCCAAGGGCATTTGCATGGCCTGTAAAGACACGATAGACGTTTGAGAGTTATGAGAAAAAACTCGTCTTTTTTGCATTTATGGCCGTATACATGAGCTATTGCCCACAGTTTGGGTGTTCCAGGGCGATTTGCACGCCTCATAAAACCCAATACGTGTTTAAGAGGCATGACCAAAAACTCATCGTTTTCGCGTTTTATGGCTGTTTTCATGTGCTATTGCCCACGGTTTTCGGGTTCCCAGGGCATTTGCATGGCCTGTAAAGACATGATACATATTTGATAGTTATGACCAAAAACTAATCGTTTTCACTTTTTATGGCCGTTTTGATGAGCTATTGTCCACAGTTTTGGGATTCTAGGGTGATTTAAACGAATCGTAACACCCGATACATGTTTGAGAGTTATGAGGAAGAACTCGTCGTTTTCGCGTTTTATGGCTGTTTTCATGAGCTATTGCCCATAGTTTTCGCGTTCCAAGGGCATTTGGATGGCCTGTAAAGACACGATACATGTTTGAGAGTTATGAGAAAAAACTCGTCGTTTTTGCATTTATGGCCGTTTTCATGAGCTATTGCCCACAGTTTGGGTGTTCCAGGCGATTTGCACGCCCCATAAAACCCCAGACGTGTTTGAGAGACATGACCAAAAACTCGTCGTTTTCGTATTTTATGGCTGTATTCATGAGCTATTTGCCCATAATTTTCGGTTCCAAGGGCATTTGTATGGCCAGTAAAGATATGATACATATTTGAGAGTCATGACAAAAAACTCGTCGTTTTTTTTGCGTTTATGGCCGTCTTCATGAGCTATTGCCCATAATTTTGGGGTTTTAGGTCGATTTAAATGACTCGTAACTCCTGATACACGTTTGAGAGTTATGAGAAAAAACGCGTCATTTTCACGTCTTATGGCCATTTTCATGAGCTATTGCCCATAGTTTTGGTTTTTTCCAGCTATTTGCATGCCCCATAAACCCAATACGTGTTTGAGAGACATGACCAAAACCTCATCGTTTTCGCATTTTATGGCTATTTTCTTGAGGTATTGCCCACAGTTTTTCGGGTACCAAGGTAATTTGCATGTCCTGTAAACACCCGATACACGTTTGAGAGTTCTAAGCAAAACTCGTCGTTTTCGCGTTTTACGGCTGTTTTCATGAGCTATTGCCCATATTTTTGGTGTTCTAGTGAGATTTTCACGACCCATAAAACCTAATACGTGTTCGAGAGACATGACCAAAAAATCGCCGTTCTCGTATTTTATGCCTGTTTTCATGAGCTATTGCCCATAGTTTTCGGGTTCCAAGGGCATTTGCATGGCCTGTAAAGACACGGTACACGTTTGAGAGTTATGAGCAAAAAATCGTTGTTTTCGCGTTTTATGGCTGTTTTCATGAGCTATTTTCCACAGTTTTCGGGTTCTAGGGCGATTTAAACGACTCGTAACACCCGATACACGTTTAAGAGTTATGAGCAAAAACTCGTCATTTTCGTGTTTTATGGCTGTTTTAATGAGCTATTGCCCACAGTTTTGGTTTTCTAGGGCGATTTGCACGCCCCATAAAACCCAATACGTGTTTGAGAGACATGACCAAAAACTCGTCGTTTTCGTATTTTAGGGTTGTATTCATGAGCTATTTTCCCATTATTTTCGGATTATAGGGCATTTGCATGTCCTATAAAGATATGATACATATTTGAGAGTTATGACAAAAAACTCATCGTTTTTGCTTTTATGGCCGTTGTCATGAGCTATTGCCCATAATTTTGGGATTTTAGGTCGATTTAAATGACACGTAACACCCGATACATGTTTGAGAGTTATGAGAAAAACCGCGTCGTTTTCACGTTTTATGGCCATTTTCATGAGTTATTGCCCATAGTTTTGGTTTTTCCAACGATTTGCACGCCCCATAAAACCCAATACGTGTTTGAGAGACATGACCAAAAACTCATCGTTTTCGCATTTTATGGCTGTTTTCTTGAGGTATTGCCCACAGTTTTTCGGCTTCCAAGGTAATTTGCATGTCCTGTAAACACCCGATACACGTTTGAGAGTTCTGAGCAAAACTCGTCGTTTTCGCGTTTTATGGCTGTTTTCATGGGCTATTGCCCACATTTTTTGTGTTCTAGTGAGATTTGCACGCCCCATAAAACCTAATACGTGTTCGAGAGACATGACCAAAAACTCACCGTTTACGTATTTTATGCCTGTTTTCATGAGCTATTGCCCATTGTTTTCGGGTTCCAAGGGCATTTGCATGGCCTGTAAAGATACGGTACACGTTTGAGAGTTATGAGCAAAAAATCGTCGTTTTCGCGTTTTATGGCTGTTGTCATGAGCTATTGCCCACAGTTTTGGTGATCTAGGGAGATTTGCACTCCCCACAAACCCAATACGTGTTTGAGAGGCATGACCAAAAACTCGTCGTTTTCGTGTTTTGTGGTTGTTTTCATGTGCTATTTATTGCCCACAATTTTCTGGTTCGAAGGACCTTTGCATGGCCTGTAAAGAAATGATACATATTTGAGAGTTATGACCAAATACTCATCGTTTTCGCGTTTTATGGTCGTTCTCATGAGCTATTGTCCATAGTTTTGGGGTTCTAGGACGATTTTAACAACTCGTAACACCTGATACATGTTTGAGAGTTATGAGCAAAACCTTGTCTTTTTCGCGTTTTATGGCTGTTGTCATGAGCTATTGCCCTCAGTTTTGGTGTTCCGGGGCGATTTGCACGTCCCATAAAACCCAATACATATTTGAGAGACATGACCAAAAACTCATCGTTTTCGCGTTTTATGGCTGTTTTCATAAGCTATTGCCCACAGTTTTCGGGTTTCAAGGGAATTTGCATGGCCTATAAAGACAAGATACACGTTTGAGAGTTACAAGAAAAAATTCATCATTTTCGCGTTTTATGGCCGTTTTCAAGAACTATTGGCCACAGTTTTGGTGTTCCAGGGCGATTTGCACGACCCATAAAACCCAATACGAGTTTGAGAGACATGACAACAGAACTCATCGTTTTCGCGTTTTATGGCCGTTTTGATGAGCTATTGTCCACATTTTTGGGATTCTAGGGCGATTTAAACGACTCATAACACCCGATACATGCTTGAGAGTTATGAGGAAGAACTCGTCGTTTTCTCGTTTTATGGCTGTTTTCATGAGCTATTAGTTTTCAAGGGTGATTCCAAGGGCATTTGCATGGCCTGTAAGGACACGATACACGTTTGAGAGTTATGAGAAAAAACTCGTCTTTTTTATATTTATGGCCGTTTTCATGAGCTATTGCCCATAGTTTGGGTGTTCCAGGGCGATTTGCACGCCCCATAAAACCCAATACGTGTTTAAGAGACATGACCAAAAACTTGTCGTTTTCGTGTTTTATGGTTGTTTTCACGAGCTATTGCCTACAGTTTTCGGGTTCCAAGGGTATTTGCATGGCCTATAAAGACACGATACATATTTGAGAGTTATGACCAAAAAATCGTTGTTTTCGCGTTTTATGGCTGTTTTCATGAGCTATTTTTCACAATTTTCGGGTTCTAGGGCGATTTAAACGACTCGTAACACCCGATACACGTTTGAGAGTTAAGAGCAAAAACTCGTCATTTTCGCGTTTTATGGCTGTTTTAATGAGCTATTGCCCACAGTTTTGGTTTTCTAGGGCGATTTGCACGCCCCATAAAACCCAATACGTGTTTGAGAGACATGACCAAAAAATCGTCGTTTTCGTATTTTAGGGCTGTATTCATGAGCTATTTGCCCGTAATTTTCGGGTTCCAAGGGCAATTGCATGTCCTATAAAGATATGATACATATTTGAGAGTTATGACAAAAAACTCGTCGTTTTTGCATTTATGGCCGTTGTCATGAGCTATTGCCCATAATTTTGGGGTTTTAGGTCGATTTAAATGACTCGTAACACCGATACACGTTTGAGAGTTATGAGAAAAAACGCGTCGTTTTCACGTTTTATGGCCATTTTCATGAGCTATTGCCCATAGTTTTGGTTTTTCCAGCGATTTGCACGCCCCATAAAACCCAATACGTGTTTGAGAGACATGACCAAAAACTCATCGTTTTCGCATTTTATGCCTGTTTTCTTGAGCTATTGCCCACAGTTTTTGGGTTCCAAGGTAATTTGCATGGCCTGTAAACACCCGCTACACGTTTGAGAGTTCTGAGCAAAACTCGTCGTTTTCGCGTTTTATGGCTGTTTTTATGAGTTATTGCCCACATTTTTGGTGTTCTAGTGCGATTTGCATGCCCCATAAAACCTAATACATGTTTGAGAGACATGACCAGAAACTCGCCATTTTCGCATTTTATGCCTGTTTTCACGAGCTATTGCCTACAGTTTTCGGGTTCCAAGGGTATTTGCATGGCCTATAAAGACACGATACATATTTGAGAGTTATGACCAAAAAATCGTTGTTTTCGCGTTTTATGGCTGTTTTCATGAGCTATTTTTCACAATTTTCGGGTTCTAGGGCGATTTAAACGACTCGTAACACCCGATACACGTTTGAGAGTTAAGAGCAAAAACTCGTCATTTTCGCGTTTTATGGCTGTTTTAATGAGCTATTGCCCACAGTTTTGGTTTTCTAGGGCGATTTGCACGCCCCATAAAACCCAATACGTGTTTGAGAGACATGACCAAAAAATCGTCGTTTTCGTATTTTAGGGCTGTATTCATGAGCTATTTGCCCGTAATTTTCGGGTTCCAAGGGCAATTGCATGTCCTATAAAGATATGATACATATTTGAGAGTTATGACAAAAAAACTCGTCGTTTTTGCATTTATGGCCGTTGTCATGAGCTATTGCCCATAATTTTGGGGTTTTAGGTCGATTTAAATGACTCGTAACACCGATACACGTTTGAGAGTTATGAGAAAAAACGCGTCGTTTTCACGTTTTATGGCCATTTTCATGAGCTATTGCCCATAGTTTTGGTTTTTCCAGCGATTTGCACGCCCCATAAAACCCAATACGTGTTTGAGAGACATGACCAAAAACTCATCGTTTTCGCATTTTATGCCTGTTTTCTTGAGCTATTGCCCACAGTTTTTGGGTTCCAAGGTAATTTGCATGGCCTGTAAACACCCGCTACACGTTTGAGAGTTCTGAGCAAAACTCGTCGTTTTCGCGTTTTATGGCTGTTTTTATGAGTTATTGCCCACATTTTTGGTGTTCTAGTGCGATTTGCATGCCCCATAAAACCTAATACATGTTTGAGAGACATGACCAGAAACTCGCCATTTTCGCATTTTATGCCTGTTTTCATGAGCTATTGCCCATAGTTTTCGGGTTCCAAGGGCTTTTGCATGGCCTGTAAAGACACGATACACGTTTGAGAGTTATGAGCAAAAACTCATCGTTTTACGCGTTTTATGGCTGTTTTCATGAGCTATTGACCACAGTTTTGGTGATCTAGGGAGATTTGCACGCCCCACAAACCCAATACGTGTTTGAGAGGCATTGACCAAAAACTCGTCGTTTTCGTGTTTTATGGTTCTTTTCATGTGCTAATGCCCACAATTTTCTGTTTCGAAGGATATTTGCATGGCCTGTAAAGAAATGATACATATTTGAGAGTTATGACCAAATACTCATCGTTTTCGCGTTTTATGGTCGTTCTCATGAGCTATTGTCCATTGTTTTGGGGTTCTAGGACGATTTAAACAACTCGTAACACCCGATACATGTTTGAGAGTTATGAGCAAAACCTTGTGTTTTTCGCGTTTTATGGCTGTTGTCATGAGCTATTGCCCTCAGTTTTGGTGTTCCCATGGCGATTTGCACGCCCCATAAAACCCAATACATATTTGAGAGACATGACCAAAAACTCATCGTTTTCGCGTTTTATGGCTGTTTTCATAAGCTATTGCCTATAGTTTTCGGGTTTCAAGGGAATTTGCATGGCCTATAAAGACAAGATACACGTTTGAGAGTTACAAGCAAAAACTCGTCATTTTCGCGTTTTATGGCCGTTTTCAAGAACTATTGCCCACAGTTTTGGTGTTCCAGGGCGATTTGCACGACCCATAAAACCCAATACGTGTTTGAGAGACATGACAACAAAACTCATCGTTTTCGCGTTTTATGGCTGTTTTGATGAGCTATTGTCCACAGTTTTGGGGTTCTAAGGTGATTTAAACGACTCATAACACCCGATACATGCTTGAGAGTTATGAGGAAGAACTCGTCGTTTTCGCGTTTTATGGCTGTTTTCATGAGCTATTAGTTTTCGGGTTCCAAGGGCATTTGCATGGCCTATAAAGACACGATACACATTTGAGAGTTATGAGAAAAAACTCGTCTTTTTACATTTATGGCCGTTTTCATGAGCTATTGCCCACAGTTTGGGTGTTCCAGGGCGATTTGCACGCCCCATAAAACCCAATACGTGTTTAAGAGACATGACCAAAAACCCGTCGTTTTCGTGTTTTATGGTTGTTTTCACGAGCTATTGCCTACAGTTTTCGGGTTCCAAGGGTATTTGCATGGCGTATAAAAACACGATACATATTTGAGAGTTATGACCAAAATATCATTGTTTTCGCGTTCTACGGCGATTTAAACGACTCGTAACACCCGATACACGTTTGAGAGTTATGAGCAAAAACTCGTCATTTTCACGTTTTATCGTCGTTTTAATGAGCTATTGCCCACAGTTTTGGTTTTCTAGGGCGATTTGCACGCCCCATAAAACTCAATACGTGTTTGAGAGACATGACCAAAAAATCGTCGTTTTCGTATTTTAGGGCTGTATTCATGAGCTATTTGCCCGTAATTTTCGGGTTCCAAGGGCAATTGCATGTCCTATAAAGATATGATACATATTTGAGAGTTATGATAAAAAACTCGTCGTTTTTGCGTTTATGGCCGTTGTCATGAGCTATTGCCCACAGTTTTGGTGATCTAGAGAGATTTGTACGGCCCACAAACCCAATACGTGTTTGAGAGGCATGACCAAAAACTCGTTGTTTTCGTGTTTTATAGTTGTTTTCATGTGCTATTGCCCACATTTTTCTGGTTCGAAGGACATTTGCATGGCCTGTAAAAAATGATACATATTTGAGAGTTATGACCAAATACTCATCGTTTTCGCGTTTTATGGTCGTTCTCATGAGCTATTGTCCACAGTTTTGGGGTTCTAGGACGATTTAAACAACTCGTAACACCCGATACATGTTCGAGAGTTATGAGCAAAACCATGTCTTTTTCGCGTTTTATGGCTGTTGTCATGAGCTATTGCCCTCAGTTTTGGTGTTTCGGGGCGATTTGCACGCCCCATAAAACCCAATACATATTTGAGAGACATGACCAAACACTCTTCGTTTTCGCGTTTTATGGCTGTTTTCATAAGCTATTGCCTACAGTTTTCGGGTTTCAAGGGAATTTGTATGGCCTATAACGACAAGATACACGTTTGAGAGTTACAAGCAAAAACTCGTCGTTTTCGCGTTTTATGGCCGTTTTCATGAGCTATTGCCCACAGTTTTGGTGTTTCAGGGCGATTTGCATGCCCCATAAAACCCAATACGTGTTTGAGAGACATGACCAAAAACTAATCATTTTCGCGTTTTATGGTTGTTTTCATGTGCTATTGCCCACGGTTTTCAGGTTCCCAGGGCATTTGCATGACCTGTAAAGACATGATACATATTTGATAGTTATGACCAAAAACTCATCGTTTTCTCGTTTTATGGCCGTTTTGATGAGCTATTGTCCACAGTTTTGGGATTCTAGGGTGATTTAAACGACTCATAACACCCGATACATGCTTGAGAGTTATGAGGAAGAACTCGTCGTTTTCGCGTTTTATGGCTGTTTTCATGAGCTATTAGTTTTCGGGTTCCAAGGGCATTTGCATGTCCTTTAAAGACACGATACACGTTTGAGAGTTATGAGAAAAAACTCGTCTTTTTACATTTATGGCCGTTTTCATGAGCTATTGCCCACAGTTTGGGTGTTCCAGGGCGATTTGCACGCCCCATAAAACCCAATACGTGTTTAAGAGACATGACCAAAAACCAGTCGTTTTCGTGTTTTATGGTTGTTTTCACGAGCTATTGCCTACAGTTTTCGGGTTCCAAGGGTATTTGCATGGCCTATAAAGACACGATACATATTTGAGAGTTATGACCAAAAAATCATTGTTTTCGCGTTCTAGGGCGATTTAAACGACACGTAACACCCGATACACATTTGAGAGTTATGAGCAAAAACTCGTCATTTTCGCGTTTTATCGCTGTTTTAATGAGCTATTGCCCACAGTTTTGGTTTTCTAGGGCGATTTGCACTCCCCATAAAACCCAATTCGTGTTTGAGAGACATGACCAAAAAATCGTCGTTTTCGTATTTTAGGGCTGTATTCATGAGCTATTTGCCCGTAATTTTCGGGTTCCAAGGGCAATTGCATGTCCTATAAAGATATGATACATATTTGAGAGTTATGATAAAAAACTCGTCGTTTTTGCGTTTATGGCCGTTGTCATGAGCTATTGCCCAAAATTTTGGGGTTTTAGGTCGATTTAAATGACTCGTAACACCGATACACGTTTGAGAGTTATGAGAAAAAATGCGTCGTTTTCACGTTTTATGGCCATTTTCATGAGCTATTGCCCATAGTTTTGAGAGACATGACCAGAAACTCGCCATTTTCGCATTTTATGCCTGTTTTCATGAGCTATTGCCCATAGTTTTCGGGTTCCAAGGGCTTTTGCATGGCCTGTAAAGACACGATACACGTTTGAGAGTTATGAGCAAAAACTCATCGTTTTACGCGTTTTATGGCTGTTTTCATGAGCTATTGACCACAGTTTTGGTGATCTAGGGAGATTTGCACGCCCCACAAACCCAATACGTGTTTGAGAGGCATTGACCAAAAACTCGTCGTTTTCGTGTTTTATGGTTCTTTTCATGTGCTAATGCCCACAATTTTCTGTTTCGAAGGATATTTGCATGGCCTGTAAAGAAATGATACATATTTGAGAGTTATGACCAAATACTCATCGTTTTCGCGTTTTATGGTCGTTCTCATGAGCTATTGTCCATTGTTTTGGGGTTCTAGGACGATTTAAACAACTCGTAACACCCGATACATGTTTGAGAGTTATGAGCAAAACCTTGTGTTTTTCGCGTTTTATGGCTGTTGTCATGAGCTATTGCCCTCAGTTTTGGTGTTCCCATGGCGATTTGCACGCCCCATAAAACCCAATACATATTTGAGAGACATGACCAAAAACTCATCGTTTTCGCGTTTTATGGCTGTTTTCATAAGCTATTGCCTATAGTTTTCGGGTTTCAAGGGAATTTGCATGGCCTATAAAGACAAGATACACGTTTGAGAGTTACAAGCAAAAACTCGTCATTTTCGCGTTTTATGGCCGTTTTCAAGAACTATTGCCCACAGTTTTGGTGTTCCAGGGCGATTTGCACGACCCATAAAACCCAATACGTGTTTGAGAGACATGACAACAAAACTCATCGTTTTCGCGTTTTATGGCCGTTTTGATGAGCTATTGTCCACAGTTTTGGGGTTCTAAGGTGATTTAAACGACTCATAACACCCGATACATGCTTGAGAGTTATGAGGAAGAACTCGTCGTTTTCGCGTTTTATGGCTGTTTTCATGAGCTATTAGTTTTCGGGTTCCAAGGGCATTTGCATGGCCTATAAAGACACGATACACGTTTGAGAGTTATGAGAAAAAACTCGTCTTTTTACATTTATGGCCGTTTTCATGAGCTATTGCCCACAGTTTGGGTGTTCCAGGGCGATTTGCACGCCCCATAAAACCCAATACGTGTTTAAGAGACATGACCAAAAACCCGTCGTTTTCGTGTTTTATGGTTGTTTTCACGAGCTATTGCCTACAGTTTTCGGGTTCCAAGGGTATTTGCATGGCGTATAAAAACACGATACATATTTGAGAGTTATGACCAAAATATCATTGTTTTCGCGTTCTACGGCGATTTAAACGACTCGTAACACCCGATACACGTTTGAGAGTTATGAGCAAAAACTCGTCATTTTCACGTTTTATCGTCGTTTTAATGAGCTATTGCCCACAGTTTTGGTTTTCTAGGGCGATTTGCACGCCCCATAAAACTCAATACGTGTTTGAGAGACATGACCAAAAAATCGTCGTTTTCGTATTTTCGGGCTGTATTCATGAGCTATTTGCCCGTAATTTTCGGGTTCCAAGGGCAATTGCATGTCCTATAAAGATATGATACATATTTGAGAGTTATGATAAAAAACTCGTCGTTTTTGCGTTTATGGCCGTTGTCATGAGCTATTGCCCACAGTTTTGGTGATCTAGAGAGATTTTTACGGCCCACAAACCCAATACGTGTTTGAGAGGCATGACCAAAAACTCGTTGTTTTCGTGTTTTATAGTTGTTTTCATGTGCTATTGCCCACATTTTTCTGGTTCGAAGGACATTTGCATGGCCTGTAAAAAATGATACATATTTGAGAGTTATGACCAAATACTCATCGTTTTCGCGTTTTATGGTCGTTCTCATGAGCTATTGTCCACAGTTTTGGGGTTCTAGGACGATTTAAACAACTCGTAACACCCGATACATGTTCGAGAGTTATGAGCAAAACCATGTCTTTTTCGCGTTTTATGGCTGTTGTCATGAGCTATTGCCCTCAGTTTTGGTGTTTCGGGGCGATTTGCACGCCCCATAAAACCCAATACATATTTGAGAGACATGACCAAACACTCTTCGTTTTCGCGTTTTATGGCTGTTTTCATAAGCTATTGCCTACAGTTTTCGGGTTTCAAGGGAATTTGTATGGCCTATAACGACAAGATACACGTTTGAGAGTTACAAGCAAAAACTCGTCGTTTTCGCGTTTTATGGCCGTTTTCATGAGCTATTGCCCACAGTTTTGGTGTTTCAGGGCGATTTGCATG
Source organism: Avena atlantica (assembly GCA_910589765.1). Taxonomy (NCBI): domain Eukaryota; kingdom Viridiplantae; phylum Streptophyta; class Magnoliopsida; order Poales; family Poaceae; genus Avena; species Avena atlantica. Next base: position 534,881,920 of record OU342733.1, on the reverse strand, counting down.
CCCCATAAAACCCAATACGTGTTTGAGAGACATGACCAAAAACTAATCATTTTCGCGTTTTATGGTTGTTTTCATGTGCTATTGCCCACGGTTTTCAGGTTCCCAGGGCATTTGCATGACCTGTAAAGACATGATACATATTTGATAGTTATGACCAAAAACTCATCGTTTTCTCGTTTTATGGCCGTTTTGATGAGCTATTGTCCACAGTTTTGGGATTCTAGGGTGATTTAAACGACTCATAACACCCGATACATGCTTGAGAGTTATGAGGAAGAACTCGTCGTTTTCGCGTTTTATGGCTGTTTTCATGAGCTATTAGTTTTCGGGTTCCAAGGGCATTTGCATGTCCCTTAAAGACACGATACACGTTTGAGAGTTATGAGAAAAAACTCGTCTTTTTACATTTATGGCCGTTTTCATGAGCTATTGCCCACAGTTTGGGTGTTCCAGGGCGATTTGCACGCCCCATAAAACCCAATACGTGTTTAAGAGACATGACCAAAAACCAGTCGTTTTCGTGTTTTATGGTTGTTTTCACGAGCTATTGCCTACAGTTTTCGGGTTCCAAGGGTATTAGCATGGCCTATAAAGACACGATACATATTTGAGAGTTATGACCAAAAAATCATTGTTTTCGCGTTCTAGGGCGATTTAAACGACACGTAACACCCGATACACATTTGAGAGTTATGAGCAAAAACTCGTCATTTTCGCGTTTTATCGCTGTTTTAATGAGCTATTGCCCACAGTTTTGGTTTTCTAGGGCGATTTGCACGCCCCATAAAACCCAATTCGTGTTTGAGAGACATGACCAAAAAATCGTCGTTTTCGTATTTTAGGGCTGTATTCATGAGCTATTTGCCCGTAATTTTCGGGTTCCAAGGGCAATTGCATGTCCTATAAAGATATGATACATATTTGAGAGTTATGATAAAAAACTCGTCGTTTTTGCGTTTATGGCCGTTGTCATGAGCTATTGCCCAAAATTTTGGGGTTTTAGGTCGATTTAAATGACTCGTAACACCGATACACGTTTGAGAGTTATGAGAAAAAATGCGTCGTTTTCACGTTTTATGGCCATTTTCATGAGCTATTGCCCATAGTTTTGGTTTTTCCAGCGATTTGCACGCCCCATAAAACCCAGTACGTGTTTGAGAGACATGACCAAAAACTCATCGTTTTCGCATTTTATGGTTGTTTTCTTGAGGTATTGCCCATAGTTTTTCGGATTCCAAGGTAATTTGCATGTCCTTTAAACACCCGATACACGTTTGAGAGTTCTGAGCAAAACTCGTCGTTTTCGCGATTTATGGCTGTTTTCATGAGCTATTGCCCACATTTTTGGTGTTCTAGTGAGATTTGGACGCCCCATAAAACCTAATACGTGTTCGAGAGACATGACCAAAAACTCGCCGTTTTCGTATTTTATGCCTATTTTCATGAGCTATTGACCATAGTTTTCGGGTTCCAAGGGCATTTGCATGGCCTGTAAAGACACGGTACACGTTTGAGAGTTATGAGCAAAAACTCGTCATTTCCGCATTTTATGGCTGTTTTCATGAGCTATTGCCCACAGTTTTGGTGATCTAGAGAGATTTGCACGCCCCACAAACCCAATACGTGTTTGAGAGGCATGACCAAAAACTCGTCGTTTTCGTGTTTTATAGTTGTTTTCATGTGCTATTGCCCACAGTTTTCTGGTTCGAAGGACATTTGCATGGCCTGTAAAAAATGATACCTATTTGAGAGTTATGACCAAATACTCATATTTTTCGCGTTTTATGGTCGTTCTCATGAGCTATTGTCCACAGTTTTGGGGTTTCCGAACGATTTAAACAACTCGTAACACCCGATACATGTTTGAGAGTTATGAGCAAAACCATGTCTTCTTCGCGTTTTATGGCTGTTGTCATGAGCTATTGCCCTCAGTTTTGGTGTTCCGGGTCGATTTGCACGCCCCATAAAACCCAATACAAATTTGAGAGACATGACCAAAAACTCATCGTTTTCGCGTTTATGGCTGTTGTCATAAGCTATTGCCTACAGTTTTCGGGTTTCAAGGGAATTTGTATGGCCTATAACGACAAGATACACGTTTGATAGTTACAAGCAAAAACTCGTCGTTTTCGCGTTTTATGGCCGTTTTCATGAGCTATTGCCCACAGTTTTGGTGTTTCAGGGCGATTTGCATGCCCCATAAAACCCAATACGTGTTTGAGAGACATGACCAGAAACTCATCATTTTCGCGTTTTATGGTTGTTTTCATGTGCTATTGCCCACGGTTTTCGGGTTCCCAGGGCATTTGCATGACCTGTAAAGACATGATATATATTTGATAGTTATGACCAAAAACTCATCGTTTTCGCGTTTTATGGCCGTTTTAATGAGCTATTGTCCATAGTTTTGGGATTCTAGGGTGATTTAAACGACTCGTAACACCCGATACATGTTTGAGAGTTATGAGGAAGAACTCATCGTTTCGCGTTTTATGGATGTTTTCATGAGCTATTGCCCATAGTTTTCGGGTTCCAAGGGCATTTGCATGGCCTGTGAAGACACGATACACGTTTGAGAGTGATGCGAAAAAACACATTGTTTTTGCATTTATGGACGTTCTCATGAGATATTGCCCACAGTTTGGGTGTTCCAGGGCGATTTGCACGCCCCATAAAACCCAATACGTGTTTAAGAGACATGACCAAAAACTCGTCGTTTTCGTGTTTTATGGTTGTTTTCACGAGCTATTGCCTACAGTTTTCGGGTTCCAAGGGAATTTGCATGGCCTGTAATGACACGATACATATTTGAGAGTTATGACCAAAAAATCATTGTTTTCGCGTTTTATGGCCGTTTTCATGAGCTATTTTCCACAGTTTTTGGGTTCTAGGGCGATTTAAACGACTCGTAACACCCGATACACGTTTGAGAGTTATGAGCAAAAACTCGTCATTTTCGCGTTTTATGGCTGTTTTAATGAGCTATTGCCCACAGTTTTGGTTTTCTAGGGCGATTTGCACGCCCCATAAAAACCAATACGTGTTTGAGAGACATGACCAAAAACTCGTCGTTTTCGTATTTTAGGGGTCGTATTCATGAGCTATTTGCCCATAATTTTCGGTTTCCAAGGGCATTTGCATGTCCTATAAAGATATGATACATATTTGAGAGTTATGACCAAATACTCATCGTTTTCGCGTTTGATGGTCGTTCTCATGAGCTATTGTCCATAATTTTGGGGTTCTAGGACGATTTAAACAACTCGTAACACCCGATACATGTTTGAGAGTTATGAGCAAAACCTTGTCTTTTTCGCGTTTTATGGCTGTTGTCATGAGCTATTGCCCTCAGTTTTGGTGTTCCGGGGCAATTTGCACGCCCCATAAAACCAAATAAATATTTGGGAGACATGACCAAAAATTCATCATTTTCGCGTTTTATGGCTATTTTCTTAAGCTATTGCCTACAGTTTTCGGGTTTCAAGGGAATTTGCATGGCCTATAAAGACACGATACACGTTTGAGAGTTACAAGCAAAAACTCGTCGTTTTCATGTTTTATGGCCGTTTTCATGAGCTATTGCCCACAGTTTTGGTGTTCCAGGCCGATTTGCACGCCCCATAAAACCCAATACGTGTTTGAGAGACATGACCAAAAACTCATCATTTTCGCGTTTTATGGTTGTTTTCATGTGCTATTGCCCACGGTTTTCGGGTTCCCAGGGCATTTGCATGACCTGTAAAGACATGATACATATTTTATAGTTATGACCAAAAACTCATCGTTTTCGCGTTTTATGGCCGTTTTAATGAGCTATTGTCCATAGTTTTGGGATTCTAGGGTGATTTAAACGACTCGTAACACCCGATACATGTTTGAGAGTTATGAGGAAGAACTCATCGTTTCGCGTTTTATGGCTGTTTTCATGAGCTATTGCCCATAGTTTTCGGGTTCCAAGGGCATTTGCATGGCCTGTAAAGACACGATACACGATTGAGAGTGATGCGAAAAAACACATTGTTTTTGCATTTATGGACGTTCTCATGAGATATTGCCCACAGTTTGGGTGTTCGAGGGCGATTTGCACGCCCCATAAAACCCAATACGTGTTTAAGAGACATGACCAAAAACTCGTCGTTTTCGTGTTTTATGGTTGTTTTCACGAGCTATTGCCTACAGTTTTCGGGTTCCAAGGGAATTTGCATGGCCTGTAATGACACGATACATATTTGAGAGTTATGACCAAAAAATCATTGTTTTCGCGTTTTATGGCCGTTTTCATGAGCTATTTTCCACAGTTTTTGGGTTCTAGGGCGATTTAAACGACTCGTAACACCCGATACACGTTTGAGAGTTATGAGCAAAAACTCGTCATTTTCGCGTTTTATGGTTGTTTTAATGAGCTATTGCCCACAGTTTTGGTTTTCTAGGGCGATTTGCACGCCCCATAAAAACCAATACGTGTTTGAGAGACATGACCAAAAACTCGTCGTTTTCGTATTTTAGGGTTGTATTCATGAGCTATTTGCCCATAATTTTCGGGTTCCAAGGGCATTTGCATGTCCTATAAAGATATGATACATATTTGAGAGTTATGACAAAAAACTCGTCGTTTTTGCGTTTATGGCCGTTGTCATGAGCTATTGCCCATAATTTTGGGGTTTTAGGTCGACTTAAATGACTCGTAACACCGATACACGTTTGGGAGTTATGAGAAAAAACGCGTCGTTTTCACGTTTTATGGCCATTTTCATGAGCTATTGCCCACATTTTTGGTGATCTAGGGAGATTTGCACGCCCCACAAACCCAATACGTGTTTGAGAGGCATGACCAAAAACTCGTCGTTTTCGTGTTTTATGACTCTTTTCATGTGCCATTGCCCACAGTTTTCTGGTTCGAAGGACATTTGAATGGCGTGTAAAAAATGATACATATTTGAGAGTTATGACCAAATACTCATCGTTTTCGCGTTTGATGGTCGTTCTCATGAGCTATTGTCCATAATTTTGGGGTTCTAGGACGATTTAAACAACTCGTAACACCCGATACATGTTTGAGTGTTATGAGCAAAACCTTGTCTTTTTCGCGTTTTATGGCTGTTGTCATGAGCTATTGCCCTCAGTTTTCGTGTTCCGGGGCGATTTGCACGCCCCATAAAACCAAATAAATATTTGGGAGACATGACCAAAAACTCATCATTTTCGCGTTTTATGGCTGTTTTCTTAAGCTATTGCCTACAGTTTTCGGGTTTCAAGGGAATTTGCATGGCCTATAAAGACACGATACACGTTTGAGAGTTACAAGCAAAAACTCGTCGTTTTCACGTTTTATGGCCGTTTTCATGAGCTATTGCCCACAGTTTTGGTGTTCCATGCCGATTTGCACGCCCCATAAAACCCAATACGTATTTGAGAGACATGACCAAAAACTCATCATTTTCGCGTTTTATGGTTGTTTTCATGTGCTATTGCCCACGGTTTTCGGGTTACCAGGGCATTTGCATGACCTGTAAAAACATGATACATATTTTATAGTTATGACCGAAAACTCATCGTTTTCGCGTTTTATGGCCGTTTTAATGAGCTATTGTCCATAGTTTTGGGATTCTAGGGTGATTTAAACGACTCGTAACACCCGATACATGTTTGAGAGTTATGAGGAAGAACTCATCGTTTTCGCGTTTTATGGCTATTTTCATGAGCTATTGCCCATAGTTTTCGGGTTCCAAGGGCATTTGCAAGGCCTGTAAAGACACGATACACGTTTGAGAGTTATGCGAAAAAACACATTGTTTTTGCATTTATGGCCGTTTTCATGAGATATTGCCCACAGTTTGTGTGTTCCAGGGCGATTTGCACGCCCCGTAAAACCCAATACGTGTTTAAGAGACATGACCAAAAACTCGTCGTTTTCGTGTTTTATGGTTGTTTTCATGAGCTATTGCCTACAGTTTTCGGGTTCCAAGGGTATTTGCATGGCCTGTAATGACACGATACATATTTGAGAGTTATGACCAAAAAGTTTTTGTTTTCGCGTTTTATGGACGTTTTCATGAGCTATTTTCCACAGTTTTTGGGTTCTAGGGCGATTTGAACGACTCGTAACACCCGATACACGTTTGAGATTTATGAGCAAAAACTCGTCATTTTCGCGTTTTATGCCTGTTTTAATGAGCTATTGCCCACAGTTTTGGTTTTATAGGGCGATTTGCACGCCCCATAAAACCCAATACGTGTTTGAGAGACATGACCACAAACTCGTCGTTTTCGTATTTTATGGCTGTATTCATGAGCTATTGCCCATAATTTTCGGGTTCCAAGGGCATTTGCTTGGCCTGTAAGATATGATACATATTTGAGAGTTATGACACAAAACTTGTCGTTTTTGCGTTTATGGCCGTTTTCATGAGCTATTGCCCATAATTTGGGGTTTTAGGGCGATTTAAACAACTCGTAACACCCGATATATGTTTGAGAGTTATGAGAAAAACCTTGTCTTTTTTCGCGTTTTATGGATGTTGTCATGAGCTATTTCCCTCAGTTTTGGTGTTCCGGGGCGATTTGCACGCCCCATAAAACCCAATACATATTTGAGATGACCAAAAACTCATCGTTTTCACGTTTTATGGCCATTTTCATGAGCTATTGCCCACGGTTTTCGGGTTCCCTGGGCATTTGCATGACCTGTAAAGACATGATACATATTTGATAGTTATGACCAAAAACTCATCGTTTTTGCGTTTCATGGCCGTTTTAATGAGCTATTGTCCACAGTTTTGGGATTCTAGGGTGATTTAAACGACTCGTTACACCCGATAGATGTTTGAGAGTTATGAGGAAGGACTCATCGTTTTCGCGTTTTATGGCTATTTTCATGAGCTAGTGCCCATAGTTTTCGGGTTCCAAGGGCATTTGCAAGGCCTGTAAAGACACGATACACGTTTGAGAGTTATGCGAAAAAACACATTGTTTTTGCATTTATGGCCGTTCTCATGAGATATTGCCCACAGTTTGGGTGTTCCAGGGCGATTTGCACGCCCCATAAAACCCAATATGTGTTTAAGAGACATGACCAAAAACTCGTCGTTTTCGTGTTTTATGGTTGTTTTCATGAGCTATTGCCTACAGTTTTCAGGTTCCAAGGGTATTTGCATGGCCTGCAATGACACGATACATATTTGAGAGTTATGACCAAAAAATCGTTGTTTTCGCGTTTTATGGCCATTTTCATGAGCTATTTTCCACAGTTTTTGGGTTCTAGGGCGATTTGAACGACTCGTAACACCCGATACACGTTTGAGAGTTATGAGCAAAAACTCGTCATTTTCGCGTTTTATGGCTGTTTTAATGAGCTATTGCTCACAGCTTTGGTTTTCTAGGGCGATTTGCACGCCCCATAAAACCCAATACGTGTTTGAGAGACATGACCAAAAACTCATCGTTTTCGTATTTTATGGCTGTATTCATGAGCTATTGCCCATAATTTTCGGGTTCCAAGGGCATTTGCTTGGCCTATAAAGATATGATACATATTTGAGAGTTATGACACAAAACTTGTCGTTTTTGCGTTTATGGCCGTTTTCATGAGCTATTGCCCATAATTTTGGCGTTTTAGGGCGATTTAAACAACTCGTAACACCCGATACATGTTTGAGAGTTATGAGCAAAACCTTGTCTTTTTCGCGTTTTATAGCTGTTGTCATGAGCTATTTCCCTCAGTTTTGGTGTTCCGGGGCGATTTGCACGCCCCATAAAACCCAATACATATTTGAGAGACATGACCAAAAACTCATCGTTTTCACGTTTTATGGCCATTTTCATGAGCTATTGCCCACGGTTTTCGGGTTCCCAGGAAATTTGCATGACCCGTAAAGACATGATACATATTCGATAGTTATGACGAGAAACTCACCGTTTTCGTGTTTTATGGCCGTTTTAATGAGCTATTGTCCATAGTTTTGGGATTCTAGGGTGATTTAAACGACTCGTAACACCCGATACACGTTTGAGAGTTATGAGCAAAAAATCGTCATTTTCGCGTTTTATGGCTGTTTTAATGAGCTATTGCCCACAGTTTTGGTTTTCTAGGGCGATTTGCACGACCCATAAAAGCCAACACGTGTTTGAGAGACATGACCAAAAACTCGTCGTTTTCGTATTTTAGGGTTGTATTCATGAGCTATTTGCCCATAATTTTTGGGTTCCAAGGGCATTTGCATGTCCTATAAAGATATGATACATATTTGAGAGTTATGACAAAAAACTCGTCGTTTTTGCGTTTATGGCCGTTGTCATGAGCTATTGCCCATAATTTTGGGGTTTTAGGTCGATTTAAATGACTCGTAACACCGATACACGTTTGAGAGTTATGAGAAAAAACGCGTCGTTTTCACGTTTTATGGCCATTTTCATGAGCTATTGCCCATAGTTTTGGTTTTTCCAGCGATTTGCACGCCCCATAAAACCCAATACATGTTTGAGAGACATGACCAAAAACTCATCGTTTTCGCATTTTATGGTTGTTTTCTTGAGGTATTGCCCACAGTTTTTCGGGTTCCAAGGTAATTTGCATGTCCTTTAAACACCAGATACACGTTTGAGAGTTCTGAGCAAAACTCGTCGTTTTCGCGTTTTTGGCTGTTTTCATGAGCTATTGCCCACATTTTTGGTGTTATAGTGAGACTTACACGCCCCATAAAACCTAATACGTGTTCGAGAGACATGACCAAAAACTCGCCGTTTTCGCATTTTATGCCTATTTTCATGAGCTATTGCCCATAGTTTTCGGGTTCCAAGGGCATTTGCATGGCCTGTAAAGACACGGTACACGTTTGGGAGTTATGAGCAAAAACTCGTCGTTTTCGCATTTTATGGCTGTTTTCATGAGCTATTGCCCACAGTTTTGGTGACCTAGGGAGATTTGCACGCCCCACAAACCCAATACGTGTTTGAGAGGCATGACCAAAAACTCGTCGTTTTCGTGTTTTATGGTTCTTTTCATGTGCTATTGCCGACAGTTTTCTGGTTCGAAGGACATTTGAATGGCCTGTAAAAAATGATACATATTTGAGAGTTATGACCAAATACTCATCGTTTTCGCGTTTTATGGTCGTTCTCATGAGCTATTGTCCATAATTTTGGGGTTCTAGGACGATTTAAACAACTCGTAACACCCGATACATGTTTGAGAGTTATGAGCAAAACCTTGTCTTTTTCGCGTTTTATGGCTGTAGTCATGAGCTATTGCCCTCAGTTTTCGTGTTCCGGGGCGATTTGCACGCCCCATAAAACCCAATACAAATTTGAGAGACATGACCAAAAACTCATCGTTTTCGCGTTTTATGGCTGTTTTCTTAAGCTATTGCCTACAGTTTTCGGGTTTCAAGAGAAATTGCATGGCCTATAAAGACAAGATACACGTTTGAGAGTTACAAGCAAAAACTCGTCGTTTTCACGTTTTATGGCCGTTTTCATGAGCTAATGCCGACAGTTTTGGTGTTCCAGGGCGATTTGCACGCCCCATAAAACCCAATACGTGTTTGAGAGACATGACCAAAAACTCATCATTTTCACGTTTTATGGTTGTTTTCATGTGCTATTGCCCACGGTTTTCGGGTTACCAGGGCATTTGCATGACCTGTAAAAACATGATACATATTTGATAGTTATGACCGAAAACTCATCGTTTTCGCGTTTTATGGCCGTTTTAATGAGCTATTGTCCATAGTTTTGGGATTCTAGGGTGATTTAAACGACTCGTAACACCCGATACATGTTTGAGAGTTATGAGGAAGAACTCATCGTTTTCGCGTTTTATGGCTATTTTCATGAGCTATTGCCCATAGTTTTCGGGTTCCAAGGGCATTTGCAAGGCCTGTAAAGACACGATACACGTTTGAGAGTTATGCGAAAAAACACATTGTTTTTGCATTTATGGCCGTTTTCATGAGATATTGCCCACAGTTTGGGTGTTCCAGGGCGATTTGCACGCCCCGTAAAACCCAATACGTGTTTAAGAGACATGACCAAAAACTCGTCGTTTTCGTGTTTTATGGTTGTTTTCATGAGCTATTGCCTACAGTTTTCGGGTTCCAAGGGTATTTGCATGGCCTGTAATGACACGATACATATTTGAGAGTTATGACCAAAAAATTTTTGTTTTCGCGTTTTATGGACGTTTTCATGAGCTATTTTCCACAGTTTTTGGGTTCTAGGGCGATTTGAACGACTCGTAACACCCGATACACGTTTGAGATTTATGAGCAAAAACTCGTCATTTTCGCGTTTTATGCCTGTTTTAATGAGCTATTGCCCACAGTTTTGGTTTTCTAGGGCGATTTGCACGCCCCATAAAACCCAATACGTGTTTGAGAGACATGACCACAAACTCGTCGTTTTCGTATTTTATGGCTGTATTCATGAGCTATTGCCCATAATTTTCGGGTTCCAAGGGCATTTTCTTGGCCTGTAAGATATGATACATATTTGAGAGTTATGACACAAAACTTGTCGTTTTTGCGTTTATGGCCGTTTTCATGAGCTATTGCCCATAATTTTGGGGTTTTAGGGCGATTTAAACAACTCGTAACACCCGATATATGTTTGAGAGTTATGAGAAAAACCTTGTCTTTTTTCGCGTTTTATGGATGTTGTCATGAGCTATTTCCCTCAGTTTTGGTGTTCCGGGGCGATTTGCACGCCCCATAAAACCCAATACATATTTGAGATGACCAAAAACTCATCGTTTTCACGTTTTATGGCCATTTTCATGAGCTATTGCCCACGGTTTTCGGGTTCCCTGGGCATTTGCATGACCTGTAAAGACATGATACATATTTGATAGTTATGACCAAAAACTCATCGTTTTTGCGTTTCATGGCCGTTTTAATGAGCTATTGTCCACAGTTTTGGGATTCTAGGGTGATTTAAACGACTCGTTACACCCGATAGATGTTTGAGAGTTATGAGGAAGGACTCATCGTTTTCGCGTTTTATGGATATTTTCATGAGCTAGTGCCCATAGTTTTCGGGTTCCAAGGGCATTTGCAAGGCCTGTAAAGACACGATACACGTTTGAGAGTTATGCGAAAAAACACATTGTTTTTGCATTTATGGCCGTTTTCATGAGATATTGCCCACAGTTTGGGTGTTCCAGGGCGATTTGCACGCCCCGTAAAACCCAATACGTGTTTAAGAGACATGACCAAAAACTCATCGTTTTCGTGTTTTATGGTTGCTTTCATGAGCTATTGCCTACAGTTTTCGGGTTCCAAGGGTATTTGCATGGCCTGTAATGACACGATACATATTTGAGAGTTATGACCAAAAAATCGTTGTTTTCGCGTTTTATGGCCGTTTTCATGAGCTATTTTCCACAGTTTTTGGGTTCTAGGGCGATTTAAACGACTCGTAACACCCGATACACGTTTGAGAGTTATGAGCAAAAACTCGTCATTTTCGCGTTTTATGCCTGTTTTAATGAGCTATTGCCCACAGTTTTGGTTTTCTAGGGCGATTTGCACGCCCCATAAAACCCAATACGTGTTTGAGAGACATGACCAAAAACTCGTCGTTTTCGTATTTTAGTGCTGTATTCATTAGCTATTTGCCCATAATTTTCGGGTTCCAAGGGCATTTGCATGTCCTATAAAGATATGATACATATTTGAGAGTTATGACAAAAAACTCGTCGTTTTTGCGTTTATGGCCGTTGTCATGAGCTATTGCCCATAATTTTGGGGTTTTAGGTCGATTTAAATGACTCGTAACACCGATACACGTTTCAGAGTTATGAGAAAAAACGCGTCGTTTTCACGTTTTATGGCCATTTTCATGAGCTATTGCCCATAGTTTTGGTTTTTCCAGCGATTTGCACGCCCCATAAAACCCAATACATGTTTGAGAGACATGACCAAAAACTCATCGTTTTCGAATTTTATGGTTGTTTTCTTGAGGTATTGCACACAGTTTTTCGAGTTCCAAGGTAATTTGCATGTCCTTTAAACACCCGATACACGTTTGAGAGTTCTGAGCAAAACTCGTCGTTTTCGCGTTTTATGGCTGTTTTCATGAGCTATTGCCCACATTTTTGGTGTTCTTGTGATATTTGCACGCCCCATAAAACCTAATACGTGTTCGAGAGACATGACCAAAAACTCGCCGTTTTCGTATTTTATGCCTATTTTCATGAGCTATTGCCCATAGTTTTCGGGTTCCAAGGGAATTTGCATGGCCTGTAAAGACACGGTACACGTTTGGGAGTTATGAGCAAAAACTCGTCTTTTTCGCATTTTATGGCTGTTTTCATGAGCTATTGCCCACAGTTTTGGTGATCTAGGGAGATTTGCACGCCCCACAAACCCAATACGTGTTTGACAGGCATGACCAAAAACTCGTCGTTTTCGTGTTTTATGGTTCTTTTCATGTGCTATTGCCCACAGTTTTCTGGTTCGAAGGACATTTGAATGGCCTGTAAAAAATAATACATATTTGAGAGTTATGACCAAATACTCATCGTTTTCGCGTTTGATGGTCGTTCTCATGAGCTATTGTCCATAATTTTGGGGTTCTAGGACGATTTAAACAACTCGTAACACCCGATACATGTTTGAGAGTTATGAGCAAAACCTTGTCTTTTTCGCGTTTTATGGCTGTTGTCATGAGCTATTGCCCTCAGTTTTGGTGTTCAGGGGCGATTTGCACGCCCCATAAAACCCAATACATATTTGAGAGACATGACCAAAAACTCATCGTTTTCGCGTTTTATGGCTGTTTTCTTAAGCTATTGCCTACAGATTTCGGATTTCAATGGAATTTCCATGGCCTATAAAGAAAAGATACACGTTTGAGAGTTACAAGCAAAAACTCGTCCTTTTCACGTTTTATGGCCGTTTTCATGAGCTATTGCCCACAGTTTTGGTGTTCCAGGCCGATTTGCACGCCCCATAAAACCCAATACGTGTTTGAGAGACATGACCAAAAACTCATCATTTTCGCGTTTTATGGTTGTTTTCATGTGCTATTTCCCACGGTTTTCGGGTTCCCAGGGCATTTGCATGACCTGTAAAGACATGATACATATTTTATAGTTATGACCAAAAACTCATCGTTTTCTCGTTTTATGGCCGTTTTAATGAGCTATTGTCCATAGTTTTGGGATTCTAGGGTGATTTAAACGACTCGTAACACCCGATACATGTTTGAGAGTTATGAGGAAGAACTCATCGTTTTCGCGTTTTATGGCTATTTTCATGAGCTATTTCCCATAGTTTTCGGGTTCCAAGGGCATTTGCATGGCCTGTAAAGACACGATACACGTTTGAGAGTTATGCGAAAAAACACATTGTTTTTGCATTTATGGCCGATCTCATGAGATATTGCCCACAGTTTGGGTGTTCCAGGGCGATTTGCACGCCCCATAAAACCCAATACGTGTTTAAGAGACATGACCAAAAACTCGTCGTTTTCGTGTTTTATGGTTGTTTTCACGAGCTATTGCCTACAGTTTTCGGGTTCCAAGGGTATTTGCATGGCCTGTAATGACACGATACATATTTGAGAGTTATGACCAAAAAATCGTTGTTTTCGCGTTTTATGGCCGTTTTCATGAGCTATTTTCCACAGTTTTTGGGTTCTAGGGCGATTTGAACGACTCGTAACACCCGATACAAGTTTGAGAGTTATGACCAAAAACTCGTCATTTTCGCGTTTTATGGCTGTTTTAATGAGCTATTGCCCACAGTTTTGGTTTTCTAGGGCGATTTGCACGCCCCATAAAACCCAATACGTGTTTGAGAGACATGACCAAAAACTCGTCGTTTTCGTATTTTATGGCTGTATTCATGAGCTATTGCCCATAATTTTTGGGTTCCAAGGGCATTTGCTTGGCCTGTAAAGATATTATACATATTTGAGAGTTATGACACAAAACTTGTCGTTTTTGCGTTTATGGCCGTTTTCTTGAGCTAATGCCCATAATTTTGGCGTTTTAGGGCGATTTAAACAACTCGTAACACCCGATATATGTTTGAGAGTTATGAGCAAAATCTTGTCATTTTCGCGTTTTATGGCTGTTGTTATGAGCTCTTTCCCTCAGTTTTGGTGTTCCGGGGCGATTTGCACGCCCCATAAAACCCAATACATATTTGAGAGACATGACCCAAAACTCATCGTTTTCACGTTTTATGGCCATTTTCATGAGCTATTGCCCACGGTTTTCGGGTTCCCAGGGCATTTGCATGACCTGTAAAGACATGATAGATATTTTATAGTTATGACCAAAAACTCGTCATTTTCGCGTTTTATGGCTGTTTTAATGAGCTATTGCCCACAGTTTTGGTTTTCTAGGGCGATTTGCATGCCCCATAAAACCCAATACGTGTTTGAGAGACATGACCAAAAACTCGTTTTTTTCGTATTTTAGGGCTGTATTCATCAGCTATTTGCCCACAATTTTCGGGTTCCAAGGGCATTTGCATGTCCTATAAAGATATGATACATATTTGAGAGTTATGACAAAAAACTCGTCGCTTTTGCGTTTATGGCGGTTGTCATGAGCTATTACCCATAATTTTGGGGTTTTAGGTCGATTTAAATGACTCGTAACACCGATACACGTTTGAGAGTTATGATAAAAAACGCGTCGTTTTCACGTTTTATGGCCATTTTTATGAGCTATTGCCCATAGTTTTGGTTTTTCCAGCGATTTGCACCCCCCATAAAACCCAATACGTGTTTGAGAGACATGACCAAAAAATTATCGTTTTTGAATTTTATGGTTGTTTTCTTGAGGTATTGCCCATTGTTTTTCGGGTTCCAAGGTAATTTGCATGTCCTTTAAACACCCGATACACGTTTGAGAGTTCTGAGCAAAACTCGTCGTTTTCGCGTTTTATGGCTGTTTTCATGAGATATTGCCCACATTTTTAGTGTTCTAGTGAGATTTGAACGCCCCATAAAACCTAATACGTGTTCGAGAGACATGACCAAAAACTCGCCATTTTCGTATTTTATGCCTATTTTCATGAGCTATTGCCCATAGTTTTCGGGTTACAAGGGCATTTGCATGGCCTGTAAAGACACGGTACACGTTTGAGAGTTATGAGCAAAAACTCGTGGTTTTCGCATTTTATGGCTGTTTTCATGAGCTATTGCCCACAGTTTTGGTGATCTAGAGAGATTTGTACGCCCCACAAACCCAAAACGTGTTTGAGAGGCATGACCAAAAACTCGTCGTTTTCGTGTTTTATAGTTGTTTTCATGTGCTATTGCCCACAGTTTTCTGGTTCGAAGGACATTTGCGTGGCCTGTAAAAAATGATACATATTTGAGAGTTATGACCAAATACTCATCGTTTTCGCGTTTTATGGTCGTTCTCATGAGCTATTGTCCACAATTTTGGGGTTCTAGGACGATTTAAACAACTCGTAACACCCGATACATGTTTGAGAGTTATGAGCAAAACCATGTCTTTTTCACGTTTTATGGCTGTTGTCATGAGCTATTGCCCTCAGTTTTGGTGTTCCGGGGCGATTTGCACGCCCCATAAAACCCAATACATATTTGAGAGACATGACCAAAAACTCATCGTTTTCGCGTTTTATGGCTGTTTTCATAAGGTATTGCCTACATTTTTCGGGTTTCAAGGGCATTTGTATGGCCTATAACGACAAGATACACGTTTGAGAGTTACAAGCAAAAACTCGTCGTTTTCGCGTTTTATGGCCGTTTTCATGAGCTATTGCCCACAGTTTTGGTGTTTCAGGGCGATTTGTATGCCCCATAAAACCCAATACGTGTTTGAGAGACATGACCAAAAACTCATCATTTTCGCGTTTTATGGTTGTTTTCATGTGCTATTGCCCACGGTTTTTAGGTTCCCAGGGCATTTGCATGACCTGTAAAGACATGATACATATTTGATAGTTATGACCAAAAACTCATCGTTTTCGCGTTTTATGGCCGTTTTGATGAGCTATTGTCCACAGTTTTGGGATTCTAGGGTGATTTAAACGACTCATAACACCCGATACATGCTTGAGAGTTATGAGGAAGAACTCGTCGTTTTCGCGTTTTATGGCTGTTTTCATGAGCTATTAGTTTTCGGGTTCCAAGGGCATTTGCATGGCCTGTAAAGACACGATACACGTTTGAGAGTTATGAGAAAAAACTCGTCTTTTTACATTTATGGCCGTTTTCATGAGCTATTGCCCACAGTTTGGGTGTTCCAGGGCGATTTGCACGCCCCATAAAACCCAATACGTGTTTAAGAGACATGACCAAAAACCAGTCGTTTTCGTGTTTTATGGTTGTTTTCACGAGCTATTGCCTACAGTTTTCGGGTTCCAAGGGTATTTGCATGGCCTATAAAGACACGATACATATTTGAGAGTTATGACCAAAAAATCATTGTTTTCGCGTTCTAGGGCGATTTAAACGACTCGAACACCCGATACACGTTCGAGAGTTATGAGCAAAAACTCGTCATTTTCGCGTTTTATGACTGTTTTAATGAGCTATTGCCCACAGTTTTGGTTTTCTAGGGCGATTTGCACGCCCCATAAAACCCAATACGTGTTTGAGAGACATGACCAAAAAATCGTCGTTTTCGTATTTTAGGGCTGTATTCATGAGCTATTTGCCCGTTATTTTCGGGTTCCAAGGGCAATTGCATGTCCTATAAAGATATGATACATATTTGAGAGTTATGATAAAAAACTCGTCATTTTTGCGTTTATGGCCGTTGTCATGAGCTATTGCCCATAATTTTGGGGTTTTAGGTCGATTTAAATGACTCGTAACACCGATACACGTTTGAGAGTTATGAGAAAAAACGCGTCGTTTTCACGTTTTATGGCCATTTTCATGAGCTATTTCCCATAGTTTTGGTTTTTCCAGCGATTTGCACGCCCCATAAGACCCAATACTTGTTTGAGAGACATGACCAAAAACTCATCGTTTTCGCATTTTATGGTTGTTTTCTTGAGGTATTGCCCATAGTTTTTCGGGTTCCAAGGTAATTTGCATGTCCTTTAAACACCCGATACACGTTTGAGAGTTCTGAGCAAAACTCGTCGTTTTCGCGTTTTATGGCTGTTTTCATGAGCTATTGCCCACGTTTTTGGTGTTCTAGTGAGATTTGGATGCCCCATAAAACCTAATACGTGTTCGAGAGACATGACCAAAAACTCGCCGTTTTCGTATTTTATGCCTATTTTCATGAGCTATTGACCATAGTTTTCGGGTTCCAAGGGCATTTGCATGGCCTGTAAAGACACGGTACACGTTTGAGAGTTATGAGCAAAAACTCGTTGTTTCCGCATTTTATGGCTGTTTTCATGAGCTATTGCCCACAGTTTCTAGAGAGATTTGCACGCCCCACAAACCTAATACGTGTTTGAGAGGCATGACCAAAAACTCGTCGTTTTCGTGTTTTATGGTTGTTTTCATGTGCTATTGCCCACGGTTTTCTGGTTTGAAGGACATTTGCATGGCCTGTAAAAAATGATACATATTTGAGAGTTATGACCAAATACTCATCGTTTTCGCGTTTTATGGTCGTTCTCATGAGCTATTGTCCACAGTTTTGGGGTTTCCGAACGATTTAAACAACTCGTAACACCCGATACATGTTTGAGAGTTATGAGCAAAACCATGTCTTTTTCGCGTTTTATGGCTGTTATCATGAGCTATTGCCCTCAGTTTTGGTGTTCCGGGTCGATTTGCACGCCCCATAAAACCCAATACAAATTTGAGAGACATGACCAAAAACTCATCGTTTTCGCGTTTTATGGCTGTTTTCATAAGCTATTGCCTACAGTTTTCGGGTTCCAAGGGAATTTGTATGGCCTATAACGACAAGATACACGTTTGAGAGTTACAAGCAAAAACTCGTCGTTTTCGCGTTTTATGGCCGTTTTCATGAGCTATTGCCCACAGTTTTGGTGTTTCAGGGCGATTTGCATGCCCCATAAAACCCAATACGTGTTTGAGAGACATGACCAAAAACTCATCATTTTCGCGTTTTATGGTTGTTTTCATGTGCTATTGCCCACGGTTTTCGGGTTCCCAGGGCATTTGCGACCTGTAAAGACATGATACATATTTGATAGTTATGACAAAAACTCATCGTTTTCGCGTTTTATGGCCGTTTTAATGAGCTATTGTCCATAGTTTTAGGATTCTAGGGTGATTTAAACGACTCGTAACACCCGATACATGTTTGAGATTTATGAGGAAGAACTCATTGTTTTGGCGTTTTATGGCTGTTTTCATGTGCTATTGCCCATAGTTTTCGGGTTCCAAGGGCATTTGCATGGCCTGTAAAGACATGATACACGTTTGAGAGTTATGCGAAAAAACACATTGTTTTTGCATTTATGGACGTTCTCATGAGATATTGCCCACAGTTTGGGTGTTCCAGGGCGATTTGCACGCCCCATAAAACCCAATACGTGTTTAAGAGACATGACCAAAAACTCGTCGTTTTCGTGTTTTATGGTTGTTTTCACGAGCTATTGCCTACAGTTTTCGGGTTCCAAGGGAATTTGCTTGGCCTGTAATGACACGATATATATTTGAGAGTTATGACCAAAAAATCATTGTTTTCGCGTTTTATGGCTGTTTTCATGAGCTATTTTCCACAATTTTTGGGTTCTAGGGCGATTTGAACGACTCGTAACACCCGATACACGTTTGAGAGTTATGAGCAAAAACTCGTCATTTTCGCGTTTTATGGCTGTTTTAATGAGCTATTGCCCACAGTTTTGGTTTTCTAGGGCGATTTGCACGCCCCATAAAACCCAACACGTGTTTGAGAGACATGACCAAAAACTCACCGTTTTCGTATTTTAGGGTTGTATTCATGAGCTATTTGCCCATAATTTTCGGGTTCCAAGGGCATTTGCATGTCCTACAAAGATATGATACATATTTGAGAGTTATGACAAAAAACTCGTCGTTTTTGCGTTTATGGCCGTTGTCATGAGCTATTGCCCATAATTTTGGGGTTTTAGGTCGATTTAAATGACTCGTAACACCGATACATGTTTGGGAGTTATGAGAAAAAACGCGTCGTTTTCACGTTTTATGGCCATTTTCATGAGCTATTGCCCACAGTTTTGGTGATCTAGGGAGATTTGCACGCCCCACAAACCCAATACGTGTTTGAGAGGCATGACCAAAAACTCGTCGTTTTCGTGTTTTATGGTTCTTTTCATGTGCTATTGCCCACAGTTTTCTGGTTCGAAGGACATTTGAATGGACTGTAAAAAATGATACATATTTGAGAGTTATGACCAAATACTCATCGTTTTCGCGTTTGATGGTCGTTCTCATGAGCTATTGTCCATAATTTTGGGGTTCTAGGACGATTTAAACAACTCGTAACTCCCGATACATGTTTGAGAGTTATGAGCAAAACCATGTCTTTTTCGCGTTTTATGGCTGTTGTCATGAGCTATTGCCCTCAGTTTTGGTGTTCCGGGGCGATTTGCACGCCCCATAAAACCCAATACATATTTGAGAGACATGACCAAAAACTCATCGTTTTCGCGTTTTATGGATGTTTTCTGAAGCTATTGCCTACAATTTTCGGGTTTCAAGGGAATTTGCATGGCCTATAAAGACAAGATACACGTTTGAGAGTTACAAGAAAAAACTCGTCGTTTTCATGTTTTATGGCCGTTTTCATGAGCTATTGCCCACAGTTTTGGTGTTCCAGGCCGATTTGCACGCCCCATAAAACCCAATACGTGTTTGAGAGACATGACCAAAAACTCATCTTTTTCGCGTTTTATGGTTGTTTTCATGTGCTATTGCCCACGGTTTTCGGGTTCCCAGGGCATTTGCATGACCTGTAAAAACATGATACATATTTGATAGTTATGACCAAAAACTCATCGTTTTCGCGTTTTATGGCCGTTTTAATGAGCTATTGTCCATAGTTTTGGGATTCTAGGGTGATTTAAACGACTCGTAACACCCGATACATGTTTGAGAGTTATGAGGAAGAACTCATCGTTTTCGCGTTTTATGGCTATTTTCATGAGCTATTTCCCATAGTTTTCGGGTTCCAAGGGCATTTGCATGGCCTGTAAAGACACGATACACGTTTGAGAGTTATGCGAAAAAACACATTGTTTTTGCATTTATGGCCGTTCTCATGAGATATTGCCCACAGTTTGCGTGTTCCTGGGCGATTTGCACGCCCCATAAAACCCAATACGTGTTTAAGAGACATGACCAAAAACTCGTCGTTTTCGTGTTTTATGGTTGTTTTCACGAGCTATTGCCTACAGTTTTCGGGTTCCAAGGGTATTTGCATGGCCTGTAATGACACGATACATATTTGAGAGTTATGACCAAAAAATCATTGTTTTCGCGTTTTATGGCCGTTTTCATGAGCTATTTTCCACAGTTTTTGGGTTCTAGGGCGATTTGAACGACTCGTAACACCCGATACACGTTTGAGAGTTATGAGCAAAAACTCGTCATTTTCGTGTTTTATGGCTGTTTTAATGAGCTATTGCCCACAGTTTTGGTTTTCTAGGGCGATTTGCACGCCCCATAAAACCCAATACGTGTTTGAGAGACATGACCAAAATCTCACCGTTTTCGTATTTTAGGGTTGTATTCATGAGCTATTTGCCCATAATTTTCGGGTTCCAAGGGCATTTGCATGGCCTGTAAAAAATGATACATATTTGAGAGTTATGACCAAATACTCATCGTTTTCGCGTTTTATGGTCGTTCTCATGAGCTATTGTCCATAATTTTGGGGTTCTAGGACGATTTAAACAACTCGTAACACCCGATACATGTTTGAGAGTTACGAGCAAAACTTTGTCTTTTTCGCGTTTTATGGCTGTTGTCATGAGCTATTGCCCTCAGTTTTGGTGTTCAGGGGCGATTTGCACGCCCCATCAAACCCAATACATATTTGAGAGACATGACCAAAAACTCATCGTTTTCGCGTTTTATGGCTGTTTTCTTAAGCTATTGCCTACATTTTCGGGTTTCAATGGAATTTCCATGGCCTATAAAGAAAAGATACACGTTTGAGAGTTACAAGCAAAAACTCGTCGTTTTCACGTTTTATGGCCGTTTTCATGAGCTATTGCCCACAGTTTTGGTGTTCCAGGGCGATTTGCACGCCCCATAAAACCCAATACGTGTTTGAGAGACATGACCATAAACATATCATTTTCGTGTTTTATGGTTGTTTTCATGTGCTATTGCCCATGGTTTTCGGGTTCCCAGGGCATTTGCATGACTTGTAAAGACATGATACATATTTGATAGTTATGACCAAAAACTCATCGTTTTCGCGTTTTATGACTGTTTTAATGAGCTATTGTCCATAGTTTTGGGATTCTAGGGTGATTTAAATGACTCGTAACAGCCGATACATGTTTGAGAGTTATGAGGAAGAACTCATCGTTTCGCGTTTTATGGCTATTTTCATGAGCTATTGCCCATAGTTTTTGGGTTCCAAGGGCATTTGCATGGCCTGTAAAGACACGATACACGTTTGAGAGTTATGCAAAAAACACATTGTTTTTGCATTTATGGCCATTCTCATGAGATATTGCCCACAGTTTGGGTGTTCCAGGGCGATTTGCACGCCCCATAAAACCCAATACGTGTTTAAGAGACATGACCAAAAACTCGTCGTTTTCGTGTTTTATGGTTGTTTTCACGAGCTATTGCCTACAGTTTTCGGGTTCCAAGGGTATTTGCATGGCCTGTAATGACACGATACATATTTGAGAGTTATGACCAAAAAATCGTTGTTTTCGCGTTTTATGGCCGTTTTCATGAGCTATTTTCCACAGTTTTTGGGTTCTAGGGCGATTTGAACGACTCGTAACACCCGATACAAGTTTGAGAGTTATGAGCAAAAACTCGTCATTTTCGCGTTTTATGGCTGTTTTAATGAGCTATTGCCCACAGTTTTGGTTTTCTAGGGCGATTTGCACGCCCCATAAAACCCAATACGTGTTTGAGAGACATGACCAAAAACTCGTCGTTTTCGTATTTTAGGGCTGTATTCATCAGCTATTTGCCCATAATTTTCGGGTTCCAAGGGCATTTGCATGTCCTATAAAGATATGATACATATTTGAGAGTTATCACAAAAAACTCGTCGTTTTTGCGTTTATGGCCGTTGTCATGAGCTATTGCCCATAATTTTGGGGTTTTAGGTCGATTTAAATGACTCGTAACAGCGATACACGTTTGAGAGTTATGAGAAAAAACGCGTCGTTTTCACGTTTTATGGCCATTTTCATGAGCTATTGCCCATAGTTTTGGTTTTTCCAGCGATTTGCACGCCCCATAAAACCCAATACATATTTGAGAGACATGACCAAAAACTCATCGTTTTCGCATTTTATGGTTGTTTTCTTGAGGTATTGCCCACAGTTTTTCGGGTTCCAAGGTAATTTGCATGTCCTTTAAACACCTGATACGCGTTTGAGAGTTCTGAGCAAAACTCGTCGTTTTCACGTTTTATGGCTGTTTTCATGAGCTATTGCCCACATTTTTGGTGTTCTTGTGATATTTGCACGCCCCATAAAACCTAATACGTGTTCGAGAGACATGACCAAAAACTCGCCGTTTTCGTATTTTATGCCTATTTTCATGAGCTATTGCCCATAGTTTTCGGGTTCCAAGGGCATTTGCATGGCTTGTAAAGACACGGTAAACGTTTGGGAGTTATGAGCAAAAACTCGTCGTTTTGGCATTTTATGGCTGTTTTCATGAGCTATTGCCCACAGTTTTGGTTTTCTAGGGAGATTTGCACGCCCCATAAAACCCAATACGTGTTTGATAGGCATGACCAAAAACTCGTCGTTTTCGTGTTTTATGGCTGTATTCATGAGCTATTGCCCATAATTTTTGGGTTCCAAGGGCATTTGCTTGGCCTGTAAAGATATGATACATATTTGAGAGTTATGACACAAAACTTGTCGTTTTTGCGTTTATGGCCGTTTTCATGAGCTATTGCCCATAATTTTGGCGTTTTAGGGCGATTTAAACAACTCGTAACATCCGATACATGTTTGAGAGTTATGAGCAAAACCTTGTCTTTTTCGCGTTTTATGGCTGTTGTCATGAGCTCTTTCCCTCAGTTTTGGTGTTCTGGGGCGATTTGCACGCCCCATAAAACCCAATACATATTTGAGAGACATGACCCAAAACTCATCGTTTTCACGTTTTATGGCCATTTTCATGAGCTATTGCCCACGGTTTTCGGGTTCCTAGGGCATTTGCATGACCTGTAAAGACATGATACAAGTTTGAGAGTTATGACCAAAAACTCGTCATTTTCGCGTTTTATGGCTGTTTTAATGAGCTATTGCCCACAGTTTTGGTTTTCTAGGGCGATTTGCACGCCCCATAAAACCCAATACGTGTTTGAGAGACATGACCAAAAACTCGTCGTTTTCGTATTTTAGGGCTGTATTCATCAGCTATTTGCCCATAATTTTCGGGTTCCAAGGGCATTTGCATGTCCTATAAAGATATGATACATATTTGAGAGTTATCACAAAAAACTCGTCGTTTTTGCGTTTATGGCCGTTGTCATGAGCTATTGCCCATAATTTTGGGGTTTTAGGTCGATTTAAATGACTCGTAACAGCGATACACGTTTGAGATTTATGAGAAAAAACGCGTCGTTTTCACGTTTTATGGCCATTTTCATGAGCTATTGCCCATAGTTTTGGTTTTTCCAGCGATTTGCACGCCCCATAAAACCCAATACATATTTGAGAGACATGACCAAAAACTCATCGTTTTCGCATTTTATGGTTGTTTTCTTGAGGTATTGCCCACAGTTTTTCGGGTTCCAAGGTAATTTGCATGTCCTTTAAACACCCGATACGCGTTTGAGAGTTCTGAGCAAAACTCGTCGTTTTCACGTTTTATGGCTGTTTTCATGAGCTATTGCCCACATTTTTGGTGTTCTTGTGATATTTGCACGCCCCATAAAACCTAATACGTGTTCGAGAGACATGACCAAAAACTCGCCGTTTTCGTATTTTATGCCTATTTTCATGAGCTATTGCCCATAGTTTTCGGGTTCCAAGGGCATTTGCATGGCCTGTAAAGACACGGTAAACGTTTGGGAGTTATGAGCAAAAACTCGTCGTTTTGGCATTTTATGGCTGTTTTCATGAGCTATTGCCCACAGTTTTGGTTTTCTAGGGAGATTTGCACGCCCCATAAAACCCAATACGTGTTTGATAGGCATGACCAAAAACTCGTCGTTTTCGTGTTTTATGGCTGTATTCATGAGCTATTGCCCATAATTTTTGGGTTCCAAGGGCATTTGCTTGGCCTGTAAAGATATGATACATATTTGAGAGTTATGACACAAAACTTGTCGTTTTTGCGTTTATGGCCGTTTTCATGAGCTATTGCCCATAATTTTGGCGTTTTAGGGCGATTTAAACAACTCGTAACATCCGATACATGTTTGAGAGTTATGAGCAAAACCTTGTCTTTTTCGCGTTTTATGGCTGTTGTCATGAGCTCTTTCCCTCAGTTTTGGTGTTCTGGGGCGATTTGCACGCCCCATAAAACCCAATACATATTTGAGAGACATGACCCAAAACTCATCGTTTTCACGTTTTATGGCCATTTTCATGAGCTATTGCCCACGGTTTTCGGGTTCCTAGGGCATTTGCATGACCTGTAAAGACATGATACATATTTGATAGTTATGACCAAAAACTCGTCATTTTCGCGTTTTATGGCAGTTTTAATGAGCTATTGCCCACAGTTTTGGTTTTCTAGGGCGATTTGCACGCCCCATAAAACCCAATACGTGTTTGAGAGACATGACCAAAAACTCGTCGTTTTCGTATTTTAGGGCTGTATTCATCAGCTATTTGCCCATAATTTTCGGGTTCCAAGGGCATTTGCATGTCCTATAAAGATATGATACATATTTGAGAGTTATCACAAAAAACTCGTCGTTTTTGCGTTTATGGCCGTTGTCATGAGCTATTGCCCATAATTTTGGGTTTTAGGTCGATTTAAATGACTCGTAACAGCGATACACGTTTGAGAGTTATGAGAAAAAACGCGTCGTTTTCACGTTTTATGGCCATTTTCATGAGCTATTGCCCATAGTTTTGGTTTTTCCAGCGATTTGCACGCCCCATAAAACCCAATACATATTTGAGAGACATGACCAAAAACTCATCGTTTTCGCATTTTATGGTTGTTTTCTTGAGGTATTGCCCACAGTTTTTCGGGTTCCAAGGTAATTTGCATGTCCTTTAAACACCCGATACGCGTTTGAGAGTTCTGAGCAAAACTCGTCGTTTTCACGTTTTATGGCTGTTTTCATGAGCTATTGCCCACATTTTTGGTGTTCTTGTGATATTTGCACGCCCCATAAAACCTAATACGTGTTCGAGAGACATGACCAAAAACTCGCCGTTTTCGTATTTTATGCCTATTTTCATGAGCTATTGCCCATAGTTTTCGGGTTCCAAGGGCATTTGCATGGCCTGTAAAGACACGGTAAACGTTTGGGAGTTATGAGCAAAAACTCGTCGTTTTCGCATTTTATGGCTGTTTTCATGAGCTATTGCCCACAATTTTGGTGATCTAGGGAGATTTGCATGCCCCACAAACCCAATACGTGTTTGAGAGGCATGACCAAAAACTCGTCGTTTTCGTGTTTTATGGTTCTTTTCATGTGCTATTGCCCAGAGTTTTCTGGTTCGAAGGACATTTGCATGGCCTGTAAAAAATGATACATATTTGAGAGTTATGACCAAATACTCATCGTTTTCGCGTTTTATGGTCGTTCTCATGAGCTATTGTCCATAATTTTGGGATTTTAGGGCGATTTAAACAACTCGTAACACCCGATACATGTTTGAGAGTTATGAGCAAAACCTTGTCTTTTTCGCGTTTTATGGCTGTTGTCATGAGCTCTTTCCCTCAGTTTTGGTGTTCCGGGGCAATTTGCACGCCCCATAAAACCCAATACATATTTGAGAGACATGACCCAAAACTCATCGTTTTCACGTTTTATGGCCATTTTCATGAGCTATTGCCCACGGTTTTCGGGTTCCTAGGGCATTTGCATGACCTGTAAAGACATGATACATATTTGATAGTTATGACCAAAAACTCGTCATTTTCGCGTTTTATGGCTGTTTTAATGAGCTATTGCCCACAGTTTTGGTTTTCTAGGGCGATTTGCACGCCCCATAAAACCCAATACGTGTTTGAGAGACATGACCAAAAACTCGTCGTTTTCGTATTTTAGGGCTGTATTCATCAGCTATTTTCCCATAATTTTCGGGTTCCAAGGGCATTTGCATGTCCTATAAAGATATGATACATATTTGAGAGTTATCACAAAAAACTCGTCGTTTTTGCGTTTATGGCCGTTGTCATGAGCTATTGCCCATAATTTTGGGGGTTTAGGTCGATTTAAATGACTCGTAACACCGATACACGTTTGAGGGTTATGAGAAAAAACGTGTCGTTTTCACGTTTTATGGCCATTTTCATGAGCTATTGCCCATAGTTTTGGTTTTTCCAGCGATTTGCACGCCCCATAAAACCCAATACATATTTGAGAGACATGACCAAAAACTCATCGTTTTCGCATTTTATGGTTGTTTTCTTGAGGTATTGCCCACAGTTTTTCGGGTTCCAAGGTAATTTGCATGTCCTTTAAACACCCGATACGCGTTTGAGAGTTCTGAGCAAAACTCATCGTTTTCACGTTTTATGGCTGTTTTCATGAGCTATTGCCCACATTTTTGGTGTTCTTGTGATATTTGCACGAACCATAAAACCTAATACGTGTTCGAGAGACATGACCAAAAACTCGCCGTTTTCGTATTTTATGCCTATTTTCATGAGCTATTGCCCATAGTTTTCGGGTTCCAAGGGCATTTGCATGGCCTGTAAAGACACGGTAAACGTTTGGGAGTTATGAGCAAAAACTCGTCGTTTTCGCATTTTATGGCTGTTTTCATGAGCTATTGCCCACAGTTTTGGTGATCTAGGGAGATTTGCACGCCCCACAAACCCAATACGTGTTTGAGAGGCATGACCAAAAACTCGTCGTTTTCGTGTTTTATGGTTCTTTTCATGTGCTATTGCCCAGAGTTTTCTGGTTCGAAGGACATTTGCATGGCCTGTAAAAAATGATACATATTTGAGAGTTATGACCAAATACTCATCGTTTTCGCGTTTTATGGTCGTTCTCATGAGCTATTGTCCATAATTTTGGGGTTTTAGGGCGATTTAAACAACTCGTAACACCCGATACATGTTTGAGAGTTATGAGCAAAACCTTGTCTTTTTCGCGTTTTATGGCTGTTGTCATGAGCTCTTTCCCTCAGTTTTGGTGTTCCGGGGCGATTTGCACGCCCCATAAAACCCAATACATATTTGAGAGACATGACCCAAAACTCATCGTTTTCACGTTTTATGGCCATTTTCATGAGCTATTGCCCACGGTTTTCGGGTTCCTAGGGCATTTGCATGACCTGTAAAGACATGATACATATTTGATAGTTATGACCAAAAACACGTCATTTTCGCGTTTTATGGCTGTTTTAATGAGCTATTGCCCACAGTTTTGGTTTTCTAGGGCGATTTGCACGCCCCATAAAACCCAATACGTGTTTGAGAGACATGACCAAAAACTCGTCGTTTTCGTATTTTAGGGCTGTATTCATCAGCTATTTGCCCATAATTTTCGGGTTCCAAGGGCATTTGCATGTCCTATAAAGATATGATACATATTTGAGAGTTATCACAAAAAACTCGTCGTTTTTGCGTTTATGGCCGTTGTCATGAGCTATTGCCCATAATTTTGGGGTTTTAGGTCGATTTAAATGACTCGTAACAGCGATACACGTTTGAGAGTTATGAGAAAAAACGCGTCGTTTTCACGTTTTATGGCCATTTTCATGAGCTATTGCCCATAGTTTTGGTTTTTCCAGCGATTTGCACGCCCCATAAAACCCAATACATATTTGAGAGACATGACCAAAAACTCACCGTTTTCGCATTTTATGGTTGTTTTCTTGAGGTATTGCCCACAGTTTTTCGGGTTCCAAGGTAATTTGCATGTCCTTTAAACACCCGATACGCGTTTGAGAGTTCTGAGCAAAACTCGTCGTTTTCGCGTTTTATGGCTGTTTTCATGAGCTATTGCCCACATTTTTGGTGTTCTTGTGATATTTGCACGCCCCATAAAACATAATACGTGTTCGAGAGACATGACCAAAAACTCGCCGTTTTCGTATTTTATGCCTATTTTCATGAGCTATTGCCCATAGTTTTCGGGTTCCAAGGGCATTTGCATGGCCTGTAAAGACACGGTAAACGTTTGGGAGTTATGAGCAAAAACTCGTCGTTTTCGCATTTTATGGCTGTTTTCATGAGCTATTGCCCACAGTTTTGGTGATCTAGGGAGATTTGCACGCCCCACAAACCCAATACGTGTTTGAGAGGCATGACCAAAAACTCGTCGTTTTCGTGTTTTATGGTTCTTTTCATGTGCTATTGCCCAGAGTTTTCTGGTTCGAAGAACATTTGCATGGCCTGTAAAAAATGATATATATTTGAGAGTTATGACCAAATACTCATCGTTTTCGCGTTTTATGGTCGTTCTCATGAGCTATTGTCCATAATTTTGGGGTTTTAGGGCGATTTAAACAACTCGTAACACCCGATACATGTTTGAGAGTTATGAGCAAAACCTTGTCTTTTTCGCGTTTTATGGCTGTTGTCATGAGCTCTTTCCCTCAGTTTTGGTGTTCTAGGGCGATTTGCACGCCCCATAAAACCCAATACATATTTGAGAGACATGACCCAAAACTCATCGTTTTCACGTTTTATGGCCATTTTCATGAGCTATTGCCCTCGGTTTTCGGGTTCCTAGGGCATTTGCATGACCTGTAAAGACATGATACATATTTGATAGTTATGACCAAAAACTCGTCATTTTCACGTTTTATGGCTGTTTTAATGAGCTATTGCCCACAGTTTTGGTTTTCTAGGGCGATTTGCACGCCCCATAAAACCCAATACGTGTTTGAGAGACATGACCAAAAACTCGTCGTTTTCGTATTTTAGGGCTGTATTCATCAGCTATTTGCCCATAATTTTCGGGTTCCAAGGGCATTTGCATGGCCTGTAAAAAATGATACATATTTGAGAGTTATGACCAAATACTCATCGTTTTCGCGTTTTATGGTCATTCTCATGAGCTATTGTCCATAATTTTGGGGTTCTAGGACGATTTAAACAACTCGTAACACCCGATACATGTTTGAGAGTTACGAGCAAAACTTTGTCTTTTTCGCGTTTTATGGCTGTTGTCATGAGCTATTGCCCTCAGTTTTGGTGTTCAGGGGCGATTTGCACGCCCCATAAAACCCAATACATATTTGAGAGACATGACCAAAAACTCATCGTTTTCGCGTTTTATGGCTGTTTTCTTAAGCTATTGCCTACAGTTTTCGGGTTTCAATGGAATTTCCATGGCCTATAAAGAAAAGATACACTTTTGAGAGTTACAAGCAAAAACTCGTCGTTTTCACGTTTTATGGCCGTTTTCATGAGCTATTGCCCACAGTTTTGGTGTTCCAGGGCGATTTGCACGCCCCATAAAACCCAATACGTGTTTGAGAGACATGACCATAAACATATCATTTTCGCGTTTTATGGTTGTTTTCATGTGCTATTGCCCATGGTTTTCGGGTTCCCAGGGCATTTGCATGACTTGTAAAGACATGATACATATTTGATAGTTATGACCAAAAACTCATCGTTTTCGCGTTTTATGACTGTTTTAATGAGCTATTGTCCATAGTTTTGGGATTCTAGGGTGATTTAAATGACTCGTAACAGCCGATACATGTTTGAGAGTTATGAGGAAGAACTCATCGTTTTCGCGTTTTATGGCTATTTTCATGAGCTATTGCCCATAGTTTTTGGGTTCCAAGGGCATTTGCATGGCCTGTAAAGACACGATACACGTTTGAGAGTTATGCGAAAAAACACATTGTTTTTGCATTTATGGCCATTCTCATGAGATATTGCCCACAATTTGGGTGTTCCAGGGCGATTTGCACGCCCCATAAAACCCAATACGTGTTTAAGAGACATGACCAAAAACTCGTCGTTTTCGTGTTTTATGGTTGTTTTCACGAGCTATTGCCTACAGTTTTCGGGTTCCAAGGGTATTTGCATGGCCTGTAATGACACGATACATATTTGAGAGTTATGACCAAAAAATCGTTGTTTTCGCGTTTTATGGCCGTTTTCATGAGCTATTTTCCACAGTTTTGGTGATCTAGGGAGATTTGCACGCCCCACAAACCCAATACGTGTTTGAGAGGCATGACCAAAAACTCGTCGTTTTCGTGTTTTATGGTTCTTTTCATGTGCTATTGCCCAGAGTTTTCTGGTTCGAAGGACATTTGCATGGCCTGTAAAAAATGATACATATTTGAGAGTTATGACCAAATACTCATCGTTTTCGCGTTTTATGGTCGTTCTCATGAGCTATTGCCCATAATTTTGGGGTTTTAGGGCGATTTAAACAACTCGTAACACCCGATACATGTTTGAGAGTTATGAGCAAAACCTTGTCTTTTTCGCGTTTTATGGCTGTTGTCATGAGCTCTTTCCCTCAGTTTTGGTGTTCCGGGGCGATTTGCACGCCCCATAAAACCCAATACATATTTGAGAGACATGATCCAAAACTCATCGTTTTCACGTTTTATGGCCATTTTCATGAGCTATTGCCCACGGTTTTCGGGTTCCTAGGGCATTTGCATGACCTGTAAAGACATGATACATATTTGATAGTTATGACCAAAAACTCGTCATTTTCGCGTTTTATGGCTGTTTTAATGAGCTATTGCCCACAGTTTTGGTTTTCTAGGGCGATTTGCACGCCCCATAAAACCCAATACGTGTTTGAGAGACATGACCAAAAACTCGTCGTTTTCGTATTTTAGGGCTGTATTCATCAGCTATTTGCCCATAATTTTCGGGTTCCAAGGGCATTTGCATGTCCTATAAAGATATGATACATATTTGAGAGTTATCACAAAAAACTCGTCGTTTTTGCGTTTATGGCCGTTGTCATGAGCTATTGCCCATAATTTTGGGGTTTTAGGTCGATTTAAATGACTCGTAACACCGATACACGTTTGAGAGTTATGAGAAAAAACGCGTCGTTTTCACGTTTTATGGCCATTTTCATGAGCTATTGCCCATAGTTTTGGTTTTTCCAGCGATTTGCACGCCCCATAAAACCCAATACATATTTGAGAGACATGACCAAAAACTCATCGTTTTCGCATTTTATGGTTGTTTTCTTGAGGTATTGCCCACAGTTTTTCGGGTTCCAAGGTAATTTGCATGTCCTTTAAACACCCGATACGCGTTTGAGAGTTCTGAGCAAAACTCGTCGTTTTCACGTTTTATGGCTGTTTTCATGAGCTATTGCCCACATTTTTGGTGTTCTTGTGATATTTGCACGCCCCATAAAACCTAATACGTGTTCGAGAGACATGACCAAAAACTCGCCGTTTTCGTATTTTATGCCTATTTTCATGAGCTATTGCCCATAGTTTTCGGGTTCCAAGGGCATTTGCATGGCCTGTAAAGACACGGTAAACGTTTGGGAGTTATGAGCAAAAACTCGTCGTTTTCGCATTTTATGGCTGTTTTCATGAGCTATTGCCCACAATTTTGGTGATCTAGGGAGATTTGCACGCCCCACAAACCCAATACGTGTTTGAGAGGCATGACCAAAAACTCGTCGTTTTCGTGTTTTATGGTTCTTTTCATGTGCTATTGCCCAGAGTTTTCTGGTTCGAAGGACATTTGCATGGCCTGTAAAAAATGATACATATTTGAGAGTTATGACCAAATACTCATCGTTTTCGCGTTTTATGGTCGTTCTCATGAGCTATTGTCCATAATTTTGGGGTTTTAGGGCGATTTAAACAACTCGTAACACCCGATACATGTTTGAGAGTTATGAGCAAAACCTTGTCTTTTTCGCGTTTTATGGCTGTTGTCATGAGCTCTTTCCCTCAGTTTTGGTGTTCCGGGGCGATTTGCACGCCCCATAAAACCCAATACATATTTGAGAGACATGACCCAAAACTCATCGTTTTCACGTTTTATGGCCATTTTCATGAGCTATTGCCCACGGTTTTCGGGTTCCTAGGGCATTTGCATGACCTGTAAAGACATGATACATATTTGATAGTTATGACCAAAAACTCGTCATTTTCGCGTTTTATGGCTGTTTTAATGAGCTATTGCCCACAGTTTTGGTTTTCTAGGGCGATTTGCACGCCCCATAAAACCCAATACGTGTTTGAGAGACATGACCAAAAACTCGTCGTTTTCGTATTTTAGGGCTGTATTCATCAGCTATTTGCCCATAATTTTCGGGTTCCAAGGGCATTTGCATGTCCTATAAAGATATGATACATATTTGAGAGTTATCACAAAAAACTCGTCGTTTTTGCGTTTATGGCCGTTGTCATGAGCTATTGCCCATAATTTTGGGGTTTTAGGTCGATTTAAATGACTCGTAACAGCGATACACGTTTGAGAGTTATGAGAAAAAACGCGTCGTTTTCACGTTTTATGGCCATTTTCATGAGCTATTGCCCATAGTTTTGGTTTTTCCAGCGATTTGCACGCCCCATAAAACCCAATACATATTTGAGAGACATGACCAAAAACTCATCGTTTTCGCATTTTATGGTTGTTTTCTTGAGGTATTGCCCACAGTTTTTCGGGTTCCAAGGTAATTTGCATGTCCTTTAAACACCCGATACGCGTTTGAGAGTTCTGAGCAAAACTCGTCGTTTTCACGTTTTATGGCTGTTTTCATGAGCTATTGCCCACATTTTTGGTGTTCTTGTGATATTTGCACGCCCCATAAAACCTAATACGTGTTCGAGAGACATGACCAAAAACTCGCCGTTTTCGTATTTTATGCCTATTTTCATGAGCTATTGCCCATAGTTTTCGGGTTCCAAGGGCATTTGCATGGCCTGTAAAGACACGGTAAACGTTTGGGAGTTATGAGCAAAAACTCGTCGTTTTCGCATTTTATGGCTGTTTTCATGAGCTATTGCCCACAGTTTTGGTGATCTAGGGAGATTTGCACGCCCCACAAACCCAATACGTGTTTGAGAGGCATGACCAAAAACTCGTCGTTTTCGTGTTTTATGGTTCTTTTCATGTGCTATTGCCCAGAGTTTTCTGGTTCGAAGGACATTTGCATGGCCTGTAAAAAATGATACATATTTGAGAGTTATGACCAAATACTCATCGTTTTCGCGTTTTATGGTCGTTCTCATGAGCTATTGTCCATAATTTTGGGGTTTTAGGGCGATTTAAACAACTCGTAACACCCGATACATGTTTGAGAGTTATGAGCAAAACCTTGTCTTTTTCGCGTTTTATGGCTGTTGTCATGAGCTCTTTCCCTCAGTTTTGGTGTTCCGGGGCGATTTGCACGCCCCATAAAACCCAATACATATTTGAGAGACATGACCCAAAACTCATCGTTTTCACGTTTTATGGCCATTTTCATGAGCTATTGCCCACGGTTTTCGGGTTCCTAGGGCATTTGCATGACCTGTAAAGACATGATACATATTTGATAGTTATGACCAAAAACTCGTCATTTTCGCGTTTTATGGCTGTTTTAATGAGCTATTGCCCACAGTTTTGGTTTTCTAGGGCGATTTGCACGCCCCATAAAACCCAATACGTGTTTGAGAGACATGACCAAAAACTCGTCGTTTTCGTATTTTAGGGCTGTATTCATCAGCTATTTGCCCATAATTTTCGGGTTCCAAGGGCATTTGCATGTCCTATAAAGATATGATACATATTTGAGAGTTATCACAAAAAACTCGTCGTTTTTGCGTTTATGGCCGTTGTCATGAGCTATTGCCCATAATTTTGGGGGTTTAGGTCGATTTAAATGACTCGTAACACCGATACACGTTTGAGAGTTATGAGAAAAAACGCGTCGTTTTCACGTTTTATGGCCATTTTCATGAGCTATTGCCCATAGTTTTGGTTTTTCCAGCGATTTGCACGCCCCATAAAACCCAATACATATTTGAGAGACATGACCAAAAACTCATCGTTTTCGCATTTTATGGTTGTTTTCTTGAGGTATTGCCCACAGTTTTTCGGGTTCCAAGGTAATTTGCATGTCCTTTAAACACCCGATACGCGTTTGAGAGTTCTGAGCAAAACTCATCGTTTTCACGTTTTATGGCTGTTTTCATGAGCTATTGCCCACATTTTTGGTGTTCTTGTGATATTTGCACGCCCCATAAAACCTAATACGTGTTCGAGAGACATGACCAAAAACTCGCCGTTTTCGTATTTTATGCCTATTTTCATGAGCTATTGCCCATAGTTTTCGGGTTCCAAGGGCATTTGCATGGCCTGTAAAGACACGGTAAACGTTTGGGAGTTATGAGCAAAAACTCGTCGTTTTCGCATTTTATGGCTGTTTTCATGAGCTATTGCCCACAGTTTTGGTGATCTAGGGAGATTTGCACGCCCCACAAACCCAATACGTGTTTGAGAGGCATGACCAAAAACTCGTCGTTTTCGTGTTTTATGGTTCTTTTCATGTGCTATTGCCCAGAGTTTTCTGGTTCGAAGGACATTTGCATGGCCTGTAAAAAATGATACATATTTGAGAGTTATGACCAAATACTCATCGTTTTCGCGTTTTATGGTCGTTATCATGAGCTATTGTCCATAATTTTGGGGTTTTAGGGCGATTTAAACAACTCGTAACACCCGATACATGTTTGAGAGTTATGAGCAAAACCTTGTCTTTTTCGCGTTTTATGGCTGTTGTCATGAGCTCTTTCCCTCAGTTTTGGTGTTCCGGGGCGATTTGCACGCCCCATAAAACCCAATACATATTTGAGAGACATGACCCAAAACTCATCGTTTTCACGTTTTATGGCCATTTTCATGAGCTATTGCCCACGGTTTTCGGGTTCCTAGGGCATTTGCATGACCTGTAAAGACATGATACATATTTGATAGTTATGACCAAAAACTCGTCATTTTCGCGTTTTATGGCTGTTTTAATGAGCTATTGCCCACAGTTTTGGTTTTCTAGGGCGATTTGCACGCCCCATAAAACCCAATACGTGTTTGAGAGACATGACCAAAAACTCGTCGTTTTCGTATTTTAGGGCTGTATTCATCAGCTATTTGCCCATAATTTTCGGGTTCCAAGGGCATTTGCATGTCCTATAAAGATATGATACATATTTGAGAGTTATCACAAAAAACTCGTCGTTTTTGCGTTTATGGCCGTTGTCATGAGCTATTGCCCATAATTTTGGGGTTTTAGGTCGATTTAAATGACTCGTAACACCGATACACGTTTGAGAGTAATGAGAAAAAACGCGTCGTTTTCACGTTTTATGGCCATTTTCATGAGCTATTGCCCATAGTTTTGGTTTTTCCAGCGATTTGCACGCCCCATAAAACCCAATACATATTTGAGAGACATGACCAAAAACTCATCGTTTTCGCATTTTATGGTTGTTTTCTTGAGGTATTGCCCACAGTTTTTCGGGTTCCAAGGTAATTTGCATGTCCTTTAAACACCTGATACGCGTTTGAGAGTTCTGAGCAAAACTCGTCGTTTTCACGTTTTATGGCTGTTTTCATGAGCTATTGCCCACATTTTTGGTGTTCTTGTGATATTTGCACGCCCCATAAAACCTAATACGTGTTCGAGAGACATGACCAAAAACTCGCCGTTTTCGTATTTTATGCCTATTTTCATGAGCTATTGCCCATAGTTTTCGGGTTCCAAGGGCATTTGCATGGCTTGTAAAGACACGGTAAACGTTTGGGAGTTATGAGCAAAAACTCGTCGTTTTCGCATTTTATGGCTGTTTTCATGAGCTATTGCCCACAGTTTTGGTTTTCTAGGGAGATTTGCACGCCCCATAAAACCCAATACGTGTTTGAGAGGCATGACCAAAAACTCGTCGTTTTCGTGTTTTATGGCTGTATTCATGAGCTATTGCCCATAATTTTTGGGTTCCAAGGGCATTTGCTTGGCCTGTAAAGATATGATACATATTTGAGAGTTATGACACAAAACTTGTCGTTTTTGCGTTTATGGCCGTTTTCATGAGCTATTGCCCATAATTTTGGCGTTTTAGGGCGATTTAAACAACTCGTAACATCCGATACATGTTTGAGAGTTATGAGCAAAACCTTGTCTTTTTCGCGTTTTATGGCTGTTGTCATGAGCTCTTTCCCTCAGTTTTGGTGTTCTGGGGCGATTTGCACGCCCCATAAAACCCAATACATATTTGAGAGACATGACCCAAAACTCATCGTTTTCACGTTTTATGGCCATTTTCATGAGCTATTGCCCACGGTTTTCGGGTTCCTAGGGCATTTGCATGACCTGTAAAGACATGATACATATTTGATAGTTATGACCAAAAACTCGTCATTTTCGCGTTTTATGGCTGTTTTAATGAGCTATTGCCCACAGTTTTGGTTTTCTAGGGCGATTTGCACGCCCCATAAAACCCAATACGTGTTTGAGAGACATGACCAAAAACTCGTCGTTTTCGTATTTTAGGGCTGTATTCATCAGCTATTTGCCCATAATTTTCGGGTTCCAAGGGCATTTGCATGTCCTATAAAGATATGATACATATTTGAGAGTTATCACAAAAAACTCGTCGTTTTTGCGTTTATGGCCGTTGTCATGAGCTATTGCCCATAATTTTGGGGTTTTAGGTCGATTTAAATGACTCGTAACACCGATACACGTTTGAG
This sequence comes from Avena atlantica, assembly GCA_910589765.1. Classification (NCBI taxonomy): domain Eukaryota; kingdom Viridiplantae; phylum Streptophyta; class Magnoliopsida; order Poales; family Poaceae; genus Avena; species Avena atlantica. The sequence goes on along the minus strand of OU342733.1, from coordinate 534,845,032 downwards.
AGTTATGAGAAAAAACGCGTCGTTTTCACGTTTTATGGCCATTTTCATGAGCTATTGCCCATAGTTTTGGTTTTTCCAGCGATTTGCACGCCCCATAAAACCCAATACATATTTGAGAGACATGACCAAAAACTCATCGTTTTCGCATTTTATGGTTGTTTTCTTGAGGTATTGCCCACAGTTTTTCGGGTTCCAAGGTAATTTGCATGTCCTTTAAACACCCGATACGCGTTTGAGAGTTCTGAGCAAAACTCGTCGTTTTCACGTTTTATGGCTGTTTTCATGAGCTATTGCCCACATTTTTGGTGTTCTTGTGATATTTGCACGCCCCATAAAACCTAATACGTGTTCGAGAGACATGACCAAAAACTCGCCGTTTTCGTATTTTATGCCTATTTTCATGAGCTATTGCCCATAGTTTTCGGGTTCCAAGGGCATTTGCATGGCCTGTAAAGACACGGTAAACGTTTGGGAGTTATGAGCAAAAACTCGTCGTTTTCGCATTTTATGGCTGTTTTCATGAGCTATTGCCCACAGTTTTGGTGATCTAGGGAGATTTGCACGCCCCACAAACCCAATACGTGTTTGAGAGGCATGACCAAAAACTCGTCGTTTTCGTGTTTTATGGTTCTTTTCATGTGCTATTGCCCAGAGTTTTCTGGTTCGAAGGACATTTGCATGGCCTGTAAAAAATGATACATATTTGAGAGTTATGACCAAATACTCATCGTTTTCGCGTTTTATGGTCGTTCTCATGAGCTATTGTCCATAATTTTGGGGTTTTAGGGCGATTTAAACAACTCGTAACACCCGATACATGTTTGAGAGTTATGAGCAAAACCTTGTCTTTTTCGCGTTTTATGGCTGTTGTCATGAGCTCTTTCCCTCAGTTTTGGTGTTCTGGGGCGATTTGCACGCCCCATAAAACCCAATACATATTTGAGAGACATGACCCAAAACTCATCGTTTTCACGTTTTATGGCCATTTTCATGAGCTATTGCCCACGGTTTTCGGGTTCCTAGGGCATTTGCATGACCTGTAAAGACATGATACATATTTGATAGTTATGACCAAAAACTCGTCATTTTCGCGTTTTATGGCTGTTTTAATGAGCTATTGCCCACAGTTTTGGTTTTCTAGGGCGATTTGCACGCCCCATAAAACCCAATACGTGTTTGAGAGACATGACCAAAAACTCGTCGTTTTCGTATTTTAGGGCTGTATTCATCAGCTATTTGCCCATAATTTTCGGGTTCCAAGGGCATTTGCATGTCCTATAAAGATATGATACATATTTGAGAGTTATCACAAAAAACTCGTCGTTTTTGCGTTTATGGCCGTTGTCATGAGCTATTGCCCATAATTTTGGGGTTTTAGGTCGATTTAAATGACTCGTAACAGCGATACACGTTTGAGAGTTATGAGAAAAAACGCGTCGTTTTCACGTTTTATGGCCATTTTCATGAGCTATTGCCCATAGTTTTGGTTTTTCCAGCGATTTGCACGCCCCATAAAACCCAATACATATTTGAGAGACATGACCAAAAACTCATCGTTTTCGCATTTTATGGTTGTTTTCTTGAGGTATTGCCCACAGTTTTTCGGGTTCCAAGGTAATTTGCATGTCCTTTAAACACCCGATACGCGTTTGAGAGTTCTGAGCAAAACTCGTCGTTTTCACGTTTTATGGCTGTTTTCATGAGCTATTGCCCACATTTTTGGTGTTCTTGTGATATTTGCACGCCCCATAAAACCTAATACGTGTTCGAGAGACATGACCAAAAACTCGCCGTTTTCGTATTTTATGCCTATTTTCATGAGCTATTGCCCATAGTTTTCGGGTTCCAAGGGCATTTGCATGGCTTGTAAAGACACGGTAAACGTTTGGGAGTTATGAGCAAAAACTCGTCGTTTTCGCATTTTATGGCTGTTTTCATGAGCTATTGCCCACAGTTTTGGTTTTCTAGGGAGATTTGCACGCCCCATAAAACCCAATACGTGTTTGAGAGGCATGACCAAAAACTCGTCGTTTTCGTGTTTTATGGCTGTATTCATGAGCTATTGCCCATAATTTTTGGGTTCCAAGGGCATTTGCTTGGCCTGTAAAGATATGATACATATTTGAGAGTTATGACACAAAACTGTCGTTTTTGCGTTTATGGCCGTTTTCATGAGCTATTGCCCATAATTTTGGCGTTTTAGGGCGATTTAAACAACTCGTAACATCCGATACATGTTTGAGAGTTATGAGCAAAACCTTGTCTTTTTCGCGTTTTATGGCTGTTGTCATGAGCTCTTTCCCTCAGTTTTGGTGTTCTGGGGCGATTTGCACGCCCCATAAAACCCAATACATATTTGAGAGACATGACCCAAAACTCATCGTTTTCACGTTTTATGGCCATTTTCATGAGCTATTGCCCACGGTTTTCGGGTTCCTAGGGCATTTGCATGACCTGTAAAGACATGATACATATTTGATAGTTATGACCAAAAACTCGTCATTTTCGCGTTTTATGGCTGTTTTAATGAGCTATTGCCCACAGTTTTGGTTTTCTAGGGCGATTTGCACGCCCCATAAAACCCAATACGTGTTTGAGAGACATGACCAAAAACTCGTCGTTTTCGTATTTTAGGGCTGTATTCATCAGCTATTTGCCCATAATTTTCGGGTTCCAAGGGCATTTGCATGTCCTATAAAGATATGATACATATTTGAGAGTTATCACAAAAAACTCGTCGTTTTTGCGTTTATGGCCGTTGTCATGAGCTATTGCCCATAATTTTGGGGTTTTAGGTCGATTTAAATGACTCGTAACAGCGATACACGTTTGAGAGTTATGAGAAAAAACGCGTCGTTTTCACGTTTTATGGCCATTTTCATGAGCTATTGCCCATAGTTTTGGTTTTTCCAGCGATTTGCACGCCCCATAAAACCCAATACATATTTGAGAGACATGACCAAAAACTCATCGTTTTCGCATTTTATGGTTGTTTTCTTGAGGTATTGCCCACAGTTTTTCGGGTTCCAAGGTAATTTGCATGTCCTTTAAACACCCGATACGCGTTTGAGAGTTCTGAGCAAAACTCGTCGTTTTCACGTTTTATGGCTGTTTTCATGAGCTATTGCCCACATTTTTTGTGTTCTTGTGATATTTGCACGCCCCATAAAACCTAATACGTGTTCGAGAGACATGACCAAAAACTCGCCGTTTTCGTATTTTATGCCTATTTTCATGAGCTATTGCCCATAGTTTTCGGGTTCCAAGGGCATTTGCATGGCCTGTAAAGACACGGTAAACGTTTGGGAGTTATGAGCAAAAACTCGTCGTTTTCGCATTTTATGGCTGTTTTCATGAGCTATTGCCCACAGTTTTGGTGATCTAGGGAGATTTGCACGCCCCACAAACCCAATACGTGTTTGAGAGGCATGACCAAAAACTCGTCGTTTTCGTGTTTTATGGTTCTTTTCATGTGCTATTGCCCAGAGTTTTCTGGTTCGAAGGACATTTGCATGGCCTGTAAAAAATGATACATATTTGAGAGTTATGACCAAATACTCATCGTTTTCGCGTTTTATGGTCGTTCTCATGAGCTATTGTCCATAATTTTGGGGTTTTAGGGCGATTTAAACAACTCGTAACACCCGATACATGTTTGAGAGTTATGAGCAAAACCTTGTCTTTTTCGCGTTTTATGGCTGTTGTCATGAGCTCTTTCCCTCAGTTTTGGTGTTCCGGGGCGATTTGCACGCCCCATAAAACCCAATACATATTTGAGAGACATGACCCAAAACTCATCGTTTTCACGTTTTATGGCCATTTTCATGAGCTATTGCCCACGGTTTTCGGGTTCCTAGGGCATTTGCATGACCTGTAAAGACATGATACATATTTGATAGTTATGACCAAAAACTCGTCATTTTCGCGTTTTATGGCTGTTTTAATGAGCTATTGCCCACAGTTTTGGTTTTCTAGGGCGATTTGCACGCCCCATAAAACCCAATACGTGTTTGAGAGACATGACCAAAAACTCGTCGTTTTCGTATTTTAGGGCTGTATTCATCAGCTATTTGCCCATAATTTTCGGGTTCCAAGGGCATTTGCATGTCCTATAAAGATATGATACATATTTGAGAGTTATCACAAAAAACTCGTCGTTTTTGCGTTTATGGCCGTTGTCATGAGCTATTGCCCATAATTTTGGGGGTTTAGGTCGATTTAAATGACTCGTAACACCGATACACGTTTGAGAGTTATGAGAAAAAACGCGTCGTTTTCACGTTTTATGGCCATTTTCATGAGCTATTGCCCATAGTTTTGGTTTTTCCAGCGATTTGCACGCCCCATAAAACCCAATACATATTTGAGAGACATGACCAAAAACTCATCGTTTTCGCATTTTATGGTTGTTTTCTTGAGGTATTGCCCACAGTTTTTCGGGTTCCAAGGTAATTTGCATGTCCTTTAACACCCGATACGCGTTTGAGAGTTCTGAGCAAAACTCGTCGTTTTCACGTTTTATGGCTGTTTTCATGAGCTATTGCCCACATTTTTGGTGTTCTTGTGATATTTGCACGCCCCATAAAACCTAATACGTGTTCGAGAGACATGACCAAAAACTCGCCGTTTTCGTATTTTATGCCTATTTTCATGAGCTATTGCCCATAGTTTTCGGGTTCCAAGGGCATTTGCATGGCCTGTAAAGACACGGTAAACGTTTGGGAGTTATGAGCAAAAACTCGTCGTTTTCGCATTTTATGGCTGTTTTCATGAGCTATTGCCCACAGTTTTGGTGATCTAGGGAGATTTGCACGCCCCACAAACCCAATACGTGTTTGAGAGGCATGACCAAAAACTCGTCGTTTTCGTGTTTTATGGTTCTTTTCATGTGCTATTGCCCAGAGTTTTCTGGTTCGAAGGACATTTGCATGGCCTGTAAAAAATGATACATATTTGAGAGTTATGACCAAATACTCATCGTTTTCGCGTTTTATGGTCGTTCTCATGAGCTATTGTCCATAATTTTGGGGTTTTAGGGCGATTTAAACAACTCGTAACACCCGATACATGTTTGAGAGTTATGAGCAAAACCTTGTCTTTTTCGCGTTTTATGGGTGTTGTCATGAGCTCTTTCCCTCAGTTTTGGTGTTCCGGGGCGATTTGCACGCCCCATAAAACCCAATACATATTTGAGAGACATGACCCAAAACTCATCGTTTTCACGTTTTATGGCCATTTTCATGAGCTATTGCCCACGGTTTTCGGGTTCCTAGGGCATTTGCATGACCTGTAAAGACATGATACATATTTGATAGTTATGACCAAAAACTCGTCATTTTCGCGTTTTATGGCTGTTTTAATGAGCTATTGCCCACAGTTTTGGTTTTCTAGGGCGATTTGCACGCCCCATAAAACCCAATACGTGTTTGAGAGACATGACCAAAAACTCGTCGTTTTCGTATTTTAGGGCTGTATTCATCAGCTATTTGCCCATAATTTTCGGGTTCCAAGGGCATTTGCATGTCCTATAAAGATATGATACATATTTGAGAGTTATCACAAAAATCTCGTCGTTTTTGCGTTTATGGCCGTTGTCATGAGCTATTGCCCATAATTTTGGGGGTTTAGGTCGATTTAAATGACTCGTAACACCGATACACGTTTGAGAGTTATGAGAAAAAACGCGTCGTTTTCACGTTTTATGGCCATTTTCATGAGCTATTGCCCATAGTTTTGGTTTTTCCAGCGATTTGCACGCCCCATAAAACCCAATACATATTTGAGAGACATGACCAAAAACTCATCGTTTTCGCATTTTATGGTTGTTTTCTTGAGGTATTGCCCACAGTTTTTCGGGTTCCAAGGTAATTTGCATGTCCTTTAAACACCCGATACGCGTTTGAGAGTTCTGAGCAAAACTCTCGTTTTCACGTTTTATGGCTGTTTTCATGAGCTATTGCCCACATTTTTGGTGTTCTTGTGATATTTGCACGCCCCATAAAACCTAATACGTGTTCGAGAGACATGACCAAAAACTCGCCGTTTTCGTATTTTATGCCTATTTTCATGAGCTATTGCCCATAGTTTTCGGGTTCCAAGGGCATTTGCATGGCCTGTAAAGACACGGTAAACGTTTGGGAGTTATGAGCAAAAACTCGTCGTTTTCGCATTTTATGGCTGTTTTCATGAGCTATTGCCCACAGTTTTGGTGATCTAGGGAGATTTGCACGCCCCACAAACCCAATACGTGTTTGAGAGGCATGACCAAAAACTCGTCGTTTTCGTGTTTTATGGTTCTTTTCATGTGCTATTGCCCAGAGTTTTCTGGTTCGAAGGACATTTGCATGGCCTGTAAAAAATGATACATATTTGAGAGTTATGACCAAATACTCATCGTTTTCGCGTTTTATGGTCGTTCTCATGAGCTATTGTCCATAATTTTGGGGTTTTAGGGCGATTTAAACAACTCGTAACACCCGATACATGTTTGAGAGTTATGAGCAAAACCTTGTCTTTTTCGCGTTTTATGGCTGTTGTCATGAGCTCTTTCCCTCAGTTTTGGTGTTCCAGGGCGATTTGCACGCCCCATAAAACCCAATACATATTTGAGAGACATGACCCAAAACTCATCGTTTTCACGTTTTATGGCCATTTTCATGAGCTATTGCCCACGGTTTTCGGGTTCCTAGGGCATTTGCATGACCTGTAAAGACATGATACATATTTGATAGTTATGACCAAAAACTCGTCATTTTCGCGTTTTATGGCTGTTTTAATGAGCTATTGCCCACAGTTTTGGTTTTCTAGGGCGATTTGCACGCCCCATAAAACCCAATACGTGTTTGAGAGACATGACCAAAAACTCGTCGTTTTCGTATTTTAGGGCTGTATTCATCAGCTATTTGCCCATAATTTTCGGGTTCCAAGGGCATTTGCATGTCCTATAAAGATATGATACATATTTGAGAGTTATCACAAAAAACTCGTCGTTTTTGCGTTTATGGCCGTTGTCATGAGCTATTGCCCATAATTTTGGGGTTTTAGGTCGATTTAAATGACTCGTAACACCGATACACGTTTGAGAGTTATGAGAAAAAACGCGTCGTTTTCACGTTTTATGGCCATTTTCATGTGCTATTGCCCATAGTTTTGGTTTTTCCAGCAATTTGCACGCCCCATAAAACCCAATACATATTTGAGAGACATGACCAAAAACTCATCGTTTTCGCATTTTACGGTTGTTTTCATGAGGTATTGCCCACAGTTTTTTGGGTTCCAAGGTAATTTGCATATCCTTTAAATACCCGATACACGTTTGAGAGTTCTGAGCAAAACTCGTCGTTTTCGCGTTTTATGGCTGTTTTGATGAGCTATTGCCCACATTTTTGGTGTTCTAGTGAGATTTGCATGCCCCATAAAACCTAATACGTGTTCGAGACACATGACCAAAAACTCACCGTTTTCGTATTTTATGCCTATTTTCATGAGCTATTGCCCATAGTTTTCGGGTTCCAAGGGCATTTGCATGGCCTCTAAAGACACGGTACACGTTTGAGAGTTATGAGCAAAAACTCGTGGTTTTCGCATTTTATGGCTGTTTTAATGAGCTATTGCCCACAGTTTTGGTTTTCTAGGGCGATTTGCACGCCCCACAAACCCAATACGTGTTTGAGAGACATGACCAAAAACTGTCGTTTTCGTATTTTATGGCTGTATTCATGAGCTATTGCCCATAATTTTGTGGTTCCAAGGGCATTTGCTTGGCCTGTAAAGATATGATACATATTTGAGAGTTATGACACAAAACTTGTCGTTTTTGCGTTTATGGCCGTTTTCATGAGCTATTGCCCATAATTTTGGCATTTTAGGGCGATTTAAACAACTCGTAACACCCGATACATGTGTTATGAGCAAAACCTTGTCTTTTTCGCGTTTTATGGCTGTTGTCATGAGCTCTTTCCCTCAGTTTTGGTGTTCCGGGGCGATTTGCACGCCCCATAAAACCCAATACATATTTGAGAGACATGACCCAAAACTCATCGTTTTCACGTTTTATGGCCATTTTCATGAGCTATTGCCCACGGTTTTCGGGTTCCTAGGGCATTTGCATGACCTGTAAAGACATGATACATATTTGATAGTTATGACCAAAAACTCGTCATTTTCGCGTTTTATGGCTGTTTTAATGAGCTATTGCCCACAGTTTTGGTTTTCTAGGGCGATTTGCACGCCCCATAAAACCCAATACGTGTTTGAGAGACATGACCAAAAACTCGTCGTTTTCGTATTTTAGGGCTGTATTCATCAGCTATTTGCCCATAATTTTCGGGTTCCAAGGGCATTTGCATGTCCTATAAAGATATGATACATATTTGAGAGTTATCACAAAAAACTCGTCGTTTTTGCGTTTATGGCCGTTGTCATGAGCTATTGCCCATAATTTTGGGGTTTTAGGTCGATTTAAATGACTCGTAACACCGATACACGTTTGAGAGTTATGAGAAAAAACGCGTCGTTTTCACGTTTTATGGCCATTTTCATGAGCTATTGCCCATAGTTTTGGTTTTTCCAGCGATTTGCACGCCCCATAAAACCCAATACATATTTGAGAGACATGACCAAAAACTCATCGTTTTCGCATTTTATGGTTGTTTTCTTGAGGTATTGCCCACAGTTTTTCGGGTTCCAAGGTAATTTGCATGTCCTTTAAACACCTGATACGCGTTTGAGAGTTCTGAGCAAAACTCGTCGTTTTCACGTTTTATGGCTGTTTTCATGAGCTATTGCCCACATTTTTGGTGTTCTTGTGATATTTGCACGCCCCATAAAACCTAATACGTGTTCGAGAGACATGACCAAAAACTCGCCGTTTTCGTATTTTATGCCTATTTTCATGAGCTATTGCCCATAGTTTTCGGGTTACAAGGGCATTTGCATGGCTTGTAAAGACACGGTAAACGTTTGGGAGTTATGAGCAAAAACTCGTCGTTTTCGCATTTTATGGCTGTTTTCATGAGCTATTGCCCACAGTTTTGGTTTTCTAGGGAGATTTGCACGCCCATAAAACCCAATACGTGTTTGAGAGGCATGACCAAAAACTCGTCGTTTTCGTGTTTTATGGTTGTATTCATGAGCTATTGCCCATAATTTTTGGTTCCAAGGCATTTGCTTGGCCTGTAAAGATATGATACATATTTGAGAGTTATGACCAAAACTTGTCGTTTTTGCGTTTATGGCCGTTTTCATGAGCTATTGCCCATAATTTTGGCGTTTTAGGGCGATTTAAACAACTCGTCACATCCGATACATGTTTGAGAGTTATGAGCAAAACCTTGTCTTTTTCGCGTTTCATGGCTGTTGTCATGAGCTCTTTCCCTCAGTTTTGGTGTTCTGGGCGATTTGCACGCCCCATAAAACCCAATACATATTTGAGAGACATGACCCAAAACTCATCGTTTTCACGTTTTATGGCCATTTTCATGAGCTATTGCCCACGGTTTTCGGGTTCCTAGGGCATTTGCATGACCTGTAAAGACATGATACATATTTGATAGTTATGACAAAAAACTCGTCATTTTCGCGTTTTATGGCTGTTTTAATGAGCTATTGCCCACAGTTTTGGTTTTCTAGGGCGATTTGCACGCCCCATAAAACCCAATACGTGTTTGAGAGACATGACCAAAAACTCGTCGTTTTCGTATTTTAGGGCTGTATTCATCAGCTATTTGCCCATAATTTTCGGGTTCCAAGGGCATTTGCATGTCCTATAAAGATATGATACATATTTGAGAGTTATCACAAAAAACTCGTCGTTTTTGCGTTTATGGCCGTTGTCATGAGCTATTGCCCATAATTTTGGGGTTTTAGGTCGATTTAAATGACTCGTAACAGCGATACACGTTTGAGAGTTATGAGAAAAAAGCGTCGTTTTCACGTTTTATGGCCATTTTCATGAGCTATTGCCCATAGTTTTGGTTTTTCCAGCGATTTGCACGCCCCATAAAACCCAATACATATTTGAGAGACATGACCAAAAACTCATCGTTTTCGCATTTTATGGTTGTTTTCTTGAGGTATTGCCCACAGTTTTTCGGGTTCCAAGGTAATTTGCATGTCCTTTAAACACCCGATACGCGTTTGAGAGTTCTGAGCAAAACTCGTCGTTTTCACGTTTTATGGCTGTTTTCATGAGCTATTGCCCACATTTTTGGTGTTCTTGTGATATTTGCACGCCCCATAAAACCTAATACGTGTACGAGAGACATGACCAAAAACTCGCCGTTTTCGTATTTTATGCCTATTTTCATGAGCTATTGCCCATAGTTTTCGGGTTCCAAGGGCATTTGCATGGCCTGTAAAGACACGGTAAACGTTTGGGAGTTATGAGCAAAAACTCGTCGTTTTCGCATTTTATGGCTGTTTTCATGAGCTATTGCCCACATTTTTGGTTTTCTAGGGAGATTTGCACGCCCCATAAAACCCAATACGTGTTTGAGAGGCATGACCAAAAACTCGTCGTTTTCGTGTTTTATGGCTGTATTCATGAGCTATTGCCCATAATTTTTGGGTTCCAAGGGCATTTGCTTGGCCTGTAAAGATATAATACATATATGAGAGTTATGACACAAACTTGTCGTTTTTGCGTTTTATGGCCGTTTTCATGAGCTATTGCCCATAATTTTGGCGTTTTAGGGCGATTTAAACAACTCGTAACATCCGATACATGTTTGAGAGTTATGAGCAAAACCTTGTCTTTTTCGCGTTTTATGGCTGTTGTCATGAGCTCTTTCCCTCAGTTTTGGTGTTCTGGGGCGATTTGCACGCCCCATAAAACCCAATACATATTTGAGAGACATGACCCAAAACTCATCGTTTTCACGTTTTATGGCCATTTTCATGAGCTATTGCCCACGGTTTTCGGGTTCCTAGGGCATTTGCATGACCTGTAAAGACATGATACATATTTGATAGTTATGACAAAAAACTCGTCATTTTCCGCGTTTTATGGCTGTTTTAATGAGCTATTGCCCACAGTTTTGGTTTTCTAGGGCGATTTGCACGCCCATAAAACCCAATACGTGTTTGAGAGACATGACCAAAAACTCGTCGTTTTCGTATTTTAGGGCTGTATTCATCAGCTATTTGCCCATAATTTTCGGGTTCCAAGGGCATTTGCATGTCCTATAAAGATATGATACATATTTGAGAGTTATCACAAAAAACTCGTCGTTTTTGCGTTTATGGCCGTTGTCATGAGCTATTGCCCATAATTTTGGGGTTTTAGGTCGATTTAAATGACTCGTAACAGCGATACACGTTTGAGAGTTATGAGAAAAAACGCGTCGTTTTCACGTTTTATGGCCATTTTCATGAGCTATTGCCCATAGTTTTGGTTTTTCCAGCGATTTGCACGCCCCATAAAACCCAATACATATTTGAGAGACATGACCAAAAACTCATCGTTTTCGCATTTTATGGTTGTTTTCTTGAGGTATTGCCCACAGTTTTTCGGGTTCCAAGGTAATTTGCATGTCCTTTAAACACCCGATACGCGTTTGAGAGTTCTGAGCAAAACTCGTCGTTTTCACGTTTTATGGCTGTTTTCATGAGCTATTGCCCACATTTTTGGTGTTCTCTTGTGATATTTGCACGCCCCATAAAACCTAATACGTGTTCGAGAGACATGACCAAAACTCGCCGTTTTCGTATTTTATGCCTATTTTCATGAGCTATTGCCATAGTTTTCGGGTTCCAAGGGCATTTGCATGGCCTGTAAAGACACGGTAAACGTTTGGGAGTTATGAGCAAAAACTCGTCGTTTTCGCATTTTATGGCTGTTTCATGAGCTATTGCCCACAGTTTTGGTGATCTAGGGAGATTTGCACGCCCCACAAACCCAATACGTGTTTGAGAGGCATGACCAAAAACTCGTCGTTTTCGTGTTTTATGGTTCTTTTCATGTGCTATTGCCCAGAGTTTTCTGGTTCGAAGGACATTTGCATGGCCTGTAAAAAATGATATATATTTGAGAGTTATGACCAAATACTCATCGTTTTCGCGTTTTATGGTCGTTCTCATGAGCTATTGTCCATAATTTTGGGGTTTTAGGGCGATTTAAACAACTCGTAACACCCGATACATGTTTGAGAGTTATGAGCAAAACCTTGTCTTTTTCGCGTTTTATGGCTGTTGTCATGAGCTCTTTCCCTCAGTTTTGGTGTTCCGGGGCGATTTGCACGCCCCATAAAACCCAATACATATTTGAGAGACATGACCCAAAACTCATCGTTTTCACGTTTTATGGCCATTTTCATGAGCTATTGCCCACGGTTTTCGGGTTCCTAGGCATTTGCATGACCTGTAAAGACATGATACATATTTGATAGTTATGACCAAAAACTCGTCATTTTCGCGTTTTATGGCTGTTTTAATGAGCTATTGCCCACAGTTTTGGTTTTCTAGGGCGATTTGCACGCCCCATAAAAGCCAATACGTGTTTGAGAGACATGACCAAAAACTCGTCATTTTAGGGTTGTATTCAAGAGCTATTTGCCCATAATTTTCGGGTTCCAAGGGCATTTGCATGTCCTATAAAGATATGATACATATTTGAGAGTTATGACAAAAAACTCGTCGTTTTTGCGTTTATGGCCGTTGTCATGAGCTATTGCCCATAATTTTGGGGTTTTAGGTCGATTTAAATGACTCGTAACACCGATACACGTTTGAGAGTTATGAGAAAAACCGCGTTGTTTTCACGTTTTATGGCCATTTTCATGAGCTATTGCCCATAGTTTTGGTTTTTCCAGCGATTTGCACGCCCCATAAAACCCAATACATGTTTGAGAGACATGACAAAAAACTCATTGTTTTCGCATTTTATGGTTGTTTTCTTGAGGTATTGCCCACAGTTTTTCGGGTTCCAAGGTAATTTGCATGTCTTTTAAACACCAGATAAACGTTTGAGAGTTCTGAGCAAAACTCGTCGTTTTCGCGTTTTATGGCTGTTTTCATGAGCTATTGCCCACATTTTTGGTGTTCTAGTGAGATTTGCATGCCCCATAAAACCTAATACGTGTTCGAGAGACATGACCAAAAACTCACCGTTTTCGTATTTTATGCCTATTTTCATGAGCTATTGCCCATAGTTTTCGGGTTCCAAGGGCATTTGCATGGCCTGTAAAGACACGGTACACGTTTGGGAGTTATGAGCAAAAACTCGTCGTTTTCGCATTTTAATGGCTGTTTTCATGAGCTATTTCCCATAGTTTTGGTGATCTAGGGAGATTTGCACGCCCCACAAACCCAATACGTGTTTGAGAGGCATGACCAAAAACTCGTCGTTTTCGTGTTTTATGGTTCTTTTCATGTGCTATTGCCCAGAGTTTTCTGGTTCGAAGGACATTTGCATGGCCTGTAAAAAATGATACATATTTGAGAGTTATGACCAAATACTCATCGTTTTCGCGTTTTATGGTCGTTCTCATGAGCTATTGTCCATAATTTTGGGGTTCTAGGAAGATTTAAACAACTCGTAACACCCGATACATGTTTGAGAGTTATGAGCAAAGCCTTGTCTTTTTCGCGTTTTATGGCTGTTGTCATGAGCTATTGCCCTCAGTTTTGGTGTTCCGGGGCGATTTGCACGCCCCATAAAACCCAATACATATTTGAGAGACATGACCAAAAACTCATCGTTTCGCGTTTTATGGCTGTTTTCATAAGCTATTGTCTACAGTTTTCGGGTTCAATGGATTTCCATGGCCTATAAAGAAAAGATACACGTTTGAGAGTTATACAAGCAAAACTCGTCCTTTTCACGTTTTATGGCCGTTTTCATGAGCTATTGCCCACAGTTTTGGTGTTCCAGGACGATTTGCACGCCCCATAAAACCCAATACGTGTTTGAGAGACATGACCAAAAACTCATCATCATTTTCGCGTTTTATGGTTGTTTTCATGTGCTATTGCCCACGTTTTTCGGGTTCCAGGGCATTTGCATGACCTGTAAAGACATGATACATATTTGATAGTTATGACCAAAAACTCATCGTTTTTCGCGTTTCATGGCCGTTTTAATGAGCTATTGTCCATAGTTTTGGGATTCTAGGGTGATTTAAACGACTCGTAACACCGATACATGTTTGAGAGTTATGAGGAAGAACTCATCGTTTTCGCGTTTTATGGCTATTTTCATGAGCTATTGCCCATAGTTTTCGGTTCCAAGGGCATTTGCATGCCTGTAAAGACACGATACACGTTTGAGAGTTATGCGAAAAAACACATTGTTTTTGCATTTATGGCCGTTTTCATGAGATATTGCCCACAGTTTGGGTGTTCCAGGGCGATTTGCACGCCCATAAAACCCAATACGTGTTTACGAGACATGACCAAAAAGTCGTCGTTTTCGTGTTTTATGGTTGCTTTCATGAGCTATTGCCTACAGTTTTCGGGTTCCAAGGGTATTTGCATGGATGTAATGACACGATACATATTTGAGAGTTATGACCAAAAAATCGTTGTTTTCGCGTTTTATGGCCGTTTTCATGAGCTATTTTCCACAGTTTTGGGTTCTAGGGCGATTTAAACGACTCGTAACACCCGATACACGTTTGAGAGTTATGAGCAAAAACTCGTCATTTTCGCGTTTTATGGCTGTTTTAATGAGCTATTGCCCACAGTTTTGGTTTTCTAGGGCGATTTGCACGCCCCATAAAACCCAATACGTGTTTGAGAGACATGACCAAAAACTCGTCGTTTTCGAATTTTAGGGCTGTCTTCATCAGCTATTTGCCCATAATTTTCGGGTTCCAAGGGCATTTGCATGTCCTATAAAGATATATAATATTTGAGAGTTATGACAAAAAACTCGTCGTTTTTGCGTTTATGGCCGTTGTCATGAGCTATTGCTCATAATTTTGGGGTTTTAGGTCGATTTAAATGACTCGTAACACCGATACACGTTTCAGAGTTATGAGAAAAAACGCGTCGTTTTCACGTTTTATGGCCATTTTCATGAGCTATTGCCCATAGTTTTAGTTTTTCCAGCGATTTGCACGCCCCATAAAACCCAATACATATTTGAGAGACATGACCAAAAACTCATCGTTTTCGCATTTTATGGTTGTTTTCTTGAGGTATTTCCCACAGTTTTTCGGGTTCCAAGGTAATTTGCATGTCCTTTAAACACCCGATACGCGTTTGAGAGTTCTGAGCAAAACTCGTCGTTTTCACGTTTTATGGCTGTTTTCATGAGCTATTGCCCACATTTTTGGTGTTCTTGTGATATTTGCACGCCCCATAAAACCTAATACGTGTTCGAGAGACATGACCAAAAACTCGCCGTTTTCGTATTTTATGCCTATTTTCATGAGCTATTGCCCATAGTTTTCGGGTTCCAAGGTCATTTGCATGGCCTGTAAAGACACGGTACACGTTTGGGAGTTATGAGCAAAAACTCGTCGTTTTCGCATTTTATGGCTGTTTTCATGAGCTATTTCGCACAGTTTTGGTGATCTAGGGAGATTTGCACGCCCCACAAACCCAATACATGTTTGAGAGGCATGACCAAAAACTCGTCGTTTTCGTGTTTTATGGTTCTTTTCATGTGCTATTGCCCAGAGTTTTCTGGTTCGAAGGACATTTGCATGGCCTGTAAAAAATGATACATATTTGAGAGTTATGACCAAATACTCATCGTTTTCGCGTTTTATGGTCGTTCTCATGAGCTATTGTCCATAATTTTGGGGTTCTAGGAAGATTTAAACAACTCGTAACACCCGATACATGTTTGAGAGTTATGAGCAAAGCCTTGTCTTTTTCGCGTTTTATGGCTGTTGTCATGAGCTATTGCCCTCAGTTTTGGTGTTCCGGGGCGATTTGCACGCCCCATAAAACCCAATACATATTTGAGAGACATGACCAAAAACTCATCGTTTTCGCGTTTT
The DNA here is from genome assembly GCA_910589765.1 of Avena atlantica. Lineage (NCBI taxonomy): Eukaryota > Viridiplantae > Streptophyta > Magnoliopsida > Poales > Poaceae > Avena > Avena atlantica. The sequence continues at coordinate 534,829,085 of OU342733.1, read as the reverse complement.
ATGGCTGTTTTCTTAAGCTATTGTCTACAGTTTTCGGGTTTCAATGGAATTTCCATGGCCTATAAAGAAAAGATACACGTTTGAGAGTTACAAGCAAAAACTCGTCCTTTTCACGTTTTATGGCCGTTTTCATGAGCTATTGCCCACAGTTTTGGTGTTCCAGGACGATTTGCACGCCCCATAAAACCCAATACGTGTTTGAGAGACATGACCAAAAACTCATCATTTTCGCGTTTTATGGTTGTTTTCATGTGCTATTGCCCACGTTTTTCGGGTTCCCAGGGCATTTGCATGACCTGTAAAGACATGATACATATTTGATAGTTATGACCAAAAACTCATCGTTTTCGCGTTTCATGGCCGTTTTAATGAGCTATTGTCCATAGTTTTGGGATTCTAGGGTGATTTAAACGACTCGTAACACCCGATACATGTTTGAGAGTTATGAGGAAGAACTCATCGTTTTCGCGTTTTATGGCTATTTTCATGAGCTATTGCCCATAGTTTTCGGGTTCCAAGGGCATTTGCATGGCCTGTAAAGACACGATACACGTTTGAGAGTTATGCGAAAAAACACATTGTTTTTGCATTTATGGCCGTTTTCATGAGATATTGCCCACAGTTTGGGTGTTCCAGGGCGATTTGCACGCCCCATAAAACCCAATACGTGTTTACGAGACATGACCAAAAACTCGTCGTTTTCGTGTTTTATGGTTGCTTTCATGAGCTATTGCCTACAGTTTTCGGGTTCCAAGGGTATTTGCATGGCATGTAATGACACGATACATATTTGAGAGTTATGACAAAAAAATCGTTGTTTTCGCGTTTTATGGCCGTTTTCATGAGCTATTTTCCACAGTTTTTGGGTTCTAGGGCGATTTAAACGACTCGTAACACCCGATACACGTTTGAGAGTTATGAGCAAAAACTCGTCATTTTCGCGTTTTATGGCTGTTTTAATGAGCTATTGCCCACAGTTTTGGTTTTCTAGGGCGATTTGCACGCCCCATAAAACCCAATACGTGTTTGAGAGACATGACCAAAAACTCGTCGTTTTCGAATTTTAGGGCTGTCTTCATCAGCTATTTGCCCATAATTTTCGGGTTCCAAGGGCATTTGCATGTCCTATAAAGATATAATACATATTTGAGAGTTATGACAAAAAACTCGTCGTTTTTGCGTTTATGGCCGTTGTCATGAGCTATTGCTCATAATTTTGGGGTTTTAGGTCGATTTAAATGACTCGTAACACCGATACACGTTTCAGAGTTATGAGAAAAAACGCGTCGTTTTCACGTTTTATGGCCATTTTCATGAGCTATTGCCCATAGTTTTAGTTTTTCCAGCGATTTGCACGCCCCATAAAACCCAATACATATTTGAGAGACATGACCAAAAACTCATCGTTTTCGCATTTTATGGTTGTTTTCTTGAGGTATTTCCCACAGTTTTTCGGGTTCCAAGGTAATTTGCATGTCCTTTAAACACCCGATACGCGTTTGAGAGTTCTGAGCAAAACTCGTCGTTTTCACGTTTTATGGCTGTTTTCATGAGCTATTGCCCACATTTTTGGTGTTCTTGTGATATTTGCACGCCCCATAAAACCTAATACGTGTTCGAGAGACATGACCAAAAACTCGCCGTTTTCGTATTTTATGCCTATTTTCATGAGCTATTGCCCATAGTTTTCGGGTTCCAAGGTCATTTGCATGGCCTGTAAAGACACGGTACACGTTTGGGAGTTATGAGCAAAAACTCGTCGTTTTCGCATTTTATGGCTGTTTTCATGAGCTATTTCCCACAGTTTTGGTGATCTAGGGAGATTTGCACGCCCCACAAACCCAATACGTGTTTGAGAGGCATGACCAAAAACTCGTCGTTTTCGTGTTTTATGGTTCTTTTCATGTGCTATTGCCCAGAGTTTTCTGGTTCGAAGGACATTTGCATGGCCTGTAAAAAATGATACATATTTGAGAGTTATGACCAAATACTCATCGTTTTCGCGTTTTATGGTCGTTCTCATGAGCTATTGTCCATAATTTTGGGGTTCTAGGACGATTTAAACAACTCGTAACACCCGATACATGTTTGAGAGTTATGAGCAAAACCTTGTCTTTTTCGCGTTTTATGGCTGTTGTCATGAGCTATTGCCCTCAGTTTTGGTGTTCAGGGGCGATTTGCACGCCCCATAAAACCCAATACATATTTGAGAGACATGACCAAAAACTCATCGTTTTCGCGTTTTATGGCTGTTTTCTTAAGCTATTGTCTACAGTTTTCGGGTTTCAATGGAATTTCCATGGCCTATAAAGAAAAGATACACGTTTGAGAGTTACAAGCAAAAACTCGTCCTTTTCACGTTTTATGGCCGTTTTCATGAGCTATTGCCCACAGTTTTGGTGTTCCAGGACGATTTGCACGCCCCATAAAACCCAATACGTGTTTGAGAGACATGACCAAAAACTCATCATTTTCGCGTTTTATGGTTGTTTTCATGTGCTATTGCCCACGTTTTTCGGGTTCCCAGGGCATTTGCATGACCTGTAAAGACATGATACATATTTGATAGTTATGACCAAAAACTCATCGTTTTCGCGTTTCATGGCCGTTTTAATGAGCTATTGTCCATAGTTTTGGGATTCTAGGGTGATTTAAACGACTCGTAACACCGATACATGTTTGAGAGTTATGAGGAAGAACTCATCGTTTTCGCGTTTTATGGCTATTTTCATGAGCTATTGCCCATAGTTTTCGGGTTCCAAGGGCATTTGCATGGCCTGTAAAGACACGATACACGTTTGAGAGTTATGCGAAAAAACACATTGTTTTTGCATTTATGGCCGTTTTCATGAGATATTGCCCACAGTTTGGGTGTTCCAGGGCGATTTGCACGCCCCATAAAACCCAATACGTGTTTACGAGACATGACCAAAAAGTCGTCGTTTTCGTGTTTTATGGTTGCTTTCATGAGCTATTGCCTACAGTTTTCGGGTTCCAAGGGTATTTGCATGGCATGTAATGACACGATACATATTTGAGAGTTATGACCAAAAAATCGTTGTTTTCGCGTTTTATGGCCGTTTTCATGAGCTATTTTCCACAGTTTTTGGGTTCTAGGGCGATTTAAACGACTCGTAACACCCGATACACGTTTGAGAGTTATGAGCAAAAACTCGTCATTTTCGCGTTTTATGGCTGTTTTAATGAGCTATTGCCCACAGTTTTGGTTTTCTAGGGCGATTTGCACGCCCCATAAAACCCAATACGTGTTTGAGAGACATGACCAAAAACTCGTCGTTTTCGTCTTTTAGGGCTGTCTTCATCAGCTATTTGCCCATAATTTTCGGGTTCCAAGGGCATTTGCATGTCCTATAAAGATATAATACATATTTGAGAGTTATGACAAAAAAACTCGTCATTTTTGCGTTTATGGCCGTTGTCATGAGCTATTGCCCATAATTTTGGGGTTTTAGGTCGATTTAAATGACTCGAAACACCGATACACGTTTCAGAGTTATGAGAAAAAACGCGTCGTTTTCACGTTTTATGGCCATTTTCATGAGCTATTGCCCATAGTTTTGGTTTTTCCAGCGATTTGCACGCCCCATAAAACCCAATACATATTTGAGAGACATGACCAAAAACTCGCCGTTTTCGTATTTTATGCCTATTTTCATGAGCTATTGCCCATAGTTTTCGGGTTCCAAGGTCATTTGCATGGCCTGTAAAGACACGGTACACGTTTGGGAGTTATGAGCAAAAACTCGTCGTTTTCGCATTTTATGGCTGTTTTCATGAGCTATTGCCCATAGTTTTGGTGATCTAGGGAGATTTGCACGCCCCACAAACCCAATACTTGTTTGAGAGGCATGACCAAAAACTCGTCGTTTTCGTGTTTTATGGTTCTTTTCATGTGCTATTGCCCAGAGTTTTCTGGTTCGAAGGACATTTGCATGGCCTGTAAAAAATGATACATATTTGAGAGTTATGACCAAATACTCATCGTTTTCGCGTTTTATGGTCGTTCTCATGAGCTATTGTCCATAATTTTGGGGTTCTAGGACGATTTAAACAACTCGTAACACCCGATACATGTTTGAGAGTTATGAGCAAAACCTTGTCTTTTTCGCGTTTTATGGCTGTTGTCATGAGCTATTGCCCTCAGTTTTGGTGTTCAGGGGCGATTTGCACGCCCCATAAAACCCAATACATATTTGAGAGACATGACCAAAAACTCATCGTTTTCGCGTTTTATGGCTGTTTTCTTAAGCTATTGTCTACAGTTTTCGGGTTTCAATGGAATTTCCATGGCCTATAAAGAAAAGATACACGTTTGAGAGTTACAAGCAAAAACTCGTCCTTTTCACGTTTTATGGCCGTTTTAATGAGCTATTGCCCACAGTTTTGGTGTTCCAGGACGATTTGCACGCCCCATAAAACCCAATACGTGTTTGAGAGACATGACCAAAAACTCATCATTTTCGCGTTTTATGGTTGTTTTCATGTGCTATTGCCCACGTTTTCGGGTTCCCAGGGCATTTGCATGACCTGTAAAGACATGATACATATTTGATAGTTATGACCAAAAACTCATCGTTTTCGCGTTTCATGGCCGTTTTAATGAGCTATTGTCCATAGTTTTGGGATTCTAGGGTGATTTAAACGACTCGTAACACCCGATACATGTTTGAGAGTTATGAGGAAGAACTCATCGTTTTCGCGTTTTATGGCTATTTTCATGAGCTATTGCCCATAGTTTTCGGGTTCCAAGGGCATTTGCATGGCCTGTAAAGACACGATACACGTTTGAGAGTTATGCGCGAAAAAACACATTGTTTTTGCATTTATGGCCGTTTTCATGAGATATTGCCCACAGTTTGGGTGTTCTAGGGCGATTTGCACGCCCCATAAAACCCAATACGTGTTTACGAGACATGACCAAAAACTCGTCGTTTTCGTGTTTTATGGTTGCTTTCATGAGCTATTGCCTACAGTTTTCGGGTTCCAAGGGTATTTGCATGGCATGTAATGACACGATACATATTTGAGAGTTATGACCAAAAAATCGTTGTTTTCGCGTTTTATGGCCGTTTTCATGAGCTATTTTCCACAGTTTTTGGGTTCTAGGGCGATTTAAACGACTCGTAACACCCGATACACGTTTGAGAGTTATGAGCAAAAACTCGTCATTTTCGCGTTTTATGGCTGTTTTAATGAGCTATTGCCCATAATTTTGGGGTTTTAGGTCGATTTAAATGACTCGAAACACCGATACACGTTTCAGAGTTATGAGAAAAAACGCGTCGTTTTCACGTTTTATGGCCATTTTCATGAGCTATTGCCCATAGTTTTGGTTTTTCCAGCGATTTGCACGCCCCATAAAACCAAATACATATTTGAGAGACATGACCAAAAACTCATCGTTTTCGCATTTTATTGTTGTTTTCTTGAGGTATTGCCCACAGTTTTTCGGGTTCCAAGGTAATTTGCATGTCCTTTAAACACCCGATACGCGTTTGAGAGTTCTGAGCAAAACTTGTCGTTTTCACGTTTTATGGCTGTTTTCATGAGCTATTGCCCACATTTTTGGTGTTCTTGTGATATTTGCACGCCCCATAAAACCTAATATGTGTTCGAGAGACATGACCAAAAACTCGCCGTTTTCGTATTTTATGCCGATTTTCATGAGCTATTGCCCATAGTTTTCGGGTTCCAAGGTCATTTGCATGGCCTGTAAAGACACGGTACACGTTTGGGAGTTATGAGCAAAAACTCGTCGTTTTCGCATTTTATGGCTGTTTTCATGAGCTATTGCCCACAGTTTTGGTGATCTAGGGAGATTTGCACGCCCCACAAACCCAATACGTGTTTGAGAGGCATGACCAAAAACTCGTCGTTTTCGTGTTTTATGGTTCTTTTCATGTGCTATTGCCCAGAGTTTTCTGGTTCGAAGGACATTTGCATGGCCTGTAAAAAATGATACATATTTGAGAGTTATGACCAAATACTCATCGTTTTCGTGTTTTATGGTCGTTCTCATGAGCTATTGTCCATAATTTTGGGGTTCTAGGACGATTTAAACAACTCGTAACACCCGATACATGTTTGAGAGTTATGAGCAAAACCTTGTCTTTTTCGCGTTTTATGGCTGTTGTCATGAGCTATTGCCCTCAGTTTTGGTGTTCCGGGGCGATTTGCACGCCCCATAAAACCCAATACATATTTGAGAGACATGACCCAAAACTCATCGTTTTCACGTTTTATGGCTATTTTCATGAGCTATTGCCCACGGTTTTCGGGTTCCCAGGGCATTTGCATGACCTGTAAAGACATGATACATATTTGATAGTTATGACCAAAAACTCGTCATTTTCGCGTTTTATGGCTGTTTTAATGAGCTATTGCCCACAGTTTTGGTTTTCTAGGGCGATTTGCACGCCCCATAAAACCCAATACGTGTTTGAGAGACATGACCAAAAACTCGTCGTTTTCGTATTTTAGGGTTGTATTCATCAGCTATTTGCCCATAATTTTCGGGTTCCAAGGGCATTTGCATGTCCTATAAAGATATGATACATATTTGAGAGTTATAACAAAAAACTCGTCGTTTTTGCGTTTATGGCCGTTGTCATGAGCTATTGCCCATAATTTTGGGGTTTTAGGTCGATTTAAATGACTCGTAACACCGATACACGTTTGAGAGTTATGAGAAAAAACGCGTCGTTTTCACGTTTTATGGCCATTTTCATGAGCTATTGCCCATAGTTTTGGTTTTTCCAGCGATTTGCACGCCCCATAAAACCCAATACATATTTGAGAGACATGACCAAAAACTCATCGTTTTCGCATTTTATGGTTGTTTTCATGAGGTATTGCCCACAGTTTTTCGGGTTCCAAGGTAATTTGCATATCCTTTAAACACCCGATACACGTTTGAGAGTTCTGAGCAAAACTCGTCGTTTTCGCGTTTTATGGCTGTTTTCATGAGCTATTGCCCACATTTTTGGTGTTCTAGTGAGATTTGCACGCCCCATAAAACCTAATACGTGTTCGAGAGACATGACCAAAAACTCACCGTTTTCGTATTTTATGCCTATTTTCATGAGCTATTGCCCATAGTTTTCGGGTTCTAAGGGCATTTGCATGGCCTGTAAAGACACGGTACACGTTTGGGAGTTATGAGCAAAAACTCGTCGATTTCGCATTTTATGGCTGTTTTCATGAGCTATTGCCCACAGTTTTGGTGATCTAGGTTGATTTGCACGCCCCACAAACCCAATACGTGTTTGAGAGGCATGACCAAAAACTCGTCGTTTTCGTGTTTTATGGTTCTTTTCATGTGCTATTGCCTAGAGTTTTCTGGTTCGAAGGACATTTGCATGGCCTGTAAAAAATGATACATATTTGAGAGTTATGACCAAATACTCATCGTTTTCGCGTTTTATGATCGTTCTCATGAGCTATTGTCCATAATTTTGGGGCTCTAGGACGATTTAAACAACTCGTAACACCCGATACATGTTTGAGAGTTATGAGCAAAACCTTACCTTTTTCGCGTTTTATGGCTGTTGTCATGAGCTATTGCCCTCAGTTTTGGTGTTCCGGGGCGATTTGCACGCCCCATAAAACCCAATACATATTTGAGAGACATAACCAAAAACTCATCGTTGTCGCGTTTTATGGTTGTTTTCTTAAGCTATTACCTACAGTTTTCGGGTTTCAAAGGAATTTGCATGGCCTATAAAGACAAGATACACGTTTGAGAGTTACAATCAAAAACTCGTCGTTTTCACGTTTTATGGCCGTTTTCTTGAGCTATTGCCCACAGTTTTGGTGTTCCAGGGCGATTTGCACGCCCCATAAAACGCAATACGTGTTTGAGAGACATGACCAAAAACTCATCATTTTTCGCGTTTTATGGTTGTTTTCATGTGCTATTGTCCACGGTTTTCGGGTTCCCAGGGCATTTGCATGACCTGTAAAGACATGATACATATTTGATAGTTATGACCAAAAACGCATCGTTTTCGCGTTTTATGGCCGTTTTAATGAGCTATTGTCCATTGTTTTGGGATTCTAGGGTGATTTAAATGACTCGTAACACCCGATACATGTTTGAGAGTTATGAGGAAGAACTCATCGTTTTCGCGTTTTATGGCTATTTTCATGAGCTATTTCCCATAGTTTTCGGGTTCCAAGGAAATTTGCATGGCCTGTAAAGACACGATACACGTTTGAGAGTTATGCGAAAAAACACATTGTTTTTGCATTTATGGCCGTTGTCATGAGATATTGCCCACAGTTTGGGTGTTCCAGGGCGATTTGCACACCCCATAAAACCCAATACGTGTTTAAGTGACATGACCAAAAACTCGTCGTTTTCGTGTTTTATTGTTGTTTTCACGAGCTATTGCCTACAGTTTTCGGGTTCCAAGGGTATTTGCATGGCCTGTAATGACACGATACATATTTGAGAGTTATGACCAAAAAATCGTTGTTTTCGCGTTTTATGGCCGTTTTCATGAGCTATTTTCCACAGTTTTTGGGTTTAGGGCGATTTGAACGACTCGTAACACCCGATACAAGTTTGAGAGTTATGAGCAAAAACTCATCATTTTCGCGTTTTATGGCTGTTTTAATGAGCTATTGCCCACAATTTTGGTTTTCTAGGGCGATTTGCACGCCCCATAAAACCCAATACGTGTTTGAGAGACATGACCAAAAACTCATCGTTTTCGTATTTTATGGCTGTATTCATGAGCTATTGCCCATAATTTTCGGGTTCCAAGGGCATTTGCTTGGCCTGTAAAGATATGATACATATTTGAGAGTTATGACACAAAAATTGTCGTTTTTGCGTTTATGGCCGTTTTCATGACCTATTGCCCATAATTTTGGCGTTTTAGGGCGATTTAAACAACTCATAACACCCGATACATGTTTGAGAGTTATGAGCAAAACCTTGTCTTTTCGCGTTTTATGGCTGTTGTCATGAGCTATTTCCCTGAGTTTTGGTGTTCCGGGGCGATTTGCACGCCCCATAAAACCCAATACATATTTGAGAGACATGACCAAAAACTCATCGTTTTCACGTTTTATGGCCATTTTAATGAGCTATTGCCCACGGTTTTCGGGTTCCCAGGGCATTTGCATGACCTGTAAAGACATGATACATATTTGATAGTTATGACCAAAAACTCATCGTTTTCGCGTTTTATGGCCGTTTTAGTGAGCTATTGTCCATAGTTTTGGGATTCTAGGGTGATTTAAATGACTCGTAACACCCGATACAGGTTTGAGAATTATGAGCAAAAACTCGTCATTTTCGCGTTTTATGGCTGTTTTAATGAGCTATTGCCCACAGTTTTGGTTTTCTAGGGCGATTTACACGCCCCATAAAAGCCAATACGTGTTTGAGAGACATGACCAAAAACTCGTCGTTTTTGTATTTTAGGGTTGTATTCATGAGCTATTTGCCCATAATTTTCGGGTTCCAAGGGCATTTGCATGTCCTATAAAGATATGATACATATTTTAGAGTTATGACAAAAAAACTCGTCGTTTTTGCGTTTATGGCCGTTGTCATGAGCTATTGCCCATAATTTTGGGGTTTTAGGTCGATTTAAATGACTCGTAACACCGATACACGTTTGAGAGTTATGAGAAAAACCGCGTCGTTTTCACGTTTTATGGCCATTTTCATGAGCTATTGCCCATAGTTTTGGTTTTTCCAGCGATTTGCACGCCCCATAAAACCCAATACATGTTTGAGAGACATGACAAAAAAATCATCGTTTTCGCATTTTATGGTTGTTTTCTTGAGGTATTGCCCACAGTTTTTCGGGTTCCAAGGTAATTTGCATGTCTTTTAAACACCAGATAAACGTTTGAGAGTTCTGAGCAAAACTCGTCGTTTTCGCGTTTTATGGCTGTTTTCATGAGCTATTGCCCACATTTTTGGTGTTCTAGTGATTTTTACACGCCCCATAAAACCTAATACGTGTTCGAGAGACATGACCAAAAACTCGCCGTTTTCGTATTTTATGCCTATTTTCATGAGCTATTGCCCATAGTTTTCGGGTTCCAAGGGCATTTGCATGGCCTGTAAAGACACGGTACACGTTTGGGAGTTATGAGCAAAAACTCGTCGTTTTCGCATTTTATGGCTGTTTTTATGAGCTATTGCCCACAGTTTTGGTGATCTAGGGAGATTTGCACGCCCCACAAACCCAATACGTGTTTGAGAGGCATGACCAACAACTCGTCGTTTTCGTGTTTTATGGTTCTTTTCATGTGCTATTGCCCACAGTTTTCTGGTTCGAAGGACATTTGAATGGCCTGTCAAAAATGATACATATTTGAGATTTATGACCAAATACTCATCTTTTTCGCGTTTTATGGTCGTTCTCATGAGCTATTGTCCATAATTTTGGGGTTCTAGGACGATTTAAACAACTCGTAACACCCGATACATGTTTGAGAGTTATGAGCAAAACCTTGTCTTTTTCGCGTTTTATGGCTGTTGTCATGAGCTATTGCCCTCAGTTTTGGGTTTTCCGGGGCGATTTGCACGCCCCATAAAACCCAATACATATTTGAGAGACATGACCAAAACTCATCGTTTTCGCATTTTATGGCTGTTTTCTTAAGCTATTGCCTATAGTTTTTCGGGTTTCAAGGTAATTTGCATGGCCTATAAAACACCAGATACACGTTTGAGAGTTACAAGCAAAACTCGTCGTTTTCACGTTTTATGGCCGTTTTCATGAGCTATTGCCCACAGTTTTGGTGTTCCAGGGCGATTTGCACGCCCCATGAAACCCAATACGTGTTTGAGAGACATGACCAAAAACTCATCGTTTTCGCGTTTTATGCCTTTTTTCATGTGCTATTGCCCATAGTTTTCGGGTTCCCAGGGCATTTGCATGACCTGTAAAGACATGATACATTTTGATAGTTATGACCAAAAACTCGTCGTTTTCGCGTTTTATGGCCGTTTTAATGAGCTATTGTCCATAGTTTTGGAATTCTAGGGTGATTTAAACGCCCCACAAACCCGATACATGTTTGAGAGTTATGACCAACAACTCGTCGTTTTCGTGTTTTATGTTCTTTTCATGAGCTATTGCCCACAGTTTTCTGGTTCGAAGGACATTTGCATGGCCTGTAAAAACGATACACGTTTGAGAGTTATGCGAAAAACACATCTTTTCGCATTTATGGCCGTTCTCATGAGATATTGCCCACATTTTGGGGTTCCAGGGCGATTTGCACAACCCATAACACCCGATACGTGTTTAAGAGACATGAGCAAAAACTCGTCGTTTTCGTGTTTTATGGCTGTTTTCACGAGCTATTGCCTACAGTTTTGGGTTCCAAGGGTATTTGCACGACTGTAATGACACGATACATTTTTGAGAGTTATGACCAAAAACTCATTGTTTTCGCGTTTTATGGCCGTTTTCATGAGCTATTTCCACAGTTTTTGGGTTTCTAGGGAATTTGATGGCCTATAAACCCGATACACGTTTGAGAGTTATGAGCAAAAACTCGTCGTTTTCGCGTTTTATGGCTGTTTTCATGAGCTATTGCCCACAGTTTTGGTGTTCCAGGGCGATTTGCACGCCCCATGAAACCCAATACGTGTTTGAGAGACATGACCAAAAACTCATCATTTTCGCGTTTTATGGTTTTTTTCATGTGCTATTTCCCACGGTTTTGTGGTTCCCAGGGCATTTGCATGACCTGTAAAAACATGATACATATTTGATAGTTATGACCAAAAACTCATCGTTTTCACGTTTTATGGCCGTTTTAATGAGCTATTGTCCATAGTTTTGGAATTCTAGGGTGATTTAAACGAGTCGTAACACCCGATACATGTTTGAGAGTTATGAGGAAGAACTCATCGTTTTCGCGTTTTATGGCTATTTTCATGAGCTATTGCCCATAGTTTTCGGGTTCCAAGGGCATTTGCATGGCCTGTAAAGACACGATACACGTTTGAGAGTTATGCGAAAAAACACATTGTTTTTACATTTATGGCCGTTCTCATGAGATATTGCCCACAGTTTGGGTGTTCCAGGGCGATTTGCACGCCCCATAAAACCCAATACGTGTTTAAGAGACATGACCAAAAACTCGTCGTTTTCGTGTTTTATGGCTGTTTTCACGAGCTATTGCCTACAGTTTTCGGGTTCCAAGGGTATTTGCATGGACTGTAATGACACGATACATTTTTGAGAGTTATGACCAAAAAATCATTGTTTTCGCGTTTTATGGCCGTTTTCATGAGCTATTTTCCACATTTTTTGGGTTCTAGGGCGATTTGAACGACTCGTAACACCCGATACACGTTTGAGAGTTATGAGCAAAAACTCGTCATTTTCGCGTTTTATGGCTGTTTTAATGAGCTATTGCCCACAGTTTTCGTTTTCTAGGGCGATTTGCACGCCCCATAAAACCCAATACGTGTTTGAGAGACATGACCACAAACTCGTCATTTTCGTATTTTATGGCTGTATTCATGAGCTAATGCCCATAATTTTCGGGTTCCAAGGGCATTTGCTTGGCCTGTAAAGATATGATACATATTTGAGAATTATGACACAAAACTTGTCGTTTTTGCGTTTATGGCCGTTTTCATGAGCTATTGCCCATAATTTTGGTGTTTTAGGGCGATTTAAACAACTCGTAACACCCGATACATGTTTGAGAGTTATGAGCAAAACCTTGTCTTTTTCGCGTTTTATGGCTGTTGTCATGAGCTATTTCCCTCAGTTTTCGTGTTCCGGGGCGATTTGCACACCCCATAAAACCCAATACATATTTGAGAGACATGACCAAAAACTCATCGTTTTCGCGTTTTATGGCTGTTTTCATAAGCTATTGCCTATAGTTTTCGGATTTCAAGGGAATTTGCATGGCCTATAAAGACAAGATACACGTTTGAGAGTTACAAGCAAAAACTCGTCGTTTTCGCCTTTTATGGCCGTTTTCATGAGCTATTGCCCACAGTTTTGGTGTTCCAGGGCGATTTGGACGCCCCATAAAACCCAATACGTGTTTGAGAGACATGACCAAAAACTCATCGTTTTCGTGTTTTATGGTTGTTTTCATGTGCTATTGCCCACGGTTTTCGGGTTCCCAGGGCATTTGCATGACCTAGGAAGACATGATACATATTTGATAGTTATGACCAAAAACTCATTGTTTTCACGTTTTATGGCCATTTTGATGAGCTATTGTCCATAGTTTTGGGATTCTAGGGTGATTTAAATGACTCGTAACACCAGATACATGTTTGAGAGTTATGAGGAAGAACTCATAGTTTTCGGGTTCCAAGGGCATTTGCATGGCCTGCAAAGACACGATACACGATTGAGAGTTATGTGAAAAAACTCATTGTTTTTGCATTTATGGCCGTTTTCATGAGATATTGCCCACACTTTTGGTGTTCCAGGGCGATTTGCACGCCCCATAAAACCCAATACATGTTTAAGAGACATGACCAAAAACTCGTCATTTTCGTGTTTTATGGTTGTTTTCACGAGCTATTGCCTACAGTTTTCGGGTTCCAAGGGTATTTGCATGGCCTATAAAGACACGATACATATTTGAGAGTTGTGACCAAAAAATCGTTGTTTTCGTGTTTTATGGCCGTTTTCATGAGCTGTTGTCCACGGTTTTGGGTTCTAGAGCGATTTAAACGACTCGTAACACCCGATGCACGTTTGAGAGTTATGAGCAAAACCTCGTCGTTATCGCGTTTTATGGTTGTTTTCATGAGATATTACCCACAATTTTGGTTTTCCAGCGCGATTTGCATGCCCCATCAAACTCGTCGTTTTCGTGTTTTATGGTTGTTTGAGAGACATGACCAAAAACTCGTCGTTTTCATGTTTTATGGCCGTTTTCATGAGCTATTGCCCATAGTTTTGGTGTTCCAGGGCGATTTGCACGCCCCATAAAACCCAATACGTGTTTGAGAGACATGACCAAAAACTCGTCATTTTCGTGTTTTATGGCTGTTTTCATGCGCAATTGCCCACAGTTTTCGGGTTCCATGGGCATTTGCATGGCCTATAAAGACATGATACATATTTAAGAGTTATGACCAAAAACATGTTGTTTTCGTGTTTTATAGCCGTTTTCATGAGCTATTGTCCACAGCTTTGGGGTTTTAGGGCTATTTAAACGACTCGTAACACCCAATACACGTTCGAGAGTTATGAACAAAAACTCGTTGTTTTCATGTTTTATGGACGTTTTCATAAGCTATTACCCACAATTTTGGTGTTCAAAGGCGATTTGTATAGCCCATAAGACTCGATACATGTTTGAGACATATGACCAAAAAATGCCATTTTCGCGTTTGATGGACATTTTCAAGAGCTATTGCCCACTGTTTTTAGATTCCATGGAAATTGGCATGGCCTGTAAGACACGATACATGCTTGAAATTTTTGTTTTATGGCCATTTTCATGAGCTATTGCCCATAGTTTTGGTTTTTCGTGGGCGATTTGCACTCCCCATAAAATCCAATACGTGTTTGATAGACATGACCAAAGACTCATCATTTTCGCATTTAATGCCTGTTTTCTTGAGCTATTGCCCATAGTTTTCGGGTTCAAAGGTAATTTGCATGGCCTGTACACACCCGACACACGTTTGAGATTTTTGGGCAAAAACTCGTCGTTTTCGCGTTATATGGCTGTTTTCATGAGCTATTGTCAACAGTTTTAGTGTTCCAGGGCAATTTGCACGCCCCAAAAAACCCAATACATGTTTGAGGGACATGACCAAAAACTCATCGTTTTCGCGTTTTATGGCTATTTTCATGAGCTATTGCCCACATTTTTCGGGTTCGAAGTGCATTTGCATGGCCTGTAAAGACATGATACATATTTGTATGACCAAATACTCATCGTTTTCGCGTTTTTTAGCCGTTTTCATGAGCTAATATCCACAGTTTGGGGGTTCTAGAGAGATTTAAACGACTCGTAACACCCGATACACGTTTTATGAGCAAAACCTCGTCGTTATCGCGTTTTATTGCTATTTTCATGAGATATTGCCCACCGTTTTTGGGTTTGAAGGGCATTTGCATGGCCTGTAAAGACACGATACATATTTGAGATTTATACCAAAAACTCATCGTTTTCTCATTTTAATGAGCTATTGTCCACATTTTTGGGGTTCTAAGGCAATTTAAACGACTCATAGCATCTGTTACATGTTTGAGAGTTACGAGCAAAAACATGTCGTTTTCGCGTTTTGTGGCTGTTTCCATGAGCCATTGCCCACAGTTTTTGGGCTCCAAGGGCATTTGCATGGCCTGTAAAGACACGATACACGTTTGAGAGTTATGAGAAAAAACTCGTCGTTTTTGCATTTATGGCCGTTTTCATGAGCTATTGCCCACAGTTTTCGGGTTCTAGGGCGATTTGCACGCCCCATAAAACCCAATACGTGTTTGAGAGACATGACCAAAAACTCAATGTTTTCGTGTTTTATGGTTGTATTCATGAGCTATTGTCAATATTTTTCGGGTTCCAAGGGCATTTGCATGGCCTGTAAAGACACCATACATATTTGAGAGTTATGCCAAAAAAAACTCGTCGCTCTCGCGCTTTATGGCGCCCATAGTTTTCATGTTCCAGGGCGATTTGCATGCTCCATAAACCCTATACGTGTTTGTGAGACATGACCAAAAATGTAACACCCTCAGAATCGGACCTATGCAAGTTTGAGCAAAATTCGCCAAACCCGCATAGAAACGATTCAAAGGTGCCCACCAGGCACTTTCGTGCGGGTGGAAAACGAAGTAATAACATTACACAACAGTCCTCGATGGGACCCACAGAACAGATATATACAACAGCGACTCAATGAGTCAAGAATACAGATATAAAGTACAAAGATCCAAATCACCTTGAAAACGGTAGAGCGTCCGACTACGGACAAGAAGCAAATGGGGCTAAGAGCCCTGAAGAATAACCAATGGCGTCCATAACCCTGCCCAGGCCAAGCCGGAAGGGTAACCCTGCTAACGACGTCAATCTCAAACCTGCTAAAACAAAAGGGGTGCCGACAAAGGGCAAAGGAAAAAGAAGGAGCGTCAGTACTGAGGCCCGTACACGGCGAGGCTAGAATTCGGCGGTCCTCGCCTACATAGGTATGGTGGACTGAGCGGCAGCGGCAGCATGCACTGAACATCCTATAGAGACTCGAGGCAACTGGCGGTTATCAGAGAGGGTAAGAATGACCTAACCGGATCCAACCTGAAACTAACACCAAACAAACCCATCCTGGTGTTTCCCCCTCGAGACCAAACGAGGAAGTCAACCGACGAACTCACACAGTTGGCAGTTTTATTTATTCAGTTTTCGTTGCAGCAATTACTAGTCAGGTGTAGACAATCATCCGGATAAAATAAGCAGTGGGCACTCTTAGTTTATCATTCCGTTATAGTTACAACAATTACTAATCAGATACCGATAGCATGATGTAAACCCAAAACCCAGCAGTTGTTGGTACTTTTATTCAGCCATTCCGTTGTAGTTGCAAGATTTACTAGTCAGGTACAATGGTCGCAAGCGTCCATTCAAACAAGCAATTGTGGGCAGTATTATTTAGCCATTCCATTATAGTGAAACTGATTACTAGTCATTATAAAGTCAAATTTAGAGCAATAAACTTTAGTTATGCTTGTCTATGATCGAGATACTGTGCTCCAAGTCGTCCATATCCGCGGACACGGCTTTCAGAAAGTTTTACCCGGCCGGGGTGCACCAATAGCAACACACGCTCGATCAACCTCGGAAAAACCAAATCAAAACCCAACGAGGCTTTCACGACTGAACAATCACAGGATTCAGAAATATTTCAGGGGGCCACCCCTTTGAGTAGATCCCGCAATGAAGTAAGCTAGCTTCGAGACGGACTCAAGGTTAGCGCCAATGGTTGTAAGCGACTGGGAACCCGAAAACTCGGGGTGTCGATACCGCGTAATCACTCCGCCTTCCTAAACAGTACAGTGTGCTATTTGTCGCACAATTTAAATACGTAAGTAGCATGGCATAAGTACAGGATCGTAAATAAAACCTCAAACTAGTTGTGGCCCCAAGAAATAAGACTGAATCAAGCTCTGGCTCAGGGGGATCCCATACTCCCCGTATGTGGATAGCGCGATAAATCAAGGAACAGGTATCAAGTACTCGGGGTCTTACGGGACACAAGTGGGCGTTCGGAAACCAAATATTATCTATCACCCACCGATGCCTCTGCTTATTTCAATTTTAGTTGTTAAACAGGAATTAAAGTGTGCGATAAGTAAAACTAGCATCATCCCCAACAACAACATGCGGCAATACATCAACAACTGTGGCACTGGACGACACGCAACATCACTTGAGCACGCGACTACGACGCGCAAGTCCAGCTATCTACCAAACAACCGGTAATAGGATGTGTCCAAGGCAATATAGGGCTGCACGGTATATCACAGGTACGGAAACTAAAGCATCGCAACACAGATAGCAATAGATCAACAGGAGGGAATAAAGACTATAAAAGTAAGATAGGTAGAAAGGGGGAGATGCTCGCCTGAAAACATTGTCGAAGGTTCAACCGAAGATCGGGGCGAAGCTCACGTCAACTCAACGGCCTTATCCGCGAAGAACCAAAACACTAGAAGAAACACCGGATGCAATATTTAATACGACGACAGAAGATCGGCATGATGCATGTATGATGTATGACATGGCAAAGGTGCGGTGCAATTAGGTCAATATTAAGCGGAACCGGGGTCCCGACAATTATTTAAACGGTTCAAGTTATTCAGCTACCCCGCAATTTAGATGTGGTTTTAACAAGGCAAGGTAAGTTACCGGTTCGCTATACAAATTTAAATGAGGCCAATATGAGACTAGATTTGCCCGCATATGGGCCCATATTTAATTATTAGGTGAATCGGCATAAGGCCCCCAAACCACTGATATGCATGCAAGATGAATGACAATTTAATATGCGACAAGGTTGTGTTTCATTTATAAAAATAGGGTTTGCGGGAAGGGGGTTCACACATTAGGGGTCTCGACGATCTTGGGGTTCCGGGGTTCGGGGTCGGTCTCGGGGTTCGGATCTGGGGTTCGGGGTTCGACGGATCGGTCTCGGCGGCTCGGAAGTAGTTCTTGGCGTCGGTTAGATGAACTTGGCGTGGCGTCGGGGCGCATCGGTTGAACCCTGGTCGGTGCCGTTCTTGTTGTCGGGAAGGTCTTGTCGGGTCCCACAGGGTCGATCTTGTCTTTGCGAGGGTCTTGACGGGCCCGCGCCATCGAGTCGGTCTTGGCGTCCGGGGGAAAAAGTTCTCGGTGTCCGTGAGGTAGACCTTGTCGTGTTCGGTCCTCGGGGTAGATGAACTTGGCGTATCCGCGTCGGCGATCTTGGCGTGCTTCAGGTTCGAATCCTGGTGCTTCGGTTCGCTCTTCGGGGGGGTCCGGGGAGGCGACCTTGGCGCTCGGTTTCGGCGATATCGTTCTCCGGACTCCGTGAACGGCATCGGTTCCGCGCCGGCGGAGGAGATCTTGGCACGGCACCGGGTTCGGAATCTATCTTCGGTTTCGGGGAATGGTCTTGCGGTCCGTGTAGACGACCTTGGCGTCATGGTGGTCGATGGCGAACTTGTGTGGGCGCCGGGGTTTTCATCGGATCTGGCCGATGATGTCGATCTTGGTGGTTCAAACTTCTCGCGTCCTCGGATCCGGGGTCTCGACACCGGCATATCTGGGTGTCAAGGTTCCAAGCAACGGGGCGCTTGGCAGACGATGTACGTGCTTGGTTCGGCAACGCTGGTCTTCGGATGCACTTGTACTCGGTGCGGGGTCTTGACAGCGTCGATGGGGTCCGGGCAAGGTCTGGTACTCGAGCACCGGTACTGGCGAGGACGGATAAGTTCCCGGGGCGTCCGCGATGGAGGCCAACGGCGGCGCAGCACTGCAGGATCCCAGGCGACGGCCGGCGACAGGCGGCGCAGGCGCGGACAGGGGAAGGCTCGAGGTCGCGCGCAGGGTGCCGGAGAGAGCGGGGGCGTCTGGCGCGCGGGTCCGGGGCGGCGGGGCGCGACGGGGCAGACACACGGCCAGGCGACGGCGAGACTAGGCCGGCCGAGGAGGAGGCGGACCGCGCCGGAGAGGCGGCGGCGCGGGACCACGCGGCGGAGAAGGGCGCGGCGCCGCGGAAGCCGGGGTCGCGAGGAAGGAGGTGGGAGGGGCGTCGCGCGTGGGAGGCGCGGCTCAGTCCTGCGGTGGCGGAGATGATGGCGACGGCAGCGACCGGCGTCGGGGGCGGGGCTGGGGGAGGTCGCGGCGGAGACGAGCGGCGAGGCAGAGGTTGCCGGAGGGGAACGTGGTGAGGCGGGGCCTCGAGCTCCCGGAGGCGAAGGGGAGCACGGCGGCCGGCGGGGGGAGAAGCACTGCTGGGGAAGGCTGGTGGCGGCGCTTGAGGAGGCCCAGGGATGGAGGGGGTCGACGGCGAGCTTGGGGGGGAAGAGGGGTCGCCGGCTGCGGCGGGAGCGGCCGGCGGCGCGGCGAGGTGCTGCCGGGGCGGGGAGGGAGACTGCTGGGAAGAGGAGGAGGAGGAGGCAGACGCGCGGGGGTGAGGGAGCGTGGCCGGGGCGCTGGAGGGGAGTGGTTGGGGAAGAGGAACAGGGAGCGGTAGGTGGGGACTTGGGGTGGGGCCAGGCGTGGGTCGCGTGAGTGTGTGGGGCCCAGGGGCGGGGCACGCGGGTGTGAGGGAGTGGAGGGGCTCGCTGCGCGCGTGGTGTGCGTGTGTTGTGTTTGGTGTGCTGTGGGTCTGGTGAGAGAGAGGGGTGAGGAAGAGAGGCTGACGTGGCAGAGTGGGATTGGGTGGGAGAGAGAGGAGAGGTGAGGTGGAGAGAGGGCATTGGTTGGGGTGAGGTGGAGAGGAGGGTTGGGTAGATTAACTGGTAGGAATAGGATTTAGGTTGGACCGATTAATTTTTGGGGCGGTCGTTCGGGTCGGGTCGGCCCGTTCGACTGCCCCACTTAAAATAATAAAATATTTTTATTTGTTTTACAAACACCGTTTGCAAACTGATAGCACTCAAACAAAATAATCCGGAGACCGGGCTTTGCACTTGAATTAAGATGGGGCGTTTGGAAAATAAATCGGGCTTTGCGGACATAGTTTTATGCGAACAATGCATGATGATGACGATGCAATGCAAAAATTCAACGCGATTTTATAGTAGTGGTATTGCTGGATGCCACAATTCGACACCACTAACAATGGATCTCGCCCTCGAGATCCGCCTCATGGTACCGGAAGGAAGGTCGGCGGTCTGCATCTTCTCGCTTCATGTGGATCCTCGCGACACCACTAACAAGAGGTCGTTGTTCGTGATCGTCGAGAGAACACTCCGGAACAAAAGGTCGAAGGTAGAGGTATCAACAATAAAGCCACCTCTAACTCCGGTAGGAAGAGGGAACCGATGCATTCTCATCCACTTCAATGTACAAAAGCGAATAGAAGGGGTAGTCGGCATGGGGGCCAATCCATCACGCACCCAAACTATTACTCTGCACAATCAGTGGAAAAGCGTGCAACCATTCTCGGAATCAGACTCAAGATCTCGACAGACGAGGTTCGGAATAAAGGAGGGATGCAGACTCTGCATCGAATCTGGCGTAGATGATGTCGTCGCGTCGGGAAACGCCGGAAGGCACAAACAAGGAACAAAGAACGGTACCACGGAAGACGGATTCCTCAGGCAGCATGAACACCGGATGGTAGAACACCGTTATCAGAGGAGGAAGCGAAACCCTGAAGGTACGACGGAAACCCAACCCTCGAGAATTCCTGGACTTGAAGAAAGGTAAGAGAGTAGATTCAAAACACGCAGAGGTAAGAGGAGAACAGTAGAGGGTAAGTAGTAAAATCAGACCTAATCAGAACTATCCAACCGATTTTCAAAAATAGTTTTGACACTCTACTTCGGCCGTTAGCTAGGTTATCCTACAGGCTGGACTTGTGGGGTATCGCAACTGCTGAGCTCTGATACCACTCTGTAACACCCTCAGAATCGGACCTATGCAAGTTTGAGCAAAATTCGCCAAACCCGCATAGAAACGATTCAAAGGTGCCCACCAGGCACTTTCGTGCGGGTGGAAAACGAAGTAATAACATTACACAACAGTCCTCGATGGGACCCACAGAACAGATATATACAACAGCGACTCAATGAGTCAAAAATACAGATATAAAGTACAAAGATCCAAATCACCTTGAAAACGGTAGAGCGTCCGACTACGGACAAGAAGCAAATGGGGCTAAGAGCCCTGAAGAATAACCAATGGCGTCCATAACCCTGCCCAGGCCAAGCCGGAAGGGTAACCCTGCTAAGGACGTCGATCTCAAACCTGCTAAAACAAAAGGGGTGCCGACAAAGGGCAAAGGAAAAAGAAGGAGCGTCAGTATTGAGGCCAGTACACGGCGAGGCTAGAATTCGGCAGTCCTCGCCAACATAGGTATGGTGAACTGAGCGGCAGTGGCATCATGCACTGAACATCCTATAGAGACTCGAGGCAACTGGCGGTTATCAGAGAGGGTAAGAATGACCTAACCGGATCCAACCTGAAACTAACACCAAACAAACCCATCCTGGTGTTTCCCCCTCGAGACCAAACGAGGAAGTCAACCGAGGAACTCACACAGTTGGCAGTTTTATTTATTCAGTTTTCGTTGCAGCAATTACTAGTCAGTTGTAGACAATCATTCGGATAAAATAAGCAGTGGGCACTTTTAGTTTATCATTCCGTTATAGTTACAGCAATTACTAATCAGATACCGATAGCATGATGTAAACCCAAAACCCAGCAGTTGTTGGTACTTTTATTCAGCCATTCCGTTGTAGTTGCAAGATTTACTAGTCAGGTACAATGGTCGCAAGCGTCCATTCAAACAAGCAATTGTGGGCAGTATTATTTAGCCATTCCATTATAGTGAAACTGATTACTAGTCATTATAAAGTCAAATTTAGAGCAATAAACTTTAGTTATGCTTGTCTATGATCGAGATACTGTGCTCCAAGTCGTCCATATCCGCGGACACGGCTTTCAGAAAGTTTTACCCGGCCGGGGTGCACCAATAGCAAAACACGCTCGATCAACCTCGGAAAAACCAAATCAAAACCCAACGAGGCTTTCACGACTGAACAATCACAGGATTCAGAAATATTTCAGGGGGCCACCCCTTTGAGTAGATCCCGCAACGAAGTAAGCTAGCTTCGAGACGGACTCAAGGTTAGCGCCAATGGCTGTAAGCGACTGGGAACCCGAAAACTCGGGGTGTCGATACCGCGTAATCACTCCGCCTTCCTAAACAGTACAGTGTGCTATCTGTCGCACAATTTAAATACGTAAGTAGCATGGCATAAGTACAGGATCGTAAATAAAACCTCAAACTAGTTGTGGCCCCAAGAAATAAGACTGAATCAAGCTCTGGCTCAGGGGGATCCCATACTCCCCGTATGTGGATAGCGCGATAAATCAAGGAACAGGTATCAAGTACTCGGGGTCTTACGGGACATAAGTGGGCGTTCGGAAACCAAATATTATCTATCACCCACCGATGCCTCTGCTTATTTCAATTTTAGTTGTTAAACAGGAATTAAAGTGTGCGATAAGTAAAACTAGCATCATCCCCAACAACAACATGCGGCAATACATCAACAACTGTGGCACTGGACGACACGCAACAGCACTTGAGCACGCGACTACGACGCGCAAGTCCAGCTATCTACCAAACAACCGGTAATAGGATGTGTCCAAGGCAATATAGGGCTGCACGGTATATCACAGGTACGGAAACTAAAGCATCGCAACACAAAGACTAACAGGAGGGAATAAAGACTATAAAAGTAAGATAGGTAGAAAGGGGGAGATGCTCGCCTGAAAACATTGTCGAAGGTTCAACCGAAGATCGGGGCGAAGCTCACGTCAACTCAACGGCCTTATCCGCGAAGAACCAAAACACTAGAAGAAACACCGGATGCAATATTTAATACGACGACAGAAGATCGGCATGATGCATGTATGATGTATGACATGGCAAAGGTGCGGTGCAATTAGGTCAATATTAAGCGGAACCGGGGTCCCGACAATTATTTAAACGGTTCAAGTTATTCAGCTACCCCGCAATTTAGATGTGGTTTTAACAAGGCAAGGTAAGTTACCGGTTCGCTACACAAATTTAAATGAGGCCAATATGAGACTAGATTTGCCCGCATATGGGCCCATATTTATTTATTAGGTGAATCGGCATAAGGCCCCCAAACCACTGATATGCATGCAAGATGAATGACAATTTAATATGCGACAAGGTTGTGTTTCATTTATAAAAATAGGGTTTGCGGGAAGGGGGTTCACACATTAGGGGTCTCGACGATCTTGGGGTTCCGGGGTTTGGGGTCGGTCTCGGGGTTCGGATCTGGGGTTCGGGGTTCGACGGATCGGTCTCGGCGGCTCGGAAGTAGTTCTTGGCGTCGGTTAGATGAACTTGGCGTGGCGTCGGGGCGCATCGGTTGAACCCTGGTCGGTGCCGTTCTTGTTGTCGCGAAGGTCTTGTCGGGTCCCACAGGGTCGATCTTGTCTTTGCGAGGGTCTTGACGGGCCCGCGCCATCGAGTCGGTCTTGGCGTCCGGGGGAAAAAGTTCTCGGTGTCCGTGAGGTAGACCTTGTCGTGTTCGGTCCTCGGGGTAGATGAACTTGGCGTATCCGCGTCGGCGATCTTGGCGTGCTTCAGGTTCGAATCCTGGTGCTTCGGTTCGCTCTTCGGGGGGGTCCGGGGAGGCGACCTTGGCGCTCGGTTTCGGCGATATCGGTCTCCGGACTCCGTGAACGGCATCGGTTCCGCGCCGGTGGAGGAGATCTTGGCACGGCACCGGGTTCGGAATCTATCTTCGGTTTCGGGGAATGGTCTTGCGGTCCGTGTAGACGACCTTGGCGTCATGGTGGTCGATGGCGAACTTGTGTGGGCGCCGGGGTTTTCATCGGATCTGGCCGATGATGTCGATCTTGGTGGTTCGAACTTCTCGCGTCCTCGGATCCGCGGTCTCGACACCGGCAGATCTGGGTGTCAAGGTTCCAAGCAACGGGGCGCTTGGCAGACGATGTACGTGCTTGGTTCGGCAACGCTGGTCTTCGGATGCACTTGTACTCCGTGCGGGGTCTTGACAGCGTCGATGGGGTCCGGGCAAGGTCTGGTACTCGAGCACCGGTACTGGCGAGGACGGATAAGTTCCCGGGGCGTCCGCGATGGAGGCCAACGGCGGCGCAGCACTGCAGGATCCCAGGCGACGGCCGGCGACAGGCGGCGCAGGCGCGGACAGGGGAAGGCTCGAGGTCGCGCGCAGGGTGCCGGAGAGAGCTGGGGCGTCTGGCGCGCGAGTCCGGGGCGGCGGGGCGCGACGGGGCAGACACACGGCCAGGCGACGGCGAGACTAGGCCGGCCGAGGAGGAGGCGGGCCGCGCCGGAGAGGCGGCGGCGCGGGACCACGCGGCGGAGGAGGGCGCGGCGCCGCGGAAGCCGGGGTCGAGAGGAAGGAAGTGGGAGGGGCGTCGCGCGTGGGAGGCACGGCTCGGGCCTGCGGTGGCGGAGATGATGGCGACGGCGGCGACCGGCGTCGGGGGCGGGGCTGGGGGAGGTCGCGGCGGAGACGAGCGGCGAGGCAGAGGTTGCCGGAGGGGAACGCGGTGAGGCGGGGCCTCGAGCTCCCGGAGGCGAAGGGGAGCACGGCGGCCGGCGGGGGGAGCAGCACTGCTGGGGAAGGCTGGTGGCGGCGCTTGAGGAGGCCCAGGGAGGGAGGGGGTCGACGGCGAGCTTGGGAGGGAAGAGGGGTCGCCGGCTGCGGCGGGAGCGGCCGGCGGGCGGGCGGCGGCGCGGCGAGGTGCTGCCGGGGCGGGGAGGGAGACTGCTGGGAAGAGGAGGAGGAGGAGGCAGACGCGCGGGGGTGAGGGAGCGTGGCCGGGGCGCTGGAGGGGAGTGGTTGGGGAAGAGGAACAGGGAGCGATAGGTGGGGACTTGGGGTGGGGCCAGGCGTGGGTCGCGTGAGTGTGTGGGGCCCAGGGGCGGGGCACGCGGGTGTGAGGGAGTGGAGGGGCTGGCTGCGCGGGTGGTGTGCGTGTGTTGTGTTTGGTGTGCTGTGGGTCTGGTGAGAGAGAGGGGTGAGGAAGAGAGGCTGACGTGGCAGAGTGGGATTGGGTGGGAGAGAGAGGAGAGGTGAGGTGGAGAGAGGGCATTGGTTGGGGTGAGGTGGAGAGAAGGGTTGGGTAGATTAACTGGTAGGAATAGGATTTAGGTTGGACCGATTAATTTTTGGGGCGGTCGTTCGGGTCGGGTCGGCCCGTTCGACTGCCCCACTTAAAATAATAAAATATTTTTATTTGTTTTACAAACACCGTTTGCAAACTGATAGCACTCAAACAAAATTATCCGGAGACCGGGCTTTGCACTTGAATTAAGATGGGGCGTTTGGAAAATAAATCGGGCTCTGCAGACATAGTTTTATGCGAACAATGCATGATGATGACGATGCAATGCAAAAATTCAACGCGATTTTCTAGTAGTGGTATTGCGGGATGCCACAAAAAACTTGTCGTTTTTTTGTTTTATGTCTGTTTTCATTAGCAATTGCCCACAGTTTTGGTGTTCCTGGGCGATTTGCACACCACATAAAACCCAATACGTGTTTGAGAGTTATGACCAAAAACTCATCATTTTCGCGTTTTATGGATGTTTTCATGAGCTATTGATTACAGTTTTCGGGTTTCAAGGGAATTTGCATGGCATGTAAAGACACGATACATATTTGAGAGTTATGACAAAAACTCGTCGTTTTTGCGTTTTATGGCCGTTTTCAAGAGCTATTGCCCATTGTTTTGGTGTTCCAGGGTGATTTGCACACTCCATAAACCCAATACGTGTTTGAGAGAGATGACAAAACACTCGTCGTTTTCGTGTTTTATGGCCGTTTTCATGCCCAATTGCCCACATTTTTCGGGTTCGAAGAGCATTTGCATGGCATGTAAAGACATGATACATATTTGAGAGTTATGACCAAATACTCATCGTTTTCGCGTTTTATAGCCGTTTTCATGAGCTATTGTCCACTGTTTTGGGGTTCTAGACCGATTTAAACGACTCGTAACTCCCGATACACGTTTGAGAGTTTTGAGCAAAACCTCGTCGTTATCGCGTTTTATGGCTGTTTTCATGAGATATTGCCCACAGTTTGGTTTTCCAGGGCGATTTGCACGCCCCATAAAACTCAATACATGTTTGAGAGACATGACAAAAAACTCGTCGTTTTCATGTTTTATGGTTGTTTTCATGAGCTATTGCCTATAGTTTTCGGGTTCCAATGGGCATTTGCATGGCCTGTAAAGACACGATACATATTTGAGAGTTATGACCAAAAAATCGTCGTTTTTGCGTTTTATGTCCCTGTCCATGAGCTATTGCCCATACTTTTGGTTTTCCAGGGTGATTGCACGCCCCATAAAACCCAATACTTGTTTGAGAGACATGACCAAAAACTCGTCGTTTTCGTGTTTTATGGCTGTTTTCATGCACAAGTGCCCATAGTTTTCGGGTTCGAAGGGCATTTACATGGCCTGTAAAGACATGCTGTTTTCACGTTGTTTTCACGTTTTATAGCCGTTTTCAAGAGGTATTGCCCATAGCTTTGGGGTTTTAGGGCGGTTTAAACGACTCGTAACACCCAATACACGTTCGAGAGTTATGAGAAAAAACACGTTTTTTCATGTTTTATGGGCGTTTTCATGAGCTATTACCCACAATTTTGGTGTTCAAAGGCGATTTGCATAGCCCATAAGACTCGATACATGTTATAGACATATGACCAAAAATATGCCGTTTTCAAGAGATATTGCCCACAGTTTTGGGATTCCATGGCGATTTGCATGTCCTATAAGACACGATACATGTTTGCGAGTTTTGACCAAAAACTCGTCGTTTTTGTGTTTTATGGCCATTTTCATGAGCTATTGCCCATTGTTTTGGTTTTTCCAGGACGATTTGCATGCCCCATAAAAACCAATACGTGTTTAAGAGACATGACCAAAAACTCATTGCTTTCGCGTTTTATGGATGTTTTCATGAGCTATTGCCCACAGTTTTCGGGTTTCAAGGGCATTTGCATGGCCTGTAAAGACACGATATACGTTTGAGAGTTATGAGAAAAATCTCGTCGTATTCGCGTTTTATGGCCGTGTTCATGAGTTATTTCCCAATGTTTTGGTGTTCTTGGGAGATTTGCACACTCCATAAACCCAATAGGTGTTTGAGAGATATGACCAAAAACTTGTCGTTTTCGTGTTTTGTGGCTCTTTTCATGTGCTATTGCCCACAATTTTCGGGTTCGAAGTGCATTTGCATGGCCTGTAAAGACATGATACATATTTGAGAGTTATGACCAAATACTCATCGTTTTCGTGTTTTATAGCCATTTTCATGAGCTATTGTCCACTGTTTTGGGGTTCTAGAGCGATTTAAACGACTCGTAATACCCGATACACGTTTGAGAGTTTTGAGCAAAACCTTGTCGTTATCGCGTTTTATGGCTGTTTTCATGAGATATTGCCCACAGTTTGGTTTTCCAGGACGATATGCACGCCCCATAAAACTCAATACATGATTGAGAGACATGACCAAAAACTCATCGTTTTTGCGTTTTATGTCCCTGTTCATGAGCTATTGCCCATAGTTTTGGTGTTTCAGGGTGATTGCACGTCCCATAAAACCCAATACGTGTTTGAGAGACATGACCAAAAACTCGTCGTTTTCGTGTTTTATGGCTGTTTTCATGCAAAAGTGCCCATAGTTTTCTTGTTCGAAGGGCATTTACATGGCCTGTAAATACATGATACGTATTTAAGATTTATGACCAAAAACACGTTGTTTTCAAGTTTTATAGCCGTTTTCATGAGCTACTGCCCATAGCTTCGGGGTTTTAGGGCGATTTAAACGACTCGTAACACCCAATACACGTTTTATGGGCGTTTTCATGAGCTATTACCCACAATTTTGGTGTTCAAAGGCGTTTTGCATAGCCCATAAGACTCGATACATGTTTGAGACATATGACTAAAAACATGCTGTTTTCAAGAGATATTGGCCCCAGTTTTGGGATTCCATGGCGATTTGCATGGCCTATAAGACACGATACATGTTTGAGAGTTATGACCAAAAACTCGTCATTTTTGCGTTTTATGGCCATTTTCAAGAGCTATTGCCCATAGTTTTGGTTTTTCTAGGACGATTTGCATGCCCCACAAAACCCAATACGTGTTTGAGAGACATGACCAAAAACTCATAGTTTTCGCGTTTTATGGATGTTTTCATGAGCTATTGCCCACAGTTTTCGGGTTTCAAGGAAATTTGCATGGCCTGTAAAGACACGATATACGTTTGAGAGTTAGGAACAAAATCTCGTCGTTTTCGCGTTTTATGGCCGTGTTCATGAGTTATTTCCCAAAGTTTTGGTGTTCTAGGGCGATTTGCACACTCCATAAACCCAATACGTGTTTGAGAGACATGACCAAAAAATCGCCATTTTCGTGTTTTGTGGCTCTTTTCATGTGCTATTGCCCACAGTTTTCGGGTTCCAAGTGCATTTGCATGGCCTGTAAAGACATGATACATATTTGAGAGTTATGACCAAATACTCATCGTTTTCGCGTTTTTTAGCCGTTTTCATGAGCTATTGTCTACAGTTTTGGGGTTCTAGAGCGATTTAAACGACTCGTAACACCCGATGCACGTTTGAGCGTTATGAGCAAAACCTCGTCGTTATCGCGTTTTATGGCTGTTTTCATGAGATCTTGCCCACAATTTTGGTTTCCAGGGCGATTTGCATGCCCCATCAAACTCAATACATGTTTGAGAGACATGACCAAAAACTCATAGTTTTTGTGTTTTATGGTTTTTTTATGAGCTATTGCCGATAGTTTTGGTGTTCCAGGGAGATTTGCACGCCCCATAAACGCAATACGTGTTTGACACATGACCAAAAACTGGTCGTTTTCGTGTTTTATGGCTGTTGTCATGCGCAATTGGCCACAGTTTTCGGGTTCCTTGGGAATTTGCATGGCCTGTAAAGACATGATACATATTTAAGAGTTATGACCAAATACACGTTGTTTTCGCGTTTTATAGCCGTTTTCATGAGCTATTGTCCACAGCTTTGGGGTTTTAGGGCGATTTAAACGACTCGTAACACCCAATACACCTTCGAGAGTTATGAGCAAAAACAAGTTGTTTTCATATTTTATGGCCATTTTCATAAGCTATTACCCACAATTTTCGTGTTCAAAGGCGATTTGTATAGCCCATCAGACTCGATACATGTTTAAGACATATGACCAAAAAATGCCGTTTTCGCGTTTGATGGACATTTTCAAGAGCTATTGCCCACTGTTTTGGGGTTCCATGGAAATTTGCATGGCCTATAAGACACGATACATGCTTGAGTGTTATGACCAAAAACTCGGAGTTTTGTGTTTTATGGCCATTTTCATGAGCTATTGCCCATAGTTTTGGTTTGTCGAGGGCGATTTGCACTCCCCATAAAACCCAATACGTGTTTGATAGACATGACCAAAGACTCATCGTTTTCGCATTTTTGGCTGTTTTCTTGAGCTAATGCCCATAGTTTTTGGGTTCCAAGGTAATTTGCATGGCCTATAAACACCCGATACACGTTTGATATTTTTGGGCAAAAACTCGTCGTTTTCGCGTTTTATGGCTGTTTTCATGAGCTATTGCCCACAGTTTTGGTGTTCCAGGGCGATTTGCATGCCCCAAAAAACCCAATACATGTTTGAGAGACATGACCAAAAACTCATCGTTTTCGCATTTTATGGCTGTTTTCATGAGCTATTGCTCACATTTTTCGGGTTTGAAGTGCATTTGCATGGCCTGTAAAGACATGATACATATTTGAGAGTTATGACCAAATACTCATATTTTTCGCGTTTTTAGTTGTTTTCATGAGCTATTGTCCACAATTTTGGGGTTCTAGAGAGATTTAAATGACTCGTAACACCCGATACACGTTTGAGAGTTATGAGCAAAACCTCGTCGTTATCGCGTTTTATTGGTGTTTTGATGAGTTATTGCCCACCGTTTTTGGGTTTGAAGGGCAATTGCATGGCCTGTAAAGACATGATACATATTTGAGAGTTATGACCAAAAACTCATTGTTTGCTCGTTTTATGGCCGTTTTCATGAGCTATTGTCCACATTTTTGGGGTTCTAAGGCAATTTAAACGACTCGTAACATCTGATACATGTTTGAGAGTTATGAGAAAAAACTTGTCGTTTTCATGTTTTATGGCTGTTTCCATGAGCTATTGCCCACAGTTTTTGGGTTCCAAGGGCATTTGCATGGCCTGTAAGACACGATACACGTTTGAGAGTTATGAGAAGAAAACTCGTCGTTTTTGCATTTATGGCCGTTTTCATGAGCTATTGCCCACAGTTTTCGGGTTCTAGGGCGATTTGCACGCCCCATAAAACCCAATACGTGTTTGAGAGACATGACGAAAAACTCATTGTTTTCGTGTTTTATGGTTGTTTTCATGAGCTATTGCCTATATTTTTCGGGTTCCAAGGGCATTTGCATGGCTTGTAAATACACCATACATATTTGAGAGTTATGACAAAAAAACTCGTCGCTTTCGCGTTTTATGGCGCCCATAGTTTTCATGTTCAAGGGCGATTTGAATGCTCCATAAACCCTATACGTGTTTGTGAGACATGACAAAAAACTAGTCGTTTTTGTGTTTTATGGCTATTTTCAGTAGCTATTGCCCACAGTTTTGGTGTTCCTGGGCGATTTGCACACCCCATAAAACCCAATACGTGTTTGAAAGACATGACCAAAAACTCATCGTTTTCGTGTTATAAGGATATTTTCAAGAGGTATTGCCTACAGTTTTCGGGTTTAAGGGCATTTCCAGGGCCTGTAAAGACACGATATATATCGCATGTAAAGACATGACCAAAAGCTCGTCGTTTTTGCGTTTTATGGCCGTTTTCAAGAGCTATTGCCCATAGCTTTGGTGTTCCAGGGTGATTTGCACACTCCATAAACCCAATACGTGTTTGAGACATGACCAAAAACTCGTCGTTTTCGTGTTTTATGGCCGTTTTCATGCACAATTGCCCATAGTTTTCGGGTTCGAAGTGCATTTGCATGGCCTGTAAAGACATGATACGTATTTAAGAGTTTTGACCAAAAACTTGTTGTTTTTGCGTTTTATAGCCGTTTTCATGAGCTATTGCCCACAACTTTGGGGTTGTAGGACGATTTCAACGGCTCATAACACCCAACACACGTTCGAGAGTTATGAGCAAAAACACGCTGTTTTTATGTTTTATGTCCGTTTTCATGAGATATTACCCACAATTTTGGTGTCCAAAGGCGATTTACATACCCCATAAGACTCGATACATGTTTGAGACATATGCTCTTTTTGCGTTTGATGGACATTTTCAAGAGCTATTGCCCATAGTTTTGGGATTCCATGGCAATTTGCATGGCCTGTAAGACACGATACATGTTTGAGTGTTATGACCAAAAACTTGGCGTTTTTGCGTTTTATGTCCATTTCCATGAGCTATTACCCACAGTTTTGGTTTTTCCCGGGCGATTCGCACGCCCCATAAAACCCAATACATGTTTGAGAGACATGACCAAAAACACATCGTTTTTGCATTTTATGGCTATTTTCATGAGCTATTGCCCATATTTTTCGGGTTTCAAGGGCATTTGCATGGCCTATAAAGACACGATACACGTTTTAGAGTTATGAGCAAAAACTCGCCGTTTTCGTGTTTTATGGCCATTTTCATGAGCTATTGCCCACAGTTTTGGTGTTCTAGGGCGATTTGCACGCCCCATAAACATAATACGTGTTTGAGATACATGACCAAAAACTCGTCGTTTTCGTGTTTTATGGCTGATTTCATGTGCTATGCCCATAGTTTTTGGGTTCCAAGGGCATTTGCATGGCCTGTAAAGACACGATACATCTTTGAGAGTTATGACAAAATTCGTCGTTTTCGTGTTTTCTGGCCGTTTTTATGAGCCCATAGTTTTGGTGTTCCAGGGCGATTTCCATGCTCCATAAACCCAATACGTGTTTGTGAGACATTACCAAAAACTCGTCGTTTTCGTGTTTTATGGTTGTTTTCATGCGCAATTGCCGACAGTTTTCGGGTTCCAAGGGTATTTGCATGGCCTGTAAAGACATGATACATATTTAAGAGTTATGTCCAAAAACTCGTTGTTTTCATGTTTTATAGCTGTTTCCATAGCTATTGCCCACAACTTTGGGGTTCTAGGGCGATTTGAACGACTCGTAACACCCGATACGTTTGAGAGTTATGAGCAAAACCTCGTCGTTATCGCGTGTTATCGCTGTTTTCATGAGATGTTGCCCACAGTTTGGTTTTCTCGGGCGATTTGCACGCCCCATAAAACTCAATACATGTTTGAGAGACATGACCAAAAACTCGTCGTTTTCATGTTTTATCATTGTTTTCATGAGCTATTGCCTACAGTTTTCGGGTTCCAAGGGCATTTGCATGGCCTGTAAAGACAGGATACATATTTGAGAGTTATGACCAAAAACTTGTCGTTTTCGCGTTTTATGTCCGTGTTCATGAGATTTAAACGACTCGTAACACCCAATACATGTTCGAGAGTTATGAGCAAAACCATGTTCTTTTAACGTTTTATTGCTGTTTTCATGAGCTATTACCCACAATTTTGGTGTTCAAAGGCGATTTGTATAGCCCATAAGACTCGATACATGTTTGAGACAGATGAGCAAAAAATGCCCATTTCGCCTTTGATGGAAATTTTCAAGAGCTATTCCCCACAGTTTTGGGATTCCATGGAAATTTGCATGGCCTGTAAGACAGGATACATGTTTGGGTGTTATGACCAAAAAATCGTCGTTTTTACGTTTTATGTCCCTTTTGATGAGCTATTGCCCATAGTTTTGGTGTTCCAGGGTGATTGCACGCCCCATAAAACCCAATACTTGTTTGAGAGACATGACCAAAAACTCGTCGTTTTCGTGTTTTATGGCTGTTTTCATGCACAAGTGCCCATAGTTTTCGGGTTCGAAGGGCATTTACATGGCCTGTAAAGACATGCTACGTATTTAAGAGTTATGACCAAAAACACGTTGTTTTCACGTTTTATAGCCATTTTCATGAGGTATTGCCCATAGCTTTGGGGTTTTAGGGCGATTTAAACGACTCGTAACACCCAATACACGTTCGAGAGTTATGAGAAAAAACACGTTGTTTGCATGTTTTATGTGCGTTTTCATGAGCTATTACCCACAATTTTGGTGTTCAAAGGCGATTTGCAGAGCCCATAAGACTCGATACATGTTATAGACATATGACCAAAAACATGTCGTTTTCAAGAGATATTGCCCACAGTTTTGGGATTCCATGGCGATTTGCATGGTCTATAAGACACGATACATGTTTGAGAGTTTTGACCAAAAACTCGTCGTTTTTGCGTTTTATGGCAATTTTCATGAGCTATTGCCCACCATTTTTGGGTTTGAAGGGCATTTGCATGGCCTGTAAAGACACGATACATATTTGAGATTTATACCAAAAACTCATCGTTTTCTCGTTTTATGGCCGTTTTCATGAGCTATTGTCGACATTTTTGGGGTCCTAAGGCAATTTAAACGACTCGTAACATCTGTTACATGTTTGAGAGTTATGAGCAAAACATGTCGTTTTCATGTTTTATGGCTGTTTTCATGAGCTATTGCCCATAGTTTTCGGGTTCCAAGGGCATTTGCATGGCCTGTAAAGACACGATACACGTTTGAGAGTTATGCGAAAAAACACATTGTTTTTGCATTTATGGCCGTTTTCATGAGATATTGCCCACCGTTTGGGTGTTCCAGGGAGATTTGCACGCCCCATAAAGCCCAATACGTGTTTAAGAGACATGCCCAAAAACTCGTCGTTTTCGTGTTTTATGGTTGTTTCACGAGCTATTGCCTACAGTTTTCGGGTTCCAAGGGTATTTGCATGGCCCGTAATGACACGATACATAATTGAGAGTTATGAACAAAAAATCGTTGTTTTCGCGTTTTATGACCATTTTCATGAGCAATTTTCCACAGTTTTTGGGTTCTAGGGCGATTTAAACGACCCGTAACACCCGATACACGTTTGAGAGTTATAAGCAAAAACTCGTCATTTTCACGTTTTATGGCTGTTTTAATGAGCTATTGCCCACAGTTTTGGTTTTCTAGGGCGATTTGCACGCCCCATAAAAGCCAATACGTGTTTGAGAGACATGACCAAAAACTCGTCGTTTTCGTATTTTAGGGTTGTATTCATGAGCTATTTGCCCATAATTTTCGGGTTCCAAGGGCATTTGCATGTCCTATAAAGATATGATACATATTTGAGAGTTATGACAAAAACTTGTCGTTTTTGCGTTTATGGCCGTTGTCATGAGCTATTGCCCATAATTTTGGGGTTTTAGGTCGATTTAAATGACTCGTAACACCGATACACGTTTGAGAGTTGTGAGAAAAAACGCGTCGTTTTCACGTTTTATGGCCATTTTCATGAGCTATTACCCATAGTTTTGGTTTTTCCAGCGATTTGCGCGCCCCATAAAACCCAATACATGTTTGAGAGACATGACCAAAAACTCATCGTTTTCGCATTTTATGGTTGTTTTCTTGAGGTATTGCCCACAGTTTTTCGGGTTCCAAGGTAATTTACATGTCCTTTAAACACCCGATACACGTTTGAGAGTTCTGAGCAAAACTCGTAATTTTCGCGTTTTATGGCTGTTTTCATGAGCTATTGCCCACATTTTTGGTGTTCTAGTGAGATTTGCACGCCCCATAAAACCTAATACGTGTTCGAGAGACATGACCAAAAACTCATTGTTTTCGTATTTTGTGCCTATTTTCATGAGCTATTGCCCATAGTTTTCGGGTTCCAAGGGCATTTGCATGGCCTGTAAAGACACGGTAAACGTTTGGGAGTTATCAGCAAAACTCGTCGTTTTCGCATTTTATGGCTGTTTTCAGGAGCTATTGCCCACAGTTTTGGTGATATAGGGAGATTTGCACGCCCCACAAACCCAATACGTGTTTGAGAGGCATGACCAAAAACTCGTCGTTTTCGTGTTTTATGGTTCTTTTCATGTGCTATTGCCCACAGTTTTCTGGTTCGAAGGACATTTGAATGGCCTGTGAAAAATGATACATATTTGAGATTTATGACCAAATACTCATCGTTTTCGCGTTTTATGGTCGTTCTCATGAGATATTGTCCATAATTTTGGGGTTCTAGGACGATTTAAACAACTCGTAACACCCGATACATGTTTGAGAGTTATGAGCAAAACCTTGTCTTTTTCGCGTTTTATGGCTGTTGTCATGAGCTATTGCCCTCAGTTTTGGTGTTCCGGGGCGATTTGCACGCCCCATAAAACCCAATACATATTTGAGAGACATGACCAAAAACTCATTGTTTTCGCGTTTTATGGCTGTTTTCTTAAGCTATTGCCTACAGTTTTCGGGTTGCAAGGGAATTTGCATGGACTATAAAGACAAGATACACGTTTGAGAGTTACAAGCAAAAACTCCTCGTTTTCACGTTTTATGGCCGTTTTCATGAGCTATTGCCCACAGTTTGGGTGTTCCAGGGAGATTTGCACGCCCCATAAAACCCAATATGTGTTTGAGAGACATGACCAAAAACTCATCATTTTCGCGTTTTATGGTTGTTTTCATGTGCTATTGCCCACGGTTTTCGGGTTCCCAGGGCATTTGCATGACCTGTAAAGACATGATACATATTTTATAGTTATGACCAAAAACTCATCGTTTTCGCGTTTTATGGCCGTTTTAATGAGCTATTGTCCATAGTTTTGGGATTCTAGGGTGATTTAAACGACTCGTAACACCCGATACATGTTTGAGAGTTATGAGGAAGAACTCATCGTTTTCGCGTTTTATGGCTGTTTTCATGAGCTATTGCCCATAGTTTTCGGGTTCCAAGGGCATTTGCATGGCCTGTAAAGACACGATACACGTTTGAGAATTATGCGAAAAACACATTGTTTTTGCATTTATGGCCGTTCTCATGAGATATTGCCCACAGTTTGGGTGTTCCAGGGCGATTTGCACGACCCATAAAACCCAATACGTGTTTAAGAGACATGACCAAAAACTCGCCGTTTTCGTGTCTTATGGTTGTTTTCACGAGCTATTACCTACAGTTTTCGGGTTCCAGGGGTATTTGCATGGCCTGTAATGACACGATACATATTTGAGAGTTATGACCAAAAAATCGTTGTTTTCGCGTTTTATGGCCGTTTTCATGAGCTATTTTCCACAGTTTTTGGGTTCTAGGGCGATTTAAACGACTCGTAACACCCGATACAGGTTTGAGAGTTATGAGCAAAAACTCGTAATTTTCACGTTTTATGGCTATTTTAATGAGCTATTGCCCACAGTTTTGGTTTTCTAGGGCGATTTGCACGCCCCATAAAACCCAATACGTGTTTGAGAGACATGACCAAAAACTCGTCGTTTTCGTATTTTATGGCTGTATTCATGAGCTATTGGCCGTAATTTTCGGGTTCCAAGTGCATTTGCATGGCCTGTAAAGATGTGATATATATTTGAGAGTTATGACACAAAACTTGTCGTTTTTGCGTTTATGGCCGTTTTCATGAGCTATTGCCCATAATTTTTGGGTTTTAGGGCGATTTAAACAACTCGTAACACCCGATACATGTTTGAGAGTTATGAGCAAAACCTTGTATTTTTCGCGTTTTATGGCTGTTGTCATGAGCTATTTCCCTCAGTTTTGGTGTTCCGGGGCGATTTGCACGCCCCATAAAACCCACTACATATTTGAGAGACATGACCAAAAACTCATCGTTTTCGCGTTTTATGGCTGTTTTCATAAGCTATTGCCTATAGTTTTCGGATTTCAAGGGAATTTGCATGGCCTATAAAGACAAGATACACGTTTGAGAGTTACAAGCAAAAACTCGTCGTTTTCGCGTTTTATGGCCGTTTTCATGAGCTATTGCCCACAGTTTTGGTGTTCCAGGGCGATTTGGACGCCCCATAAAACCCAATACGTGTTTGAGAGACATGACCAAAAACTCATAGTTTTCGTGTTTTATGGTTGTTTTCATGTGCTATTGCCCACGGTTTTCGGGTTCCCAGGGCATTTGCATGACCTAGGAAGACATGATACATATTTGATAGTTATGACGAAAAACTCATTGTTTTCACGTTTTATGGCCGTTTTGATGAGCTATTGTCCATAGTTTTGGGATTCTAGGGTGATTTAAACGACTCGTAACACCCGATACATGTTTGAGAGTTATGAGGAAGAACTCATCGTTTTCACGTTTTATGGCTGTTTTCATGAGCTATTTCCCATAGTTTTCGGGTTCCAAGGGCATTTGCATGGCCTGTAAAGACACGATACACGATTGAGAGTTATGTGAAAAATCTCATTGTTTTTGCATTTATGGCCGTTTTCATGAGATATTGCCCACAGTTTTGGTGTTCCAGGGCGATTTGCACGCCCCATAAAACCCAATACATGTTTAAGAGACATGACCAAAAACTCGTCATTTTCGTGTTTTATGGTTGTTTTCACGAGATATTGCCTACAGTTTTCGGGTTCCAAGGGTATTTGCATGGCCTATAAAGACACGATACATATTTGAGAGTTATGACCAAAAAATCGTTGTTTTCGTGTTTTATGGCCGTTTTCATGAGCTGTTGTCCACGGTTTTGGGGTTCTAGAGCGATTTAAACGACTCGTAACACCCGATGCACGTTTGAGAGTTCTGAGCAAAACCTCGTCGTTATCGCGTTTTATGGTTGTTTTCATGAGATATTGCCCACAATTTTGGTTTTCCAGCGCGATTTGCATGCCCCATCAAACTCGTAGTTTTCGTGTTTTATGGTTGTTTGAGAGACATGACCAAAAACTCGTCGTTTTCATGTTTTATGGCCGTTTTCATGAGCTATTTCCCATAGTTTTGGTGTTCCAGGGCGATTTCCACGCCCCATCAAACCCAATACGTGTTTGAGAGACATGACCAAAAACTCGTCATTTTCGTGTTTTATGGCTGTTTTCATGCGCAATTGCCCACAGTTTTCGGGTTCCATGGGCATTTGCATGGCCTATAAAGACATGATACATATTTAAGAGTTATGACCAAAAACATGTTGTTTTCGCGTTTTATAGCCGTTTTCATGAGCTATTGTCCACAGCTTTGGGGTTTTAGGGCTATTTAAACCACTCGTAACACCCAATACACGTTCGAGTGTTATGAACAAAAACTCGTTGTTTTCATGTTTTATGGACGTTTTCATAAGCTATTACCCACAATTTTGGTGTTCAAAGGCGATTTGTATAGCCCATAAGACTCGATACATGTTTGAGACATATGACCAAAAAATGCCGTTTTCGCGTTTGATGGACATTTTCAAGAGATATTGCCCACTGTTTTTAGATTTCATGGAAATTTGCATGGCTTGTAAGAAACGATACATGCTTGAAATTTTTGTGTTTTATGGCCATTTTCATGAGCTATTGCCCATAGTTTTGGTTTTTCGTGGGCGATTTGCACTCCCCATAAAATCCAATACGTGTTTGATAGACATGACCAAAGACTCATCATTTTCGCATTTTATGCCTGTTTTCTTGAGCTATTGCCCATAGTTTTCGGGTTCAAAGGTAATTTGCATGGCCTGTAAACACCCGATACACGTTTGAGATTTTTGGGCAAAAAATCGTCGTTTTCGCGTTATATGGCTGTTTTCATGAGCTATTGTCAATAGTTTTAGTGTTCCAGGGCGATTTGCACGCCCCAAAAAACCCAATACATGTTTGAGAGACATGACCAAAAACTCATCGTTTTCGCATTTTATGGCTGTTTTCATGAGCTATTCCCCACATGTTTCGGGTTCGAAGTGCATTTGCATGGCCTGTAAAGACATGATACATATTTGTATGACCAAATACTCATCGTTTTCGCGTTTTTTAGCCGTTTTCATGAGCTAATGTCCACAGTTTTGGGGTTCTAGAGAGATTTAAACGACTCGTAACACCCGATACACGTTTTATGAGCAAAACCTCGTCGTTATCGCGTTTTATTGCTATTTTCATGAGATATTGCCCACCGTTTTTGGGTTTGAAGGGCATTTGCATGGCCTGTGAAGACATGATACATATTTGAGATTTATACCAAAAACTCATCGTTTTCTCGTTTTAATGAGCTATTGTCCACATTTTTGGGGTTCTAAGGCAATTTAAACGACTCGTAGCATTTGTTACATGTTTGAGAGTTACGAGCAAAAACATGTCGTTTTCGCGTTTTATGGATGTTTCCATGAGCCATTGCCCACAGTTTTTGGGCTCCAAGGGCATTTGCATGGCTTGTAAAGACACGATACACGTTTGAGAGTTATGAGAAAAAACTCTTCGTTTTTGCATTTATGGCCGTTTTCATGAGCTATTGCCCACAGTTTTCGGGTTCTGGGGCGATTTGCACGCCCCATAAAACCCAATAATTGTTTGAGAGACATGACCAAAAACTCAATGTTTTCGTGTTTTATGGTTGTATTCATGAGCTATTGCCAATATTTTTCGGGTTCCAAGGGCATTTGCATGGCCTGTAAAGACACCATACATATTTGAGAGTTATGCCAAAAAAAACTCGTCGCTCTCGCGCTTTATGGCGCCCATAGTTTTCATGTTCCAGGGCGATTTGCATGCTCCATAAACCCTATACGTGTTTGTGAGACATGACCAAAAACTTGTCGTTTTTGTGTTTTATGTCTGTTTTCATTAGCAATTGCCCACAGTTTTGGTGTTCCTGGGCGATTTGCACACCCCATAAAACCCAATACGTGTTTGAGAGACATGACCAAAAACTCATCGTTTTCGCGTTTTATGGATGTTTTCATGAGCTATTGATTACAGTTTTCGGGTTTCAAGGGAATTTGCATGGCATGTAAAGACACGATACATATTTGAGAGTTATGACAAAAACTCGTCGTTTTTGCGTTTTATGGCCGTTTTCAAGAGCTATTGCCCATTGTTTTGGTGTTCCAGGGTGATTTAAACACTCCATAAACCCAATACGTGTTTGAGAGACATGACAAAACACTCGTCGTTTTCGTGTTTTATGGTCGTTTTCATGCCCAATTGCCCACATTTTTCGGGTTTGAAGAGCATTTGCATGGCATGTAAAGACATGATACATATTTGAGAGTTCTGACCAAATACTCATCGTTTTCGCGTTTTATAGCCGTTTTCATGAGCTATTGTCAACTGTTTTGGGGTTCTAGACCGATTCAAACGACTCGTAACACCCGATACACGTTTGAGAGTTTTGAGCAAAACCTCGTCGTTATCGCGTTTTATGGCTGTTTTCATGAGATATTGCCCACCGTTTGGTTTTCCAGGGCGATTTGCACGCCCCATAAAACTCAATACATGTTTGAGAGACATGACAAAAAACTCGTCGTTTTCATGTTTTATGGTTGTTTTCATGAGCTATTGCCTATAGTTTTCGGGTTCCAATGGGCATTTGCATGGCCTGTGAAGACACGATACATATTTGAGAGTTATGACCAAAAAATCGTCGTTTTTGCGTTTTATGTCCCTGTCCATGAGCTATTGCCCATAGTTTTGGTGTTCCAGGGTGATTTCACGCCCCATAAAACCCAATACTTGTTTGAGAGAAATGACCAAAAACTCGTCGTTTTCGTGTTTTATGGCTGTTTTCATGCACAAGTGCCCATAGTTTTCGGGTTCGAAGGGCATTTACATGGCCTGTAAATACATGATACGTATTTAAGAGTTATGACCAAAAACACGTTGTTTTCAAGTTTTGTAGCCGTTTTCATGAGCTACTGCCCATAGCTTTGGGGTTTTAGGGCGATTTAAACGACTCGTAACACCCAATACACGTTTTATGGGCGTTTTCATGAGCTATTACCCACAATTTTGGTGTTCAAAGGCGTTTTGCATAGCCCATAAGACTCGATACATGTTTGAGACATATGACCAAAAACATGCTGTTTTC
Organism: Avena atlantica; assembly: GCA_910589765.1. NCBI lineage: Eukaryota > Viridiplantae > Streptophyta > Magnoliopsida > Poales > Poaceae > Avena > Avena atlantica. Next base: position 534,787,845 of record OU342733.1, on the reverse strand, counting down.
AAGAGATATTGCCCTCAGTTTTGGGATTCCATGGCGATTTGCATGGCCTATAAGACACGATACATGTTTGAGAGTTATGACCAAAAACTCGTCATTTTTGCGTTTTATGGCCATTTTCAAGAGCTATTGCCCATAGTTTTGGTTTTTCTAGGACGATTTGCATGCCCCACAAAATCCAATACGTGTTTGAGAGACATGACCAAAAACTCATAGTTTTCGCGTTTTATGGATGTTTTCATGAGCTATTGCCCACAGTTTTCGGGTTTCAAGGAAATTTGCATGGCCTGTAAAGACACGATATACGTTTGAGAGTTAGGAGCAAAATCTCGTCGTTTTCGCGTTTTATGGCCGTGTTCATGAGTTATTTCCCAAAGTTTTGGTGTTCTAGGGCGATTTGCACACTCCATAAACCCAATACGTGTTTTAGAGACATGACCAAAAAATCGCCATTTTCGTGTTTTGTGGTTCTTTTCATGTGCTATTGCCCACAGTTTTCGGGTTCCAAGTGCATTTGCATGGCCTGTAAAGACATGATACATATTTGAGAGTTATGACCAAATACTCATCGTTTTCGCGTTTTATAGCCGTTTTCATGAGCTATTGTCTACAGTTTTGGGGTTCTAGAGCGATTTAAACGACTCGTAACACCCGATGCACGTTTGAGCGTTATGAGCAAAACCTCGTCGTTATCGCGTTTTATGGCTGTTTTCATGAGATCTTGCCCACAATTTTGGTTTCCAGGGCGATTTGCATGCCCCATCAAACTCAATACATGTTTGAGAGACATGACCAAAAACTCATAGTTTTTGTGTTTTATGGTTTTTTTCATGAGCTATTGCCGATAGGTTTGGTGTTCCAGGGCGATTTGCACGCCCCATAAACGCAATACGTGTTTGACACATGACCAAAAACTGGTCGTTTTCGTGTTTTATGGCTGTTTTCATGCGCAATTGCCCACAGTTTTCGGGTTCCTTGGGAATTTGCATGGCCTGTAAAGACATGATACATATTTAAGAGTTATGACCAAATACACGTTGTTTTCGGATTTTATAGCCGTTTTCATGAGCTATTGTCCACAGCTTTGGGGTTTTAGGGCGATTTAAACGACTCGTAACACCCAATACACCTTCGAGAGTTATGAGCAAAGACAAGTTGTTTTCATATTTTATGGCCATTTTCATAAGCTATTACCCACAATTTTCGTGTTCAAAGGCGATTTGTATAGCCCATCAGACTCGATACATGTTTAAGACATATGACCAAAAAATGCCGTTTTCGCGTTTGATGGACATTTTCAAGAGCTATTGCCCACTGTTTTGGGGTTCCATGGAAATTTGCATGGCCTGTAAGACACGATACATGCTTGAGTGTTATGACCAAAAACTCGGAGTTTTTGTGTTTTATGTCCATTTTCATGAGCTATTGCCCATAGTTTTGGTTTGTCGAGGGCGATTTGCACTCCCCATAAAACCCAATACGTGTTTGATAGACATGACCAAAGACTCATCGTTTTCGCATTTTTGGCTGTTTTCTTGAGCTAATGCCCATAGTTTTTGGGTTCCAAGGTAATTTGCATGGCATGTAAACACCCGATACACGTTTGAGATTTTTGGGCAAAAACTCGTCGTTTTCGCGTTTTATGGCTGTTTTCATGAGCTATTGCCCACAGTTTTGGTGTTCCACGGCGATTTGCATGCCCCAAAAAACCCAATACATGTTTGAGAGACATGACCAAAAACTCATCGTTTTCGCATTTTATGGCTGTTTTCATGAGCTATTGCTCACATTTTTCGGGTTTGAAGTGCATTTGCATGGCTTGTAAAGACATGATACATATTTGAGAGTTATGACCAAATACTCATATTTTTCGCGTTTTTAGCTGTTTTCATGAGCTATTGTCCACAATTTTGGGGTTCTAGAGAGATTTAAATGACTCGTAACACCCGATACACGTTTGAGAGTTATGAGCAAAACCTCGTCGTTATCGCGTTTGATGAGATATTGCCCACCGTTTTTGGGTTTGAAGGGCATTTGCATGGCCTGTAAAGACATGATACATATTTGAGAGTTATGACCAAAAACTCATTGTTTTCTCGTTTTATGGCCGTTTTCATGAGCTATTGTCCACATTTTTGGGGTTCTAAGGCAATTTAAACGACTCGTAACATCTGATACATGTTTGAGAGTTATGAGCAAAAACTTGTCGTTTTCATGTTTTATGGCTGTTTCCATGAGCTATTGCCCACAGTTTTTGGGTTCCAAGGGCATTTGCATGGCCTGTAAAGACACGATACACGTTTGAGAGTTATGAGAAAAAACTCGTCGTTTTTGCATTTATGACCGTTTTCATGAGCTATTGCCCACAGTTTTCGGGTTCTAGGGCGATTTGCACGCCCCATAAAACCCAATACGTGTTTGAGAGACATGACGAAAAACTCATTGTTTTCGTGTTTTATGGTTGTTTTCATGAGGTATTGCCTATATTTTTCGGGTTCCAAGGGCATTTGCATGGCCTGTAAATACACCATACATATTTGAGAGTTATGACAAAAAAACTCGTCGCTTTCGCGTTTTATGGCGCCCATAGTTTTCATGTTCCAGGGCGATTTGAATGCTCCATAAACCCTATACGTGTTTGTGAGACATGACAAAAAACTAGTCGTTTTTGTGTTTTATGGCTGTTTTCATTAGCTATTGCCCACAGTTTTGGTGTTCCTGGGCGATTTGCACACCCCGTAAAACCCAATATGTGTTTGAAAGACATGACCAAAAACTCATCGTTTTCGCGTTATATGGATGTTTTCAAGAGGTATTGCCTACAGTTTTCGGGTTTAAGGGCATTTCCAGGGCCTGTAAAGACACGATATATATGGCATGTAAAGACATGACCAAAAACTCATCGTTTTTGCGTTTTATGGCCGTTTTCAAGAGCTATTGCCCATAGCTTTGGTGTTCCAGGGTGATTTGCACACTCCATCAACCCAATACGTGTTTGAGACATGACCAAAAACTCGTCGTTTTCGTGTTTTATGGCCGTTTTCATGCACAATTGCCCATAGTTTTCGGGTTCGAAGTGCATTTGCATGGCCTGTAAAGACATGATACGTATTTAAGAGTTTTGACCAAAAACTTGTTGTTTTTGCGTTTTATAGCCGTTTTCATGAGCTATTGCCCACAGCTTTGGGGTTGTAGGACGATTTCAACGGCTCGTAACACCCAACACACGTTCGAGAGTTATGAGCAAAAACACGCTGTTTTTATGTTTTATGTCCGTTTTCATGAGATATTACCCACAATTTTGGTGTCCAAAGGCGATTTACATACCCCATAAGACTCGATACATGTTTGAGACATATGCTCTTTTTGCGTTTGATGGACATTTTCAAGAGCTATTGCCCATAGTTTTGGGATTCCATGGCAATTTGCATGGCCTGTAAGACACGATACATGTTTGAGTGTTATGACCAAAAACTCGGCGTTTTTGCGTTTTATGGCCATTTTCATGAGCTATTACCCACAGTTTTGGTTTTTCCCGGGCGATTCGCACGCCCCATAAAACCCAATACATGTTTGAGAGACATGACCAAAAACACATCGTTTTTGCATTTTATGGATATTTTCATGAGCTATTGCCCATATTTTTCAGGTTTCAAGGGCATTTGCATGGCCTACAAAGACACGATACACGTTTTAGAGTTATGAGCAAAAACTCGTCGTTTTCGTGTTTTATGTCCATTTTCATGAGCTATTGCCCACAGTTTTGGTGTTCTAGGGCGATTTACACGCCCCATAAACACAATACGTGTTTGAGATACATGACCAAAAACTCGTCGTTTTCGTGTTTTATGGCTGATTTCATGTGCTATGCCCATAGTTTTTGGGTTCCAAGGGCATTTGCATGGCCTGTAAAGACACGATACATATTTGAGAGTTATGACAAAATTCGTCATTTTCGTGTTTTCTAGCCGTTTTTATGAGCCCATAGTTTTGGTGTTCCAGGGCGATTTCCATGCTCCATAAACCCCATACGTGTTTGTGAGACATTACCAAAAACTCGTCGTTTTCTTGTTTTATGGTTGTTTTCATGCGCAATTGCTGACAGTTTTCGGGTTCCAAGGGTATTTGCATGGCCTGTAAAGACATGATACATATTTAAGAGTTATGTCCAAAAACTCGTTGTTTTCGTGTTTTATAGCTGTTTTCATAGCTATTGCCCACAACTTTGGGGTTCTAGGGCGATTTGAACGACTCGTAACACCCGATACACGTTTGAGAGTTATGAGCAAAACCTTGTCGTTATCGCGTTTTATCGCTGTTTTCATGAGATGTTGCCCACAGTTTGGTTTTCCAGGGCGATTTGCACGCCCCATAAAACTCAATACATGTTTGAGAGACATGACCAAAAACTCGTCATTTTCATGTTTTATCATTGTTTTCATGAGCTATTGCCTACAGTTTTCGGGTTCCAAGGGCATTTGCATGGCCTGTAAAGACAGGATACATATTTGAGAGTTATGACCAAAAACTCGTCGTTTTCGCGTTTTATGTCCGTGTTCATGAGATTTAAACGACTCGGAACACCCAATACATGTTCGAGAGTTATGAGCAAAACCTTGTTCTTTTAACGTTTTATTGCTGTTTTCATGAGCTATTACCCACAATTTTGGTGTTCAAAGGCGATTTGTATAGCCCATAAGACTCGATACATGTTTGGACATATGAGCAAAAAATGCCCATTTCGCCTTTGATGGAAATTTTCAAGAGCTATTCCCCACAGTTTTGGGATTCCATGGAAATTTGCATGGCCTGTAAGACAGGATACATGTTTGGGTGTTATGACCAAAAATTCGGCATTTTTGCGTTTTATGGCCATTTTAATGAGCTATTGCCCAAAGTTTTGGTTTTTCCAGCGCGATTTGCATGCCCCATAAAACCCAATACGTGTTTGAGAGACATGACCAAAAACTCATCGTTTTCGCATTTTATGGCTGTTTTTTTGAGCTATTGGCCATAGTTTTCGGGTTCCAAGGTAATTTGCATGCCTGTAAAACACCCGATACACGTTTGAGATTTTTGGGCAAAAACTCGTTGTTTTCGCGTTTTATGGCTTCATGAGTTATTGCCCACAGTTTTAGTGTCCGGTGCGATTTGCACGCCCCATAAACCTAATACATGTTTGAGAGACATGACAAAAAACTCATCGTTTTCGCATTTTATCGCTGTTTTCATGAGCTATTGCCCATACTTTTCGGGTTTCAAGGGCATTTGCATGGCCTATAAAGTCACGATACACGATTGAGAGTTATGAGCAAAAAATCGTCTTTTTCGCGTTTTATGGCCGTTTTCATGAGCTATTGCCCATAGTTTTGGTTTTTCCAGAGCGATTTGCACGCCCCATAAAACCCAATACGTGTTTGAGAGACATAACCAAAAACTCGTCATTTTCGTGTTTTTATTGCTGTTTTCATGCGTAATTGCCCATAGTTTTCGGGTTCGAAACGCATTTGCATGGCCTGTAAAGACATGATACATATTTAAGAGTTATGACCAAAAACTCGTTGTTTTCGTGTTTTATAGCCATTTTCATGAGCTATTGCCCATAGCTTTGGGTTTTAGGGCGTTTTAAATGACTTGTAACACCCAAAACACGTTCGAGAGTTATGAGCATAAACACGTTGTTTTCACGTTTTATGGCCGTTTTCATGAGCTATTACCCGCAAATTTGGTGTTCAAAGGCGATTTGTATAGCCCGTAAGACCCGATACATGTTTGAGACATATGACCAAGAAATGTCGTTTTCGCCTTTGATGGGCATTTTCAAGAGCTATTGCCCATAGTTTTGGGATTCCATGAAAATTTGCATGGCCTGTAAGACATGATACATGTTTGACTGTTATCACCAAAAACTCGGCGTTTTTGTGTTTTATGGCTGTTTTCATTAGCAATTGCCCACAGTTTTGGTGTTCCTGGGCGATTTGCACACCCCATAAAACCCAATACGTGTTTAAGAGACATGACCAAAAACTCATCGTTTTCGCGTTTTATGGATGTTTTCATGAGCTATTGATCACAGTTTTCGGGTTTCAAGGGCATTTGCATGGCATGTAAAGACACGATACATATTTGAGAGTTATGACAAAAACTCGTCGTTTTTGCGTTTTATGGCCGTTTTCAAGAGCTATTGCCCATTGTTTTGGTGTTCCAGGGTGATTTGCACACTCCATAAACCCAAGACGTGTTTGAGAGACATGACCAAACACTCGTCGTTTTCGTGTTTTATGGCCGTTTTCATGCGCAATTGCCCACAGTTTTCGGGTTTGAAGTGCATTTGCATGGCATGTAAAGACATGATACATATTCGAGAGTTATGACCAAATACTCATCGTTTTCGCGTTTTATAGCCGTTTCCATGAGCTATTGTCCACTGTTTTGGGGTTCTAGACCGATTTAAACGACTCGTAACACCCGATACACGTTTGAGAGTTTTGAACAAAACCTCGTCGTTATCGCGTTTTATGGCTGTTTTCATGAGATATTGCCCACAGTTTGGTTTTCCAGGGCGATTTGCACGCCCCATAAAACTCAATACATGTTTGAGAGACATGACAAAAAACTCGTCGTTTTCATGTTTTATGGTTGTTTTCATGAGCTATTGCCTACAGTTTTCGTGTTCCAATGGGCATTTGCATGGCCTGTAAAGACACGATACATATTTGAGAGTTATGACCAAAAAATCGTCGTTTTTGCGTTTTATGTCCCTTTTGATGAGCTATTGCCCATAGTTTTGGTGTTCCAGGGTGATTGCACGCCCCATAAAACCCAATACTTGTTTGAGAGACATGACCAAAAACTCGTCGTTTTCGTGTTTTATGGCTGTTTTCATGCTCAAGTGCCCATAGTTTTCGGGTTCGAAGGGCATTTACATGGCCTGTAAAGACATGCTACGTATTTAAGAGTTATGACCAAAAACAATTTGTTTTCACGTTTTATAGCCATTTTCATGAGGTATTGCCCATAGCTTTGGGGATTTAGGGCGATTTAAACGACTCGTAACACCCAATACACGTTCGAGAGTTATGAGAAAAAACATGTTGTTTGCATGTTTTATGGGCGTTTTCATGAGCTATTACCCACAATTTTGGTGTTCAAAGGCGATTTGCATAGCCCATAAGACTCGATACATGTTATAGACATATGACCAAAAACATGTCGTTTTCAAGAGATATTGCCCACAGTTTTGGGATTCCATGGCGATTTGCATGGCCTATAAGACACGATACATGTTTGAGAGTTTTGACCAAAAACTCGTCGTTTTTTGCGTTTTATGGCCATTTTCATGAGCTATTGCCCACCGTTTTTGGGTTTGAAGGTCATTTGCATGGCCTGTAAAGACACGATACATATTTGAGATTTATACCAAAAACTCATCGTTTTCCTCGTTTTATGGCCGTTTTCATGAGCTATTGTCGACATTTTTGGGGTCCTAAGGCAATTTAAACGACTCGTAACATCTGTTACATGTTTGAGAGTTATGAGCAAAAACATGTCGTTTTCATGTTTTATGGCTGTTTTCATGAGCTATTGCCCATAGTTTTTCGGGTTCCAAGGGCATTTGCATGGCCTGTAAAGACACGATACACGTTGAGAGTTGATGCGAAAAAACACATTGTTTTTGCATTTTATGGCCGTTTTCATGAGATATTGCCCACCGTTTGGTGTTCCAGGGCGATTTGCACCCCCATAAAACCCAATACGTGTTTAAGAGACATGCCCAAAAACTCGTCGTTTTCGTGTTTTATGGTTGTTTCACGAGCTATTGCCTACAGTTTTCGGGTTCCAAGGGTATTTGCATGGCCCGTAATGACACGATACATAATGAGAGTTATGAACAAAAAATCGTTT